>JASVEL010003200.1:0-600000 GCA_032618575.1 Nicotiana noctiflora
TAGTACGTGTCCTCACCATCTGTGATAGAATAGAAGACAGAAGTTTAGAATTGGTGTCAAAACATCGCACGACAAGGAATTCAAAAGAAATGAATATTTTTTCTAAACAGTTACATAGCCCCTTGTAGATAAATACGGACATCTCCATACCGATCAGCGAGACTCTAATAAACCGGCCTGTGTCCCGTGACTCCTATGAACCTAGAGCTCTGATAGCAACTTGTCACAACTCTTGTTTACCAATCGTGAATCTGTCATGATGACACCAGTCTTCGCGACTAGGTAAGTCTAACACATTGTGGAAATTTAATAACCTTTATGAAAACAATAAAACTAATACTGAATAACATAAGAAAATGTAATGAGTGCCTCCTGGCATATACACTTCAACTCAAAATACTGAAACAACCTCCAAGACCCGGAAACTCACGGGCAAACACAGGCTAAAGAATTTAAGCTATGGCTCTATCATTCAGAAATATCTATACAATCGAACAAAATAAAATGAACTGCTATCTATAAGGAAGAGTAGAATGAGACTCTTCGGATCTGCAGACGCAGCAGATGCATACCTCAAGTCTCCCAATGTAGCTCTGCGATCACCGATAATGCACTCGATCAGACGTGCCTGGATCTGCACAACAAAAGTGTGTGAAGGGTAGCATGCGTATACCACATCGGTACTCAATAAGTGTCAAGCCTAACCTCGATGGAGTAGTGACGAGGAAGTTTAGGGCCCTACCGAGAATAATATAATAACAGTATCGATCACTATAAAGTAGTAAATAATCTGAAGTGACAGCAAAAACAAGATAGAAGCTACAAGCCATTAGCAATTAAACTAACAAGGAAAAATAACATAGCAAGTGTTCCTCAACTGTCTGTGGATCTCCCGGGAATTGAACCCGTAGTCCACTATCTCAGTAGCAAAGGATCTCCGGGAATCGAACCCGCAGTCCATTTACATCAGTAACAAGGATCTTCGGGAATTGAACTCGCAATCCGCTCATATCAGTAACAAGGATCTACGGGAATTGAACCCGTAGTCCACTCATCTCAGTAACAAGGATCTCCAGGAATTGAACTCGCAGTCCACTCATCTCAATAACAAGGATCTCCGGGAATTGAACCTGCAGTCCAATCATCTTAGTAACAAGGATCTTCGGGTATTGAACCCACAGTCCCAATGTAAAACACAACCAAAAATAGGGAAAAATACTTAGAGAATGGAATACACAACTGCAAATAACAGTTAAATTGTGACCCAGCATGTTCCACGTATTTTCAATTAAGGCAATTAAGCAATTAGACATTTAATTCTATCTAGTCATACTTCTTTAACTAGCACACGATAATTCTTGCATTTAAATCAGTTAAATAACAAGAAAACACAGTTTGAGCAATTCAAGTAAAACGGATTTTCAACAATTTGCACAATTACAGGCTCGTCACCTCGTGTACAAGGCATTTAAATCGACACATAAGATATCCTAAGGGAAGAGGACCACAACACAAGGTTAGACAAGCCACTTACCTCGAACCAGTACAAAACCGCTAAGAAACAATGCCCTTGCCACGAGTATCCGACTCTGAGTGGCCCAAATCTATTCAAACCAATTACATATTGTAAATAACATCACAAATAACTAATTACACTGTTAAAATTAAAGTTAAGGCATTGAAATAGGTAAAATGACCAAAATGCCCCTCTATCCAACGTCTTAGAATCGAAATATTTTTATATTTTCCGAACTCTCGTACTCTCACGAGTCTAACCATATAAAAATCTCCCAAATCGAAGGTCAAATGCTCCTTCACATCATCACAATTAGGTCTAAGAACTTTACCTCAATTTTCATTCAAAAATCCAAAATTAAAGGTTGAAATCATGATTATATTAGTGGGTTTTAGTCATAGAGGAGTAAGAAATCGTTACCCAAAAGTTGCCTCTGAAAATCCCTAAAACATTCTCCCAAAATTGAGCTCTATAGCTTGAGTTTTTGTAAAAATGAAAGAAGGGTTCGTTTTGAAATGTTTATATCTGCCCAAGTTCTTTGTTCAATCCGATCGCATGAAGGGAGATGCGATCGCGAAGAATAAAAAAATGAAGGCCCTGAAATTGGTGTATGCGATCGCGACAGGACGCTATGTGATCGCGTAAGAGGGGAAACTAACCCTACGCGATCGCAACTGGGCTAGTGTGTTCGCATAAGAGGAGGGCCCAAAGCTACGGGATCGCGTAGCTGAACCATACGATCACAATGAAAGAAATTTGCCCCCCGCCCCAAAATTACTCTATGCGATCACGAAGGGAAGGATGCGGTCACATAGAAGGATACCAGATACCAGCAGTTCAGCAATCTAACAAGTTCTAAAAATAACCCGTTGGGCATCCGAAACACACACGAGGCCCCCGGGACCTCAACCAAACCTACAAAAATGACCCATAACATCATTCAAACTTGCACAAATCCTTAAACCACCTAAAAAATGCCAGAAACACGAATTAATCAAAGATCCAAGCCTATGAACTTCAAATTCTAATCAAATACACTTTCGATCAAAAACCTATCCAAAACTTGTCCGAATGACCCAAAATTTTGCACGCACATCCAAAATGACATGACGAAGCTATAGAATCTTTCAAAATCCCAAATCGACCCTCGAATTAAATATTCACCATCGGATCGTAACTTCAAAAATTTTAAACTTCGGTATTCCAAATTAAATTCTGAACACGCTCCCAACCCCGAAATCTCCTAAGAGATCTAACGGAACCATCAGATTTCCATTCCGAGATCGTCTTCATACTGTTCCAAATACGGACCATTTTTCAACTCTTAAGCTCTCATTTAGGGACTAAGTATCCCAAAACAATTCGAATCCTAAAACCGAACGTCCCGGCAAACCAAAATAGCAAAAATAAACTTAGGGAAAGTAATTAATGGGGGATCGAGGTATAAATTCCAAAAAAGACGGGCCGGGTCGTTACACACTAATATAGATAAGGAAAAATAAACTTGACAACAAACTTGTATGGTAGAAGTCTGTTTGGTATTAAAGTATATAAGTATTCTTCTTGGTAGTAATGGTATCATTTTATGTCGTGTCAAAAACTGAAAATACTTTATTTTTATCATAAAACTTTGCAATCAACCTTTTTATTTAGTTGATCAACATATTTATTTTTTCTAGATAAAATAGCTTTTTAATTTCTATCACGCAATTTATACGACATGGTAGACGGGGCTCGGAATATGAAGGACATGAGATCGACCCTAAGTCCCAGTGGACCAGAGCCCAATGTTAGAATGCTTGCCTTTGAGAATATTGAGTTCATGATCTCGGAATCAACCCTGACCATGAACGAGCTCGAAGAAACAATGTCTGCATAACCAACAGAAGACCAAAATATCAGTGATCGGTCAGATATTATGGCGGGAATCTTAGCACATATCAATAAGGAACCGGTAACTAGCGAATCAAGGGATTTTTTTACCTTATATAGAGTTGTATCTAATATAGGACTCGTCTACTATATAAATGTGGGTCTTATTAATTGTAAGAGGATACTGTAACATGCATTCCAAAGCAGTATTTTGTTATTTTCTTTCTTTAAACTATTGTTCTTCTGTATCTTGATACCGATCGAGTTACATTCAGTTTAAGTGTGACAGACTTTCCAAGACTGTGAATGCTTAAGTTGTGTGATTTGAATTCACTTTTGATATTAATTATTTTAATTGCAATCTTAATTTAATACTTTGTGTCAATTTAATCCATGTATCCTTAAAACCACTAACAAATTTAATTGTTATCTAATTTTGAGGGTTAACAATATATGTACACATCATATAGGAGTGGGTGGATGTCATTGAGGCTCGTTTCTGGTGTTTTGTGTGATAAGAATGTGCCACCAACACTCAAAGGTAAATTTTATAGAACGGTGGTCAGACCGACTATGTTGTGTGGGGCAGAATATTGGCCAGTCAAAGAACTCCTATGTCCAAAACATGAATGTGGCTGAGATGAGGATATTGGGATGTATGTATGAGCATACCAGGTTAGATAGCATTAGAATTGAAGTTATTCGGGACAAGGTGGGCGTGGTCCCCGTTGAGGATTTAATGCGAGAGAGGAGACGTGCATGTGAAGAGGAGATGCACAGATGCTTCAGTGAGGAGGTGTGAGAGGTTGGTCCTAGAGAGTCTAAGGAGAGGTAGAGGTAGGGCGAAGAAATATTGGCAAGATGTGATTCATCAAGATATGACTTTGCTCCAACTTACTAAGGACATGACCATGGATATGAAGGTGTGGATGTTGAAAATAAAGGTAAAGGGTTAGGTAGCCGAGCGTTGTCCTTATTTTGTAACAGTATCTTTAGTACATGACTTAGTGTCATTTGCGTATTTTGTATTCCTTGACTTCTATTATTACTTGTTGTTGCTTTCGTTTCGGTTTTCTGATTGCAATAGCTAGTGTTTGTGTTGTATTTTCGTTTCAATTTTCTGATTGACGTGCTTGTTGTTGCCTTTTCTTTACCTTTCCTAAGCCGAAGGTCTACCGGAAATAACTACTCTGCCCTTTTGAAGGTAGTGATAACATCTGCATACACATTGTCCTTCTCAGATCTCATTTGTGGGATTATACTGGATTGTTATTGTGGTATATATTAGTATAACTAGATGCTTACAAGTTTCATACATTTTTATTGTGCATGATATGCTATTTTAATGCATTTTCTTAGTTTAAATACTTTCAATTGTTAGTTTTATTTGAAAAAGTTAGAAATTTAAACTTGACAGAATTTATGTGGTGTGTCCCTCTAGGGGTAAATTTCATAAATGGTCATATAACTATCACATTTTTTCAATAAAATCATATAACTTTCTTTTCTCATACAAAATCATATAACTTTCACTACTTTACTCAAAAAATCTTAGTCACCGGCAAAGACTATTTCCGGTTGTTTTTTAGTATTATGTCATTTTTTTAAAATTCAGTCTAGTAGCCATGACCCGACCCGATATCCGTATCCACAAATTAAAATATCCCCCAAATTCCATACTTCTCATTTATTTCTCAAGAAATTTTCAAGGCTCTCAAACAAGGATTAGCAAAACACATACTACAATCTCAATTCTCTTCCCATGCAACGTTTCAAGGATCACAATCAGCCGTCTTTCAAGGCTCTCAAGTCAAAAAGATGGCTTCTTCTCCATCTAAGAGGAGTACTTTAAGGGACAACATTAGCACTTTTGCTGCACTAAGTGACCACACAAATGCTTTTGATGCGGAATGACTCCAAAAGAGCTAAAAATTATTATTATTTGTTTGTGTTGCCTTTGTTAGCTTGAATTTTAGTTGGGGACACTGATTGTCGGGTAGGGATTTTGCTTTATTTTAGAATTTTTGTATATTGCAACAATGAGTGTGGGTTAGGGTTTATCTTTATTTTAGTGTTATTTTGTATATTTGGATACTAATTACGGGGTTAGGATTTTTTGATATTGTCGATTTTAATTTGTGTTCTTTTAAATTGCATGTATGTGTAGGGTTCAAGTATTAATTTGGGTCTTTCGTTCAATGAAAGCTCTGAAGCCAATGTGTTGAATTTTGAAAATTTTTTGAGTAAAATTCAAGATAGTAAGAGTGTTGGGGATGGTAGTGATGATGACAACTTTAGTGACCCCGACTATAATTTGGAAGATAGTGATGATTATTTTGAGGATATAATGGCTGAGCAAGTAACATATGAGCAAGTAACATCCGAACAAGTAAGTAAGAAAGGGAGGGGAAGACCTAAGAAAAGATCAATTAGTGTTCCATCAACTTCTGGCATCCTTATAATAGAGGAGAATGACAAATATGACTCGGATGTTGCTGAATCAGAGGAATTATCAGACGGGGGATATCTGATAAGGAAGATGATAAAGAGGAGGCAATTCACTATGAAGAATATGATGAACATAAGCATAAATATAATCCAAGTTTGGAACTTGGAATGAAATTTAGTAGTTTAAAGCAATTTAAAGATGCTTGTAGAAATTATGGTATTAAAAGCAGGTTTCAGCTTAAATTCTCTAATAACGACCATGAGAGAGTGGTGTGTAAATGCAAACATAATGGGTGTCCTTTTAGATTATATGCTACTGCTGTGAGTAAGACTGATCCAACTATTCAGATCAAGTCTTGTAATTTGGAGCACATAGGTGGAAATGTGTATGACAACTTCCATATGAATACTGTGTGGCTTGCTAATAGGTATTTTAGTACATTCAGAGCTGATCCATCATGGAGCGTGAATGGTTTAATTGAAACTGTTAGAAATGACTTTAACTATAATATTAGTTATATGAAAGCTTGGAGGGCCAGGAATATGGCACAAAAATTAGTTTATGGAGATGAGGGAACCCAATATGCAAAGTTGTTATCATATAGAGAGGAATTATTAAAAAGCAATCCAAGCTCTACTGTAATTTTATGGAGGGACGAAGGCAGATTTCTTGGGTTTTATGTTTGTCTTGGAGCTCTGAAGAATGCTTTTAAATCAAGATGTAGACCATTCATTAGCTTGGATGGTTGTTGGTTAAAGGGAAATTATGGAGGGAACTTGTTGAGTGCAGTGGCTATTGACCCAAATGATTGCACTTTTCAATAGCATATGCAGTCATAGCTGAAGCTGAAAGTAAAAAAACATGGAGCTGGTTCCTTATTAACCTGGGAGAGGATATGGGGATTCAGAACAACCATCACATTTCATTTATGTCAGATAGACAGAAGGTAATATTATTTCTTTAGTATTTTACTCTATTTTTTTTATATTTTATTCATTGTTGTTTTTTATTCATATTTCATAATATTTTTGAAGGGGCTGATTGGAGCTGTGAATAATTTGTACCCCAATACTGAACACCGTAATTGTGTTAGGCATATGTATCAGAATTTCAGACAAAAACACAAAGGTAAGAATTTGAAAGACTTAGTTTGGAGTGCGGCAAGAGCGAGTAATGAAGTCCGGTTTAAGAAGTTTCTAGATGAACTGGAAAATGAGGACAAAGAAGCTAGAGAATGGTTCAATCACCCTGAGAGGCCATTTAATACTTGGACTCGAGCATTATTTAAATGTAGTACCAAATGTGACATGTTGTTGAACAATTTATGTGAAAGTTTCAAAAGGTAATTAAGAATTTTCATTTCCTTATGCTTTTTTTAATTTTAATAATATACTAAGTTATACATATTTTTTTAGATATATACTTGATGCTAGGGACAATGCCATAATAACAATGCTAGAAATGATCAAGAACAAGTTGATGAGGAGGTTTTTCAAAAAAAAAAAGAGTGGATTGAGAAATACCAAGGGCCAATATGCCCTAAGATTGAAAAAAAGTTGTTGAAAATTAGGATGGAGGCAACAAAGTTTCAACCTGATTTTTCAGGAGGCCCTAAGGTCTTAGTTGAAGGTCCTGGAGGGCCATATATTGTTGATATGTTTGCCAAGACTTGTACTTGTAAAAGGTGGGACTTGACTGGATTGCCTTGTCATCATGCTGTGGCTAGTATTCTTGGCAACAATGAGTTAATAGAAGATTATGTCATGGACTATTACAAAGTGGAAAACTACAAGAAAGTATACTCGTATTATATAAATCCTACTGGCCCTGAAGATCACTGGCCTGAGGTTGTAGGAGGTGGTGACATTCTTCCACCTAAGGTAGTCAAGAAAAAGAGAGGGAGGAAACCCAAAGCTAGGAGAAAGTAGGCTGAAGAACTAGAAAAACAAAGAGAAATTGCTACTCAAAGTGCAAAGGAGAAAAGGGCTGTGAAGAAGAAATCTCAACGAATATCTAAGAAGGGAACTGTACAAAGAGAAATTGCTACTCAAAGTGCAAAGGAGAAAAGGGCTGTGAAGAAGATACCTCAACGAATATCTAAGAAGGGAATTGTACAAGTTAGTTGTTCTATTTGCAAAGTGGCTAGGCATAATGCTAGAGGCCATAGTAAATATGCAAAAACAACTTCCTCTAGCTTTCCGAACCAACAACCACCATCTCCAAATCCAAGTCAAGACCCTGCTCCAACCCAAAATAAAGACCCTGCTCCAAACCAAGAAGAAAGGATAGATGTGGACCTCATCTTAACAAATCAATCAACTATAGAGGTAAATTAGTTTCAAACCTTTTATTGTCCTTTTTATGTGCTAGTTTTATTTTTTTCTTATGGTGTTGTATTATTTTATAGGATGTTTCTCAACAAGATGTTGTTGGGAGAGTTGTATATGGTCAAAAAATTGTGCAAGGTGACACTGATGCTGTGACAGTATCAAAAAGAGGCAGGGAAGTCAAGAAGAAAGTTATGCAAGATTATGTGCAAGTTATGGTGAAGAAAAAGTGTAGACTCTCAAAGACAAAATATGGATGTTTGTCTGAAATTTCTTGTCTTTTTGTAAATGGCATACACTTAAATTGGCACAATATATTGGGTTTTATTTCGTGTTTTGGTTGATGCACATTTTATTTTCTGTATTGCTTAGTAAGCAATATTTTGTTTAGTGGTGTTGCTTGTTGCTTGTTCTCCTACAAAAGCAATTCTATTTTTCTATAAAAGTTTTTTTTAGTTCCCAAGAATATTTTAATTCAAGATGTTCACTTTTATGTTCTTCTTTAGAATTAAATAATTGGCCATGGGATCTCTTAAACACCTACTCTTTATCACAAATAAGATACTTACCCAAGGAGAGAGGTCCTGAAATAACCGAAAAGAAAATAACATGATATTTTTTGCATTCATGAAGTTGTATAGTTTGTCGGTAAGTAGAATTATGAAAAGTATGGAATTTGGAGAATATTTTTAACATGATATTTTTTGCATTCATGAAGTTGTATGGTTTGTCGGTAAGTAGAATTATGAGAAGTATGGAATTTGGAGAATATTTTAATTTGTGGATATGGATATCGGGTCGGATCATGGCTATTAGACTGAATTTTAAAAAAAATGACATAATACTAACAAACTAGACTGAATTTAAAAAAAAAGACATAATACTAAAAAACAACCGGAGATAGTCTTTGCCGGTGACTAAGATTTTTTGAGTAAAGTAGTGAAATTTATATGATTTTTGTGTGAGAAAAGAAAGTTATACTATGATTTTATTGAAAAGATGTGATAGTTATATGATCATTTGTGAAATTTACCCGTCCCTACAGTGAAACACCCTGTCCCCTACATTGCTATTGCATTAGATTAGATGTATAAAAGTGACAAGCCACTCGTACAAAAATGATATGCTAAAACTTTCATACAATTAATCATGACGACTGCACACTCATCTCCATTATTGTCACAGTTGGCAATACAACTAGACAAAAGTTTAGTAGAGCTTATCTGTAACGACTCGGCCCGTCGTCACGGGAATTACCACCCTGTTATGTTGTAATTGCATGTTTTATGCTTTTATATCAGTGTTAGAGTCTATTTGGTAAGTTAGGAGTGATTTGGATTGAAAATGAGGCATATAGCCTTTTAGAAGGAAACTTGAATGAGGAAAGTCAACCTGGAGTTGACTATTTGGTTAGAGGGCTCGGAATTGAATTCTGATGATTCGGTTAGTTCCGGGAGGTCATTTATGACTTAGGGGAGCGATCGGAATTGAATTTGGAGGCCCGGTGTAGAAATAGGCTTGAATTGGCTAAGGTTGAATTTTGGCGAAATCCGAACGGTAGGTGAGATTTTGATCCGTGGGTCGGAATGGAATTTCGACAGTTGCAGTAGCTCCGTTAGGTGATTTTGGATGTGCCTGCAAAATTTCAGGTCATTCGGGCATCGTTTAGTCGGGTCTTTGATTGATTGTGTAATTCGGAATGTTTTAAGGAATTTAGGCTTGAATTCGATGTGAATTATGGGTTTTGATGTTGTTAGACGTGTTTTGAGGATTGGAGCAAGTTCGAATAAAGTATTAGGATGTGTTGATGTGTTTGGATGAGGTCCCGGGGGCCTCGGGGTGTTTTCGGATGGCTAAACGAAAGAAAATGTGGAAAATTGCAGGTTTGGGATTCTGGTTCTGTTGTTTTCGCTCCTACGGAAATGGGGGCGCAGGAGCGAGTCCGCAGAAGCGGATACAGGAGCGCAGAAGCGCTGTTGATCGCGAAAGCGGAGTTTCACCCGCAGGAGCGGCACCGCTGGTGCGAAAAGTGAGCCGCAGAAGCGGAATTGGCCGGCTAGGCCTGGAAACGCAGAAGCGACCCTCTGGTCGCGGATACGGGCTCGCAGGAGCGGACTCCTGTCCGCAGAAGCGGAAAGGACCGTAGAGGCGGAGGGTATTCCGCAGAAGCGGTTCCGCAGGGGCGGAAGATGGTCCGCAGAAGCGAAAATTGCAGTGAATTAATTGTATTAGAAGTTAGAAAATTTCAGAAACATTTCACACATTTGGGTCTCGGCTTAAGAAGGCGATTTGGCCGATTTTGAAGAGAAACTCAAGGGAAATCATCAGGTAATCAACTATGGACTTAAACTATGATTAGTATTGATAATATTATGCAATTATATCATGAAAATGGAGGAAATTGGGGTAATTTATGGAAGATTTAGCCCTAGGCTTGAACTTTAGAAAATCAAGGTTTTGAATGGGCAAATGGAGTCTGAATTTGGTAAAATTGATATGCTTAGACTCGTATTGAGATGAGAGTTCCGAATATGTGACTTTTGTAGTTTTTCGAGAAGTGTACCGAAAGTCGGGTTTTGACAACTTTGGGAATTTTGATATTGTCACGCCCCAAATCGAGGGACATGACCGGCGCCTGACCGGGTTGCCCCAGTCAAGCGGACCTGGGTGCCTTTCATTCCCACGCGTTACCCCTGTGATGACTGTTTCTCATTAACCAAATATATTACTAATCATAATTGATTTCACATTAAACAAATAAAATGATACGAGTGATTCATTAACAAGATTTCAACTTTTACAACGTCCGACATAACACCTTATATATATAAGACTGGAATCCCACAGTTTACATGTCTACAGAGCCTCTAGGATACAAAAGGGAAATACAATACTTGCCGGTAACAAGGCTCCGGCTATACCTTTCAAAACCAAAATGAAATCCAAACCGAAGTGGCAAGAACCACACAAGGCCCCGAGGAAGAAAGGGGCTCACCAAGACGGGCAGTGGAAGGAGAAGAATACTACCGCCGACGAGCTGAAGTGCCTGCTACTGATCCACCTACAATCATGACACGAATGTAGCGCCCCCGGCAAAAGGGACGTCAGTACACTTAAATTGTACCGGTATGTATGGACAAACTTTGTCCCAAGTAAACTCAAGCCATTAAATTACATCAACAATCAATTAAGCCAGCCAACCATGTTTCCACATTTTCCTCATTTCAAATAATTCTCACACAAAGAACTTTCCACGATCAACCAATTTAACAATAACCAATCAATCACGTAAAACACAAGTAGTCAAACAAAGGGGCAATCAGTGCCCCACAGGTTGCAAACTCTCCTGCTGTCTCCTTTCACAATTTCACATTATTGATTTATGTATCAATTTTCAATAGCGATTTTGATCGCTTTCCATCCTTATTGCCCCTGACCACCCTTATTACCTCGGCCACCCTTATCACCCCAACCCAAACCTTATTTCACCACGTTGCGGCGCGCAACACGACCCCGCCTTACAGTTGAAAACACAACAATTTCAAACAGCAGATAAGGTACTACACACAATTTCCACAAGTTCAAATAGCAACTTACACATTGGTTCATGTTCTCAATTACTTCTCAAGCCAATATCAACAACAAGTTACAAGTATTCCAAAAATCAAAAATGCCCACATAATCATGTTCAACAATTTACCACAATTAAGGTGTTTCAAATTCCTTCCACAATAAGCCAAATATGCCATCACAACAATTTTCCTCAGTTCTGTACCAATTTCAATTCCTTTGTCAACTTTCAATTCGTATTTCAAACCATACCAAATGTAGTTCAATCATCAATTGTATACCCAACACAACAATGATATCGAAAAATCACATAAAATCTCTCAAATTAACACATGCCAAACAATTTCACACATATGGGCGATTTTACAAGAATCAAAATTAGCCATACATACCTGGTGATGATGTTTTTCCTCCTACTTTATGCTTACCCAAGATATCCTACGCTTGCCAACCTTGTTCTTGAAGACTCTTACTTCTACCCACTTCTTTTTACTAGAAATCAAGTTCAATAATCATGCATGAGTGTAAAAATTCTATTTTCAAAAGCTATTATATGCAAACCTCTCTTTACCCAATTAAAACTGAAAATCAAAGAAAATAGTTAGGGTTTTTACCTTGAAAATATTGGGGAAGTTGAATCCTTGCCCTAGAATCCCTTGGAATTAAGTAGTTGGAACAATCTTTGAAGATGAAGAACTTCTCTCTCTAAAAACCCTCTCTTCTCTCTCTAATTTTGGTGAGATGATATGATAAAATGAAGAAGAAAGGTGTTATATTAAAGAAGAGATCGGGTCAAAATGTTACAAAATCTGGGCCGGGATCAAATATACGGTCACTATGCGACCGCAGAATACAAAAGGGAAATACAATACTTGCCGGTAACAAGGCTCCGGAACGATTTGCGGTCACTATGCGGACCGCATGTTGATTCTGCGGTCGCAAAAGTGCACCGCAGATTGACATGCGATCGCATATCGACCGCACATTGGACACAATTTTGGGCAACTCTCCTGGAACGATTTGCGGTCACTATGCGGACCGCATGTTGATTCTGCGGTCGCAAAAGTGCACCGCAGATTGACATTTTTCTGGAAAAAATTTTATTCTACATTTTGAAACTTAAATCACTACCAAGGGTCCGAACCGCGGCGAGCAAGCTCGCCGCGAAGAATTCTACGCATTCCTAACACATCATTCGGACCATGACACCACATCTACTAGGTTTTATGCACAAAAATTTCACGGGGCCTTACATCCTCCCCCTTAAGATCATTCGTCCTCGAATGAGGATTTTGAAATAAATGAGTTGGTTTTGAAAGACATGATATGCAACCATCAAAATTTTGACTAACTCTTATATTTTAGAAAAATTTCGCCGGAGTTTCCTTTGTATTATGGACATATCCACCTGTCAGAGGGCCCCCGAAACACATCACCAAACAACAATATACAACAACAACACTATTCACAACTGGTATACACCTTCTTACCTCAACGAATGCACATATTCTATCACATTGTCACAATTGCACATAAACTAGTCACTTCAATGAATTCTTACCTTATTTAACCATTTTAACACACCATGTACGCTTAACAAATCATTACCAATCTACACTTACTATTAGTTGTTTATTAAACACGTAAATCTTTATAAGGCTTTCATTTATCAAGAACGGTTCAAGTGGCCCAAGGTAACAACACATCTAACTCATTACAAATAAAGGAGACTTACTAATACTAAGAGGGAAACAACTTAGGCAAGATGACAACTACTAGGAGTAGGAGGGTCACCTAATTTCTTCTAGGCTTGATCAAACAAATGGGGGTACTTTTCTTTCATCTCTTTTTCTGCTTCCCATGTGGCCTCCTCAACTTGTTGACTTCGCCACAATACTTTAACAGAGGCAACTTCCTTATTTCTCAACTTACGGACTTGCCTATCAAGAATGGCGACCTGGAACTTCTTCATATGACAAATCTTCATTAACCTCTATAGTTTCAACTGGCATGATGGTGGATGGATCTCCAATCACTTTCTTCAACATGGACACATGGAATACCGGATGCACTGATGACATCTCAGGAGGCAACTCTAGCCTATAAGCAACTTGACCAATCCTTTGAATGATCCGATATGGCCCGACATACCTAGGACTCAATTTTCCTTTCTTTCCGAACCGCATGACTCCCTTCATAGGAGATACCCTCAAGAACACCCAATCGTCGACTTGAAACTCCAAATCCCTTCGACGAACGTCTGCATAGGACTTTTGACGACTCTGTGCTGTTTTCATTCTCTCCTGAATAACTTTGACCTTTTCCATAGCTTCGTATACCATATCCGGCCCTAGCAATTCCGCTTCACCTACCTCAAACCACCCGATTGGCGATCTACATCTTCTCCCATACAATGCCTCAAACGGGGCCATCTGAATGCTAGCATGATAGCTGTTATTGTAAGCAAATTCTATCAATGGCAAGTGTTCATCCCAATTACCTTTAAAATCTAAGACACAAGCCCGCAACATATCTTCAAGCGTCTGGATGGTCCGCTCGGCCTGACCATCGGTCTGTGGATGGAAAGCTGTGCTGAGATTCACCTGAGTTCCCAAACCTTGCTGAAACTTCTTCCAAAAGTTAGCGGTGAACTGAGCCCCGCGATCTGAGATGATAGAAAGTGGAGTGCCATGAAGCCTTACTATCTCTTTGATGTACAATCTTGCATATTGCTCCGCGGTATCAGTGGACTTGACAGGCAGGAAGTGAGCTGATTTGGTGAGTCGATCCACTATCACCCATATTGAGTCAAACTTATGCTGAGTGCGAGGTAACCCCACCACGAAATCCATATTGATCATCTCCCATTTCCACCTTGGTATTTCTATAAGCCGAGTTAATCCACCAGGCCGTTGATGCTCGGCCTTCACTTGTTGACAGTTCGGACATTTAGCTACAAAGCCTGCCACATCCCTTTTCATACCGTTCCACCAATAAATCTCCTTGAGATCGTGATACATTTTCGTTGAACCAGGGTGCACGGAATACCTGGAAGTATGAGCCTCTGCCATCACTCTTTCCCGAAGCTCGTCCACATCCGGAACACATAGCCTATCTTGACACCGCAATACACCATCTTCGCTGCCGAGTACAAATGTTGAGGTCTTGTCATTCATGACTGCTTCCTTCACCCGAACCAATGCTGGATCTATGAACTGTTTTTCCTTGATTTCCGCGACCAATGATGATTCTGCTCCATTATGCACCAAGATATCCCCCTCGTCTGACGCCGAGATACGAACCCCCAAACCGGCTAATTGGTAAACCTCTCGAGCCAGGGGTCTCTGATCCACACCCAAATGAGCCAAACTACCCATGGATTTTCGACTAAGAGCGTCGGCTACCACATTTGCCTTCCCCGGATGGTACAATATGTCCATATCATAGTCCTTGAGTAGTTCTAACCACCGTCGCTGTCTCAGATTTAGCTCCTTCTGCTTGAACAAATACTGGAGGCTCTTGTGGTCCGAAAACACATCTACATGAACTCCATAAAGATAGTGCCGCCATATTTTCAAAGCAAACACAACAGCTGCAAGCTCCAAATCATGCGTCGGATAATTCTTCTCATGGTTCTTGAGTTGTCTGGAAGCATAAGCTATAACCTTTCCGTGCTGCATCAATACACATCCCAAACCGACTCCGGAGGCATCACAATAGACTACAAATCCCTCTGTGCCTTCTGGCAAGGCCAATACTGGTGCCGAGGTCAATCTTGACTTCGGTTCTTGGAAACTTTTCTCACATGCTTCGGACCACTGGAACTTAACTGCTTTCTGCGTCAATTTAGTCAATGGGGAGGCGAGGGTTGAGAATCCCTCTACAAACCTCCGATAGTACCCTGCCAGACCCAAAAAGCTGCGAATCTCTGTCGGGGTCGTGGGTCTAGGCCAATCTTTCACCGCCGCAATCTTCTGAGGATCCACCATAATTCCCTCACTGGAAATAACATGTCCTAGAAAAGCTACGGACTCCAACCAAAACTCACATTTTGAGAACTTGGCATACAATTGATGCTGAAGAAGGGTCTGCAATGCTGCTCTGAGGTGAACGGCATGATCTTCCCCGCTCCGAGAGTAGATGAGAATATCGTCAATGAATACAATCACAAAGGAATCTAGGAATGGCTTGAAAACCCGATTCATAAGGTCCATGAAAGCTGCTGGGGCGTTGGTTAGCCCAAAAGACATAACCAAAAACTCAAAGTGACCATAACGAGTTCTGAAGGCGGTTTTAGGAATATCCTGCTCCCCGATTTTCAACTGGTGGTACCCAGACCGTAAATCAATCTTTGAGAAGAACCTCGCTCCCTGCAATTGGTCAAACAGATCATCCACTCGAGGCAAAGGATATTTATTCTTGATGGTGACTTTGTTGAGCTGCCGATAATCAATACACATTCGAAGTGACCCATCCTTCTTTCTGACAAAGAGAACCGGAGCACCCCACGGCGACACACTCGGTCGTATGAACCCTTTCTCTAATAAATCCCTCAGCTGCTCCTTTAACTCCCTTAACTCTGCTGGCGCCATTCTATATGGTGGAATGGATATTGGCTGAGTATCCGGCAATACATCAATTCCGAAATCAATCTCCCTATCCGGCGGGATGCCTGGAAGCTCATCTGGAAACACTTCAGGAAATTCATTCACAATTGGCACGGACTCGAGGGTAGGCACCTCCGAGGTGGTGTCCGTTACCCGAACCAGGTGATAGATACACCCTTTCTTAATCATCTTCGAAGCCTTAAGGTAGGAAATAAACCTACCCCTTGGCACTACACCATTTCCTTTCCATTCAATAACTGGCTCGTTAGGGAACTCGAGCCTCATAACTCTCGTTCGACAGTCAAGTTTGGCAAAGCACGAATAGAGCCAATCCATCCCCATAATTACATCAAAATCTACCATCCCAAGCTCAACAAGATCGGCTGTGGTATCACGACCACCCACCATAACAACACAATTCCTATAGACTCGTGAGGCTGTAATAGAATCACCAATAGGTGTCGACACAGAGAACGGCTCATGAAGCTGTTCGGGTACTATCCCAAAACTTGAAGCAATGAATGGAGTAACATAAGACAAGGAGGACCCTGGATCAATAAGGGCATAGCAATCAATAGTCTGAACAGACATGATACCTGTAACAACATCCGGAGAAGCCTCGGCATTTTGGCGGCCACTCAATGCATAGAATCGGCTAGGTCCACCCCTACCCCGAGCTCCACCCCTAGCTGCACCACGCCCTGCTGCTGCTGGAGTACGCGCTGATGATGTAGCAGCTGAAGAACCGGATGACTGAGCAGATCCCCTACCTATACCCTGACGGGGTGCACGGCAGTCCCGCTGAATGTGACCTCTCACCCCGCACCCGAAGCACACTGGAAGGTCAAGGTAGCAAGTTTCCGTATGAAATCTCCCACACTTGGGGCATATAGGTCTCCCCTGCTGCTGGGATCTCACCCCAGGATGACCAGACTGACGAGACCTCCTGCTGTCTGAACCAGGTCTCGAGTAACTGCCCTGCTGATGACTGTGCACGGATGGCGGTGCACTCGCGGAGGACTGAGCATATGACTGGGATGGCCCTGATGACCCCCTCCCTGGAAGTGATCTCCCTGAACGACCCATTGACCGGGCCCTGCTGCTACTTTCTCTTTCTGCACGAATCTTCAATTTCCTGGCCTCTGTGGCCTGAGCAAACCCCACAATCCTCCCATAGTTCATGTCTGAGTGCAAGGCTGCTGTGGCGGCCTCATTCACCACCAAAGGGCTAAGGCCCCGAACAAACCGTCGAACCCGGGCATCCATGGTCGACACTAAATGAGGAGCATACTTGGACAACCTTACGAACTCCATGTGATATTCCCAAACACTCATACTACCCTGCTTGAGGACCTCGAACTCCATGGCGCGGGCTGCCATCACCTCGGCAGGCAAGAAGTGGTCCATAAATGCATCTACGAACTCATCCCATCCGGCCGGAGGGCTCCCTTCCTCACGGGAATCCTCCCACATTTCGAACCATGAACGTGCCGCTCCCTTCAGCCTGTCTGAGGGTCTTGTATATCTCATCAAGGAATTCCTGTGGGTCAGCCTCTGGATCGGTGCCTGAAAATTCTGGAGGGCCAATCGCAAGAATTGATGGACTCTAGAGCCAAAGGAATCTCCCTGTCCGCTGGAGGATGCAGGGGCATCATGGGATCTCTGGGCCTGGGCGGCCACTAACCGTGTTAACATATGGATGGCTCCCCTAAGTTCTTCATTAGAGATACCAGAGCCCGAAGCGGGAACTGTATCTGAGTCAGGAACACCGGCAGGAGGAATGGTGGCATCCTCTGCCGCGGCTGGAATAGGGACACTTGGGTTTTGAACAGATGGGCCAGGCAAATTCGGGACTGGTGGGTCATTCTCTCCCACGGCATCGGGTACATGATTAACAGGTGCACTTGGGCCGGCATTGGCCCTAAGGCCGAGTCTAGCCTTCTTCTTAGGTGCCATATTCTGAAAATTTGGGAACAAGGCACGAATTAGACACAGGTATCTCCACATTGCATTTTACCGCACGATATAGATTAACAAAGAAGTAGGTAAATTCCTAAATGCCCGTGTAGCCCCCTACTTATATGATGTGGTCGACAACACACCTATAAGAAGGGCACTACTAGACACGGCTCCGAGACATCCTAGGACACTTTAAAACCTTAAGCTCTGATACCAAGTTTGTCACGCCCCAAATCGAGGGACATGACCGGCGCCTGACCGGGTTGCCCCAGTCAAGCGGACCTGGGTGCCTTTCATTCCCACGCGTTACCCCTGTGATGACTGTTTCTCATTAACCAAATATATTACTAATCATAATTGATTTCACATTAAACAAATAAAATGATACGAGTGATTCATTAACAAGATTTCAACTTTTACAACGCCCGACATAACACCTTATATATATAAGACTGGAATCCCACAGTTTACATGTCTACAGAGCCTCTAGGATACAAAAGGGAAATACAATACTTGCCGGTAACAAGGCTCCGGCTATACCTTTCAAAACCAAAATGAAATCCAAACCGAAGTGGCAAGAACCACACAAGGCCCCGAGGAAGAAAGGGGCTCACCAAGACGGGCAGTGGAAGGAGAAGAATACTACTGCCGACGAGCTGAAGTGCCTGCTACTGATCCACCTACAATCATGACACGAATGTAGCGCCCCCGGCAAAAGGGACGTCGGTACACTTAAATTGTACTGGTATGTATGGACAAACTTTGTCCCAAGTAAACTCAAGCCATTAAATTACATCAACAATCAATTAAGCCCAGCCAACCATGTTTCCACATTTTCCTCATTTCAAATAATTCTCACACAAAGAACTTTCCACGATCAACCAATTTAACAATAACCAATCAATCACGTAAAACACAAGTAGTCAAACAAAGGGGCAATCAGTGCCCCACAGGTTGCAAACTCTCCTGCTGTCTCCTTTCACAATTTCACATTATTGATTTATGTATCAATTTTCAATAGCGATTTTGATCGCTTTCCATCCTTATTGCCCCTGACCACCCTTATTACCTCGGCCACCCTTATCACCCCAACCCAAACCTTATTTCACCACGTTGCGGCGCGCAACACGACCCCGCCTTACAGTTGAAAACACAACAATTTCAAACAGCAGATAAGGTACTACACACAATTTCCACAAGTTCAAATAGCAACTTACACATTGGTTCATGTTCTCAATTACTTCTCAAGCCAATATCAACAACAAGTTACAAGTATTCCAAAAATCAAAAATGCCCACATAATCATGTTCAACAATTTACCACAATTAAGGTGTTTCAAATTCCTTCCACAATAAGCCAAATATGCCATCACAGCAATTTTCCTCAGTTCTGTACCAATTTCAATTCCTTTGTCAACTTTCAATTCGTATTTCAAACCATACCAAATGTAGTTCAATCATCAATTGTATACCCAACACAACAATGATATCGAAAAATCACATAAAATCTCTCAAATTAACACATGCCAAACAATTTCACACATATGGGCGATTTTACAAGAATCAAAATTAGCCATACATACCGGTGATGATGTTTTTCCTCCTACTTTATGCTTACCCAAGATATCCTACTCTTGCCAACCTTGTTCTTGAAGACTCTTACTTCTACCCACTTCTTTTTACTAGAAATCAAGTTCAATAATCATGCATGAGTGTAAAAATTCTATTTTCAAAAGCTATTATATGCAAACCTCTCTTTACCCAATTAAAACTGAAAATCAAAGAAAATAGTTAGGGTTTTTACCTTGAAAATATTGGGGAAGTTGAATCCTTGCCCTAGAATCCCTTGGAATTAAGTAGTTGGAACAATCTTTGAAGATGAAGAACTTCTCTCTCTAAAAACCCTCTCTTCTCTCTCTAATTTTGGTGAGATGATATGATAAAATGAAGAAGAAAGGTGTTATATTAAAGAAGAGATCGGGTCAAAATGTTACAAAATCTGGGCCGGGGTCAAATATGCGGTCACTATGCGACCGCAGAATCAACATGCGGTCCGCATAGTGGCCGCAGAATGGCTCAAAAATTACGCAGGCTCTTGAACGATTTGCGGTCACTATGCGGACCGCATGTTGATTCTGCGGTCGCAAAAGTGCACCGCGGATTGACATGCGATCGCATATCGACCGCACATTGGACACAATTTTGGGCAACTCTCTGGAACGATTTGCGGTCACTATGCGGACCGCATGTTGATTCTGCGGTCGCATTCTTGACCGCATATTTGACATTTTTCGGAAAAATTAATTCTCTACATTTTTGAAACTTAAATCACTACCAAGGGTTCGAACCGCGGCGAGCAAGCTCGCCGCGAAGAATTCTACGCATTCCTAACACATCATTCGGACCATGACACCACATCTACTAGGTTTTATGCACAAAAATTTTACGGGGCCTTACATCCTCCCCCCCTTAATTATTTGATTTCGTCCCATTGGCCTAATTTGTTGTATTTCTACTGTATTTGATCAGATTCTACGCGTGCGGAGCTTGATTCTCGTGTCAAGGGCATTGCGGAGTAGTCGTCGCGCCGTATTGAGGTGAGTAATAGATGTGGGTGATGACCAACGGGTTCAAAACCCCGGTATACCACTTTGTGACGCTGTATAGCGGCGAGACACGTACTCCGTTGTGAGTGCGAGGTCGATTATGATTGGGGACTATGGATTTGTCCAACTTGTTGATACTGTGTTATGACATTGGCTATTCTTGAGCCGTCGAACCTCCTTCTCGGATGGTTGCATACTATATATTGAGATGTTGGCCACTCTTGAGCCGAGGAACCCCCTTCTTGGGCGGTTGAGTATACTTGTGGGCCGTGAGCCAGTTATTGGATCCCGCGAGGATCGTTATCATTGTCTTATCATATTGACATGTTAGTTACTACCGATCCGTAGCTATTTCTGTTATCATGCTATTTCCAATCTCTGGAACTTGGTATTACTGTTTTCCAACTAAAAAAAATGATAAAAAGGTTTTCAAAACTACTTTTGAGCCTGCGAGGCTGTATTTGCATATTAGCTGACTGGTAGTGGATCGGGCTGTGCGCCGCAGCAGTATATATGTTGGATCGGACTGCACGCCGCAGTGATATTGTGCTTGGGCTGTAGGAGCCCCTCCGGAGTCTGAACCCCCACAGTGAGCACGGGTACCCAAATTGGATCGGGCTACGCGCCGTAGCGGTCATATCATGCATTGCATTGCATTTAGCTACATCTGCTAGCTGTTATACTGTTTTGCTGGAACTTGATGGTACAGGTACAGTTGATATTAATTCTGTGACAGGGTATTTGACTACAGCTTTACATAGTGCTTTATTGCGGATTTCTTATCTCGCTGTCTTACCCTTGTTTATTACCACTGAGTCTGGCAGTACTCATTTTACTCCCTGCACCTTGTGTGCAGATCCAGGTACCTCTCAGAAGTGATCCAGTAGCTGTGCGAGGCGACATCTGTGGGATATACGAGGTAGCTGCAGAGTCTGTAGGACCCGATATTCCTTCTTACTGTCTATTGATTCTGTATCGACTTTTCTTTCCGCACTCGGTATCTTGTAAACCTTTATACACTTATGTTCAGTAG
Organism: Nicotiana noctiflora; assembly: GCA_032618575.1. Lineage (NCBI taxonomy): Eukaryota > Viridiplantae > Streptophyta > Magnoliopsida > Solanales > Solanaceae > Nicotiana > Nicotiana noctiflora. The sequence continues at coordinate 21,939 of JASVEL010003200.1, forward strand.
AGGCTCATGACTCTTGACCCTTCGGTGTATGGGAGTTGGTATATTTTGGGACTTGGTTCCCCGCTGTTGGTATATGTATCACCGTTGTTTCATATTTTGATATGCTTAAATGGGATAGAACGAGCTTCTAGCTCCGTTCTTGTTGTTGATTGGTCAGGCTGGCTTAGCAATGTGTTGGGCGCCATCACGACCGGATTTGGGGTCGTGACAAGTTGGTATCAGAGCCTAGGTTTACTAGGCCTCGTGAGTCTTGAGCCGGTTGGTAGAGTCTTGTGGATCGGTACGGGGACGCCTGTACTTATCCTCGGGAGGCTGCGAACCTTTAGGAAACACTTCACTTTTCTTGAACTCTGTCGTGCGATCTTGTTGTTCTGAGAACTGAACTTCTATATTCTATTCTCTCGCAGATGGCGAGAACGCGAGCATCGGGACGAGGTGGACGACCTCCATTGCCACCTGTTAGAGGCCGTGGGCGCGGTCGTGCTAGAGGTAGAGGCGGGGCGGCTGAGGCAGTGCCAGCTGACCCGCCTGTTGTACCGGTTCAGGAGCGGCCCCCGGTGGTTGATGCTCCAGCGGCCCCGGTTCAGGGCCAGACCGTATCTATTGCTATTCCTGGTCTTCGGGAGACTCTTGCTCGGATATTATCGGTGTGTTCCGGTTTGGCTCGGGTAGTCTCAACTATCGCTACCGCAACGACATCTCGGACGGGGGCGGTCGGCGGACCCCGCAGCTCGCACACCGACCCGGGCTGTTCGGGGACTTCGGACGCCGGAGGCGGTCCTCGCTCGGTGGTTGCACCGGTTATTCCTCCAGCTGCACCGACTCCAGAGCATAGCATATGGTTGAGGTTATGCCCGACGACGAGCAGCGTCGTCTTGAGAGATTTGGTAGACTTCGGCCACCCCATTTCAGTGGCGTTGAGGGCGAGGATGCCCGGGGTTTCTTGGACAAGTGTCAGAGGATGTTGCGGACGGCTGGTATTCTTGAGTCCGGCGGAGTTTCATTTACTACCTTTCAGTTCACCGGTCCCGCATTTGATTGGTGGGAAGAGTTTGAGAGGCGTAGGCCTGCAGGAGCAGCACCTCTCACATGGCGGCAGTTCTCTACTCTCTTTCTAGAGAAATATGTACCTCGGTCTCGTCGCGAGGAGCTACGTCGCCAGTTCGAGTGGTTGGTTCAGGGCGACATGTCTGTGACCCAGTATGAGCTCGGATTCACACGGTTGGCTAGGCATGCCACATGGATGATCCCTAATGATAGGGAGAGGATCAGGAGGTTCATTGATGGCCTCAATTACTCTATCCGCATTCTTATGACCAGAGAGAGAGTTTTGTCATCATCGTTTGAGCAGGTTGTTGATATGGCACGCTCCATTGAGGCGGATCGTCGCCGAGAGAGAGAGGAGCGGGAGGCCAAGAGGCCTCGTGGTTCTGGTAGTTTCAGTGGTGCTCCATCTAGAGGGCATTCCCAGCAGAGCAGAGATCGCTCATCTAGACCTTCTCATTCAGGCCGCCCAGAGCAGAGCGGAGGTTCTAATGGTCGTGGTTGTCACACCTCTTTTTTACGCTTATTTGCGTGGGCGCAAGATATAAAAGAGAGTTTTTCCAATTAAAGGACAACCAAAACGGGGTTCATTTATTGAGAGATTCGGAGTCGCCACTTGGGAGATTTATGGTGTCCCAAGTCACCGGTTTGAAACCCGAATTGAGGAAAGGTTTGACTCTAATTAATGGTCCGCGAACCAGAAATCTGGATAAGGAATTCTGTTAACCCGGGAGAAGGTGTTAGGCATTCCCGAATTCCGTGGTTCTAGCACGGTCGCTCAACTGTCATATTCGGCTTATTTATCTGATTTTTTACAGTTATATACTTAATGCAAATTAATATCCCATTACCGCTTTATTATTTGTTATGATTTACGAAAAAAGAATGTTGCCTAAAAATATGTTTCGAATCACGTCACATAAAATGCACCCGGATTATCGACACATTCTTAGTCAACATTTGGGATTTGGATTTGGGTCGCATGAAACGCACACCCGTATTTAAGAAGGTAAAATTATTAAAATACGTGCCTAGAGCGATTACTTATTTACACGTTTAAGAAGGCCATGATATTTGCTAAGAAACGGCACATCTCGAAATCTAAGTACTTTATATATACACTTATGAGGGTCCAGCGATTTGTATAACTTGTTAGGCGAGGCACACCTCTAATTCAAATTTAAAACGAACTACATCCCGCAATATTTGTTTAGGAGTTGATTCCAAATTATTTAAAACATGTTACGAGCCACACTACATGAAATGCACCTGTGGTTCCTGACACATTTTATTTAATCTTGTTCAAAATTGGAGACGGGTCACATGAAATGCACCCCCGATTCCTTTAATCTAATTACGTCGTTCAGTTGAATAATAACGCACCAATTCCTACAATGTGACAAAATCCTACTCAACTATAACCAATTCGAGTAAACATACGATTAGTTAACTAAGTGAGTAGATTCGAGACTATGGTGGACAATTATATGAAGAAAAAAAACTTACTTTGAATTCAAAGAATCCTCAAAGAGCCACTGTCACATATTTTTTGCAAGTTCAAGATATAATTCCTCACGGGTGTTCAAATTACCTTAAACTTTCTACTTAAATAGATAGTTAATCTCACTTTTAGCATAAGATCTAGTATTAACATATTTGGAAATCGCGCACCATGAATAGAGAAGATTTAAGCATAGATACAGCAAGAATAACTCAAGTTCCTATACATGTCCAATGACAGTGTGTTTGGATCTAAATGCATTTCTTACAACCCAAACCAGTATGATAGATTTAATTACATGTACTCATACAAACACAAGAACTTTGGACAACTACATGTATTCAATAGATTTAAAAGGGAGCTTCAGGCTTCATTTCCTTTTTTAACCAAGAAAACTACAATGACAGGGATGTGTACCTGGAATATGGAAAAAAGAAGGAAGAGTGAGCAGTGACAACAGTGTGGCAATCAGTAGTATAGCAGTAACCAAAATGTCCCATCCAACAGACTCCAAAGAGAGAAATCAATGACCAAAGACTCCACTACTTCAAAGAAAACCACAGCAAAGGATTCCCAATCAAACAAACCCCTACATTTCTGAAATGCCCCAGGAAACTTGTGCCCCCAACTGACTGAACCCCAATTAACTTCAAACAACAATCCAAATACCCAAAGTTCTGCCTAATATTAAGGTCCAAATATATAACAGAAACACAGAAGACCAGCTCTCTTTTAGTTTTAGAATCAACTCAAAAATGGAACTCAAGCTAGAAACTCTCCTGTATGTATTCTATACTCTCCTCTTTGTATTTCAGATTGCTGTTCTTAAAAGGATTCTTCCTCTAATGTCTGCTGTTTTCGAAAGAAAAGCCAGTCCCTCTCTATTCTCTTCAACCCTATACTTATACTTGAAAAAAACTAATGACACTCTAAGTTACAATAATCAGAAGACCCACCCTGCCCATACTCTTCTCTGCCAGCCCATTATATTCTCTGTGTTAGCCACTAAGTCTTGTTTAAGTGTGGGCTTAAATCAATTTAAATGCTAAGTGCAAACCCGGTGGAATGCCCTGCTGTAACAGTAGGTTCCACTAGGCTGTGCAGGGCATTTAATCCTAAAATATGCCACCTCTGATTAGTCATCTCACAACTATATCCAAACAATCCCTAATCACAAATAAACACAATCTAACAGTAGTTCCATATGCAATCAATTTCTACCATAAAAACTAATAAACAGACTTATGAAGCTAATCGAATTTAACACACAAGATGGTCACAACAACTAACAACCGATTAAAGGCGAGTAAGAACAGAAATTGACCAAATAAAGGGTCCGGGGATAGAAAGAAAGAATGCTAAAAAAGAAATTATAAACAAACATGAACCAACAACACACAAAGAAATCAAAGCGGAGCCAAGAAAGAGGAGGAATACCTCTGAAATCAACAAAGGCCCAGGCTTGACCTCGGACTTGAATTGTTGAAGCCAAATGGGCCTTAATCGGGGTGTTCTCGGTCGAGAACACCTAGATTAAGGTCCATTATACCTCAACCCCTTATCAATTTTGGACGAAGACCCCTTTTTAGATTTTTAGGGTTTATGTGGCCGTTTTTGGGGCTCGACCGGTTCTGGCAAGATTCGAGCCAAACCAGCACTAGTAGGGGTATGAGGGAGGTCGTGGGAGAGCTTGGGGTGAGTTTGGGGTGGTTTGGGATAGAATTTCAAATCCCGGCGACCTTCGATCCAATATTCGACGCGTTTGAGACAGATTCGAGACTAACGAAGGCCGGATTCGAGGAGAGGGAGGTGAGAAGAAGGGCTGGTGTAAATTTGGGGTGGTTTCGCCTACCGGAACCGCCGTGAGGCGATTTCCGGCAGGCAGAGCACGGTAGTGGACGGCGGGAGTTTAATTCGTCTCTAAGAGAGACGATGAAGGTGAGGGGGGGTCTGGTTTAGGGGGGGTTGGGTAGGTCTTTTGGTATATATACTCGCGTGGGAAACGAATCCTGGCCGTTTGATCTGATGAGATCAACGGCCTGGATTATTTCACTTATCCAAACGATGTCGTTTGGGCATCATCGAGACCGGGTTGGTCTGTGGGTGGATTGGGCCGGGCAAACTCGGGTTATGGGGGTTAAGCATTGGCCGTTGGATCAACTAAATCGAACGGCCCAGATTGATGCCTCCTGAACAGACAGATGGGGAGATCGTGGCCATTGGATCAATTTGAAATAGACGGCCACGATTGAGGATGAGTTGGACTGGATCAAAGATGACTCGATTGGGCCTGGTTTTGGACTAGGTTTTGGCCCAAATTTGATTTCCTAACACTAAACTATATGTTGTATTATATATATATATATATATATATATATATATATATATATATATATATATATATATATATATATATATATATATATATATATATATATATATATGTATATATATAATCAGATCGACTTGTAACACCTATAATTAAGTTTTAGTAACAATTAACATAATTAAATACCAAATCCTACAATTGTACGTTCAATGACAAGAAATGCGAAAATACCCCTTTTTATGGTTTTTTTTTCATTTTCGTAAAAATAAACTTAACTATTTCTATGTACGGAACTAATCCTAAAAATATCAATGCAACATATTTGGTATATATTTTTTCCATTTAATTTGAACAAACAGACATGGGCACACAAATGCGAGCAATAAGAAAAAGAACACGTAATCCACAAATATTGCAAACAAACACAAAGACTCTTTTATTTTGACACTTTGGGAATAATTCTCATGTAGGGCAAAAATCACGTGCTCACAGCTGCCCCTCTTTGCGCGTAAACACGAAGAGTTTTTGTGCAAAGATATTGAGCAAACACGAGCGATTTTTGCCCGTTTGAGCACTCCGTATGAGCATTTTTTTGGAAAAGTTTGACCGAACCTTTGCTTCAGAAGGTCTCCTACATATCCCTGGCTAAAAGGGAATCAAGGTCAATGTAGTTCGGGAAGTTTTGGTAGCTGGGACTACCATGACTGCTGTGATCTTGCTGTTACTGTTGTTGCTGTTGTTGCCACTGCTTAACTGATTTCCTTATTACACCGCGCTAAACAAAAATAAGAAGCTATACTAAGTTATAGTATTGCCAATTCTTATCTATCTTTCGACTTGATCTTGTCATGTTCCTTGCCATCCTGCCGGCTCTGATGTTCCTTCACGTGCTTCCTCTCTTCTGACAATTGTTATTTCGGCCTATCTTGATTGCCGAACTTTGACCATTGGTCCCTCCCTTGTGATCTTCGAACCATTCCGCTTCGAAGTCTGAATCTATCTTTCTGATCCTTGTTGCCTTCCTTCCGATTATGAACTTGGATTCATGCTGGGGATTTCTGTTATACTCTAATGCTTTCCTCAACCAACTTCAAAATAAAATCGCCACTCCATTCTCCAGGCGGGCTCCCTGACTTCAACTACTACTTCAAAATAAAATCACCACTCCATCCTTCAGGTGGGCTCCCTGACTTCAACTACTACTTCAAAAATAAAAATCGCCACTCCATTCTTCAGGCGGGCTCCCTGACTTCAACTACAACTTCAAAACTAAATCGCCACTCCATTCTCCAGGCGGGCTCCCCGACTTCAACTACAACTTCAAAACTAAATCGCCACTCCATTCTCCAGGCGGGCTCCCCGACTTCAACTACAACTTCAAAACTAAATCGCCACTCCATTCTCCAGGCGGGCTCCCTGACTTCAACTACAACTTCAAAACTTAAATCGCCACTCCATTCTCCAGGCGGGCTCCCTGACTTCAACTATAACTTCAAAATAAAATCGCCACTCCATTCTTCGGGCGGGCTCCCCGACTTCAACTACAACTTCAAAATAAATCGCCACTCCATTCTTCAGGCGGGCTCCCTGACTTCAACTACAACTTCAAAACTAAATCGCCACTCCATTCTCCAGGCGGGCTCCCTGACTTCAACTACAACTTCAAAACTAAATCGCCACTCCATTCTCCAAGCGGGCTCCCTGACTTCAACTACAACTTCAAAACTAAATCGCCACTCTATTCTCCAGGCGGGCTCCCTGACTTCAACTACTACTTCAAAATAAAAATCGCCACTCCATTCTTCAGGCGGGCTCCCTGACTTCAACTACAGTTTTAAAATAAATCGCCACTCCATTCTTCAAGCGGGCTCCCTGACTTCAACTACTACTTCAAAATAAAAATCGCCACTCCATTCTTCAGGCGGGCTCCCTGACTTCAACTACAGTTTTAAAATAAATCGCCACTCCATTCTTCGGGCGGGCTCCCCGACTTCAACTACTACTTCAAAATAAAAATCGCCACTCCATTCTTCGGGCGGGCTCCTTGACTTCAACTACATTTTTAAAATAAATCGTCACTCCATTCTTCGGGCGGGCTCCCCGACTTCAACTATAACTTCAAAACAAATCGCCACTCCATTCTCCGGGCGGGCTCCCCGACTTCAACTACAACTTTAAAATAAATCGCCACTCCATTCTCCGGGCGGGCTCCCCTGACTTCAACTACAATTTTAAAATAAATCGCCACTCCATTCTCCGGGCGGGCTCCCCGACTTCAACTACAACTTTTAAAATAAATCGCCACTCCATTCTTCGGGCGGGCTCCCACTGACTTCAACTACGACTCACTAATTTCATCCTATCCTTATCGCCTTTCTTTTCTTTTTGTACCATTTTTCTTCTTCCTGCATCGCCCCTTGGGCCACCTTTTCTTCTGAATTACCTTGTCTTGGAATTGCTTTCCCCCTGGGTCGTGTTACTTTTCCTTTGGCCGCCGGAGATTTCTTCGGAACTGTTTACTCACCTACTGGAGATGATACTGCTGGGGAAGCATTCTTTATTTCCTTCACCCCTCATTCTCTCTCGGACTTGCCGGGGATTGAAATGTCATTAACTGAGGATTACTTTAGCAGGGAACCCCTTTTCCTCTTCCTTCTTCCCAGACCTCCTCTGGGACTCACACTTTGGCCTCCTTGAAGAACCTATGGGATGCACTGCTGCTGGGGATGATACCAGGCTCAAAGATCACCCCTCGTGTTGTCCGGCCTCTCTCGACACTATTCTGCTCGGAACGGGCATTTTCCGAAGTCTCGTATTGTCTTCGCTCCTTATCCACTGGGTGTTTTGCTTTCAAGAAAATTTTCGCAATCGGAGAAAATTTTCTGCCCCAGTTTGATGACCTTCTACGTGGCATGCTTTTCCGCCGTCGAACCCTCCTTTCCTGCTTTAAATCAAAGAAAAATTGTTAGTTTCAAAACGCAGCGAGTGGTCATGCCACTCTTGTTGGGGTAATTTTCCTTTTCTCTTTCAGCTGCTTGGCCTCCCTCGAACTTTTGAGGACGACGTTGCTGGGGATGGTGCTTTTTCCACAGATAGTCTCTCATCTCTCCCCTTTATTCCAACCTTCAGTTTGATCCGACCCTTTTAGTCGATGATCTGTTGTAGGAAATCATCTTTCGGATGTGTAATATGTGTCCATTGTACTCCATGATTCCTGTGAACCTTTCAATCAACCTGTCGTTCCAATCTTAATATAGGAACGCCTTTTGCCTTATTGCCTCGTTCCACGCCTATTCATTTTCATTGTACCGCTTTGGGAGACTTGGTAGTAAGCTTTGAAAAATCGATTTTCGAAAACTAAAGAAAAGAAAAAGAATGTTGACCGCAAATGACAAGAGAAAGGGAAAACTTTTCTGAACTCAAAAATAGGAAAAACTTATCTGAATGTGTGACTGATCCAATGGTTATGCCGCGCCTTTGAGATTAAACTACCCAGTCTATTCATGTCAATCACTTTCTGATGGCCGCGTTGTGCTAGAGGTAAACGGATGTCCAAACCTTGTCTCATGCAGACATCTTGTAACCATCTCGCCTTGTCACCTCACAGTGCCCTTCAAAGGGTTTTCACTAATGAGATTCTCTTGTTTCTCTCTATCTCCCGTCGCCTTAAGGTGCCCGTAAAGGTTTTCACCGTAAGACTCTCTCATTTTACTCCTCTCAACTTCCTTCGCCTTAAGGTGCCCGCGAGGGTTTTCACCGTTAAGACTCTCTCATTTTCGCTTTCTTTACCTGCGGTGGGCTGGGGTATTATCTGTCACGACCCTAGTTCACCAATTGTGAACATGTCGTGATGGCACCCAGTCCCCACGACTAGGTAAGCCTAACACGTTGCGGAATCTATAAATTATAATTACTTAAATAAGAAACAGCGGAAAATAACATAAAAGATATGTAATCCGTGCCACTTGGCACATACATCCGTCACACAATAAATAAACACTACCAAGATCCGGAACCCCACGGTAACACAAACTAAAAGAGAAATACAACTGTGGCTCTATGTGTAAAGACGAAATGAAGAAAAATGTCAACTAGTAATACTAGAATAGAAGGGAAGCCTCCGGATCCGCGGACGTAGCGGATCATACCTCGAAGTCTCCCAGAAAGCTGCAGAATCACCTAGTACGAGCCTGCTCTGATGTACCTGGATCTGCACAACAAAAGTGTGCAGAAGAGTAGCATGAGTACACCACGGCGGTACTCGGTAAGTGCCAAGCCTAACCTCGATGGAGTAGTGACGAGGAAGGTCAGGGCCCTACTGAGAAACAATAATAATATGATAATAACAAAATAAACAGTTTAACAGATAATAACAATAATTTCCGAAATAACAACATTACGATGTTTACTGAAACTGTCTACAATCAAGCTAATAACAAATAACCAACTCAATAAACGAATCCAGGATCTGTGGGAATTGAACCCACGGTCCCATTCTCAGTACCTCTGGGTCTCCGGGAATCGAACCCGCAGCCCATGCCTCAATAATATCTCAATAACTCAGGATCTCCGGGAATCGAACCCGCAGTCCCTACCAATAATCTCAGGATCTCGGGAATCGAACCCGTAGACCATATTTCAATAAATCTCAGGATCTCGGGAATCGAACCCGTAGTCCATATTTCAATAATCTCGGGATCTCGAGAATCGAACCCGTAGTCCACATTTCAATAAATCTCAGGATCTCGGGAATCGAACCCGTAGTCCACATTTCAATAATCTCAGGATCTCGGGAATCGAACCTATAGTCCATAACCACAACAAGTAAAGGAATACACAGAGAGAAGTATAATATGCCTAATGATAACTTCGCCGATGAACAGCGCCAGCGATTACCAAGAAAACTCAAGTAAGTCAATTAAGCAACTGGACAGTTAGATTCTATCTAACTGTTCTTTTATAACTACTACCGGGTAGGAATATCGAATTTAACAGTTAAAAACAGTATTATCAGCCATTGAACATTTTTGAATAAGTATGTGTTCAACAACCAGCGCATGTACACGCCCGTCACCTCGCGTACAAGGCATTTAAAGTATCACAATAATATCCTAGGGGTGGAAGTCCCCCACACGAAGTTAGACAAGCCACTTACCTCAATTCCGGTACAAAACCGCTAAGTAATAACCCTCTTGCCACGAATGTCGGCCTCCACAAGTGTAGTATCTGATAAAATCAATAGAATCACGTCAAAATAGGCCAATTGGGCATTACCCAATCAAAATAACTCAAAATTCACCAAAACCCACAAGTTGCCAAAACCCGACTTCCGGTACGCTTATCGAAAAATCACAAAAAATATATATTCGGGTTCCTTATCTTAATACGAGTCTGTGCATATAAAATTTATCGAAATCGGACTCCGTTTGCCCATTCAAATCAAAGATTTTCTAACATTTCGGCCTAGGGCTCAAACCCACCTTTAATCTTCCAATTTCAGTGAAATAATCATGGATTTCATGATAAACCAACGAATTAAGGTCAAGAAACTTACCCCCGATGATTTCCCGATGATATCCCAGCGTTTCCCCTTCAAAATCCTCTCTTGGAGCTCAACAATGGCGTTTTTGATTTATGGGTCGCGGCTGAAATGTTTCGGGACTTAAGTCACTGCCAGACATTTTTACTCTATGCGATCGCATGATACTGTTGCGATCGCATAGAACAAATTTTGACCCTCGCCAAACTACTCTATGCGATCGCATAGTCCCCAATGCGATCGCAATTGCTCACCAAAAAATATACCTATGCGATCGCATACCATGCTCCGCGATCGCATAGGGCAAAAGCTGGACCTGGGACCCCTCTTCTCTATACACTATGCGATCGCATAGGACTGCACGCGATCGCAGAGCACAACTTTACATAACTATGCGATCGCATATCCATGCCCGCGATCGCATAGAACAATTACTTGGCCTCTCCAAAACCTTCTATGCGATCGCATTAGCCCATTGCGATCGCATAGAGCATTCGTCTGCAGCACACACCAGTCCGCAGCACACACCAGCAGTTAACAGCATTTCCAAAATGCATGAAATAGCCCGATTGGACCCCCGGATTCATCCCGAGACCCCGGGATCCCAACGAAAACCACCAACCTATTCCAAAACATGATACGAACTTATTCTAATCATCAAAACACGTCTAACAACATCAAAACCCATAATTCACATCGAATTCAAGCCTAAATTTCTTAAAACTTTCCGAATTGCACATTCGATCTAAAACCCGACCAAACGACGTCCGAATGACCTGAAAATTTGCGGACATATCCAAAATCACATAACGAAGCTACGAAAATTGTCGGAATTCCATTCCGACCCCCGGATCAAAATCTCACCTATCGTTCGGATTTGCCAAAATTTCAACCTTCGGCATTTCAAGCCTAATTGAGCTACGGACCTCCAAAATACATTCCGAACGCGCTCCTAACCCCGAAATCACCTAATGGAGCTAATGGAACCATCGTATTTCCGTTCCGAGATCGTCTTAACACTCTGTTCCGGCTACGGACCGTTTTCTAGTTTCAAAGCTCTTATTTAGGGACTAAGTGTCCCAAAATGCTCAAATTTTCGGAACCGACTCTCCCGGCAACCCACAATAGCAGAAATGAACTTAGGGGAACAGCTAAATTAGGGATTGGGGCGTAATTTTCTGAAACGACCGGTCGGGTCGTTACATCTTCCCACACTTAAAGATTCGTTCGTCCTCGAACGAGCATAGAAAACATACCCGGAGTAGTGAAAAGATGAGGGTACTGGCTGCGCATATCCTGCTCGGTCTCCCAAGTCGCCTCCTCGACCGGCTGGCCCCGCCACCGAACCTTTACCGAAGCGATGTTCTTTGACCTTAGCTTTCTGACTTGCCTGTCTAGAATGGCTACTGGCTCCTCAACATAAGACAGATCCTTGTCTAGCTGAACGGATGTGAAATCCAACACGTGCGACGGGTCACCATGGTATCTCCGGAGCATGGAGACATGAAATACGGGGTGAACTCCGGCTAGGCTGGGAGGTAAGGACAACTCATAAGCAACCTCCCCAACACGCCTCAAAATCTCAAAAGGGCCAATAAATCTAGGACTCAGCTTCCCTTTCTTCCCAAACCTCATAACGCCCTTCATGGGCGAGACTCGAAGCAGAACCCACTCACCCACCATAAAAGCCACATCGCGAACCTTCTTGTCCGCATAACTCTTCTGTCTAGACCGGGCCGCACGAAGTCTGTCCTGAATCACCTTGACCTTGTCCATAGCCTCCCGAACCATATCAGTACCTAGTAACCTGGCCTCGCCCGGCTCAAACCAACCCACGGGAGACCCGCACCTCCTACCATATAGGGCCTCGTACGGTGCCATCTGAATACTAGACTGGTAGCTGTTGTTATAAGCAAACTCCGCCGGTGGCAAGAAGTGATCCCATGAACCTCCAAACTCAATCACGCACGCACGGAGCATATCCTCAAAAATCTGAATAGTGCGCTCGGATTGTCCATTCATCTGGGGGTGAAATGCCGTGCTCGGCTCCACCCGAGTACCTAACTCCTACTGCACGGCTCTCCAGAACCGTGAAGTGAACTGAGTGCCTCTATCTGAAATGATAGAAACCGGAATACCATGCAGCCGAACTATCTCCTTGATATAGATCTCCGCCGGTCGCTCCGATGAATAAGTAGTGCTCACCGGTATAAAATGGGCGGACTTGGTCGGCCGATCCACAATAACCCAAATAGAATCAAACTTCTTCAAGGTCTATGGGAGTCCCGGTAAAAAATCCATGGTGATGCGCTCCCATTTCCACTGCGGAATCTCTATCTACTGAAGCAATCCACCCGGGCGCTGATGCTCATACTTCACCTGCTGGCGGTTGAGGCATCTAGAAACATAATCAACTATATCCCTCTTCATCCGCCTCCACCAGTAATGCTGTTTCAAGTCATGATACATCTTCGTGGCACCCGGATGGATGGAATACCGCAAACTATGGGCCTCTGCTAGAATCAGCTCTCGAAGATCATCTACATTGGGCACACAGATACGCCCCCGCATCCTCATAACTCCATCATCCCCGATGGTAACATCTCGAGCATCACCACGCCGAACTCTATCCTGAAGGACAAGCAAATGAGGGTCGTCGAACTGACGCTCCCTGATGCGGTCAAATAGAGAAGACCGAGAAACCACACAAGCCAGAACCCGGCTGGGCTCCGAAAGATCCAGTCTAACAAACTGCCTGGCTAAAACCTGAACATCCATCGCCATAGGCCTCTCCGAAGCTGGTAGATATGCCAAACTCCCCAAACTCTTTGCCCGACGACTCAAGGCATCGGCAACCACATTAGCCTTGCCCGGATGATAGAGAATAGTAATATCATAGTCCTTCAGTAGTTCCAACCATCTCCTCCGACGCATATTCAGGTCCTTCTGCTTAAGCAAGTGCTGCAAGCTCCGGTGATCAGTGTAGATCTCACAAGGAACCCCATATAAATAATGACGCCAAATTTTCAAGGCGTGAACAATGGCAACTAGCTCCAAATCATGAACAGGATAATTCTTCTCATGCACCTTCAGCTGTCTCGACGCGTAGGCAATCACCCTACCGTCCCGCATCAATACCGCACCGAGTCCAACTCGTGAGGCATCACAATATACGGTATAGGACCCCGTACCTGTAGGCAACATCAATATAGGGGCCGAAGTCAAAGCTGTCTTGAGCTTTTGAAAGCTCGCCTCACACTCGTCTGTCCACTGAAAAGGGGCACCCTTTTGGGTCAATCTAGTCATAGGTGCTGCAATCGAAGAGAACCCTCTACGAAACGACGGTAATAGCCCGCCAAACCAAGGAAACTGCGAATCTCAGTAGCGGAGGAGGGTCTGGGCCAACTCTGCACGGCCTCCACCTTCCTCGGATCTACTCGAATACCATCACTCGACACCACATGGCCCAAAAATGCCACTGAACTCAACCAGAATTCACATTTAGAGAACTTGGCATAAAGCTGCTTCTCCCTCAGAATCTGAAGCACTATCCTCAAATGTTGCTCGTGCTCTTCCCGACTCCGAGAATATACTAGAATATCATCAATGAAGACAATCACGAACGAGTCCAGATAAGGCTTGAACACACTGTGCATCAAATGCATAAAGGCTGCTGGGGCATTAGTCAGCCCAAAGGACATCACGAGGAACTCATAGTGACCATACCGAGTCCTGAAGGCTGTCTTCGAGATATCTGGCTCCCGAATCTTCAGTTGGTGATACCCCGAGCACAAATCAATCATAGAAAACACCTGTGCGCCCTGTAGCTGGTCAAATAAATCATCAATACGGGGCAAAGGATATCGGTTCTTCACTGTAACCTTGTTCAGCTGACGATAGTCAATACACATACGCATAAAACCGTCCTTTTTCTTCACAAACAATACAGGAGCACCCCAAGGCGAAACACTGGGTCGAATAAAACCCTTGCCCAATAACTCCTGTAACTGATCCTTCAACTCCTTTAATTCAGGAGGAGCCATACGGTACGGTGGAATAGAAATGGGCTGAGTGCCCGGCAACAAGTCAATAGCAAAGTCAATGTCTCTGTCAGGCGGCATGCCCGGAAGATCAGCTGGAAATACATCAGCAAAGTCACGTACCACATGAACAGAATTAATAGAGGGAGTGTCAACACTGACGTCCCGCACATAGGCTAGATAAGCAGCACACCCCTTCTCAACCATACGCTGAGCTCTGAGAAAAGAAATAACACGGCTAGGGGTGTGATCTAGAGTACCACTCCACTCAATACGTGGAATGCCCGGCATAGCCAGCGTCACGGTCTTGGCGTGACAATCAAGAATAGCATAATGGGGCGACAACCAGTCCATGCCCGGAATAATATCAAAATCGACCATCCCGAGCAGTAATAGATTCGCTCTGGTCTCAAAATCACAAATGGTAACCAAACACGACCGATATACGCGGTCCACAACCAAAGAATCACCCACCGGAGTGGAAACATAAATGGGGGCACTCAAAGAATCCCGAGGCACACCCATATGAGAAGCAAAGTAAGAAGACACATATGAAAAAGTGGAACCAGGGTCGAATAGAACCGATGCCTCCCTGTGACTAACCATAATAATACCTGTGATAACAGAGTCAGATGCAACAGCCGCAGCGCGATCAGGAATAGCATAGAATCTGGCCTGTCCCCCCTCTCGAGGGCGGCCTCTAGAACCCTGACCCCCGCCCCTGGCTGGCTGGGCAGGTGGAGTGGAAGCTGGGGCTGGAATGATAGCCTGCTGGCCCTGAGAACTACGCGGATGCTGTGATGACTGATGAGGGGCTCCTCTCTTGCGCCCGGGGCACTCCCTAACCAGGTGGCGAGTATCCCCGCACTCAAAACAAGCTCTAGGAGGACACGGTGGCGGTGACTGACCGGCCTCACCCCCACTAGTCTGACCCCTGGAAGGACCCCGCACAGGAGGTGCACTGGAAACTGGGGGAGCATAATAAGGCTCCTGAGGTGCTGGAAGACCTGGAGTACTACCGGCTGCGGGCAATGCCGAGTGAAGTGGTCGACCGGAATAACCCCTGCCAAAACGACCGGCTGATGAAGTGCGGGCACCGGAGAAATGGCCCGACTCACGAGACCTCTTGGCCTCTCTCTCCCTCCGCTCTCTAGGGAGCATACTCTCGATCCTCTTGGCAATGCTAACTGCCTGCTGATAAGATATATCTGTCTCAAGCTCTCTGGCCATGCTGGATCGGATAGGCGGAACAAGGCCCTCAATAAATCTCCGCACTCTCTCCCGAACCGTGGCTACCAAAGCCGGTGCATGCCTGGCTAGACGGGTGAAACTGATAGCATACTCCGATACTGACATGGAGCCCTGTCGCAACCGCTCAAACTTCGAGCGCCAAGAATCCCTAAGGCTCTGTGGAACAAACTCCCTCAAAAACAGATCTGAAAACTGCGTCCAAGTCAATGAAGCAGACTCCTCTGGATTGTCCAACTCATACGTGCGCCACCAATCATAAGCGGCCCCACGAAACTGAAAAGCGGTGAAGGAAACCCCGCCGGTCTCCACAATCCCCATAGTGCGAATAATACGATGACACTCCTCCAGAAAACCCAATGCATCATCTGAAGCCAAACCACTAAACACTGGAGGGTCATATTTCTTGAACCTTTCCAATCTACGCTGCTCGTCCTCAAAGGCAGCTGGTCCACCTCCGGACTGTGCTGGGGCAGCAGGAGGCATAACCAAAACATCTGGAACTTGTCCCACTGGCACACGCTGCTCTAGTGTAACGGCTGCGGGAGTCTGGGCCCCTCCCCCGGCCTGAGATGCAGCTGCAACAAGAGGAAGCAATCCTGCCTGGGCTAAAGTGGTATACATACTCATGAACTGAGCCAAGGTCTCCTGTAGTGCTGGAGTAGTAGCAGCTATAGTCGGTGTACCAGGTGCCTGCACTCCAACCTGGTCTACCGGTGGCACCTCAGCGGCAGCGTGCGATGGTGCTGTGGCTGCACCTCGGGCGCGTCCTCGGCCCCGGCCTCTGACGGCAGCAACAGGGGGCGCGGGTACCTGATCATCGCGGTTAGCTCGTGTCCTCACCATCTGTGAGAGAATAGAAAGCAGTAGTTTAGATTTTTGATGCCAAAAATGTCGCACGACAAGGAATCCAAAAGAAATGAAGAGTTTCCTAAATAGTTACATAGCCCCTCGTAGATAAATACAGACGTCTCCGTATCGATCAGCGAGACTCTAAGTAACCGGTCTGTGTCCCGTGACTCCTATGAACCTAGAGCTTTGATACCAACTTGTCACGACCATAGTTCACCATTTGTGAACATGTCGTGATGGCACCCAGTCCCCACGACTAGGTAAGCTTAACACGTTGCGGAATCTATAAATTATAATTACTTAAATAAGAAACAGCGGAAAATAACATAAAAGATATGTAATCCGTGCCACTTGGCACATACATCCGTCACACAATAAATAAACACTACCAAGATCCGGAACCCCACGGTAACACGGACTAAAAGAGAAATACAACTGTGGCTCTATGTGTAAAGAGTATCTAACAACGAAATGAAGAAAAATGTCAACTAGTAATACTAGAATAGAAGGGAAGCCTCCGGATCCGCGGACGTAGCGGATCATACCTCGAAGTCTCCCAGAAAGCTGCAGAATCACCTAGTACGAGCCTGCTCTGATGTACCTGGATCTGCACAACAAAAGTGTGCAGAAGAGTAGCATGAGTACACCACGGCGGTACTCAGTAAGTGCCAAGCCTAACCTCGATGGAGTAGTGACGAGGAAGGTCAGGGCCCTACCGAGAAACAATAATAATATGATGATAACAAAATAAACAGTTTAACAGATAATAACAATAATTTCCGAAATAACAACATTACGATGTTTACCGAAACTGTCTACAATCAAGCTAATAACAAATAACCAACTCAAATAAACAAATCCAGGATCTGTGGGAATTGAACCCACAGTCCCATTCTCAGTACCCCTGGGTCTCCGGGAATCGAACCCGCAGCCCATGCCTCAATAATATCTCAATAACTCGGGATCTCCGGGAATCGAACCCGCGGTCCCTACCAATAATCTCGGGATCTCGGGAATCGAACCCGTAGACCATATTTCAATAAATCTCGGGATCTCGGGAATCGAACCCGTAGTCCACATTTCAATAATCTCGGGATCTCGGGAATCGAACCCGTAGTCCACATTTCAATAATCTCAGGATCTCGGGAATCGAACCCGTAGTCCATATTTCAATAATCTCAGGATCTCGGGAATCGAACCCGTAGTCCATAACCATAACAAGTAAAGGAATACACAGAGAGAAGTATAATATGCCTAATGATAACTTCGCCGATGAACAGCGCCAGCGATTACCAAGAAAACTCAAGTAAGTCAATTAAGCAACTGGACAGTTAGATTCTATCTAACTGTTCTTTTATAACTACTACCGGGTAGGAATATCGAATTTAACAGTTAAAAACAGTATTATCACTCATTGAATATTTTTGAATAAGTATGTGTTCAACAACCAGCGCATGTACGCGCCCGTCACCTCGCGTACAAGGCATTTAAAGTATCACAATAATATCCTAGGGGTGGAAGTCCCCCACACGAAGTTAGACAAGCCACTTACCTCAATTCCGGTACAAAACCGCTAAGTAATAACCCTCTTGCCACGAATGTCGGCCTCCACAAGTGTAGTATCTGATAAAATCAATAGAATCACGTCAAAATAGGCCAATTGGGCATTACCCAATCAAAATAACTCAAAATTCACCAAAACCCACAAGTTGCCAAAACCCGACTTCCGGTACGCTTATCGAAAAATCACGAAAAATATATATTCGGGTTCCTTATCTTAATACGAGTCCGTGCATATAAAATTTATCGAAATCGGACTCCGTTTGCCCATTCAAATCAAAGATTTTCTAACATTTAGGCCTAGGGCTCAAACCCACCTTTAATCTTCCAATTTCGGTGAAATAATCATGGATTTCATGATAAACCAACGAATTAAGGTCAAGAAACTTACCCCCGATGATTTCCCGATGATATCCCAGCGTTTCCCCTTCAAAATCCTCTCTTGGAGCTCAACAATGGCGTTTTTGATTTATGGGTCGCGGCTGAAATGTTTCTGGACTTAAGTCACTGCCAGACATTTTTACTCTATGCGATCGCATGATCACTGTTGCGATCGCATAGAACAAATTTTGACCCTCGCCAAACTACTCTATGCGATCGCATAGTCCCCAATGCGATCGCAATTGCTCACCAAAAAATATACCTATGCGATCGCATACCATGCTCCGCGATCGCATAGAACAAAAGCTGGACCTGGGACCCCTCTTCTCTATACACTATGCGATCGCATAGGACTGCACGCGATCGCAGAGCACAACTTTACATAACTATGCGATCGCATATCCCTGCCCGCGATCGCATAGAACAATTACTTGGCCTCTCCAAAACCTTCTATGCGATCGCATTAGCCCATTGCGATCGCATAGAGCATTCGTCTGCAGCACACACCAGCAGTTAACAGCATTTCCAAAATGCATGAAATAGCCCGATTGGACCCCCGGATTCATCCCGAGACCCCGGGATCCCAACGAAAACCACCAACCTATTCCAAAACATGATACGAACTTATTCTAATCATCAAAACACGTCTAACAACATCAAAACCCATAATTCACATCGAATTCAAGCCTAAATTTCTTAAAACTTTCCGAATTGCACATTCGATCTAAAACCCGACCAAACGACGTCCGAATGACCTGAAAATTTGCGGACATATCCAAAATCACATAACGAAGCTACAGAGATTATCGGAATTCCATTCCGACCCCCGGATCAAAATCTTACCTATCGTTCGGATTCGCCAAAATTTCAACCTTCGGCATTTCAAGCCTAATTGAGCTACGGACCTCCAAAATACATTCCGAACGCGCTCCTAACCCCGAAATCACCTAATGGAGCTAATGGAACCATCGGATTTCCATTCCGAGATCTTCTTAACACTGTTCCGGCTACGGATCGTTTTTTAGTTTCAAAGCTCTTATTTAGGGACTAAGTGTCCCAAAATGCTCAAATTTTCGGAACCGACTCTCCCGGCAACCCACAATAGCAGAAATGAACTTAGGGGAACAGTTAAATTAGGGATTGGGGCGTAATTTTCTAAAACGACCGGTCGGGTCGTTACATTATCCATAGAACTTCCTCTAAAGGGGCCATCCCTTTTCAGCTTGTAAGTCCTAAATTCAGTCGAGGATTGAAGTGTCACTCGTAGTTTCACTCGCATGACTTGGCATTTCTCAAATACTGATCGAGAGGTCTTTTTGGTTCTTAATGTGGTTTCTGCGCGTGAGGCTAAAGAAAAAGGGGTTTAACCTCAACGGTTAGCTCATTACAACTTTCGGAATCCACACTATCTTTCAAACGAAACAATGACTTCTGCCCCAGTTTTGTTGCTTGGGGGATCTTTGATTTTTATTTTATTATGACCGAGCCGTGTGGCGCCTACGTATCCTTCTTGAGGAACCAGGTCGAACGTAGTTCACTATTCCTCTTTTTCAAGTTTTTTTTTTCACACATTTTTCTTTTTCTTTTATTTATCTCTTTTGTTATTTTCTTTTTCTTTATCCCTTTCTTCTTTCGCCTTCCAAACTTGTGTTTCTAGTCTTTGCAACTAATTCCGAAGGAGGGGTATGAAAGAATTTAAAATAAGGCTCAAAGGGTTGACGATGGATAAAGTGTTTGGATAGCAGAACAAAATGCCTTCGTCATTCCAACCTTAAAAACATGCCAAGCGTAAACAACACAATTAATATTCGTCATATCTTTAAAGCACTGTTGGGCAACACTCTCATTTTCATTATTATGAACGACCCCATGTCAATTTTGGCCAGCTTGCCTTTAACGGTTTCCTTTTACTTGCCCCAGTTTCTCATGACTCGGGCTTCGAATAATCTCCAACCGTTCTTATATAATTTAAATATCTCGATCACCTCCCAATGGTTTTGTGATTAACTTTTAAGATCAGGCCAGAACTATGCGCGCACGTCATGTCACTAGAGCTAGCAGAAAAGAACTATAGGAAGGAGAGGACTAAATACCAGAAAATGTCTAGAAATAATATAAGATAGGTCATTGCATTAACCGATAAAACAACGACTCGAACAACCAAAAAACAAAACTGGGGTTACAACCCTTAGAACGAACCTAGACCTCTTTAGATGAGACACTATGATCAAAAGAAAAATACAAGGATAAAAGGTTTGAGCCACAAAACAACATTCGGATTACCAATCTGAAATAACTCGGACAAATAGAAATGACAATAAAATAAGCCACCACAAATGACTCTCCAATTGATAAGCCTGACATTTAGCCACGAATTGATTATCAGAACCATTATGACCTTCTCTCATTTCAGTCGGCAAATTCCCGAGTGGATTCTCATATTCCGTGTCACCGGGCATCACCGCCAGAAAGTGTGTATCATCAGGTGCAGGTAACGGATTCAGCGCGATATTCTGGGTGTCACTGTTATGAATCACAATCAATCTTTCTTGAATCATCCTTTCTATTTCCCTTTTCAAATCCCGACAACTTTCCATGTTGTGCCCCTGGGCATTGGAATGGTATTCACGCCTTTTAGATGGGTCAAAGCTCCTTGCACGTGGGTCCACATGATTTGGAGGGATGAGTGCAATCATGTCCTGTTGCTTTAACTTCTCAAATAAGCTTGCATAGGAAACTCCTATTGGTGTGAAATTACCCTTCAACTTCGGTTCCCTTCTATACCCTTGGTTTGGAAGTGGGTTATAAGGCATTTGGGAAATTTCCTCCTGTACCATCTTTCGGGGATCTTGTGTTATCCGCTTGTCACAAACCAACCACCTTCTACTTACTTTACAATTCAAGACAAAACATGTTAGAATGGACTCAGCCAGTCCTTATCAATTTTTTTTTTTTTTTTTTTTAAATATATCTACATATACAGTTGTGGTCGAATCTTATGGAGATTGCCTACGTATCATGACTACACATGAATCAGACCGAGTGTAGTTCTTGCAAATTAATGCAAGAAATAAAGAGATGTTTATTTGATTTTTTTTTCTTTTTTGAAGAAAATTTGTAAAAGCCGACTCCAAAAAGATAAACTTGAAAAAAAAAAATTTCCTTCTGTGGCTCATGGGGACATCGTTCGGCATCTCCATAAGCCAACACAAGACTGAGAAGTTTCTAATATCAATTGACTATTTTTACAAAATTGGCCATGTAATAACTTATTTGACAAAACGGCTATTTTTGCAAAATTTTATTTAAGAGACTACAAATTCAAAATTTTCATCTTAGGGCCCATGGGGCATCGCTCAGCACCGACACATGCCAACACAAGACTGAGAAAGTTTAAATGCCAAATGTGGCCATTTCAGCAAAACCGTATATATATATATATATATATATATATATATTTAAATGCCAAATGTGGCCATTTCAGCAAAACCATTTTTTTTTTTTTGCAAAGTTGAGTGATGACTCAAACTTAATTTTGCGGATACGGCCTTTCAATATTTCCACGAGGGAATATTTCAAGGTTGTGCCCAAAAATTATTTACAAAGACTCAAAGTGGCTATTCTTGCAAAAATAGCCTTCTGGCATCCTTTTGGGGAACATTCGGCTTATTTTAAACAAGAATAGCATCACCCAATTTATTTATAATAAAAATCAAAAATTTGACACATTTTTTGGTTATTTCTGCAAAAGGGGTGTGAACCCGAACTTGATTTTGCGGCTATGGCCTTGCAACATTTCCACAAGGAATATTTCAAGGCTATGCTCGTAAATTATCTAAAATGACTCAAAGCGGCTATTTTTGCAAAAACAACCTTCCTTCCGGCGTCCTTTCGGAACATTCGGCTATTTCCAAAAACGGCATCACTTTGATTTTATTGACGAAATTAAACACAAATTTTTTTTTGATGATTTTTTTTTAAAAGGGGTGGTATCCCAAACTTTATTTTGAGGTTGCGGCCTTTCAACATTTCCACATGGAATATTTCAAGGCTATTGTTCAAAAAGAAAAAGAAAAGACTTCAAAGTGGCCATTTTTGAAAAAACAGCCTTCCGGTGTCCTTTCGGAACATTCGGCTATTTTCAAAAATAGCGTTACTTTGATTTTATTGAAAACTAAAACTTCGACATCTTTTTTTTTTAAAAATTTTTTGAAGGGGTGGTTGGACCCGATGAGGGTTGCCTACGTATCCCACCTAATGGGGAGAATCAAACTAGCGTAGTTCGGTCAAACAAACTACATCTGTGAAGGAAACAAACTATTTATTATTTTTTCACACATTTTTTTTTAAGTGTAAAACAAAACAATTTTTTTTTAAGTAAAAAAAAACAAACTATTTTGAAATCACATATTTTTTATTTTACAACAAACGTTTTTTTTTCTTTTTAAGTAAAAAAAAACAAACTATTTTGAAACTATTTTTTTTATTGTGATCACACATTTTTTATTTTACAACAAACGTTTTTCCTTTTTTTTTTCTTTTTAAGTAAGTAAAAAAAAGACAAACTATTTTGAGACTATTTTTTTCATTTTCCTCAATATATAAAAAAATAACAGTCAGCCTGCAAGTCTGAAGCAAATATATGCGTAAAACAAACAGGATGCAGCAGGATGGTCTTTTCATTTCAGGTCACCTGTCCTAGACGGACCCAACCCCTGTGTTGAGTCCCCTAAGTGAAATGCAACATGATGCAAATAAACGTTCCTACTAGGCATCCCGCATGAAGCTTTGTTATTCTAGGTTTGAAAACCTAGGTTTATTGTTCTAGACCTGGCTTACCCGAGCGGACAACTCGAGCCGAGGAGGAGGCAGCAACCCGGGAATACAGAAGCTTCATCGGTTTTGCAACTTATCCAAACCTCGTTCTAAAGTGGGAATTAGACACTATACAGAAAAGAAGTCACACGAAGTGCACCCTTCTTCATGATTTAGAAGACTCGGAGAGGAGATTGGTTTCGGCACAATTTATATGTACAGTTCACAAAATATCAAAGCAGTAAAAACAATATTTAGCACATTAATACAAACATATAATAAAATCAGATAATAAATAAGCCAAATACAACAATTATTACAAGCTCAAATTCTTAAACCCCGAACCAGTGGTTCTGGGTTTACCAGTCCCCAGCAGAGTCGCGAGAGCTGTCACACCTTTTTTTTACGCTTATTTGCGTGGGCGCAAGATATAAAAGAGAGTTTTTCCAATTAAAGGACAACCAAAATGGGGTTCATTTATTGAGAGATTCGGAGTCGCCACTTGGGAGATTTATGATGTCCCAAGTCACCGGTTTGAAACCCGAATTGAGGAATGGTTTGACTCTAATTAATGGTCCGCGAACCAGAAATCTGGATAAGGAATTCTGTTAACCCGGGAGAAGGTGTTAGGCATTCCCGAATTCCGTGGTTCTAGCACGGTCGCTCAACTGTCATATTCGGCTTATTTATCTGATTTTTACAGTTATATACTTAATGCAAATTAATATCCCATTACCGCTTTTATTATTATTATGATTTACGAAAAAAGAATGTTGCCTAAAAATATGTTTCGAATCACGTCACATGAAATGCACCCGGATTATCGACACATTCTTAGTCAACATTTGGGATTTGGATTTGGGTCGCATGAAACGCACACCCGTATTTAAGAAGGTAAAATTATTAAAATACGCGCCTAGAGCGATTACTTATTTACACGTTTAAGAAGGCCATGATATTTGCTAAGAAACGGCACATCTCGAAATCTAAGTACTTTATATATACACTTATGAGGGTCCAGCGATTTGTATAACTTGTTAGGCGAGGCACACCTCTAATTCAAATTTAAAACGAACTACATCCCGCTATATTTGTTTAGGAGTTGATTCCAAATTATTTAAAACATGTTACGAGCCACACTACATGAAATGCGCCTGTGGTTCCTGACACGCTTTATTTAATCTTGTTCAAAATTGGAGTCGGGTCGCATGAAATGCACCCCCGATTCCTTTAATCTAGTTACGTCGTTCAGTTGAATAATAACGCACCAATTCCTA
Organism: Nicotiana noctiflora; assembly: GCA_032618575.1. Lineage (NCBI taxonomy): Eukaryota > Viridiplantae > Streptophyta > Magnoliopsida > Solanales > Solanaceae > Nicotiana > Nicotiana noctiflora. The sequence goes on from JASVEL010003200.1 coordinate 46,525, forward strand.
CAATGTGACAAAATCCTACTCAACTATAACCAATTCGAGTAAACATACGATTAGTTAACTAAGTGAGTAGATTCGAGACTATGGTGGACAATTATATGAAAAAAAAACTTACTTTGAATTCAAAGAATCCTCAAAGAGCCACTGTCACATATTTTTTGCAAGTTCAAGATATCATTCCTCACGGGTGTTCAAATTACCTTAAACTTTCTACTTAAATAGATAGTTAATCTCACTTTTAGCATAAGATCTAGTATTAACAGATTTGGAAATCGCGCACCATGAATAGAGAAGATTTAAGCATAGATACAGCAAGAATAACTCAAGTTCCTATACATGTCCAATGACAGTGTGTTTGGATCTAAATGCATTTCTTACAACCCAAACCAGTATGATAGATTTAATTACATGTACTCATACAAACACAAGAACTTTGGACAACTACATGTATTCAACAGATTTAAAAGGGAGCTTCAGGCTTCATTTCCTTTTTTAACCAAGAAAACTACGATGACAGGGATGTGTACCTGGAATATGGAAAAAAGAAGGAAGAGTGAGCGGTGACAACAGTGTGGCAATCAGTAGTATAGCAGTAACCAAAATGTCCCAGCCAACAGACTCCAAAGAGAGAAATCAATGACCAAAGACTCCACTACTTCAAAGAAAACCACAGCAAAGGATTCCTAATCAAACAAACCCCTACACTTCTGAAATGCCCCAGGAAACTTGTGCCCCCAACAGACTGAACCCCAATTAACTTCAACAACAATCCAAATACCCAAAGTTCTGCCTAATATTAAGGTCCAAATATATAACAGAAACACAGAAGACCAGCTCTCTTTTAGTTTTAGAATCAACTCAAAAATGGAACTCAAGCTAGAAACTCTCCTGTATGTATTCTATACTCTCCTCTCTGTATTTCAGATTGTTGTGCTTAAAAGGATTCTTCCTCTAATGTCTGCTGTTTTCGAAAGAAAAGCCAGTCCCTCTCTATTCTCTTCAACCTTATACTTATACTTGAAAAAAACTAATGACACTCTAAGTTAAAATAATCAGAAGACCCACCCTGCCCATACTCTTCTCTGCCAGCCCATTATATTCTCTGTGTTAGCCACTAAGTCTTGTTTAAGTGTGGGCTTAAATCAATTTAAATGCTAAGTGCAAACCCGGTGGAATGCCCTGCTGTAACAGCAGGTTCCACTAGGCTGTGCAGGGCATTTAATCCTAAAATATGCCACCTCTGATTAGTCATCTCACAGCTATATCCAAACAATCCCTAATCACAAATAAACACAATCTAACAGTGGTTCCATATGCAATCAATTTCTACCATAAAAACTAATAAACAGACTTATGAAGCTAATCGAATTTAACACACAAGATGGTCACAACAACTAACAACCGATTAAAGGCGAGTAAGAACAGAAATTGACCAAATAAAGGGTCCGGGGATAGAAAGAAAGAATGCTAAAAAAGAAATTATAAACAAACATGAACCAACAACACATAGAGAAATCAAAGCGGAGCCAAGAAAGAGGAGGAATACCTCTGAAATCAACAAAGGCCCAGGCTTGACCTCGGACTTGAATTGTTGAAGCCAAATGGGCCTTAATCGGGGTGTTCTCGGTCGAGAACACCTAGATTAAGGTCCATTAGACCTCAACCCCTTATCAATTTTGGACGAAGACCCCTTTTTAGATTTTTAGGGTTTATGTGGCCGTTTTTGGGGCTCGACCGGTTTTGGCAAGATTCGAGCCGAACCAGCGCTAGTAGGGGTATGGGGGAGGTCGTGGGAGGGCTTGGGGTGAGTTTGGGGTGGTTTGGGATAGAATTTCAAATCCCAGTGACCTTCGATCCAATATTCGACGTGTTTGAGATAGATTCGAGACTAACGAAGGCCGGATTCGAGGAGAGGGAGGTGAGAAGAAGGGCTGGTGTAAATTTGGGGTGGTTTGGCCTACCGGAACCGCCGTGAGGCGATTTCCGGCAGGCGGAGCACGGTGGTGGACGGCGGGAGTTTAATTCGTCTCTAAAAGAGACGATGAAGGTGAGGGGGGGTCTGGTTTAGGGGGGCTGGGTAGGTCTTTTGGTATATATACTCGCGTGGGAAACGAATCCTGGCCGTTTGATCTGATGAGATCAACGGCCTGGATTATTTCACTTATCCAAACGATGCCGTTTGGGCATCATCGAGATCGGGTTGGTCTGTGGGTGGATTGGGCCGGGCAAACTCGGGTTATGGGGGTTAAGCATTGGCCGTTGGATCAACTGAATCGAACGGCCCATATTGATGCCTCCTGAACGGACAGATGGGGAGATCGTGGCCATTGGATCAATTTGAAATAGACGGCCACGATTGAGGATGCGTTGGACTGGATCAAAGATGACTCGATTGGGCCTGGTTTTGGACTAGGTTTTGGCCCAAATCTGATTTCCTAACACTAAACTATATGTTGTATTATATATATATATATATAATCAGATCGACTTGTAACACCTATAATTAAGTTTTAGTAACAATTAACATAATTAAATACCAAATCCTACAATTGTACGTTAAATGACAAGAAATGCGAAAATACCCCTTTTTTATGGTTTTTTTTTTCATTTTCGTAAAAATAAACTTAACTATTTCTATGTACGGAACTAATCCTAAAAATATCAATGCAACATATTTGGTATATATGTTTTCCATTTAATTTGAACAAACAGACATGGGCACACAAATGCGAGCAATAAGAAAAAGAACACATAATCCACAAATATTGCAAACAAACACAAAGACTCTTTTATTTTGACACTTTGGGAGTAATTCTCATGTAGGGCAAAAATCACGTGCTCACAGTGGTCGACAAGGGTTTCAGCAGGGTCAGTCATCACTTAGTGCCCTTCCAGCCCAGAGTGCAGCACCCCATCAGTTCAGGTCTCTTCTATGCTAAGTGCATCTGCTAGTCACTCCAGTGCAAAGGGTTCATGTTATGAGTGTGGTGAGTTTGGCCACATGAGGAGACAGTGCCCTCGACTCCGTAGGGACAGGACTCGGTAGAGGGATCAGCCCTCCTCTTCAGCACCAGCTCAGTCTAGTAGAGGTGGAGGTCAGTCTTCTCGTGGTCGCCCCAGGGGCGAGGAGAGATCCGGTGGAGGCCAGGCACGATTCTATGCACTTCCTGACAGGCGTGATGCAGTTGCCTCCGATGCAGTGATTACAGGTATCATTTCTATCTGTCACAGAGATGCCTCTGTCCTATTTGATCCGGGGTCCACATATTCATACGTGTCCTCTTATTTTGCACATCATTTGGGTGCGACTCGTGGTAGTCTTGATTTACCTATTCATGTATCCACCCCCGTGGGTGATACGATTGTTGTGGATCATATCTATAGATCCTGTGTTATATCTATTGGGGGTCTGGAGACCCAGGCAGATTTATTATTGTTGGAGATGGTGGACTTTGATGTTATATTGGGTATGGATCGGTTGTCTCCGTACCACGCTATATTAGACTGTCATGCTAAGACAGTTACATTGGCCATTCCTGGTATTTCTCAGATTGAGTGGCGGGGTTCGACCGATTTCATCCCTAGCCGTGTTATTTCATTCTTAAAAGCTCAGAAGATAGTTGAAAAAGGGTGTTTATCGTACTTAGCTTTTGTGATAGATGTGGGAGCTGAGTCTCCTAGCATTGATTCTGTACCTGTTGTGAGGGACTTCCCAGATGTATTCCCCTCAGACCTGCCGGGCATGCCGCCGGACAGGGATATTGATTTTGGCATTGACTTGGTGCCGGGCACTCAGCCCATATCCGTTCCTCCTTATCGGATGGCACCGGCTGAGTTGAAAGAACGGAAAGAGCAGCTTCAGGAGCTTCTGGATAAGGGTTTCATCCGCCCTAGTGTGTCCCGGTGGGGTGCGCCGGTATTATTTGTTAAAAAGAAAGATGATTCCATGCGAATGTGTATTGATTATAGACAATTGAACAAAGTGACAGTGAAGAACAAGTACCCTCTACCGCGCATAGATGATTTGTTTGATCAGTTACAGGGTGCGAGGGTGTTTTCTAAGATCGATCTTCGTTCAGGCTATCATCAGCTGAAGATCAGGGACTCGGATATTATGAAGACTGCATTCGGGACCCGATATGGTCATTATGAGTTTCTTGTGATGTCGTTTGGGCTGACCAACGCCCCAGCAGCATTTATGCATCTGATGAACAGTGTGTTCAGGCCTTATTTGGATTCATTTGTGATTGGGTTCATTGATGAAAGTCTAGTCTACTCCTGTAGTCAGGAAGAGCATGGTCAGCATTTGAGTATTGTGTTGCAGAGATTGAGGGAGGAGAAGCTATATGCTAAATTCTCCAAGTGCGAGTTTTGGCTCGAGTCCGTAGCATTTCTGGGGCATGTGTTGTCTCGTGATGGTATTCATGTTGATCCAAAGAAGATAGAGGCGGTGCAGAGTTGGCCTAGACCGTCCTCAGCTACAGAGATTAGGAGTTTTCTTGGCTTGGCGGGATATTATCGCCGGTTTGTTCGGGGATTTTCATCCATTGCTTCTTCATTGACTAAATTGACCCAGAAGGGTGCACCATTCATGTGGTCGGATGAGTGCGAGGAGAGCTTTCAAAAGCTCAAGACAGCTTTGACCACAGCTCCAGTGTTAGTATTGCCATCAGCTTCAGGTTCATATACCGTTTACTGTGATGCCTCGAGAGTGGGGATATGTTGTATGTTGATGCAGGAAGGTAAGGTGATTGCTTATGCTTCTCGGCAGTTGAAGCCACATAAGAAGAACTATCCTGTTCATGATTTGGAGCTAGCCGCCATTGTTCATGCATTGAAGATTTGGAGGCACTATTTGTACGGTGTGTCTTGTGAGGTGTATACCGACCATCGTAGTCTCCAGCACTTGTTCAAACAGAAAGACCTTAATTTGAGACGGCGGAGATGGCTAGAGTTGCTGAAGGATTATGACATTACTATATTATATCATCCGGGTAAGGCCAATGTGGTGGCCGATGCTTTGAGCCGGAAGGCGGTCGGTATGGGGAGCTTGGCATATATTCCGGCTGAGGAGAGGCCATTTGCTCATGATGTTCAAGGTGCTAGCCAATCGGCTAGTGAGGTTAGATATTTCGGAGCCCAGCCGGGTATTGGCTTGTGTTGTATCTCGGTCATCTTTATATGATCGTATTCGTGAGCGCCAGTATGATGATCCACATTTGGCTGTCCTTAGGGACAAAGTTCAGCATGATGATGCTAGAGATGTCACCATTGATAGTGACGGTGTATTGAGTATGCAGGGCCGGATATGTGTGCCCAATGTTGATGGCCTTCGTGAGTTGATTCTGGAAGAGGCCCATAGCTCGCGGTATTCTATCCATCCAGGAGCCGCGAAGATGTATCAACATTTGAAACAGCACTATTGGTGGAGAAAGATGAAAATGGACATTGTCGGATATGTAGCACGGTGCCTCAACTGTCAGCAGGTTAAGTACGAGCATCAGAGGCCCGGCGGTGTATTTCAGCGCATTGTTATTCCTGAGTGGAAATGGGAGAGGATCACTATGGACTTTGTTACTGGACTCCCTCGGACGGCGAGGAAGTTTGATTCTGTATGGGTGATTGTGGATAGGCTGACCAAGTCAGCTCACTTCATTCCAGTTAGTACTACCTACTCATCGGAGCGGTTGGCAGCGATCTTTATTCGGGAGATTGTCCGGTTGCATGGAGTCCCGGTGTCTATCATATCCGACAGGGGTACTTAGTTCACTTCTCAGTTTTGGAGAGCATTTCAGCAAGAGATGGGTACGCGGGTTGAGTTGAGTACAGCATTTCACCCCAGACAGACGGGCAGTCTGAGCGCACTATTCAGATTCTGGAGGATATGTTGCGAGCTTGTGTGATTGACTTTGGTGGTTCGTGGGATGAGTTCCTACCACTTGCCGAGTTTGCCTACAACAACAGTTATCAGTCGAGTATTCAGATGGCCCCGTATGAGGCATTGTATGGCAGGCAGTGTAGATCCCCCGTGGGATGGTTTGAGCCTGGTGAGGTTAGATTGATAGGGACTGAGTTAGTCCAGGATGCTTTGGATAGAGCAAAGTTGATCCAGGAGAGGCTTCGTACAGCACAGTCTCGCCAGAAGAGTTATGCGGACCGTAGAGTTCGAGAGTTGTCTTTCATGGTTGGTGACAGAGTATTGTTGAAGGTTTCACCTATGAAGGGTGTCATGAGGTTTGGGAAGAAAGGAAAGTTGAGTCCTAGGTACATTGGTCCTTTTGAGATACTCGGGAGGGTTGGAGAGGTGGCATATGAGTTAGCCTTGCCGCCCAGCTTATCCAGCGTTCATCCAGTATTCCATGTGTCTATGCTCCGGAAGTACATTGGGGATCCGTCTCATGTATTAGACTTCAGTACCATTCAGCTTGATGGTGATCTATCCTATGATGTGGAGCCTATAGCCATTTTGGGACGTCAGGTGAGAAAATTGAGGTCTAAGGAGATTGCATCAGTTAAGGTTCAGTGGAGAGGTCGACCCGTAGAGGAGGCCACTTGGGAGATCGAGCGGGAGATGCGGAGCAGATATCCTCACTTGTTTGAGACTTCAGGTATGTTTCTTGACCCGCTCGAGGACGAGCGTTTGCTTAAGAGGGGGAGAATGTGATGACCTGGACCGTCGTCACGGGAATTACCACCCCTTTATGTTGTAATTGCATGTTTTACGCTTTTATATCAGTGTTAGAGTCTATCTGGTGAGTTAGGAGTGATTTGGATTGAAAATGAGGCATATGGCCTTTTAGAAGGAAACTTGAATGAGGAAAGTCAACCCGAAGTTGACTATTTGGTTAGAGAGCTCGGAATTGAATTCTGATGATTCGGTTAGTTCTGGGAGGTCATTTATGACTTAGGGGAGCAATCAGAATTAGATTTGGAGGCCCGGTGTAGAAATAGGCTTGAATTGGCTAAGGTTGAATTTTGGCGAAATCCGAACGGTAGGTGAGATTTTGATCCGGGGTCGGAATGGAATTCCAACAGTTGCAGTAGCTCCGTTAGGTGATTTTGGATGTGCCCCTGCAAAATTTCAGGTCATTCGGGCATCATTTAGTCGGGTCTTTGATTGATTGTGTAATTCGGAATGTTTTAAGGAATTTAGGCTTGAATTCGATGTGAATTATGGGTTTTGATGTTGTTAGACGTGTTTTGAGGATTGGAGCAAGTTCGAATAAAGTATTAGGATGTGTTGGTGTGTTTGGATGAGGTCCCGGGGGCCTCGGAGTGTTTTCGGATGGCTAAACGGGAGAAAATGTGGAAAATTGCAGGTTTGGGATTATGGTTCTGTTATTTTCGCTCCTACGGAATGGGGGCGCAGGAGCGAGTCCGCAAAAGCGGATACAGGAGCGCAGAAGCGCTGTTGATCACGGAAGCGGAGTTTTGCCCGCAGGAGCGGCACCGCTGGTGCGGAAAGTGAGCCGCAGAAGCGGAATTGGCCGGCTAGGCCTGGAAACAGAAGCGACCCTCTGGTCACGGATACGGGCTCGCAGGAGCGGACTCCTGTCCGCAGAAGCGGAAAGGACCGCAGAGGCGGAGGGTATTCCGCAGAAGCGGTTCTGCAGGGGCGTAAGATGGTCCGCAGAAGCGAAAATCGCAGTGAATTAATTGTATCAGAAGTTAGAAAATTTCAGAAACATTTCACACATTTGGGTCTCGGCTTAAGGAGGCGATTTGGGCGATTTTGAAGAGAAACTCAAGGGAAATCATCAAGTAATCAACTATGGACTTACACTATGATTAGTATTGATAATATTATGCAATTATATCATGAAAATGGAGGAATTTGGGGTAATTTATGGAGGATTTAGCCCTAGGCTTGAACTTTAGAAAATCAAGGTTTTGAATGGGCAAATGGAGTCCGAATTTGGTAAAATTGATATGCTTAGACTCGTATTGAGTTGAGGGTTCAGAATATGTGACCTGTAGTTTTTTGAGAAGTGTACCGAAAGTCGGGTTTTGACAACTTTGGGAATTTTGATGTAAATTGAGTTGTATTGATTGGGTGTCGTCCCATTGGCCTAATTTGTTGTATTTCTACTGTATTTGATCAGATTCTACGCGTGCGGAGCTTGATTCTCGTGGCAAGGGCATTGCGGAGTAGTCGTCGCGCCGTATTGAGGTGAGTAATAGATGTGGGTGATGACCAGCGGGTTCGAAACCCCGGTATACCACTTTGTGACGTTGTATAGCGGCGAGACACGTACTCTCATGTGAGTGCGGGGTCGATTGTGATTGGGGACTATGGCTTAGTCTGACTTATTGGCATCGTGTTATGACATTGGCTATTCTTGAGCCGTCGAACCTCCTTCTCGGATGGTTGCATACTATATATTGTGATATTGGCCACTCTTGAGCCGAGAAAACCCTCTTGGGCGGTTGAGTATACTTGTGGGCCGTGAGCCAGTTATTGGATCCCGCGAGGATCGTTATCATTGTCTTATCATATTGACATGTTAGTTACTACCGATCCGTAGCTATTTCTGTTATCATGCTATTTCCAATCTCCGGAACTTGGTATTACTGTTTTCCAACTGAAAAAAATGATAAAAAGGTTTTCAAAACTACTTTTGAGCCTCGCGAGGCTGTATTTGCATATTAGCCGATTGGTAGTGGATCGGCTGCGCGCCGCAGGAGTATATATGTTGGATCGGATCGCACGCCGCAGTGATATTGTGCTTGGGTCGTAGGAGCCCCTCGGAGTCCGAACCCCACGGTGAGCACGGGTACCCAAATTGGATCGAGCTACGCGTCGTAGCGGTCATATCATGCATTACATTGCATTTAGCTACATCTCGCTAGTTGTTATACGGTTTTGCTAGTACTTATTGAGTACGAGTACGATTGATATTGATTACGTGACGGGGTATTCGATTATAGCTTTACATAGTGCTTTATTGCGGATTTCTTATCCGTGTTGTCTTACCCTTGTTTATTACCACCGAGTCCGGCGGTACTCGTTTTACTCCTCGCACTTGTGTGCGGATCCGAGTACCTCTCGAGCGGTGATCCGGTAGGCTGTGCGAGGCGACATCCGTGGGATATACGAGGTAGCCGCAGAGTCCGCAGGACCCGATATTCCTTCTTACTGTCTTTTGATTTTGTATCGACTTTTCTTTCCGCACTCGGTATCTTGTAAACCTTTATACACTTATGTTCAGTAGAGGCTCATGACTCTTGACCCTTCGGTGTATGGGAGTTGGTATATTTTGGGACTTGGTTCCCCGCTGTTGGTATATGTATCACTGTTGTTTCATATTTTGATATGCTTAAATGGGATAGAACGAGCTTCTAGCTCCGTTCTTGTTGTTGATTGGTCAGGCTGGCTTAGCAATGTGCTGGGCGCCATCACGACCGGATTTGGGGTCGTGACATTATCAACATTATCTGAAGCAAAGTATTATTGGAGGTTATTAGAAGAATTATCGGAAGGATAAGACAAGTAATTGTAAATTAACTACTACTACTACAACAACAACCCAGTATATTCACACAAAGTGAGGTCTGGGGAGGATAATATGTAGACAGGTCTTACCTCTACCCGAGAGGGCAGAGAGACTGTTACCCTCGGCTAATTGTAAATTAACTAATAAAATACTATTGTAAATGTAATTAGTAACGTTGGAATATAATAAGAAAAAGGTGGGAAAGAAATATCATCATTTAGATGGCCAAAAACAAAATGGTGGAAAAAGAATGCTTAGCAAGAGTGCAATCCAAGAATATAAATTGAGCTAAACTCAGTCTCAAGACTCGAATATTTCCATCCTATTTGTCTATAATTAAGCTGCTTTCTTTTCAACAAGTTTGTCAATCAAGTCAGCAGCATCTTGAACTGTTACAATAGTCTCAGAATTCTCTTCTTCTACTGCAATGCCAAATTCCTCTTCTAGTGCCATCACAATCTCCACCTGCTCGTCACAGCCATTTACAGAGTCATTGGTTCATTCTATATACAAAGAATTGCAGAAGCAAATCAATAAGTGAAAATAGAAATTAGTACTCACAGTGTCAAGGGAGTCAGCGCCGAGGTCCGTATTGAATGTAGATTCAGCGCTGACTTTAGCGTCTGCAGATAAAGCCAGTTGCTTCCTCACTATGCTTATTACTTTCTCAACCGTTTCTGGCTTTGCCTGTAGGTTGAAAAGGATCAAATCGACAAATATGCCATGGCCAACTATTACCATAACTTATAATCTAATGGTATTACTCAAAACTTCTTATAATAAATGTGCGTTCGCTTCTCATTATTCATTTGTTCTTTCTCCACCCATCTACCATGTAGAGAATTTTTTTGAAAAACAAAGTGTCATGACCGCACTTGCCTAAAGTTTGTTTGAGTCAAGATGATCTATCTTACCCGGCAGAGGAGCCAGAATTTTTATTAAAGGGTGACAAAATATAAAAAATAAATACATGAAGAAGTCAAGGGGAGTAATATATACATATAAGTAAAAATTACCGAGCTATACAATATAAATATAATTTTTCGGACGAAGAGGTGTCAGCATGAGCGAAGCTACATGTTATAAAGGCTGGTCAACTGATCACCCTTCGTCGAAAAATTACATTGCGTATATAGGTAAAATATTAAATTTTAGATGTATTTAACATATATTGAACACTTCCCCCCAAAAAGAGAGAGACTTCATTTCTTCCACCTTCCCTGTACGAGTAGTGAAGAAGTATAGAGCATTTTAGTTGGTTGTTGACCAACGAAAAGCATGGGAGAAAAAAAGGAAGAATTTACGCAATTTCTTTTCTAAGAAAGAGATCATAGTGATTGATGGCTCTTTCAATCCGCCGAAGTGGAATGCTTTGGCGTGTAACAAAATGAAGAATTTGGGTCATATTTATAAGCTTACGACCACTGAACAAACTTGGTTGGAGAATATTTTCCACTTTTTCAAATTTAGATAAGGTGGCTATGTCACTAAACATGCCCAACCTCCCATTTTTTTGGTTAAAAAAAAAAAAGCTAATGCATTTCTCTAAATGATTAACTTAAGTTTTTTTTTTTCCGCTTCAGAATTCAAAATAGATTTAGAGTTGGTATGTATGAGTCATTCCAAATTCAGCCTGTTGAATAATCAAGTCAACAAACATGTTATAAACCCAACCTGTTTAAACTTGAGTGGGTGAAAGAGTAACGGTTGATTTTGTCAAGGTCAATAAAAATTACCTCATTTAATTTTTTAAGGACTTAATTTATTTCAATACAAATCGTAAATAGAAGATTAATAAATGGAGGGGCATGAAAAAGAAGATTTACACAAGAAACACGGAAGCGGGAGGTTCTGAGAGAAGGGAAACCAGCAGTCCTTGCCCAACCTACAGAAACCAATTTCAGACCTGCATTTCCTCCGCTTATCTGCACGTGGATTCAATCAATTATTTAATTATGTAAATCAATTTTTGCACCACAAATTAGGAATGGAAGTAGTCAGTAGACTCAGTACATGCTACATTAATAATGCAAAAGAAAATTAATCATAACCAAAGGCTTCAATGTAAAGTATAATAGCAACCGTTTGCAAGTTTTTAGCAATGATGACCTGTGGTGTCTTGAACGATTGATTGGGTGAACACCCAAATCTGAGACAAGTAGCTGAAACACTAGCCATTTTATGAACAATGGGGAAAGACAGATAAGAAATGCAGGAGATGAGATAATGAGTTTGGTTCGAGATGACTGACAATTTGAACACTAGTTATCCAGAAAAGAAGAAAAAGACCTGGCAAATTGCACAGTAATATTAGTATTACGTACAAGTTGACAAAGCAAAGCATTATTAATTTGTGTGGTGGAGAAAAGGAAAGAAGAGGTAGGATCCGGCGAGTGGTGAATATTTACCGGAGCAGCCTGCAAATCCTATCCAAATTATATGTTCCTTTCTTATGTGACATAGCTCTCCAATTCTGCGTGCTGGCCAATGTTTTGTTTCCATTCTCCCTTTTCTCAAGTTGACCACGTGCAACACTATTTTTTTCACACCCGATATTCCATATTTATATTGAGTTCAACTTATTTGAATTCGCATCTGAAAATCCCGGGAGAAATTCAAAAATAGCTAAATTTACCATTAGTCGTTGAAAAATATCCAACTTTCAAAAGTTATCGAAATTTAACCACTTTCAATCTGAGCGAAAACATTGTTCAAAATCGGGAAAAATACGCCCGCTAATTTTACGAGAGTTCAAGCATAACTACGTCAGTCGGTTGCCTATATGCAAGATCTTCATTCCTTTCATCGGAGCACTAGTCAAAGAGGGAGACTCTATTCAAAGCGGTATGGTTCTAGTTTTTTGAATTTTACTGGAGTTCCAGGATAACTATGCTGGAACTCCCGCAAATTTTACGGGAGCTCCAGCAAATATAATTGTCCAGTATAATATACTCGAGTTTGGAGCACTCATGTTCTAGTGGCCCGCAAATTTTACAGGAGTTGGCAAAGTATACCGGTCTAGCATAATATGCTGAAATTCGTACACAAATGCACCAGAACTCCCGTATATTATACTGGACCGATCCCTGTTGCAGCAAAATAGTGGCTATTTTTCATTGACTTGGTAAACGCTGACTATTTTTCATTGACCAGTGTAAAAATTGGCTATACCATGATATTTTAACGAAAACCCCACATCAAAAGTAAACTGCTCCTTGACAAAAGTAACTTCGTACTTAGACAACTAATTAACTCATTCTCGTCCTAATTGTGTACAACATTTTGCTTAAAATCAGATAAAATTATGTTTGATACGATCAAAATTCTTTTATATCGGGATTTAATTGATTATTTTGTATGGTTAGTTTTATTTTCGATATTTTACGCTTTCAAATGGAATATCACTTAATTCATTTGGGGAAAACGTTTCTCTTGCAAGCAACATTGTTCTCTATTATTTCTCATTGACTTTTTTTTTTTCCATCATGTATATGTTATTATTGCCCTGACAATTACAAACCGGTAGCCTCAAGACAAATAAGTTACCTATGCATTGTAATATTTTACTAATTTGGCAATCAAGTATCAACAAATAAATCTTCATTTGACCAGATAACTCTTTGAAGAGGTATGAATCAGATAGGAAACGTGAAAACATTTTGATGATGGCCCTATACTATATTGTTTTCATAAGGCATATTCTATTGATTACAACAACAACAACTACCCAATATAGTCCCACAGGATGGGGACTGGGAAGGTTAATATGTACGCAGACCTTACCCTTACCCGATAGGGCGGAGAGACTATTTCCAATCGACCCTCGGCGAAAGATCGAGAAAAGGAAAAAAACAAAAACAAAACAAAACAAAACAAACAAAAACAAAACAAAAAGAAAAATGAAAGGAGTATGAAACTCAGGCCGATGGGAATTTTTCCAACTTGAGTCCAGATAAAAGTTCCAGTTTGAATGTTTTGATAGACATGGGCATGGGCTTGGGCATCATTGGGCTCTCAAAGCAAATTAGGCCATAAAACTTTGGTCAAGTTACATATTTGGCCAGTTAGCCAAAATAATTGCATTTTCTAGCTATGTCGAACTACGAATTTTAAGCCTCTAAAAAATTGAACATTTATCAATTGGGATCACGGTTGATATACTGGCTATTATTTTTTGAGCGCTTATACTACACAATTTTTTCTAAAGCTTTGTCGAACTACGAATTTTAAGCCTCGAAAATATTGCACATTTATCATTTGGGATCATTACTGATATGCAACTTACATCGGTCATTTTATTTGTGACTATAAATTAAAAGAAAAATCTTCTTACTTTCACGGTAGAAATTGAAACTCTACTGAAGAGGTATATCACAATTTTATAGTGCTCGCATAATCTATCAAATAAGTCTTAACATCCATTTGCTATTTTTAGTTTAATTTTTTTTGAATGACCGTGCTATCCAGACCATTTTGTGCATATTTTCACTAATTTCACGAGGTACATGCTATATCATCACACGTACTACTTTAATCATCAAATCTTGAATAAATGAGAAGAAATTACTTAGTACTTTTACTTCAACAAGAATTAAAACTTGAGATCTTATGGTTCTCAATCTAATTCATTGACTATTATTCCTCGAATTTTGGTATTTTTTTGCTATTTCCAATTTGATTTGTATGTGTTTATGTACAAAGTGATATAGGTCTATGCGTTTCAACTGTTAAATATATTTTTTTTACTATTTTCAATTTTAAATTTGATTTTTTTTTGTTAGCCAAATATTATCCGAATGACATCATACATAAGCTCAACTCTTTTTTTTTTTTTTTGAATTTATGTAATTTACTTAATAACTCTTTAAATGAACAAATACTTTGAAATTCAAAAGAAAATAATTTGGGTTTGACAACAACCGACCTAGTAATAATATAGTCAAGCATCCTGTCCAAGTAAATAATATGTCAGGCAGGTATACGGTCAGCGATCCAATCGCTTGTTCCCCAAGTCTAAGCTGCTTTAGGCCTTTATATAAACCCTTTTCTTGCGTTTTCCTCTCTTACCCTCATCCTTCTCTCTCTCTCTCTCTCAACTCGAGGGAAAATCCTCAATACAGCCGAAGTAGACGAGTGCGGAGAATCACCAAAACAAATCTAAAGAATATCAAAACCTGTGTTTCGATCCGGTTTTCTCGAATCAGGTATTTAACGATTTCTTCATTACTTAGGGCTTGAAAAAAACAAATTAGGGCTTGAAATTGTACCTCCATATTTTTTAGAAGTTCCTTATTAAGCTTTAGTTTTCCGAATTGAAATTGTTCAGAGTACGATTTGTATTCATTTTCTGCTATCTTTTTCTATATATATTTCAGTTGAATCGATTTGATTTGGGCCCTAGCAATCTGCCGTTGGATAGGGATATTGGTTATTTCCAAATTTTAAGTCAGAATATGAGCCTTTCATCTGCACAAAACAATAGACGGAATAACAACAGTAATCGGCCTGGAAACAATCCTGTTCAAAGTGCTCGACGTGAGTGGGTACCTCGGGGATCCACGGCCACCACCACTGTTCCAGCTGCCCCTGTCACCACCGCGGTAACTACCACTGTTGTGAGCCCTGCGTTCAATCTTAATGGTTCAAGCTCAGTTGGAAATGAAAGAGAAAAGGATAATGTGTCAGTTAAACCCGTTAATCGTCGAAATCAGACATATGTGGGACCCAATCTCAATAAGAGGCCGACATATGCAAGGAGAGAGAGGGAAAGGGGCAGGGAGAACCATAATTATCAGGAGAATAGGGTGGAGAGGGCGGTCAATGGGAGGATTAATCAGGGCGAACACAAACGGTTGAAGGACCCTAATTTGCCTCAACTTGTGCAAGAAATTCAGGAGAAGCTGTTGAAGGGAAACATTGAGTGCATGATTTGCTATGATATGGTGCGGAGGTCTGCCCCTGTTTGGTCATGTTCGAGCTGTTACTCCATTTTCCATCTTAATTGTATCAAAAAATGGGCCAGAGCTCCCACTTCTGTTGACACGTCTGCAGAGAAGAATCAGGGATTTAATTGGCGCTGTCCAGGCTGTCAATCAGTGCAGCTCACTTCATCCAAGGAGATCCGATATATTTGCTTTTGTGGGAAGAGGCCAGATCCTCCTTCAGATTTGTACTTGACCCCACATTCATGTGGAGAGCCCTGTGGCAAGAAACTTGAGAAGGAGCTTCCGGGGCATGATCTGAGTGAAGAGGATCTGTGCCCTCACGTTTGTGTCCTACAATGCCATCCTGGTCCTTGTCCACCTTGTAAGGCATTTGCTCCAGCTAGAAGTTGCCCCTGCGGGAAGGAAGTAATTACCACTCGGTGCTCTGATCGCAAGTCCGTTCTTACCTGCGGACAGCAGTGTGGTAAGCTTCTTGACTGTGGGCGTCATCGGTGTGAACAGACTTGCCATGTTGGTCCTTGTGGCCATTGTCAAGTTATTGTGAATGCCTATTGCTTCTGTAAGAAGAAAACAGAGGTTCTTCTTTGTGGAGACATGGGTGTGAAAGGAGATATCAAGATCGAGGATGGTGTCTTTTCATGCAGTTCAGCTTGTGGAAGGAAGCTTAGCTGCGGAAACCACGTCTGTCTTGAGCTCTGCCATCCAGGGCCATGTGGGGATTGTGCCTTGTTGCCAAGCAAGGTCAAGACATGCTGCTGCGGTAAGAGCAGCTTGGAAGACGAAAGACACAGTTGTTTAGATCCAATTCCAACCTGTTCCAAGGTCTGTGGTAAAAGCCTCAGGTGTGGGGTACATCGCTGTCAAGCGGTGTGTCATTCTGGTGACTGTGCACCATGTCTCGTTCCTGTCACTCAAAGATGCCGCTGTGGGTCAACTTCTCGAACAGTGGAGTGTTACAAAACACAGGCAGAAGATGAGAAGTTCACTTGTGATAGACCTTGCGGGCAAAAGAAGAACTGTGGAAGGCACCGTTGCAGTGAGCGATGTTGCCCTCTCTCTAATCCCAAAAATTCCATCACAGGTGGTTGGAATCCTCATTTTTGTTCAATGCCGTGTGAGAAGAAGCTTAGATGTGGGCAGCATTCTTGTGAGTCTCTTTGTCACAGTGGTCACTGCCCTCCCTGCCTTGAGACAATTTTTACCGATTTGACTTGTGCTTGTGGGAGAACGTCAATCCCTCCTCCGCTACCCTGTGGAACACCTTCTCCTTCGTGTCAGTTACCATGCTCGGTTCCTCAGCCTTGTGGTCATCCACCTACTCACAGCTGCCATTTTGGAGACTGTCTGCCGTGTGCTGTTCCTGTAGCAAAGGAATGTGTGGGCGGACATGTAATTTTGAGGAATATACCTTGTGGATCAAAAGACATCAGATGTAACAAGCTTTGCGGGAAGACCAGGCAGTGTGGCTTGCATGCATGTGCTAGAACTTGTCATTCTTCACCATGTGATTTTTCTGCTGGCCCCAGCAACGGCTCCAGAGCCTCTTGTGGGCAGACATGTGGTGCTCCTAGAAGAGATTGCAGGCACACATGTACTGCTCTTTGTCACCCCTCTTCACCATGTCCTGATGTGAGATGTGAGTTTCCTGTTACTATTACTTGTTCTTGCGGCCGGGTCACAGCAAATGTTCCTTGTGATGCTGGAGGTCCGGTCGTTGACTCTATTTTTGAAGCTTCTATAATCCACAAGTTGCCTTCACCTCTTCAACCTATTGAAATAAATGGGAAGAAGGTTCCTCTTGGTCAGAGGAAGCTCACTTGTGATGATGAATGTGCAAAGATGGAGAAGAAAAAGGTTCTTTCTGATGCTTTTGGTATAACTCTGCCGAATTTGGAGGCCCTCCATTTTGGTGATGCAGCTGTCTCTGAAGTGCTAGGGGATCTTCTTAGGCGTGACCCTAAGTGGGTTTTGTCCATAGAGGAAAGGTGCAAATGTTTGGTCCTCGGCAGGAGCAGAGGCGGGGTTAATGCGCTTAAAGTTCATGTTTTTTGCCCAATGTTGAAGGAAAAGCGGGATGCAGTTAGACTGATAGCTGCAAGGTGGAAGCTTTCAGTGAATGCAGCTGGTTGGGAACCCAAGAGATTCATCACTGTGCATGTTACACCCAAGTCTAAAGCTCCAGCGCGTATACTTGGTGCCAAAGGTTGTGCTGTCAATAACATTGCTCAGCCTGCTGTTTTTGATTCTCTGGTGGATATGGATCCGAGGCTTGTTGTGGCTTTGTTCGACTTGCCAAGAGATGCAGACATTAGTGCGTTAGTTCTCAGGTTTGGTGGTGAATGCGAGCTTGTCTGGTTGAATGACAAGAATGCCTTGGCTGTGTTCAGTGATCCTGCCCGAGCAGCAACAGCTATGAGGAGGCTAGACCAGGGGTCAGCTTATTGTGGTGCTGCTGTAGTTCCTCAGAGTGGTGTTGCATCAGCAGTGACATCCTCTACTAATGCTTGGGGAGTCTTTGGAACAGCCAAGGATGGGGGAGGAGCGGCAGCTCTTAAGGGTAATCCATGGAAGAAGGCTGTAGTCCAGGAGCCTCATTTGAGGGACAGTCCATGGGATCCCGAAGAATGGTCCAAGAATCCCACTGATTCAGCCCCTTCTGCCTGGAGGACAAATGAAGCAACAACTGCTGCCTCGTCTAATAGGTGGAGTGTCTTAGAGCCTGAAATGACTTCCAATTTGCCCAGGGCATCTATTACAATCAAGGAACCTGGTACTGAGCCAGGAGTGGGTGGTTCAGCTTTGCCCCCCAAACCTCAAGATGTGGGGGTCGACGAGATGGCAGATGTAGTGGATGATTGGGAGAAGGCTTACGATTGAGCGCCTGCAAATGCATATGTTTTTGCTGTCCTATTATTTCTTCTGTGTTTTCTTTCAAGTGCTCAGACGGGAGTTGAGTTTTTTATGTTTAGTAGCTCCTGTTTACAATATTTGTTCATCATCTAAAGGGATTGCTGTTTTCTTTTTGGTTAAAAAACACAACTCCTTTAGCCTTGGTGTCAATTTCCTCTTTTTTCCTCAATGAAGGAAAAGAATGAAGGGAAAAATATTTGTCGCATGGTTCAGAATGGGCAGCAGTTATAGGCTCTCGTTGGTGTAATGTGTTCGAGTTACGTCTACAACAACAACAACAACCCAGTATAATTCCACTTAGTGGGGTCTGGGGAGGGTAGTGTGTACGCAGACCTTACCCCTACCCTAAGGTAGAGAGGCTGTTTCCAAATAGACCCCCGGCATGCTTCCCTCCAAGAACTACCCACCTTGCTCTTGGGGAGACTCGAACTCACAACCTCTCGGTTGGAAGTGGGGGTTGCTTACCATCAGAGCAACCCCTCTTGTCATGTTCGAGTTACGTCTAGTAAGGTAAATTTTTCTGCTGAGATCGGTGTTTTTGAAATGCTGTGTGTTAAAAATTACAAGTACTGTTATTTCCTTTGAAGCTCTTGATAGTTTATGGTAATAATATAACTAACAGGTGCTTATTAGCAAATAAAAGCTAGACTTATTGGTTTTCTCTTAAATATAATTGTTGTGTCGATAGGCGGTAAGATGAGCTTCTTTCTGTACCTGCGGTGATATGGATGGGGTCCGGCGTAATATCATTTTGGTTAACCTCGACTTAAATGAATGACTGTTTGGATTAGCTAAATAGGAAGGTATTATCATATTAACTGTCCATTTCAACACTCTTAACGTGTCCTATAAAATAATGGAGCAAACTTAAAGCAAGGATTTATGTCATCTGTCCATTTAATGATCACAAGGAAACAATTACAAAATTTAAATATTAATTGTAAACTTATGGTACTCCAATTTTCTTATGGTAAATTTAAGCCCGATGTCGGAGAATTAAAAATAAATTGCATCTTGGGAAATTGAATCAAAAACTACACAAGGAGAGACAATTATTTTATTAATTAAAGAGAACAAATAACGAACACGAGAAAATTGAAGTTTTTAAATGATAAATCATAAATCATAAATCATAATTTAATTTTTGAGAAAAGCACAACGCTGAACTTCCTTGCAGACAAATTCCCTGATCCTAGTTCTTTATCGCAACTAAAATTAGGGGTATACAAAAAAATCGATAAACCGCACCAAACCGATAATTCGAGTCAAACCGAAAAAAAAAAATCCCGATCATGGGTTGGTTTGACTTGGTTTGGTGTTGGAAAAAATAACCCGACCATAATTGGCTTGGTTTGGTTTTAACTAAAAAAAGTCAAACCAAAACTAAACCAACCCGATATTATATTTATTCAATTTTTACAAATTGTTTATACATATAAATATTTATATTTACTACAATTCATAAATATTTCTTAAACTTTTTCACAGTTTTATCTTTAAACATATTGTTTCAAGTTTGGAATTAACATTCTTGAATGGTTCAATAAATTTTATAGTTCATAAAGATAGTAATTCAAATAAACTTCACATCAATACTAATGTTAACTAAGAAATTCAATTTAATACTAGAAATGACAATAGTGTGGATATCTATTTTTTAGTTTTGCATTGTTTATATTGAAAATGCATAACTTAATTTATCTTTTTCTTGAATGCTTAGTTGTCTAACTAATATACTTATAGTTGTACTTATTTAAGCATGACTTATATAGTACTTTTAGATTATGTTAATATTTATTATGGCTTATTACTTAGTAATATTTTCTTTATGGATTTTAGTATTTTTCTGTTATTGAATATTTTAGTATAATGTTATGACGCATCTCATATTATTGTATTATTTGAAAAAATACATTATATAGTTGTATCCTTGAAGGATTAGAGAAGTATGTGGAGCACAAGTTATATATTTGTGTTATGAAGACTTATCGGAAAAAAAAAATCGAAAACCCGAAAAAACCCGAAAAATCCGAGATAACCCGAGATTAAAAAACCCGATTTTGTTGGTTTGGTTTGGTTATAGATTTAAAAAATTGGTTTGGTAATTAAAAAATCTGAACCAACCCGGCCTATGTACACCCCTAACTAAAACTAGAGAACTAACTAGCAAATGTGGAAACCATAGTTTGATCTACACCAACATGGGATGTGATGGGATGTATATGATCCATTCACTCGTAACCAGAGGTTTGCATATGGAAACTTCTTAACCAGAGGTTTTCCCCCTTAAATGAGTCTTCTTCGTAGTGGCAGAGCCAGAATTTTTCCTTTAGGGATGTCAACATATAAAGATATAAACTCACCAGAAGTTAATGAGTGTCATTATATATTATATATATACATATTTTTTTAAATTATCGAGCTAAACAATTGACACCTCTTGGGTGTATGTGGCTCGGCCACTGCGGCGGCACAATCCAAATATAGTTGGATTGTAACGTGATTACTGGACACCAGGTGGATAATCCCAACCCCCTCCCCCCAGAAAAAAAGAAATATAAATAGTTTGATCTATTTGAGAAACCCCTGAAGGGGAAAAAGAAAAAAGCCATAGTTGTTCTAAGCCGCTTCGAAAATAGCCAATGTGAGTATATGTAAGCCTATTTTGCCAATAAACATTCTTTCTTTATTTGCCGCTTTTCCCCATTATTTTTACTTTGAAAAGTAACATATTGATACCTGGAAAATGGTTCAACGTTCCAATTGATTATCAAATCTTAAATATGAAATTTGGAATTGAATACTATTATTTTTTATATATATATTTCTAAACGTAAGTTTCTAGACACATGCATTGTACGTATATTTCAAAATAGTTTTTCTAATATTTTGAATAATCACATGAGATTATTGAAATATGGAAAGGACCTTTTGTAGCTGATGAAATTAAAAACCTAGTCACTAATACTTAATAAAATTCAATAAAGTAATTAGAGTAATTCTCCAATTGAGAAAATACAGAGGAAATAAGAGCAAAAGGTTTACAAAGAAGGGAGAAAGATAAGTACATCACTTGGCCTATGAGAGGTGGCACGTCACCTCTCTATATATCAAGGCTATATATATACACACTCTCAATGAACTTTGAAATACATACTCTCTTCTGGCGCCAAAGAATGTGGTCAACATGATCAAGCTTGTAAGTTGGTTAAGAAAAAACCATTTCTTTGCAATGTTTCAATCTTCCTTTTCATTTCACTGATTTCAAACTTTTTTGGATTACAACCATATCTGGTAGGTATATATAAATATTTATTCTCTGTAGCTTTACAGTGCCAATATTTTTGAATACTAAGGCTGCATTCGTTCACTTTGATCCAACTGCTTCATATTGCATTTGAATAAGATTTCTTGATTATTTGCACTTTGGACAATGGAGAAGAACTAGCTGTTCATGAATCCGCTCGACTTTTGTTGTGTTACATGGTAAATCAGATTATTTAATTCATTTCAACATGAAATTCTAATTAACATATATACATATAAACTGTATTTGCATTCTGATAACTTGCATGAGCTCTATTCCTGAAGATCTAAATAATACGGAATATCGGCAGGAATTCATTTGTCACCTCCTATGAAGTGTCTGACCGTGAAATTTGATGCAACATCTTGATCTCAAGTGACAGATGCTCACTTCGATCACTCGTCCCTCCTTGATTGCGCCTGGTTCTATATTCTCATACTCAATATAGAATGGCTGAACTAGGGACTCTTCAATCCATCCTTTTGGATTTATAAAATGGTCAATGTAACTTTGCATGACCATTGTCCTAGAGAAATTACCCCACGGTCGACCTAAATATATATGCAGTAACATTATCCATTTTCTCCAACTCCTGAGTTGCTTTTAGTACGCAGTTTTGCAACACTATTCCTCATGTTTGTGCCTTTCACAAATTTTCTCCGTTGTTCTATGATTGTATTATATTGCATGGGCGGTGGCAAGCGTGCTTCAATTAAGCATGCAGTTCTGGAACACGATTGTTGCATACCACAGATAAAATCTATGGTGCCAAATATTTCACAATCCCTGTAAAATTATTGTAGGCCTTTTTTGGTGTATAAGGTGTCTTGAAAGCCGTCAAAACGACACCTATAGAAAGTGAGTTGTGAAGCTTCTGCTCTTAATGCTACTGCTTGTTAGCATTGTTCCGAAATGTGATGTCTTGGGCCATGAAGCCCTTCTCACTGACACCTAATTGAAAGGCAACAAAGAATATTCATATCAGAAAAATCTATATAAAAAATATAAGTATATCCTATTATAATTTGAGTAACGTAACCATCGATCGCTTACCCACAGTAGCAGTGAGACTTGTCTTGATGCCATCACCGCCGTAACTCTTATTCCCTCATATTATGGTATTGTCCATGCCTTCACCAATTAGAACTATGTTTGTTTTCCATTTATTTATTTGAATATATTCATAATACGTCCCTTGCTTAATTATGATATACTACTATTTATTTACACTGTTATTTGCTTAATTATGATATAGTAGTATTTATTTACACTGTTGCTATTCTTTAGCAACAGTGACATGAGGTGTTTGCACCTGTTGGCCTTCACCACATAAAAGGAGTGGCAAAATGGCTATAATTGTAATAAACCACATAGCTCCAGCTGGCATTTTCCTGCACTTGATAATTAAGCCATTACGTATCAAAATATTATTCAAAGTCAGAAAAAAATATAATGGACTAGAATATACAATGAACTCAAGTTTAATTATGGTAACCGATTAGAAGATAGGCAACAATATTTAATAAACAAAAGATTATATAACCTTGATTAATTTTAAAATTTATCACTGACAGAAAATAGCTAGAATCGAGCTTCATCCTTTTTGGTGTTGCTTCCACTTCAAATGTTAATGTTGTAGTAGTACTGTGTCTGTGGAGATGATTTCAGCCAATTTATAATGAAGTTTGGTTTCCATACCACCAAAGGATGTGGTACAGTGGATGAGACTGTTCTTCCCTTAACCAGAGGTCTCGGGTTCGAGCCCTGTGTATGAAAAAATCCTTGGTAGGGAGCGCTTCCCCCGGCAAGGGGCCCTACGCGGCACAAATCCAGATATAGTCGGGTTCCAATGTAAGTACCGGACACCGGGTGAAAAAAAAAAAGAAGTTTGGTTTCCATATTTGATAGCCTGCATATGCATTAATGGAGATGACTCATAAATGATAAGAAAATGACATGAATTAATACTCTACTAGTTAAATGGTGTTAGTTGAATGTGAACTGGAATTATTAGAATATGGACTTATTTGGTTACAAATACTATTATTATTTTCTGTTATAGTACATGGCACTGATTACAGAAAAGAATATTGATTTTTTCTATATGGAGAAATTTACCATGTTTTTATAGGATTATATTTATCTGAAAATTTGCATAATTTGATTTATGGGTTCAGAATAACTCAATAGTTTACTCCTAATTTTTTTATTTATGTTTAAAATTCAATTAATGTATATAAAAGAGTTATTCAGAACCCCAAAATTTTAAAATATTAGATCTGCCTCTACCTACAATAACATTGTGCAGGGAATATTTTCGTTAATAATAATTATAGTTTATCTTGTTGATATGTAGCATTTATTTTTTTGGATTTTTTCCGGAGGGCTGAAGCAATTAGGAACGAATTAACGACCATAGAACATTATTAAAATAGAAAATTGGGAAGTTACGAATGTCTGGTCTATTTCCCAAATGACTATCATCTTTTAATTAATATTATTCTGTGTTTAGTCTTATTTAGTATTATGTTATTAATGTTATTATTTTTTGTTAGGATACTAGCACTAATAACAGAATTTCTCCTTATAAGAAAAATTTTATACAAGTTCGAGTCTTCTTCTTGTAAAAGTAACTTTATTATTATTAAATTGCAATTGCCCATCAATAAATTGGTTTAAAAGTAATCTTCTAGCGTGTTCCCGTTGTTTATTTTCCAATATCCCTAAAATAATGGCATACAACGATTTCCTTAACAGTAATAGAATATTAGGAAAAAGAAAAAAGAAATTGGAAAAGCTACCACTTATTGGTCTATTTTTCTAAATTAGTACTACTAATTAAGTGTTTTGATTTTTTTCTTGGTTTCCTGCCCATTGTGGTATTCATATTAGGGCCCGACTAAATCTTAATTCGCGCCGGAATGTCCCACCTTGAGAGGTAAAGCGCACCCTAATAAAGGCGATTCGATACTCAGAGATTCGAACCCGGACCTCTAATTAAGGATGAATGAGTATTTACCACTCCACCACAATCCTTGTCCGTAGATCATCAATTTATTATGATGTTTAGTCCAAATTAGATGTGTTTTATGTTTGTTAAATAATACTTCCTCTATCAAAATAAATTGTCCGGTTACTTATATTTTGAAAATATGAAAAATGACCTTCAATATAATGAATGGTTGTAAATTTTCTTTTGAAAAAATATCCATAAATACCCAATAATAACGTATAGAAATTAATAAACTCCATCTACTTTCCCTTATAATAGGTGACATATTAACATTACCATGGACCAATAAATTTTTGTGACAATAATATTATTTTAATTTAATTTAATCTCACTTCATTGTTTCCTCTAATTAACCAACAAACTTATTGGCATAAATTAAGATACGCTAATAATGTCTGCATACACATTACCTTCCCTATCGGAAACAACCTCTTTTTCCTATTGGGGTAAGGGAAAGATCTGCGTACACATTACCCTCCCCAGACCCCACTTTGTAAGATTTCACTGGATGATTATTGTTGTTATTATTGTTTATAGATATGGTGTAAAATTTAGATAACTTCAAATCTGGATCAAGTTAACTATGATTTAAATTCGAGAACTAAAGGATGGAGTTGATTTTTATCAAGGAAAAATGACTTGGTATACCAATGCATAATTTGGTAACACATGTTCTATGTGTTATACACTGCGATTAGTGGCATATAGCAGGAATCCCGTCAAGGATGTTAAACTTTAAGCAAGTTAATAAAAAAATTTACAAAGAATTACAAGAAAATACACATGATTTCATACCATAACAAAAAATTGCCCATATTTTTAAGTTTTACCCTAACTAGCCTATATTGTACATATTTTGAAAACACTAGCTCTTGCAAATTCAAAATATGTGTTCTTACAACCATTGCTTCTAAAAATTATAGAGTTAAATCAATGTTCTCACAACTATTATTTTCACTCTATTCTTCTCACTTTTTTTTACATATGCTTCAAGGGGCCATCCGCCATTACTGCTTCTCCCCTCATATCACCTGATTTTAATGTAAAAAATTAAAGAGTAAAAGTTCACTATTAAAGGGCATTCAAAGCTTTGCTTTAGAAAATAGAATTTCTTGTAATTCTTAGTTGTTTGGATTGGGTGTTGTTCCAATTGATTGAAAATATCAAAATGAGTTCAAAGTTTAAATTTGAAGTGATTTGGAGTAGATTTGAGCAAGATTTGAGTTAAATTTTAGAAAAAACGCAAAGAAGAAGACGAAGTCAGTTTTTTGTATAATTATGTATAATCTTGTATAATAGTGTATATGAGTGTATAAATACACTATTATACACTTTTATACACCTTTATACAAACGTCTGTAAACGAACTTCTTCCACGATTTTCAGTTGCAATTCATGTTCAAAACTAATCCAAATCTCCATTAAATGACTCCAAATTTTATATACAACCTCCTTACACTATTTCTAACAAGTCAAAATAACACCTACTCCAAATTTTTCACAAAATCAAATTTGAAATTTAAACTCACATATTTAAGCTTGTTAACAATCTAATTTTTACCACCTAAATATATTTGGTTTGGTGAACTAATATTTGAGTCACAATTACTAATTCGAAATTAACTTAAAAGCTTGAGCAATCCTTTTTAAAAATTAAATGGTAATTTTGAAAACCTATTGGAGTTGGATATTGAATCTTAGCCTATTATTTTTGGGCTACTTGGTTGTAAATTGAAATATGGGCTATAAAATTGAAAAATGAGGAGCTCACTTGTTCTTATGTGAAATTATCCCAAAAATTTATCGACGAATGGTATAAACTATTTGAAAAAAAAAAGCCAACCACGTATAGTTAGGGGTGTGCATTCGAATCGGTTTTTCGATAAATCGAATCGATTATTTGTTATCGGTTCATCGATAAATGAAATCAAAAGCTTATTGAAACGATAACGATAAGCAGTTGTACAAATCGATAATCGATAAGTAATTATCAATAAGGGTCAAAATCGAATCGATAAATCGAATGCACACATTCATCTACTACATTTAATGAATGATTATATTTAAAGCTGAAGGGAATGAAGTTCAAATTAATAGAAAATGGAATTAGCAGTGATGATGTATTTTTATTTTTTTTAATACCGTTGGAGTGTTGGTGGCATATATTTGATCCCTTACTTTAGTTTCGTTGCATATATATATTGACACAATTTTTATGTTATAAACAGCGTTCGTCTTGTTTTAGCTTCTTTTTATCCATATTAGTTAAGCGTGTTTATAGTGATATATTTTCCGTGGAATCCGCAAATTTTCTTATTGGTGTAATCGATAACCGAATCGATAAGCCCCAAAAATAAATAAATCGAAATCGAAAAAATCGAAACCTTATTGAAACGATAATGATAAGCATATGTACAAATCGATAATCGACAAGTAATTATCGATAAGAGTCAAAATCGAATTGATAAATCGAATGCACACCCCTACGTATAGTGGTTTGCGTTTTGTTTTGGCTAACAAAATTGGAAGATAACTTTGACCCCGTAAACAATAATATCCAAATTATTTTATAAATTTAATTCTAATAAAATTTATATGCCTACACATATAAAAGAGAAAATTAAAAGTAAAAAAAACAAAATTTAGGAGCAAAATTTTATATAGTATCCCGCCTCTACAAGAATACTTAAAAGTAAAGTTTATTCACTTTATAGAATTTATTTTGGGAATCAATTGCCTAATGGAAGATTTGCTGATATGATACATTATCAAAAGTGTCCTACACATAGTGATTATTGATTCATTAAACCATAAGACATTCTTTGATATGAGAGGGTAGAAAAGAATGCAAGAGTATTTGCACTTATATATATATACACAATACATGAACTCTGTGATCTGCAACTTCCTTTCATCAACAACAAATACTATAGAATCTATACAGCAATTATGGGAGTGATACAACAGCTAATTCAACAAAAAAATCCTTTTGGACTTGTATCATATTAAACTGGTCGATATATTGCGAAAGGATGAATGGATGAGCAGAGTAGAAGAGTCCTTTGGTAGTAAAACTGTGTCACTTCTGCAAATTATTGTGTTGGCCTCAAGGAAAGTAGTAGTTTGCACCAAGCCATCATAGAGGCTTGCTCCAATTGCTTATATTTTCCAACTTCTGAAGGTTTCAGACCTTTAAAGATGTTACGACAGAGGTCAATAATCATGTAAGACAGTAGCTAGCTTGTCGTGTAAACCTTTAAAAGAAAGCAGCAAAATGTGGTTTAGATGTAAGTGAGTAGGTAGAAACAACATAAAGCTAGACCTCTATGAACAAACCTTTTCCCTCGTTCAAACCCTTCTTCTGATGACAATATAATAGACAAGTGAAAGAATCTAAAACTCAGAAACCCACAACTATATGAAGCTCATGTTTCCGAAACACCTTCTTTCCCTACCTCTCTCATTATTACCTTTTCCCACTACTTCTTTAAACTGCTACTCATCACATAGTGTCAGATCACTAATTCCCTTTCAGAGCCTTAGCTTTCACCAAAGTCCCAGAAATTGAATGATAGAAATGCCTAAATTCAGTGAGATGGAACAGTCGAGAGATGTACCTTATCTGATCGAACAACGAATTTTTTGTCAATGAATCATGTAGTTGGACGTGTCACTGTAGATGACCCACGTCCCATGGGAACAATACCTTGAAGGCCCTCATCTGTTTCTTCCACTTCTAATGAGGCTGCAGAAACAGTTCAATTAGTCAAAATCAAAATGTAGATAACGAGATGCCAAGAGTTGCCCAGAACACATAATTGACCATGAGTTGAGAAACTTTCTCCAGAGTGGAAATAAAATAAATACCAGGAATAAAAATTACCAAGTGAGATGCATAAAAGATGAGGAGGGAAGAGTTTTATTGGATAAACTCTTGAACTAGGAGAGAGATAGGCGCATCGCATTGGGGGAGTTGGAGTACTCAGAGCGGCAGCAAGATTTTGAGTATTGTAGGCGCATACGAGTGGGAGAGGTGGAAGAGGCTATGCGCAGGATGGGTAGGGGTAGAGCGACTGGGCCGGACGAGATCCCGGTGGAATTCTGGAAGAGTGTGGGCAAGGAGGGTGTGGAATGGCTTGCTAGGTTGTTTAACGTCATTTTTAGGACGAAGAAGATGCCCGAAGAGTGGAGGCGGAGTACGATGATCACGTTGTACAAGAACAAGGGGGATGTCCAAAACTGCAACAACTATAGGGGTATCAAGTTGTTAAGCCATACGATGAAAGCGTGGGAGAGGGTGATTGAGGAGGTGTGTGTCCATTTCTGAGAACCAGCTCGGTTTCATGCCGGGGCGGTCGACTATTGAGGCCATACACATTTTAACGAGATTGGTAGAGCGGTATAGGGCGGTGAATAAGGATCTACATATGGTACGATGATCATGTTGTACAAAAACAAGGGGAATGTCCAAAACTGCAACAACTATAAGGGTATCAAACTGTTAAGCCATACGATGAAAGTGTGGGAGAGGGTGATTGAGGAGGTGTGTGTCCATTTCTGAGAACCAGCTCGGTTTCATGCCGGGACGGTCGACTATTGAGCCCATACACATTGTAACGAGATTGGTAGAGCGGTATAGGGCGGTGAATAAGGATATACATATGGTGTTCATTGACCTGGAGAAAGCCTATGACAAAGTATCGAGGGAAGTTCTATGGAGATGTTTGGAGGCGGGGGGTGTGCCTGTAGCATATATTAGAGCAATCCAGGACATGTATGATGGGGCTAAGATACGAGTAAGGACAGCAGGAGGAGACTCTGACTACTTTTCGGTTGAGATGGTTGCATCACAGATCAGCACTCAGCCCGTTTTTATTTTCCCTGGCAATGGATTCTTTGACGTTTCACATCCAAGGGGAGGTGCCTTTGTGCTTGTTATTTGCAGACGATATAGTCCTGATTGATGAGACGCGAGGTGGAGTTAGCGAAAGGCTGGAGGTCTGGAGACATACTCTAGAATCTAAGGGTTTCAAGCTGAGGAGGACCAAGACAAAATACTTGCAGTGCAAGTTCAATGGTGTTACCCAGGAGGTGGGCGAGGATGTGAGACTCAATATGCACGTCATTCCCAGGAGGGAGAGTTTCAAATATATGGGATCTATAATTCAGATGAATGGGGAGATAGATGATGATGTTATTCACCGTATCGGAGCATGATGGACGAAGTGGAGGCTCGCTTCCGGTGTCTTGTGTGATAAGAATGTACTGTTGAAACTTAAGGGTAAATTATACAAGGTAGTGGTCAAACCGACTATGCTGTATGGGGCAGAGTGTTGGCCAGTTAAAAAGTCACATGTCCACCATATGAAAGTAGCGGAAATAAGGATGTTGAGATGGATGTGTGGGCATACTAGATTGGATAGAATTAGGAATAAAGTTATTAGGGACAAGGTGGGAGTGGCCCCTGTGGAGGCAAAGATGCGTGAGGAAAAGTTGAGATGGTTTGGGCATGTTAAGAGGAGAAGCACAGATTCCCCAGTCAGGAGATGTGAGAGGTTGGCCTTGGGAGGTGAGAGGAGAGGTAGAGGTAGACCTAAGAAGTCTTGGGGTGAGGTGGTCAGGCAGGACATGGAACAGCTAGACCTGACCGAGGACATGACCCTAGATAGAAGTGGTCAGGCAGGACATGGCACAACTCGACCTGACCGAGGACATGACTCTAATAGAAGGGTACGGAGGTGGAAGATTAGGGTGGAAGATTAGTAGGTAGTTGGGTGTTTCCCCTTGGTCTTTCCGTAATTTGCTTACAAGCCATATTCTCGTGTGCTACCTTGGACTTATCTGTCTAAATATACTATCTTAATATTACTTGTTATCAGTACTATCTTGCTTTTCTTTGTTGTTATCTTCGATTTAGAGTTGGCTGCCATAGTTCATGCTTTGAAGATTTGGAGGCACTATATGTATGGAGTATCATGTGAGGTATTCACCTATCATCGCAGTCTTCAGCATTTATTCAAGCAAAAAGATCTTAATTTGAGGTAGCAGAGGTGGATAGAGTTACTCAAGGACTATGATATTACAATTCTGTATCACCCAGGAAAGGCCATTGTGGTAGCTGATGCTTTGAGCCAGAAGGTAGTTAACATGGGGAGCTTGGCATACATTCTAGTTGGGGAGAGGCCATTTGCAGTTGATGTTCAGGCCTTGACCAATTGGATGGTGAGGTTAGATATTTCAGAGCCTAGTCGAGTGTTGGCTTGCGTTGTTTCTCGGTCTTCCTTGTATGACCGCATCAGATAGTGCTAGTATGATGATCCATATTTGCTTGTCCTTAAGGACAGGGTTCAACATGACGATGCTAAGGATGTGACCATTGATAGTGATGGCGTGTTGAGGATGTAGGGCCGGATTTGCATGCCCAATGTGGATGGGCTCCGGGATTTGATATTGGAGGGGCCTACAGCTTGCGGTATTCTATCAATCCAGGTGCCGCGAAGATGTATCAGGATTTGAGACGGCACTACTAGTGCAGGAGGATGAAGAAGGATATAGTGGGGTTTGTAGCTTGGTGTCTCAACTTTCAGCAGGTTAAGTACGAGCATCAGAGGCCATACGCTGTACCTGAGCGGATGATTATTCCCGAGTGGTAGTTGGAGAGTATTATTATGGATTTTTTAAGTGGTCTCCCTCGAACTTTGAAGAAGTTGGATTCGATTTGGGTGATTCTGGATCGGCTGACCAAGTCCGCACACTTTATTCCAGTATCTACTACTTATTCTTCGAAGCGGCTGGCAGGGATCTTTATCCGGGAGATTGTCCGATTGCATGGGGTTCCAGTGTCTATTATCTGAGATAGGGGTACTCAGTTCACTTCTCAGTTCCTGAGGACATTTCAGCATAAGTTGGGTACGTAGGTAGAGTTGAGCACAACATTCCATCCTCAGACGGACGGGCAATCTGAACGCACTATTTAGATATTGGAGGACATGTGGCGTTCATGTGTTATTGATTTTGGGGGATGATGGGATAAGTTTTTTCCGCTTGCATAGTTTGCCTACAATAACAGTTATCAATCAAGCATTCAGACGGATCCGTATGAGGCGTTGTATGGGAGGCGGTGCAGATATCAAGTTGGATGGTTCGAGCCTGGGGAGGCTAGGTGATTGGGGACAGAGATGGTTCAGGATGCCTTAGAGAGGGTGAAGCTAATTCAGGAGAGGCTTCGTATAGCACAGTCGCGTTAGAAGATTTATGCAGACGGGAAGGTTCGAGATGTGTCCTACATGGTAGGTGAGAAGGTCTTGCTGAAGGTTTCGCCCATGAATGGTGTTATGCGGTTTGGGAAGAAAGAGAAGTTGAGACCGCGGTTCATTAGGCCTTTTGAGGTACTTAGGAGAATTGGGGAGGTGACTTATGAGCTTGCCTTGCCACCCATCTTGTCGAGTGTGCATTCGGTATTTCATGTATCTATGCTCCGGAAGTATGTTGGGGACCCGTCTCATGTATTGGACTCCAGCACGGTACAGTTGGATGATGATTTGACATATGTTGTGGAGCCAGTGGCTATTTTGAGTCGTCAGGTTCGAAAGTTGAGATCAAAGGATATAGCTTCGGTGAAGGTGCAGTGGAGAGGTCGGTCCGTGGAGGAGGCTACTTGGGAGACCGAGCGGGAGATGCGAAGCATATATCCTTACTTGTTTGAGGCTCCAGGTATGTTTATTTGACCCACTCGAGGATGGGTGTTTGTTTTAGTTAGGGGGATGTGATGACCCGACTCGTCGTCACGCGAGTTACTGCCCCGTTTCCCTCATCTTATGTTTCTCTATGCTTCATTGTCGGTATTTGAGGTGATCGATTCAAATTGGATGGGTTCTTGATGGAAATGAGACACTTAGTCTCTTTAAGGAATGCTTGTTTTGGATAAGTCAACCGGATGTTGACTATTGATTTAGAGGGCTCGGATGTGATTTCTGGGGATTCGGTTAGCTTCGGGGGATGATTTGAGACTTAGGAGTGCGATCGGAATTGATGGTGGAGGTCTAGTGTAGATTTAGGCTTGAAATGACGAAGTTAGTATTTTGGCGAATTCCAGTTGGTAGGTGAGATTTCGATCCGGGGGTCAGAATGGAATTCTGAGAGTTGAAGTAGTTCCGTTAGGTGACTTTGGATGTGTGTACAAAATTTCAGGTCATTCGGAGGTGTTTTGGTCGAGTTTTTGATCAATTGCGTATTTTGGAAGTTTTTAAGAAACTTAGGCTTAAATTCGATGTGATTTAATGATTTTAGCGTTGTTGAATGTGTTTTGATGATTGGAACAAGTTTGAATGATGTTTCAGGATGTGTTGGTGCCTTTGGTTGAGGTCCCGGGTGCCTCAGGGTGATTTCGGATGGCTAACGGGGTGAAATTGGAGTTGAGGAATTGTAGGTTTTAGCTGATGTCTATTATTTCCGCATCTGCAAAAAAGGAACCACAGATGTGGAGTCGTAGGTGCGGAGATTTAAGTGCAGGAGTGGTTCGGAGCTATGTTTGGATGAGTCGCAGATGGGGAAGGAAAATCGCATCTGCGAGACCGCAGATGCGGTAGGTTGATTGCAGGAGCGGGAATGGATTAAGTAAGGCAATTTCGCAGAAGAGAAAGGTTATCCGCCTAAGCGGGTCCACAAATGCGGAAGAGCGACTGCAGAAGTGGTTTGGGATTTTAAGTGAAATTTTGCAGAAGCGAAAAGAAACTGCAGAAGCGGTATCACGGAAGCGGGGATGGGAACCGCAAAAGCGGAAACCCCTGGTGCCAGAAGGGTTTTTATATTCATTTTGTTTCGCGAAGCTTATATTATTTCCAACTTTTTTGAGCGAGCAAGAGAGCTATTGAAGGGGAATTTCGACTCGGTGTGATTGGAGGTAAGTCCCTTGGACTAAATACATGAAATTATGATAAATTTAACATGGAAATTGGTTGAAATTCATCAAAAGGGGGTGAAGGTAGGACTTGGGAACTTGGTGATTTAAAGATTGAATCTGAAGGGTCAAATGGACTCCGATTTTGATAAATTTCATATGTATAGACTCGTGGCGAGGCGAAAAATCAGGTGATGCAAATTTTGTAATTTTTCGAGAAGTGGGCCCGGGGCTCGGGTTTTGCCAACTTTGTGATTTTTGATAATTTTTAGAGTCTTTTCGATTGGGTTATGTTCCCTTAGCCAATTGTAATGTATTCCTTGTAGTTTTGACCAGATTCTACACATGAGGAGGTTGATTTGCGAGACAAGTGCAAAGCAAGCTAGGATTTCGGCCGGCTTGACGTGAGTAATGGTTATAAATGATGTTCTGAGGGTCTGAAACCCCGGATATGCACTACGTGGTGCTATGTTGAGATTAGACACACGTTGTATGACAAGCGTGGAATTTATTACTACTGGAGATTCGGACTCGGTCCATCCCGATTGAGGACTCTACTATATTTTTTATTGGGACTTGATTAATATCAGTATATTTTAGGCTAGTTGCCATGTTTGGGGCCTTGTGTCGATCTGTAGAACCCTTAAGGGGTATGTTGTACTAGTTGATCTCACTTTACTTATCGAAATCATACTCTCAGTCATGTTCTTAACTGTTAAACATAATATGAACCGGCTTTAGAAATTGACAACCCAAATGAGGACTACCTGGTGTTGGAAACCCTAACTTAGCTGAGTGGGCCCGAGAGGCCAAGTCTATATTGACTAAGAGGGGTCAAGGACCCCATAGTAAGGGTATTTTCCAACTTTGTGATTTTTGATAATTTTTAGAGTCTTTTCGATTGGGTTAGGTTCCCTTAGCCTATTGTAATGTATTCCTTGTAGTTTTGACCAGATTCTACACATGAGGAGGTTGATTTGCGAGACAAGTGCAAAGCAAGCTAGGATTTCGACCGGTTTGAGGTGAGTAATGGTTATAAATGATGTTCTAAGGGTTTGAAACCCCGGATATGCACTACGTAGTGCTATGTTGAGATGAGACACACGTTGTATGACAAGCGTGGAATTTATTACTACTGGAGATTCGGACTCGATCCATCCCGATTGAGGACTCTACTGTTTTTTTTTATTGGGACTTGATTAATATCAGTATATTTTAGGCTAGTTGCCATGTTTGGGGCCTTATGTCGATCTGTAGAACCCTTAAGGGGTATGTTGTACTATTGATCTCACTTTACTTATCGAAATCATACTCTCAGTCATGTTCTTAACTGTTAAACATAATATGAATCGGCTTTAGAAATTGACAACCCAAATGAGG
This sequence comes from Nicotiana noctiflora, assembly GCA_032618575.1. Lineage (NCBI taxonomy): Eukaryota > Viridiplantae > Streptophyta > Magnoliopsida > Solanales > Solanaceae > Nicotiana > Nicotiana noctiflora. Next base: position 81,470 of record JASVEL010003200.1, read on the forward strand.
AATACCTGGTGTTGGAAACCCTGACTTAGCTGAGTGGGCCCGAGAGGCCAAGTCTCTATTGACTAAGAGGGGTCAAGGACCCCATAGTAAGGGTATTTGATATATACCGGATCGGGATGCACGTCACAGTAGTATTAGTGTGTGTGTGTGTGTGTGTATATATATATATATATATATATATATATATATATATATATATATATATATATATATATATATATATATATATATATATATATATATATATATATATATATATATATATATATATATATATATATATATATATATATATATATATATATATATATATATATATATATATATGGATCGGACTGCACGCCGCAGTAGTATATTATATGGATCAGACTACACACCGCAGTAGTGTATTATATGGATCGGACTGTACGTCGTAGTGATATATCATATGGATCGGACTGCACGCCGTAGTATTATAGCGCTTGGGCTGTAGAAGCCCCTCGGAGTCTGCACACCCCTAGTGAGAGCAGTCGACTATTATTATTGGATCGGACTACACGCCGTAGTATACATATATATATATATATATATATATATATATATATATATATAGACCGGGTTGCATGCCGCAACAGTATAGTGTACGGATTGGGCTGCACGCCGCAGCAATATAAGTAAATTATCGGACATTGAGAGGAGTAAATGAGTTTTGTACTGGATTGAGGGATATTCACCTGTTTTCTTCATTTAGCAGTTGTTTACTGCACTTACTGTTTTATATAGAACTGTATAGTGTTTTTACGAGCTTTCTTACCTTCAATCATTATTTGTTGCTATTACTCACTGAGTCGGAGTATTCACTTTACTCTTTGCACCGTGTGTGCACATACAGGTATCCCGGAGGTTTAGTAGAGTTGTTTGCTGCTGTCCGGACTATCACCGGAGTTATCGAGGTAGTTGCTGGCTTCCGCAGGACCCGATTTCTCCCCTTGTCCCTTTTGTTTCCGCATTCTAGACTCTCATATGTATAGATTTGCTACTCAGTTGTATTTAGAGGCTCTAGACTCGTGACACAAGATCTTTTGGGAGTTGTATTGGTATTTGTTATGGTTTTCCGCACTGTTTTATCTATTATCCACGGATTGAGATCACGTTAAACTGGTAATTTAACTCTGTTAATTGATAATGAGCTTCGTACGTGGGCTGAGAGTGTTGAAATGGCCAGGAGTGCCTAGCATTGTGTTGGACGCCATCACGATCGGGATTGGGGTCGTGACATAAGCTTCACCTAGGGACTGACATATCAGGCAAGCTCTAAGTGATACGGAAGATCAACCCAAAAGGCAAGCTCTGAACTAAAGAGGCTCCGGCCAAATAAACGCAGATCGGAGACATCCGAATTTCGTACCAAATACAAAATCCCAAGGGCTACCTTAGCCCGAGTTTGATCAAACTCCCACTAGGGGACTATCTATGAAGCCTAATAGCTAACTTTACTTCGAGTTTGAGAAAATCGTCAGCCGATCACAAAAGCCAAGGGCTATCTTAACCCGACTGCAAGTATATCTCAGACACTCGAGGAATACTTACTCGATCAATCTGAGTTAGAAATAATAAGATCTCAAAGAGGCACCCCCGATATAATAGGCCAAGGCCATCATACTCGGGGGCTAACATTTCGAACAAGTTTGAAAGGTTATCGAGAAATAAGCGCAAGAGACATATCCAAAGGCTACGGCCATATTAAATACCATGGTCATATGAAAAGTCTTGGTTGAAATAATACGACTCGAAGACGTTCGACTTCCGCCATAAAATTAAAGGCCTTCAAACATTTTGAAAGAACGATTAAATCAGGCTTCCCTCGGCAAAAGCAAATGACAAAGGGCTTTGATAAAGTTAGCCCTCGAATAATTTAAAGTCTTCAATAACATGAACCTTCAAAAAACCTCAAGAGGTATTCGATTAACATTACACAAATGAATTATAAATAAGGTTCCAATTAGTCGAACCTTCAAAAACCCATCGGGTACATGAAAACACATGCTAAGGCATAGAAAATTTTTCACGAAGCCTTTTAGCTGAAAAAGGGGGAAAATATAGTTGTTATTAGATGCCGAATTGTCCCAATACAAAAGAGCCTAAGGGCCTACACAAAGATCCTAAGGGTCTATCCAAAGAGCATAAGGGCTGATATGAAAACTCCCAAGGGCTACCTTTACCCGAGTTTGAGCAAACTCTCACTCGGGGACTATCTATAATGTAACTTTATTTTGAGCTCGAGAAAATCCTCACTCAATCATAAAATCCCAAGGCTAACCTAACTTGAGTTCGAGCAAACTCTCACTCGGGGGCTATCTATAAATCCTAAAGCCTAACTTCATTTTGAGCTCGAGCACATCCTCACTCGATCATAAAATCCCAAGGGCTACCTTAACCCGAGTTCGAGCAAATTCTTACTCGGGGACTATCTATAAAGCCTAAAGGATAACTTTATTTTGAGTTCGAGCAAATCCTGACTCGATCGTAAAAGACCAAAGGCTACCTTAACCCGAGTTCGAGCAGACTCTAACTCGGGGACTATCTATAAAGCCTTAGGGCTAACTTTACTTTGATTTCGAGCAAATCTTCACTCGACTATAAAGCCCAAAGGCTACTTTACCTCATTGACTGTTGAGCCTAAGATCTACTAAAACTCAAGTTCAAATGATCATCCAAGGTCCCTTGATCGAAAAACGTTCGAAGGCAGTAGTTATTGTCGAATATTACCATCTCAAATTTTGTACATTCAACGGGAATTTTATGTTAAGGCACTTTGACACACACAAAAGGGTAATAGATTCAGAAGCCATGGAAGGAAAAAAAAGCTTTGTATAACCCCTTTTTCAAGGACTATGGGCCACGATCAGGAGTTCCTCGCAAGGGTCGATTAGCCTCAAAAGCAAAAAATTATGAAGAATATGAATCCTAAGCAGCACAATCCTTTTCGGCAGAAGTATCTTCACTACTTTCGGACTCGCTAGAGTTCTCAGAATCTTCCTTGAGAAAGGCCAGCTTCCAAGCTTTTATCTTTATACTCCAAAAAAATAAGGGGACTACCTGTATATGATAGAAATCGGGGCTACCCGATTTCATAGGCTCGAGGATCACTTCAAGAGTGAGCCTGATGGTACAATTTGAAGATCAAAGTGTTCGATGACTATCAAGGCCGAGCGTTTCCAGCCTCGAGATAATGTCTTTGTGATTTTGTAACAAAAAAGGTGAGATTCATATAATGACCCAAAGATCAAGCCGTAAATTTCGGAACAAATTTGTACGAATTCGTTCTAGGCGGTTAGACAACTGTCCAATTAGATTCCTTACTAAAAATAGAAATGTAGCTTATTTAGGACTCACCTATTATATAAAGGGGAGCCCATTTATTTGTAAATCATCTAATCATAATTAAAGAAGATACTCTCCACTTCTCGCTTATTATTCATCAGAATTGTCCTTTAGCTTTGTTGTTCTTGATTCATATCGAGGTTACTGAGCTCGAAGTCGATACTACTTAGTAACACTGGTTTGATTTCACTAATTTCTTTCATTTATACTTTATACTTTATACTTCTTGATTATTAATTAGTAATGAACTAAATCATATATGTTTAAAATCACAAATCAAAATTAATATTTACTCATATTTTTGAGGTAAACAACTGTTATTATACATAGTTCGGTCTCGTTATATATAATTTTCTTACTAATAGACGTGTCTTGCACATGCAACGCACGTATCCTAAAACTAGTAGTACAAAAATAGGATCTTAGGCTTAACAATTTATAAGAAAAATTGAGAAAAAATAAAAAGTTTGCACCTTGAGTTGAAATATTCTTAAACCTTGTGGTAACTGGAGATTACTCTATATATTATAAAAGGAGAAAAAAATATCAACATTAAGTCAAGTGACAACCTCACAATAGGCCACTTGGTAATTTAGGAAAAAGTTAGTTAAGTTAGGTAATAATTAGTTTCTTTTTTAATTAAAAAATGTGTTATTTCTTGTTTAAAATTAGGTACTCTTTTTGAATTTGAGTTTAGGTAAAATGGTTTCCTGACTACTCAAACTTGTACCTCATTGCCACGCTGGTAAATAAACTTTCAGAATTCCTACATGACCACTTCAACTTGAGCATAAGTAAACTAATAAATACCTTTGACCGTTGACTCAACACATGCGGCATCAGTTATTCCTAGTAAATTGTTGTGCGTGTATGTCACACCTGCATGGAGTGTGAAACACCTTTTTTTAATGCCCAACGATAATAAACTAAAGCATCCATCTATTTAAAGGGCTTCTTCATCGTCATCATTTTGCCTACAACCTCCATTATTGAGGAATTGAAGCTCTATAACACTTTTTTTCTTATATTTTCTACAGATTCAAGTCAAAAAGAATTCTTCTCCGGGTTGATATTTTATTTTTCAGACCAAGAATAGAATGGGAAGTCGTGTATTTTTTCATTGTGGAGTTGCTTTTCTGTGTATAACATGGAAGCCCATCAATTCAGGTAAAAGGTTCTTATGATGCTCAATTTATGGTACAAGTAATTGTTGTAATTTTTTCAGGTGGATTGACCCACCTTTTTCATATCATTACAAACAAGTAATGTCAAGACTGCTATCAAAAATTTGCATCAATGAGCAGTGAAAGAATAAGGAAAAATAATGTGTAATCACAATTGTTTTTGCTGCTTTCTTGACGGATAATATTTTGTGTGTATATATATATATATATATATATATATATATATATATATATATATATATATATATATATATATATATATATATATATATATATATATATATATATATATATGTAATGCTTGGAATCAATATATGAATATATATTAGACAAGTTCAAAAAAATTATCTAGAATGTCAAAAATAGGCAATTAAATATGCATACTAGTAGAAACCAGTTTACTATTGTGCCAAAACCAAAACAACATTCATTAACTAAGTTCTAAATATTTCAGAATAAATCTTCCATAAATAACATACAAAATAAGTTTTGATACTAACAGACTTAAACTTTCACAAAAATAAATAATTCTTCAAATCATTATGGTTGAGACTGGTAGAAGTTGGACTAAGATTGGCTCATACTTGGTTGAGTTGAAGAAGGAGCTTCAGATTGACTTAGGACTTCCTGAATTTGTCTCCTTCTAGCCTATTATTGAAGTTGTATTTGTGTTACGCATTTGTTTCTTTCCACCTTAGTCCATGTGCTATGTATCCAAAATTAATATTGGTCTAGCTAGCATCAATAATTTGCCTATGAACATGGATGACTCTGTCCTTTAACCCAAACTAAATTCAAATAGAAATAATTTCACATCTTACTATAATAATTAGACATAACAATTGGACAAAATTTCACACTTACCCTCTCTTTGGATGTCCCTGAATCACCAAATAATATTCCAAATCCAGCAGTCCTAGGCCTTTTACTAAAAGTTCTAAGAATTTCTTGAGGAGTCTTCGATCTTTCTTCTGGAGTTCTAGATTGTTGTGTTGCAGATCCACCACCAATAGTATTTCTAGATTGTTGGCATGTAGATCCACCACCAACAGTATTTCTAGAATTTTGGGTTGCAGTTCCACCACTAGTAGTTATTCCAGATTGTTGTGATGCAGATCCACCACCAACAGTAGCAAATGTAGTAGACTGGACATTTGCAGTACTACTCCCACGGTCCCACCACAAGCAGTTAAACATTTCCCTTTCTAAAATACCCAAAATATAATTTTTTTAGCAATAAACTAAAAGCTACTCAAAACATAAGAAGTAGTTGTTTCTTATCAGGATTGCACATCTTTTTTTGTTATGGCCTATTATCTTGCAATGAGAACATGTCATTGGTATCCCCTTCCTTCATCTCTTACCAAGTTTCTTTGTAGGTTCAACTTGAGCCTTTCTTCTATTTTGTAAGTCTACCAGGCATCTTAGTAATTACAGGAGGCTTAACTTTAGGGTTTTGAGTTGGAGTTTACATCTTCATGTTAGTCATAGGCTGAATCTAACAATTGAATGCCATGAGGTATGTTTTCTTCTTTATAACAATTCTTAACATAGTCAGCAACGTCATATCCTTTTTAAAAATTGGACAAAGTGTATGGGAACATGTATGCCTTTCAGCTACCATACTTACATGTGCAGTCTTTGTTTACAAAATCAAGTATGTGTTTGTAAATTACATCTTGGATGTCAAATCCGGTGTCCCCATTCCATTTATATTCATGCTTGGTAGCTCTTATAGATTGATCTTCGATATACCCCATTGCCATATGAGATATGTCATAACTCTACTTTATAGCAAATTTTCTCATATTAGTCATTATTTCTGTTACCTTCACTCGGATCTCTTCCAACATAGTTATGATTGACCTGTTCCTAGAAGTAATTATCCAATTATTGAAGGTCTCACACATGTTATTCTCCACAGTATCACATTTACTAAAGTATTTAAAAAAAAACAATGCACCATGATTGTGTCACAACCCAATTCCCACCTGGTCATGATGGCGCCTCTCATGAAGACAAGGTCAGCCAACATAATATTAACACCACATTTTTAACAGTTATTAGTATATATAAGTCTGAAGCATGAATAATGTAATAATAAATGCAGAATAAAAGTGATAAACAGGGATACCATCCCGAATCTAGCCTGAAATCGAGGTATCACAAGTCACAAGCTGCCACAAAGTTTACTAAAATACTACAAGTCTGGAACTAGGAACATAGTCTATAAATAAATGCAATACAAAAGATAAGGAAGAAACGGGGCTATGGACGCCGACAACTACCTCGTCACTCCTGGTCCGCCTGGTCTAGAAGGAAATCAGTGCTCATGAACGAACTCTGCTATGTCCGTATCTATACACATGGTGCAGGGAGTAATGTGAGTACTCCGACCCAGTGGGTAATAAAAATAAATAATGACTGAGAACGTAAAATCCCATGAAGGTACAAATAATGCCAGCTCAAGCAGTAAAATCAAATAAATAGTAAAACTAGTGAAATATAGCAAGAAATCTCTTTAAAAATAGTTAAAAAAATATTCTCAACCGGTAAGAAATGCTCAAAAACCTGCCCCTCGGGCACAATATCAAACTCTCAGCATAGTATCAGCGGACTCAGTATCAATCACACAGTAGAACATCAGCCCCTCAGGCTCACTCTCGATCACATGGGTACCCGCGCTCAATGTGGGTGTGCGGACTCCGGAGGGACCCCTTAGGGCCCAAGCGCTATATCAGCATAAGACCTGAAAGCCTTCTTAAATAACACTCAAGGCGTAGAGCCTCTTCACATCACACTCAAGGCCTGAAAGCCTTCTCACATCACTCGAGGCCTGAAAGCCTCCTCACCCATCACTCGAGGCCTGAAAGCCTCCTCATATCACTCATCATATCCTTACACATGGCCCTTGGCCTCGGTCTGTCCAAAAATAATCAAAAGCCCCTCGGGCATCAGTAAAACAATAATACTCAGCTGAAACAATAGTTCAAGTATCAGTTAAAACTCCAAGTTTGAGTAAAATATAGTTGAGTTCATGAAATAGTGTAAATCACATGGACTGAGTTCAAATAATATTTCAAATAGTGAGGAAAACAGTGATGATAGTTCATGAGGAGTTCAAATAGTCGACAATAAGCCCCAAATATGGCAATAAGCCCAAATCATAGTAAAAACAACAAGTCATAGCTAATACACGGTATAATATCATCCGGATTGGACCAAGTCACAATCCCCAATAGTAAATGACCTCGCACTCGTTATTGAACGCGTGTCTCATCTCAACACAGCACCAGGTTTTACAAATCTGGGGTCTCAAACCCTCAGGACATCATTTAAAGTCATTACTCACCTCTAACCAGCCAAAAGTCTAGCTCGATATGTCCTTTCCTCTTCAATCGACCTCCTCGTGCATCGAATCTGATCAAAACCACAAGGAATACATCACAATAGGCTAATAAATCACAACCCAATCAAAAGAATCGAAAAAATATAAAAAATTACGAAGTTGGCAAACCTGAGCCCCAGGCCCACTTCTCGAAAAATTACAAACTTTACATCACCGGATTCCTCGTCTCGCCACGAGTCTATACATATCAAATTTACCAAGATCGGAGTTCATTTGACCCTTCAAAATCCATTTTTAAATTACAAATTCTCAAGCCCTAGCTTTACCCCTTTTGATGAATTTCAGTCAATTTCCATGTTAAATTTATCATAATCTCGTATATTTAGGCCAAGGAACTTACCTCCAATCAATCCTCCTTGAACCCCTCTTTAATCTGTCCCAAACATCTCTCAAAATAGCCAACAATGGTGAAAAAATAACTTAAGCTCGCGGATAAAAATTTTAAAACCATTCTATCCAGTTAAAATTTCCTTCTATGCGATCGCATACAAGCCATTGCGATCGCACAACACAAAAATATTTATGTCTGATTTAACCCTATGCGATCGCATAAGGGACCCCGCGATCGCATTGACCAAGCAGCTTCAACTATGTGATCGCATACACATCACTGCGATCGCATTGAACAAAAATCCAGGCTTCAAAGTTTCCTCTGTGCGATCACACCACTACCATGCAATTGCATTGAACAAATGACCATGCCCCTAAAATCCTTCTATGCGATCACAACCCTACTCTTGCGATCGCATAGAGCAAATGTCTGCAACACTGATCTGCAATTTCTACACAGTCCAAACATCCGTTAACCATGCAAAATCACCCCGAGGCCCTCGGGAGCTCAACCAAAAGCATCAACATATCTTAAAACATCATTCAAACTCGTTCCAGTCATCAAAACACATCAAAAATACTAAAATCATCAATTCACATCGGATTCAAGCCTAAGTTTCTTCAAAACTTCTGAAATACTCATTTGATTAAAAACTCAACCAAAACACCTCCGAATGACCTGAAATTTTACACACAAATCCAAAATCACTTAACGAAACTACTGTAACTGTCGAAATTCTATTCCGACCACCGGATCAAAATCTCACCTACCAACCGAAATTTGCCAAAATACTAACTTCGCCAATTCAAGCATAATTATACATCGGACATCCAAAACCAATTATGATCACACTCCTAAGTCACAAATCATCCTCCGAAGCTAACCAAATCATCAGAGATCACATTCGATCCCTCTAACTAAATAGTCAACTTGCGGTTGACTTTTCCAAAATAAGCTTTTCTTAAAAAGACTAAGTATCTCATTTTCATCTAAAACCAATCCAATTCGATAGGATCACCTCAAGTACCGATAATAAAGCATAGAGGAACATAAAATGAGGAAAATGGGGCAGTAACTCACGTGACGACGGGCCGGATCATCACGGATTGCCTGGGATATCTTAGCAAGAGTGCTATTATCTTGTCCCACCTAATTCTGCCAACTCATCTAGTTTAATATTCAGAAATTCTTCAAATGAAACTCTTGGACAAGCCCAAAATTTCTTCCTTCTTTCCCCATCCCTATAGTTTTTCTTCCACGTGCCCTATATGTGCCTTGCATATTCTATGCTCAACATTTGGCATCAATTCAAATATATATTGAACAAGTCCCTTAAACAAAGCAAAAAAAATAAACTGTTCGAGCTCATATAAAGCAATATTAAGTATCAAAGTAAAAAATATAAAATAAATTGAAACAATACACATATCTTCTACACATCAAAAATAATTGTTAGTTCTTTACCTTCAAAATCTATCAGTTTCAAGTCCTCCATTAAACACCTAAAAGATTATGATCATTTGTTCTTGCTCTTTTTCTCAACTATTTCCCAAGCAACAGAGTATATCGGTTTATTATAATCCTTAGTAATACATGACAATATTTCGCCTTTATACAATCCCTTCAGAAATGCATCATCAAAGCCAATTATATTTCTATACTCTTTTGATCAACCTATTTTCAAAGCATGTAGATAAGTGTATATCCCCACAATGACCTCTTTACCAGGTTCTATTTGTTTGGAATTCCTCACCACAATAGTGTTTACAAAGATTAGTAGTTCTTATCATGTTAGTAGAATCATAAATCATAACAACCTCCATCTTGTAATCACTTAATTACTTACCCATTACCTTCTGTCTAGGTGCTATATATTATTTTTCATACATAAACACCATACTTAATCATTATCAACTTTTGCAACTTCTTAAGCTTTATGTCAGGCTGATGAATGATCTTATCTTTGTAATGTTTAATTATCAAAGCTGCGTTAGCAAACTTGTTTCTTGTGACTGTGAAGCATGAAGGAACATGGTAGTATGTGTTAATAATGATGTTCTGTGTGTGGCCCTATAAATGTCCTAAACAATGCCGTCATTTCTCGGTAGGGCCCTGACCTTCCTCGTCACTACTCCATCGAGGTTAGGCTTGACACTTACTGAGTACCGCCGTGGTTTAATCATGCTACTCTTCTACACACTTTTGTTGTGCATATCCAGGTCCATCCGATCAGGTGCTCTACCGGTGACTTAGGAGCATTTTCAGGAGACTCGAGGTATAAATCCGCTACGTCCGCAGATCCGGAGGGTCTTCTTATTTTCTTCTTAGTGATGTCAGTTATTGCTTTATTTTTGTTGTGTAGACACTCTTGATGTATAGAGCCACAGTTGTACTCTCTTAGTCTGTGTTGCCCGTGAGTTTTCGGGTCTTGGTGGTTGTATTTCTTTCTAGTATTTTTGGTGAAGTGTATGTGCCGAGCGGCACTTATTACATTTCTTTTATATTATTCCGCTGTTATCTTAAATTTTGTTCATAAGAGTTATACATTCCGCATTGTGTTTGGCTTACTTAGTCGTGAAGACTGGGTGCCGTCATGACAGGTTCACGATTGGTGAACTAGGATCATGACAATACTTTAGGCACGATTTGTAATAATATTACCTTCCTAATACGGGTGCACATTTGTGTGACCCAAATCTAAGTCTAAACGAAGTCAAAATGTGTTAAAAGCCACGGACGTACTGGTATGGCGTGGTCCAAGATACATTTTCACAACGTTGTAATTCTTTATAAAATTAAATAATAAAGCAGAATATTAATAAATGCACATAAAATGGAACATATATAGAAATCAGATAGAAAAAAATACAATAGTTGAGCAACCGCGCTAGAACCACGAAATTCGGGAGTGCCTAATACCTTCTCCCGGATTAACAAAATTCCATATCTCGATTTCTAGTTCGCGGACTGTTAATAGAGTCAAACTTCCCTCGGTTCGGGATTCAACCGGTGACTTGGGACACCATTAATCTCACAAGTGGTGACTCTAAAATTTAATAAATCAATTTGTTCCGACTGTCCTTAAATTGAAAAAACTCCTTCCTTTTATTATATCCCTTTTCGGGGTATAGTAAATAGGCCTTCTGGTGAAAAAAAGAGGTGTGACAGCTCTGGCGACTCTGCTGGGAATAAGAAACCTAGAACTTTGGTTCAGGGTTTAAGAATTCGAGCTCAGTTAAAATTGTTTTACTTGTTTACATCTGATTTTCCTATATGTTCATGATTAATGTGCTAAATATTTACCGCTTTGATATTGTTTGAGCTATATATAAATTGTGCTGAAAACCCTTTTCTTCTTACCTCCGGGGATGTGCTTACTGGTTGAGATTCCCCATTCTGTTAGTGTCATACCCAAAATAAGAAAATAGGCCGGACAAGTTGCTATGCCGGATGATCCCCGCGGGTCCCCGGTATGTATCCCCTTCTCGACTCGAGTCGTCCGATCGGGTACACAGTATATAACAAAATAACCAGGTTTTGAACCTAGAAATAGGGACGTTTATTGCATCTTATATGACCTAGGGGACTCAACATAGGGGTTGGGTCCGTCTAGGACAGGTGACCCAAATATGAAAAGACCATCATGATTATATGTTGCATTTATTTGTCTCGGGCCATCATGCTGACCGGTTAGAAAAAGAATTGAGGGAAAAGAAAAGGGAAAATAAAAATTGTTGATTTTAGAAGAAAAGCGATATTCAAATACTGTCAAAACTCTGTCAAAATTTTGAGAAAGATTGTTGATTTATTTTGGATTATTGAAAATAATAATAATAGAAAATTATTATATATATATATATATATATATATATATATATATATATATATATATATATAAAATTGGTTTTCCCAATAAAAATAGAAAATTGTCATATAAAATAGTTGGAATAATTAAATTTTTCCAAAAAATCAAAAAAATGGTCTGTCTAAAAAATAATTTGACCGAACTACGCCGGTTTGATTCTCGTCTTTCGGGGCGTGATATGTAGGCAACCCTTGATGGGTCCAACCACACTTTTTGCAAAAACAACCAAAAATGTCAAATTTTGAATTTTTTGTCATAAATCAAATGATGTTGTTTTGTCAAAATGGCCGAATGTCCCGAAAGGGCGCCGGAAGGCTGTTTGTGCAAAAACGGCCACTTTTGAGTCATTTTCCCAAATTAGCGAGCACAACCTTAAAATCTTCATTTGGAGGCCAGCATTTGCAAAATTGGGGTTTTATTTTTTAAATTGAAATGGTGGAAAATACATTGTCTTTTTAGGGTCATAATAAGTGATTAAATCACCTTAATAAATGTGCAGGATGAGCACAATTCAAAATGAACCATTTTCAATCTTGAATAAAATCCTTTTGGAGTTACAATCTGGGTAAAGATGGACAAGACAAAGTCAAAAAGTATTTGAAAGGTCTTACCGGATTACATGATATTATACCCCGAGGAGATATCATCAGAGCCTTGGTTACCTGTAGGGATCTGGCACATAACGTGTTTCATTTCTCGGACTTCGAGCTTACTCCGACATTAGAAAAGATTGCCAGTTATATTGGGAAAGATGAGGTTCCCCTGAAAGACAAATACCTTGTTACTCCAAGAACTGTTGCTACTCACAGATTTCTGGATTCCTTGAAAATAGCCAGGAGTGTTCATAATGAAGATTTGGCAAAGGGCTTTTGTACTATGAATTTCATATATCATAGATATGGTCATATCGGAGGTTTTAACAACCCGATAAACAAGCTCTGCAGCAAAGCAAACCGTGCAAAATGGGAGGAGCATAGACGTTTCGCTTTCATGGTAGCCTTCTTGGGTTTGATAGTGTTTCCAAGGAAAGATGGGAACATAGATATAAGAATAGTCGGAATTGTTAGTACTCTCCTCACTCAAGATAATAGTACTTTGGCACCTATGATATTAGCTAATGTCTTTCGTACCCTTACAGCTTGTAAAGCAGGAGTAGATTCCTTCGAGAGATGAAATTTGTTATTACAAACGTGGATGATCGAGCACTTGTGCCATCATCCTCAATTTCTGAGTTACGGGTCTTCAAAGAGAACATGCATAGAAGAATTCTACACGAGTATAAAAGGGGTCAAACTACCGAAGGGATTTAAGGGTTGGAAAACATACTTCCAATCCCTTAATGCTAGCCAAATAGAATGGGCACTCAGGTGGCTACCTGTCAATGAAATCATATACATGCCGGCAGAAGGATCACTTCTCTTAATGGGGCTTAAAAGTATTCAACCCTATGCTCCATATCGAGTCTTATGGCTACTCGGAAGATATCAGATAGTGCCAAAAGATGGAGACCTCAGCACCCAAGTAACTGAGATTAGTCCTGACGGGCAATTTCCTGAAGCAAAAGTCCATCAAATTTGGAATGAATGCCAATGTTTGAAATTAGATACCTGTGTGAGGGATCGGGCTTAAGACGAAGTGTCATATGGCTTTTCCGTTTGGTATAGGAGAGATTGTGAGCATGAAAGTCCAGCTAAAAGACCTCACATTCAAGAACTTACTGAGTTGTCAAGAGAGCAGTGGGATTGGTTGGCTAAAGAAAACGAGTACCGGGCAAAGGTTAGCATGCTAGAAGAATAAGTTCAAGACCTCAAGTTCGAAAACAGTGTGCAGGTAGCAGCTGACAAAGGTGAAAAAAGACAATTGGTTAAAGAAAATGAGGCCTTACGAGCTCAAATTCAGAAAATGAGGATAGCAGCTGAAACCCCTATCCGAAATGCCCGAGATGCAAAGTTGATTGACAATTTGCGGTAGAAAGTGAATGATTATAGTTTTGACCTTGAAAAAGCAAAAAAGGAACTAATCGTGGTTCGGAGACAGTTGGTTAGAAATTCAGAAGAAAGAGCCTGCATGATTCAACAATTGAAAGAAGAACATCACATTGAAGTTGCCCGATTGAGGAAGAAGATTGTTACTGCAGAGGTCAAGATTAGCAAACAAGTGAAAGAGTTCAGTATGGAAAGAGAACATTGCTATACAGACTTAGCACGATTAGAAATGGATCTGCAACAGCTTCAAGAGAAAAGTTAGCTGGCTCTAGAGACTCGTGCTGAACAAATTGGGAGGTTACTCCAAGAAAAATGGATGATTAGAGAAAGAATTTTTAACGTTGCTCACTATATCACTCGGAAGTGCTAGATATGTGAAGATATGACCAAGGCTACATTTTTCGCCTCCGTGATGATATTTGTAAAACAAATAATGGGTGATCTAGATCGACTCCAAAGAGGACTTGCATATAGGCCCGCGGCGAGACTGAACAATGTCCCGCGGGCACTAGGATCTATGTATTCTTGAGTCTATATTGCATTAGGTTAAGCATTCGAGTCTGTATTTTTCATTTTGCATTTCAATTCAAACTGTTGTTTAGAGAGTTGTAGTTCGGCTATCATTTAAAGTTCATCTTTGTAATCGTTGTTGGCTATTAATAAATTTGAAAACTCCCAAAAATCTGTATTTGTATTCTTTGTTTTTCTTTTCTTTAAACACATACGCGATAAGCAAATTATAAGATCGATATTAATCATATAAACACAAATCAAAAGAACATGGAAAAAGAAAAAGAAAAAAAGAGAGAGAAAGAGAAAAAAAAATTGGTGATGATGAAAATGAAAAATGATGATGAAAAGAGAAAGAAAGTCGTAGCAAAAGAATTGGCAAAACGAGGGAAAGGCAAAAATGAATAAAACGCCATAACTAAGAAAGTCGGGATGACGCATGTGACCGAGAAAAATTGTTTAAATATGTTTGTGCTCCCAATGTGCGATTATTTGATCATAATGGCCTAACCACTAACGACCGTTATTGTTGTTGAGTCCAAAATCGTGAACATCTATAGCATTTCTTCTGAAATAATAGATCCGTTTAGGCGCATAATTAGTTGAGAAATTGAAAGTCCATAACTTTTCCAATTGGAAACTAAATATGAATAGCATCTGTCAATTTGATATTACTTCTGAAATAATGTCTTAAGTCAGAAATAGTTTGACTATGATCGCATATAGTTTAGTTTAAAGTAATTAATGTTTAAAAATAACTTCAAATGCTTAGTAGAACAGTACTCGAGATATAATAAAAAGTCCGTTTTGATTCCGAAATTTAGTTTCATTAGATTCACTTATGTATGTAAATTTGAATTAAAATAAAGGAGAATTTTTTATAGTTAAGTATATAAATTAGTCTGAATTCGATTTAAAATTGTGATAATCTGAAATGAAACAAAGGATGTCTTTTGTTGGTTAATTTTGAGTCAAGGCTCTATTGAATGGCCCAAATTCAGTAAGTACATGGGCCTGGTTACATAATACCAAAAGTAGGCTGTTCTGGGCCATTAGGCCTAATATTTTCACAAATGGCCAAGTCTGAGTTTCAGCCAGATTTAAATTGGACCAGTGGTTGTAGTAAAGTCCAATGTGAATTAAAGCCTAGACTCTTATAAGTTTGTGGCTCCAAAAAATGTACAACTATTAGGTAATGATAAACAATTAAGATTTCTCTTTGTTATTAGAGACAAAACAAGTAGAAAATATAGTATACGTTAGGTATGACCTTAATAAAAATGAGATGAGCCTCGCTGCTTTAAATATACAATTGCGGGGCCTTCAAATAATTGTTATAAAAATCTTAGATTTGGAAGGACCGTTTAGCAAATTTCACAGTCTTTCCCAAAGTTAACAAAGACGTAGGTACTTTAGGCACGATTTGTAATAATATTACTTTCCTAATACGGGTGCAAATTGTGAGCACGTGATTTTTGCCTTACCGGAGAAGTACTCCCGGAAAATTCAAAATAAAAATAGTTTCGTGGTGGGCATGATTTTTGTGATTTTTTGTGTTGTTTTATCTTAAATTTGCATTTTTGTGTGCGTGTTTATTTATTTAAATTAGTAAAATACAAAAAATATATATTAGGTTCTGCATTTTTAGTGTTTGATATCGAAGTCATGTGATTTACATTTTTAGGTGATATGTAATTATGTACGATAATTATAGTGAAAAATCTAATGGTGTTACAAGTTAATATATATATATACATATATATATATATGTAATACATCATGGATTCTAGTCTTAAGAGGTATGATTGGGCCAACACCCAATCCCATACACCAGGCCCGTATTAATTCAACACCCAGCCCAATACCCACCCAAGCATCAGTTTAAGTAACGTTTGATCTGGACCGTTGGATTTTATAATCCAACGGCCCAGATTAATCGTGAAAATCCCAGAATACTCGCCCAGCATCAGAATGTAACGTTTGATCTGGACCGTTGGATTTTATTATCCAACGGCCCAGATTAATCTTTTAATTCAAAAATACACCCAGGCTATGACTTAACCAAACGGCACCGTTTGGTTCAGGGGAGGAGATCCTGGTCGTTGATCGTAAATGATCCAACGATCAGGATGCAACCTCCTGGGTCGTATATAAGCTCACCTTCATACCCCGCCCTCCCCAAGCCAGACCCCCCCTCAGACATACCGTCTCTCTTAGAGACTTTCAACCTCGCCGTGCCTCCGCCGCACACCGCCTGCCGGAAATCGCCTCACGGCGGTTCCGGTAGGCCAATGGCCACCAAATTAACACCAAATACTCCTCTCACCTCCCCCATTACGAATCCAGCCCTCATTTACCTCGAATCACCCCGGAGCTCCTCGAATCTTCTTTTGAAGATTCGAGTCAAACTCGAGCCAACGCCAAATCACCCCAAACTCATACCATAGCCCCTCCAGACCACCCTCACACCCCTACTAACCCTGGCTTGGTTCGAATCAAACCCGAACTACCTAAACCCCAAATCGAGTCTCAAGAACCCTAATTTTGAAGAAGCCCAATTCGGGCCGAATTGGTCGTAATTGAAGTCCAAGGGACTTTAGTCTAGGTGTTCTCAATCGAGAACATCTCGATTAAAGCCCGTTTGGCTTCAATAGTTCCAAACCATGGTTCGAAGCTTGGGTCGGCAGATTTCTTTGAGGTAATTCGTGTCCCTTACGATTGTTGGTTGTAATCCGTGTGTGTATTTGTGTTTAGTTTCAAAAATTTTAGTATTCTTCTACTCTTCTCAACAGGCCTTTTATTTGGTCTATTCCCGTCTTTTGCCAATTCTTGCTTAAATTCAATGCTGCATTAGCTTTGTATGCCTAGTTTATCTAATGTCGTCAACAAATTAGTTTGTTTGTATGTTTGTTCATGCTCTGGTATGCCCGTATGCAATGCACAAGTCTAGGCTTTGTTGTTTGTTTAATTCTGGATTAGGAGTTAGTTGGATACAGTTGTTAGGATTTGTTTAAGGTTAATTGTTTAATCACTTGCCCATAAAAGGGCTAGTGGAACCTGTACAACAGGGTATCCTACTGATGTCCTGCCACCAGCATTGTTTAATGCTTCAGTCCATACTTGGACACTGGGTGGTGGAGAGTGCAGGGAATATGATGGGCAAGGGTTAGTTAATTGGGCAGGCCTTCAGGAGGGGTTGGGGTTTTTAGCTATAAATATAGCATTAAGCTGAAACAGTAAGGGGTTGAGAAAAGAAGATATAGACATTCCTACACACACAGACTCTTAAGGATTTTCTGATATCCACTTGAATAGGAGACATACATAGTGATAGACTGGGGAGTTTGGGTTATTCTGGGTTCTGCCACTGAATCTTTAGTCACTGTTTCACTAGTTTCATAGTTGAAACTCACTGAGAGCTCCAGCAAAGCTTTTAGGGTCGATTGTCATTGGTTGTGGAGGTTGTTTGTCATTGACTTGCTGGAGTCGATTGTCATTGGTGTGCTGAGATTGATTGTGTGTTATTTGCTGAGTTTGAAAGTGTCGAGCCACTGGCAGTGCTGTATTTGGTCACTGGCAGCACTGTTTTGGGATTGTTTGGTCGTTTGTGTTGCTGCTGGTCTGTGTTGGTTGTTGTAGCGGCTGTATTGATTATTGTTTGTTGCTGGCTTAGTAATTGTGTTGCTGGTGTGGTTATTGTGTTGCTGCAAGTCTGGTCTATTGCTGTATGTTGCTGCTGTGTTGAGTGTTGCTACTGGTGTGGTTATTGTTGTTGTTGTTGGGTCTATTGTTGCTGCTGGTCTGTGTTGACTGTTGTTGCTACTGTTACTGCCTTGTTCTCTCCTGTGGTTGCTGGTTCACCTACTGTTGATTGCCACTTTGTTCATTGCTCACTCATCTTTCTTCTTCCGTATCCCAGGTACACATTTCTGTTATTGTAGCTCCTTGGTTCGAAAAGAATGAAGCTTGAAGCTTATGTTTAAAGTCTGTCGAATCATGTAGTCGTCCAAAGTTCTTATGTTTGGTTACGTTCTGTTATTCTTTAATTAAGTTTGTATTGCTAGTTTTGGTTATGGAACAATGTAGCTAGATCAAAGATACACTATCATTAGATATGCACGCAAACCTGAATTAGTCTGTTGTATCTCTGTTCAGTCTTCTCTACTCATGTGTGGAATCTCCAAATCTGTTAATGTTAGATCTTATGTTAAAAGCAAGATTAGCTAGTGAGTTATTACTCAACCGAATGACGTAATTAGATTAAAGGAGTCGGGGGTGCATTTCATGTGACCCGACCCCAATTTCGGGCAAGAGCAAATAAAGCGTGTCAGGAACCACAGGCGCATTTCATGCGGTGTGGTTCGTAGCAAGTTTTAAATAATTTGGAAATCAACTCCTAAGTAAAATACAGTGGGATGTAGTTCGCTTTAGATTTGAATTAAAGGTGCGCCTCGCCCAATAGTTACACTAATCGCAAGGCCTTCATAAATGTACATATAAAATACTTAGATTTTGAGATGTGTCGTTTCTTAGCGAATATCACGCCCTTCTCAACAGTGTAAATAAGTGGTCGCTCCGGGCGCATATTTTAGTTCTACCTTCTTAAATACGGGTGTGCATTTCATGCGACCCAAATCCAAACCCCGAAATGTTGAATAAGAATATGTCGAGGATCCGGGTGCATTTCATGTGACGTGATTCGGAAGCATATTTTTAAGCAACTTTCTCTCTCGTAAATCATGGTCAATAATAAAAGCGGTAAAGGGATATTAATTTGCACTAAGTACATAACTGTAAAAAGCAGATAGATAAGCCAAACACGACAGTTGAGCGACCGTGCTAGAACCACGGAATTCGGGAATGCCTAATACCTTCTCCCGGTTAATAGAATTCCTTATCCGGATTTCTGGTTCGCGGACTGTTAAATAGAGTCATTCTTTTCCTCGATTCGGGATTTAACCGGTGACTTGGGACACCATAAATCTCCCAAGTGGCGACTCTGAAATAATTAAATAATTCCCGCCTCGATTGTCCTTTAATTGGAAAAACTCTTTGCACCCTCACGGGTGCGGTAAAAAAGAGGTGTGACAGCTCTGGCGACTCTGCTGGGGAAATCTTTTAGAATTCGAGCTCGGAATAATTGTTGTATTTGGCATATTTATTATCTGATTTTTTTTACATGTTGGCATCAATGTGCTAAATGTTGTTTTACTGCTTTGATATTTTGTGAACTGTACATATAAATTGTGCCGGAACCAATCTCCTCTCCGAGTCTTCTAAATCATGAAGAAGGGTGCACTTCGTGTGACTTCTTTTCTGTATAGTGTCTAATTCCCATTTTAGAACGAGGTTTGGATAAGTTGCAAAACCGGTGAAGCTTCTGTATTCCCGGGTTGCTGCCTCCTCCTCGGCTCGAGCTGTCCGCTCGGGTAAGCCAAGTCTAGAACAGATAAACCCATGTTTTTAAACCTAGAATAACAAAGCTTCATGCCGGATCCCTAGTAGGAAACGTTTATTTGCATCATGTTGCATTTGCCTTAGGGGACTCAACACAGGGGTTGGGTCCGTCTAGGACAGGTGACCTGAAATGAACAGACTATCATGCTGCATCCTGTTTGTCTTGCGCATTTATCTGTTATAGACTTGCATGCTGACCGGCTTTAGAGATTAAAAAAAAAAAATAAAAAAAAAATAATAGTTTACTTGTTGTCCTTTAGTTGTGAATAAATAAATAATGTAGCTTGTTTCATTAAAACCGAACTACGTGGGTTTGATTCTCATTGGATGTGAGATACGTAGGCAACCTCCATCGGGTCCAACTTCACCTTTTGAAAAAAAAAACAAAAAGCCAAAATATCAAAATTAACTTTTGTACTAAATAAGTCGGTGACGCGCTGTTTTCAAAAATAGCCGAATGTTCCCGAAAGGGACGCCGGAAGGCTAATTTCGTATAAACGGCCACCTTTGGGTCAATTTTGATTTCGATCAATTTACCCTACAGCCTTAAAAGCCTTCGTCCCCGAGACGTTGAAAGGCCGTGACTGAAAACTGATTTTTTTTATTTTTAGCAAAACAAAGTTGTTTTTCTTATTTCAATCGCCTTAATAAATGTGCAGGATGAGCACGAATCAGAATAAACCATTTTCAGTCTTTAGCGAGGTCCCTCAGCAGCTCCGTATATGGTGGAACGATTTGGAAGACAGTAGCAAAAAGGTAGTGGGGAGAATTTTGGGAGGTTTGGTTGACCTGTTGAATATCGAGCCAAGGGAAGACATCGTCAATGCACTGGTGTCTTTCTGGGATCCGGCCCGCAATGTGTTCCGTTTTGTTGACTTTGAACTGACGCCCACATTAGAGGAAATTGCGGGCTATGCAGGACTAAATGGGAAATTAAGAGGGCAATACCTGCTCTCACCAAGACCGGTATCTCCACATGGGTTTCTGGATTTGCTGAGCATTAGTCGGAAGGTGAAAAATGATGATTTGCTGAAAGGATGTTGCGATCTCCAATTCTTATACCAACGGTACGGCACTCCTCGGGGTTTTGAAGAGTCAAACCTTGGACTAAATCACGCAGGGAATAGAACCAAGTGGGAGGCCAGACGAATTCTAGCATTCATAACGACATTCTTGGGGATTGTGGTTTGTCCACGCGAAGATAAGAAAATAGAGATAAGTCCTGGTAGGAATAGCCGATGTTGCAATCAAAAAGGCTACCAGCACGGTGGTCCCTTTGGTTTTGTCCGAAATCTATCGAGCCTTGACCGTATGCCGAGAAGGGGGCAATTTCTTCCAAGGATGCAATCTGTTACTCCAATTGTGGATGCAAGAACACCTCCATCACCGGACACAATACATGAACCATGGGTTGATCGGAAAAAACTGTATCAGGGGTTTCGAAGAACGGATGAGGGGTGCGGTACTCCCTGAAGGCGTCGAGGCATGGCTTGCACGACTGAGCTCAATAGAAGCCGATCGGATTGAATGGGCGTTCGGGTGGTTACCCGATACTGAAGTAATATATATGGCAGCCGAGGAGTGTTATATTCTTCTGATGGGGATCCGCAGTGTCCAACCATATGTTCCTCACCATGTGTTACGTCAACTAGGAAGGTTTCAGGTTATTCCTACCGATCAAGACCTGAGGAAGTACGCCATTGAATTAATCCCAGGAGTCGTATTCCCTGAAGAGAAGATTAGAAAGCTGTGGCATGAATGCAGGTTCCTTGAGCCTAAAACCATGGTCCGGGAACTAGCTAAGGGTGAGGTGGACCCAAAGTACAATGTGTGGTTCGGGAAAAGATTTCAGATTCGTCGGAAATGTTCCAAAAGAGCCCATGTTCAACAGTTCACGGAAGATTCACAGGAACAATGGAATTGGCTAGCGAAGGAGGAGGGGTACAGGACGAAGATCGGTAGGATAGAACAGCAGGTCCGGGACCTTCAGTTCGAGAAGAACATGCAAGCTGCCGCCGACGAAGGAGATAAAAAGAAGTTAGCACAAGAAAATGACTTCTTGAGAGCTCAAATCCAGCAAATAAAAAGGGATGCTGACAGACAGTTGAGGAGTCGGGCGGACAAAAAATTGATAAGGGGTTTGAGAAGCCAAGTCGCCGACATCCAAAGAGAATTGGACGAGTCGAAAGCCCAAACAACGAGGATCCGTGCTAGCTGGAAAAGGGAGGCACATCAACATGCACTTCAACTACAACGGGTGGAAGAAGATTACACTGAGATCATCGCTAGTCTGAGGGAAGCAAATGTTGTCCTCGGGGAGCGGGTTTTCAAGCAAGCCCAAGATGCCAGAACGGACCTCGACCGTTGCCACAATTTGATGGCCCGACTGCAAGGACAAGTGGATAGGATCCTAGACCAAGTCACCAACAATGCTCGAAGATTGGGGGCGAAAAGCCAGCAGATAGAGCGGCTACTCGGAGAAAGGGACATGATCAAGGACGGAATTGGAGAAATCGGGCACTATGTCACCATGAAGTGCCTAGCTTGTGAACGAATGCCCCGCGCTAACCTTTTCGCTTCAATTATGGGTTATGTTCATCGGATCATGGAAGAGTTGAGGGGACTGCACAAGGACCTCACACCAAGGCCCGCGGCAAGGCCGAATGATGCCTCGCGGGCCCCCAGGAATTTTAGAGCATTAGATTTTTGATTAAAATGTATTTTGAGATCTTGGGTCAAGCTAGTTGGCAGTTTTATTTTTACTTTTTCGAGTCAAGCACTTCTTTTGCTGAGTATTGTAAGACATGTTTTGTAACTTCGAGTTTTCATTTGATATAAAAGTTACTGAATTTTGCCACAATCTTGTTGCCAGAACTACGCTCGGTCTGATTCACGCGGGGACGTGATACGTAGGCAATCCACATAAGATTCGACCACCACTAAAAAAGAAAGGAAAGGAATCCAAAGGTTAAATAACAATAAGGCTTTCAAAGATAATCAAAAAAAAAAAAAAGAAGAAAAAGAAAAAGAAAAAGAAAAGGCTGGAATGACGCATGTTAAGAGTACATGTAGAAAGGATTATTTGGATAGGTGCATTGCATCCAACGTGCTATAACATATCTGTCAAACTCGGTAAACTAACAAGTTTGTTGATTTCCAGAAAAGTTTAGCAGTTGGTTTGACAGAATATACTGGCCAGCCATCATTACCGTACTAGATCCAAAGGACCGATTACGATAAGCATGTCTAGTTCTGGTAAGAGCCTCGAGGAAGAAAAATCAGAGTTACAAATCATGAAAGAAGAGGTAGACCGGTTGAAACAGCAGATAACAGAGATGCACCTGGCCTGGGCCAGGGAACAGTCTTCACCGAACCGCCCTACTCTCGCATCAGCCCCGGAACATCCACCCCTTGACCCATCGACAAGCGCCCCAATTTATCCATACTAAACCCTTATGTCACCCAAATCCCACCAGCCAAGCAACATCCTCCGCCAGTCACCCCTGTTTTTGTAGCACCCCCACCTGCCACTCTACAAAAGTCACCCGGGGAGCCGCATGTTCAAATCCACGACGCTTCCTACTATCCTCCCGAGCCTACCTTCATGGCTCCTGAACCACATCCACACACCCCTCATTGGGATAGTCCGGCAGAACCGAAAAAGCATTTCCAAAGTTCGGAACATGAGGAAGTTATCAGAAAAGTTAAGAGCCTGGAGCAGTCCTTCAGGAATATGCACGGTTTGGGCAACCAGGTCAGCGTCGCCTATAAGGATCTGTGTCCATTTCCGGACGTCCAGTTGCCAGCGAGGTTTAAAATGCCCAAATTCGACCTATACGAGGGGCATGGTGACCCAGTGGCCCACCTGCGAGGGTTTTGCAGTAAAATGCGAGGAGCTGGAGGACGGGACGAAATTCTGATAGCTTACTTTGGTCAGAGTTTGGGAGGATCTGCACTAGAATGGTACACTAGGCAGGATCCCAGCAGATGGTTTACGTGGGATGATTTGGCTCAAGCATTCATTGGCCAGTTCCAGTACAACCTTGAAATAGTCCCGGACCGTTTGTCATTGCTAAAGATAGAAAAGAAACCCGCCGAGAGTTTCAGAGAATTCGGGTTCCGCTGGAGGGAACAGGCAGCTAGGGTGGATCCGCCTATGAGAGAGAACGAGATGGTGGATTACTTCTTGCAAACACTAGAGCCAACCTACTTCGGACATCTGGTGACGTCCGTAGGAAAGTCATTCACCGAGGTGATAAAAATGGGGGCTATGATCGAAGAAGGTTTGAAGACCAACAAGATCATGAGCTATTCAGCATTGAAGGCCACCACTCAGGCTATCCAAAGTGGTACTGGGGGAGTACTAGGGAAAAAGAAGAAGGAGGAAGTCGCGGCAGTCGAGTCCGGGACATGGTTCAGAAACAGAGGCCCTGCGCCCCAATATAGCCCGCCCCAGCCTCACCACCAAAATTACTTCCACAATCCATACAACCACCCACAACATTACTATCCAGCACCCGACCCCCATTTCACTGTCCATCACGCACAGTCCTATTCTGCACCTCCCGTTCATGCACCGTGGCGTGCACCAAACCCACAGAGCAATTACCCGACCCCAAGAGCTTACAGAAACCCCTCGGGCGCTAGTTTTCGTCCGAATCAGGCATTCAGGGGCGACAGGGCGCCCAGGCCGAAGAATTTTACTCCTTTGGGGGAATCTTACACCAGTTTGTTCCACCGGTTAAAGCAAGTAGGGTTGTTGAATCCGGTTGAAGCTAAACTGCCAAACCCTCTTCCGAAGAACCTGGACCACTCAGTAAATTGTGCATATTGCTCAGGATGTCCGGGACACGACACGGAAAAGTGTTGGAGGTTGAAAACGGCCATTCAGGAGCTCATCGACACTCGCAGGATTGAGGTCCAGACTCCAACAGAGCCCAACATCAACCAGAACCCGCTTTCCACTCATCATGAGACTAACATGATCGAGTTGGTACGGGTAGAAGAAGGAATGGAGAAAACCTCTCAGATGGTAATGACGATCAAATCTAGCAGGGGTAGGAATGAGAAAGGGGCCGAGCTTTGATGAGCCGTCCATTTGCAAGAAGGACGTACCAGGAGGGTCAGAAGCGGAAAAAAGTGTGAACGAAGTACCGGTGAGGCCGGGGAAGCAAAGATAATTGTACCAGGGGCAGCAATCAAGCCCATCTTGACAGTAGCAGGCGTTCGAATGGATCCTTTCATCATCAAGCCAGCAATACAACTGCCAATAACTGATAGCCGGGCTATTCCATGGAATTATTCTCGGATTACAACGACTTACAAAGGAAAGGAAGTGAAAGAGGAAGTTTGCGAAGCGCAGGGTTTGACCCGCTCGGGGAGATGTTTTGCCCCTGCGGAATTGAGGAAGATCACTCCGGCAGCATTGAAAAAGCCGGTAACTGATGAAGAAGCAGAAGAATTCCTGAAAAAGATGAAGCTGCATGACTATTCTGTCATAGAGCAACTGAAGAAGACTCCTGCGCAAATATCACTGCTATCCTTGCTGATACATTCCGAAGAACATCGGCAAGCGTTGATGAAAGTCCTGAATGAGGCACATGTACCCGATAAAATCTCGGTAAGTCATTTGGAGAAGATCACCAATAGGATCTTCGAGGCAAATCGGATCACGTTCACCGATGATGAATTGCCCGAGGAGGGCACCGAGCACAACAAGGCCTTATATCTTACGGTAAAGTGTGAAGAGGCGGTGGTGACCAAAGTCCTTGTCGATAATGGGTCCAGTGCTAACATTTGTCCTCTCTCTACACCTGGACAAGTTGAAAGTGGACATCGGCAGGATACGCAAGAACAGCATATGTGTTCGGGGGTTTGATGGAGGAGGCAAGGCATCGGTTGGTGACATAGTGTTAATCTTGACAATTGGGCCAGTGGAGTTCACCATGGAATTCCAGGTGCTGGACATGGTGGTGTCATATAACCTTCTGATAGGGCGACCGTGGATCCATGCCGCAAGAGCAGTTCCATCCAGCCTACACCAACTCGTCAAGTTTGAGTGGGACCAACGGGAGATCGTCGTCCATGGAGAGAATGATCTACAACCGGGCACCATCGTCCCCTTTGTTGAGACAGAAGAAGATGTTGGGCCGTGGGTGTATCAGATCTGCGATGTGGTATCCGCCAACCGAGTTCCAGAAGGGGAATGCATTCCCGATGACAGAATAATTACTGCGGACGTCATGGTGGCGCATGAAATGTTGAGACATGGTTTCATACCCGGCAAAGGTCTAGGTGTATCTCTGCAAGGAATCATACAACCGGTATCTGTGGTCGAAAACTTGGGAACCTTCGGCTTGGGATTCCAGCCAACATCAGAGGACATTCGGCGAGCCAAGAGGAGTAAGCAGAAGACATGGGTGCTCCCGAAGCCTGTTCCGCGCCTTTCCCAATCTTTCGTCAGGTCTGGAGTAAGAGGACATCCGACAACAAAGATCCCCGGTCCTACGATTAGGCCAGACGAAGAGTTCTTCAGGAAGTTCGAGGACCTATTCACCGATGTATGTATGCTCGAGGATGGTGAAGGATCCAGCCATGCCGAGATACAGTTTGTGGGACCAAAAGCAAAACTGAATAATTGGAAGGCTACTCCTCTCCCTGTCCGGAAGGAGTCTTGGTAGTTTGTTTTGGATTGTTTTCTTTTGAAATTCTATGTTGGGGGTTGTCCCCGGAGTAAAATCCAGTTGTTTTTAGTTTATTTTGAGTTAAGTTTGCAGTTTGTTTTTCCTTGTACTGTTCCCATTAATGAAATTTGGTTCCCTTCGTGTCTAATTTTGTTTATTTTTCCTTCTTTTTACTTTTCTGAACAGCCTTCTTTCAACTGATCTTAATGATATGGCGTGCTTAAAGATTAATCAACCCAATCTAGAAAGTCAATCGGGTTTGGAAATAATAACACATGAAATAAGAAGTGACGAGAGTGAGTCAGAGTACGGCGATGATGAAGTCGTAGAAGAAATCGGTGAAGAATTAAGTCACTTCGAGGAAAAACCCAAACCGAATTTAAATGATACTGAGGCCGTTAATCTGGGGAATGCGGATGACGTCAAAGAAGAGTTGATCAAAACACTCATGGAGTTTAAAGACATTTTCGCATGGTCGTACGATGACATGCCAGGACTCAGCACTGATCTAGTGGTTCATAAATTACCCACGGATCCAGCATATCCTCCCGTCAAGCAGAAACTGCGGAAATTCAAAACGGAGATGAGTGTGAAGATTAAGGAGGAAGTAACCAAGCAATTGCAGGCGAAAGTCATTCGTGTCACTCGATACCCTGAATGGTTGGCTAACGTAGTACCGGTGCCAAAGAAAGACGGAAAGATCAGAGTATGTGTGGACTATCGCAATCTCAACAAGGCGAGTCCTAAGGATAATTTCCCGCTTCCCAATATCCATATCCCGATTGATAATTGCGCCGGACGCGAAATCGGATCCTTTGTGGACTGTTATGCGGGATATCATCAGATTTTGATGGATGAAGAGGACGCAGAAAAGACGGCTTTTATCACACCGTGGGGGACCTATTGCTACCGAGTGATGCCGTTCGGTTTGAAAAACGCAGGGGCAACATATATGAGGGCGATGACTACGGTATTCCATGACATGATACACAAGGAAATTGAGGTGTACGTGGATGATGTGATCGTAAAATCCAGACGTCAAGAAGACCATGTTGCTGACCTCAGGAAGTTCTTTCTAAGACTTCGAAGGTACGACATCAAGCTCAACCCGGCCAAATGCGCATTCGGAGTTCCATCAGGAAAGTTGCTAGGATTCATCGTCAGCCGACGGGGCATTGAGTTGGACCCATCCAAAATCAAGTCCATTCAAGAGCTACCCCCGCCAAAGAATAAAACGGAGGTAATGAGTCTGTTGGGAAGGTTAAATTACATCAGTAGGTTTATTGCTCAGCTTACAGCAACCTGTGAACCCATATTCCGTCTGCTGAAGAAAGACGCTGCGATAGAATGGACGACAGAATGTCAGGAAGCGTTTGACCAAATCAAAGGGTATCTGTCAAACCCACCCGTACTAGTTCCGCCTGAACCGGGTAGACCCCTGATTCTTTATCTGACGGTTTTGGAGAATTCGTTCGGCTGCGTACTGGGGCAGCATGATCTTACTGGCAGGAAGGAAAGGGCCATTTACTACCTCAGTAAGAAATTCACAGTCCACGAGGTCAAGTATACTCATCTGGAAAAGACATGTTGCGCTTTGACTTGGGTAGCCCAAAAGCTGAAGCACTATTTGTCTTCTTACACCACTTACCTCATTTCGCGTTTGGATCCGTTGAAGTATATTTTCCAGAAACCTATGCCTACAGGAAGGTTGGCAAAATGGCAGATATTACTTACGGAGTTCGACATCATATACGTGACAAGGACGGCTATGAAAGCTCAAGCCCTGGCCGATCACTTAGCTGAAAATCCTGTTGATGACGAATACGAACCTTTGAGGACGTATTTTCCAGACGAAGAAGTATTGCAAATTGAGGGGTTAGAACTAACCAAGGATCCAGGGGTGGAAGCTCTTCTTCGACGGAGCGGCGAACGCAAAAGGAGTCGGAGTAGGGGCTGTGCTCATATCTGAAACAGGACATCATTATCCTGTTACCGCTCAACTGCGTTTTCATTGTACCAATAATATGGCTGAGTACGAGGCATGTATCTTGGGGTTGCGATTAGCGGTGGACATGGATGTACGGGACGTCTTGGTCTTGGGGGACTCGGACCTTCTGGTACATCAGATTCAGGGAGAATGGGAAACCAGAGATTTAAAGCTTATCCCGTATCGTCAGTGTTTGCATGATCTGACCAAGCGCTTTCGATCAGTAGAATTCAAGCACATCCCAAGGATGCATAATGAGGTTGCCGACGCTCTAGCTACTTTAGCGTCAATGCTACATCACCCGGACAAGGTTCGTGTCGATCCGTTACATATCCAGGTCCGGAATCAACATGCTTATTGTAATGTGATAGAGGAAGAGGTGGATGGTGAGCCATGGTTTCATGATGTCAAGGAATACCTCGGGTTAGGAGTATACCCAGAGCAGGCGACCGGAGATCAGAAAAGGGCTATTCGACAATTGGCAAACGGGTTTTTCCTTAGTGGAGGGGTGCTGTACAAAAGAACCCCGGATTTGGGATTATTGAGATGTATAGATGCAAGTCAAGCCACAACAGTGATGACAGATGTACACTCGGGAGTTTGTGGACCACATATGAGCGGATACGTATTGGCAAAGAAGATTCTTCGAGCAGGATATTACTGGCTCACGATGGAGCGTGATTGTATAAGTTTCGTGCGAAGGTGCCACCAGTGTCAGATACACGGAGACTTGATTCATTCTCCCCCAAACGAATTGCACACAATGTCAGCACCATGGCCGTTTATTGCATGGGGCATGGATGTTATTGGACCTATAGAGCCTGCGGCTTCCAATGGTCACAGGTTCATTCTGGTAACGATCGATTATTTTACCAAGTGGGTGGAGGCCAAAACATTCAAATCAGTGACCAAGAAGGCGGTGGTGGACTTCGTACACTCCCACATCATTTGTAGGTTTGGAATTCCAAAGATGATCATTACAGATAACGGTGCAAATCTTAACAGTGGATTGATGAAAGAGGTATGTCAACAGTTCAAGATTACACACCGAAATTCCACACCGTATCGCCCAAAAGCAAATGGTGCGGTCGAGGCGGCAAACAAGAACATAAAGAAGATATTGAGGAAGATGGTAGAAGGGTCTAGGCAGTGGCATGAAAAGTTACCATTTGCGTTGTTGGGTTATCGCACTACCGTCCGGACTTCGGTAGGTGCAACTCCTTACTTGCTGGTATACGGGACTGAAGCAGTAATACCAGCAGAAGTTGAAATCCCATCCCTCCGAATTGTCGCTGAAGCTGAGATTGATGACGACGAGTGGGTCAAAACCCGATTAGAGCAATTGAGCTTGATCGATGAAAAGAGATTGACAGCCGTATGTCACGGCCAATTGTATCAAAAGAGAATGGCGAGAGCATACAACAAGAAGGTACGCCCCAGGAAATTTGAAGTGGGACAGCATGTGCTGAGGAGAGTCCTACCACATCAGGCCGAAGCGAAAGGCAAGTTCGCTCCAAATTGGCAGGGACCATTTGTGGTGACTAGAGTATTATCCAACGGCGCTCTATGTCTAACCGATGTTGAGGGAAGATGCACCGATATGGCTATCAATTCTGATGCAGTCAAGAGATATTATGTGTAATTCTTTAACGCATTTGTCAACGTTTGGTTTCGTTTGTGTGTATTTGGCATTTTTCGGAGAATGAAATGACGGAGGCAATTTTTTCTACTATCCAAACACTTTAACCTTTGTTCCCTCTTTGAGCCTTAATTATTCTTTCATATACCCTCTTTCGGAATCATCAAGGAAAAGAAAAAATACAAGAAAAAGTGAACTACGTTCGACCTGATTCCTCAAGAAGGATACGTAGGCGCCACACGGCTCGGTCATAATAAAATAAAAATCAAAAAATCCCCCAAGCAACAAAACTGGGGCAGAAGTCATTGTTTCGTTGGAAAGATAGTGTGGATTCCGAAAGTTGTAATAAGCTAACCGATGAGGCTAAACCCCTTTCTTCAGCCTCACGCGCAGAAACCATATTAAGAACCAGAAAGACCTCTCGATCAGTATTTGAGAAGTGCCAAGTCATGTGAACGAAAGCCAAGAGTGACATCCCGACCCTCGATTGAATCCAGGATGCACAAGCCGAAAGGGGATAACGCTCTAGAAGGAATCTCAGGGGTGATACCCCGCCGCAGGGAAAGAAAGCGTAAATGAGAGAGTCTTAACGGTGAAAACCCTCGAGGGCACCTTAAGGCGAAGGAAGTTGAGAGAAATAAAATGAGAGAGTCTTACGGTGAAAACCTTTACGGGCACCTCAAGGCGACGGGAGATAGAGAGAAATGAGAGAATCTCATTAGTGAAAACCCTTTGAAGGGCACTGTGAGGTGACAAGACAAGATGGTTACAAGGATGTCTGCATGAAACAAGGTTTGGACATCCGTTTACCTCTAGCAGAACGCGGCATCAGAAAGTGATTGACATGAATAGACCGGGTAGTTTAATCTCAAAGGCGCGGCATAACCATTGGATCAGGCACACATTCAGATAAGTTTTCCTATTTTTGAGTTCAGAAAAGTTTTTCTCTTCTTTTGTCATTTGCGGTCAGTATTCTTTTCTTTTCTTTCATTGTCGAAAATTGATTTTTTTAAAGCTTACTACCAAGTCTCCCAAAGCAGTATAATGAAAATGAATAGGCGTGGAACGAGGCAATAAGGCAGAAGTCGTTACGATAGCAAGATTGGGACGACCGGCTAATTGGAAGGTTCGCGGGAATTATGAAGTATGATGGACACAAGTGGCACGTCCGAAAGATGATTTCACGCAACAGATTACCGGCTAAAAAGAGTCGGATCAAACCAAAGATTGGGATAAAAGGAAAGATGAGAGGTCGTTCGTGGAAAGAGCATCGTCCCCAGCAAGCGTCAACGTCGCCCTCAAAGTTCGAGAGAGGCCAAACAGCTGAAGGAGAAAAGAAAATGGCCCCAACAAGAGTGGCACGACCACTCACCGCGTTTTGAAACTAACAATTTTTCTTTGATTTAGAAGCAGGAAAAGAGGTTCGTTGGCAGAAAAGCATACCGTCCAGAAGTTTATCAAACTGGGGCAGAAAATTTTCTCTTGTTGCGAAAATTTTCTTGAAAGCAAAGACTCGGAGGATAAGGGTAGAAAGCAACACAAGATTTCGGGAAATACCAGCTCCGAGCAGAATAGTTTTGAGAAAGGCCAGACAACACGATGGGGTAATCTTCGAGCTTGGTATCATCCCCAGCAGTTGTTGGAAAAATGAAACAATGGCTTCGAGATTCCCCCGGCAGTATTATATTTCACAATTTGCTCGAGGAGGCAAAAGCGTGAATCCCAGAGGAGGTATGGGAAGAAGGAAGAGAAGGAGGGGTGAAGGAAACAAAGAATACTTCCTCAGCGACATCATCCCCAGCAGGCAAGCAAACAGTTCCAAATAGCCTCAGCAGCCAGAAGGAAAAGTAATACGACCTAGGGGAAGGCAATTCCAAGACAGGATAATTCAGAAGAGAAGGTGGTCCGAGAGGCAATGCGGGAAGAAGGAAATGGTACAAGAGGCAAAGGGAAGGTAATCAAGATAGGATGTAATCAGTGAGTAGTAGTTGAAGTCAGGGAGCCCGCCTGGAGAATGGAGTGGCGATTTTATTTTGAAGTAGTAGTTGAAGTCAGGGAGCCCGCCTGGAGAATGGAGTGGCGATTTAATGTTGAAGTTGTAATTGAAGTCAGGGAGCCCGCCTGGAGAATGGAGTGGCGATTTTATTTGAAAGTAGTAGTTGAAGTCAGGGAGCCCGCCTGGAGAATGGAGTGGCGATTTTATTTTGAAATAGTAATTGAAGTCAGGAAGCCCGCCTGGAGAATGAAGTGGCGATTTAGTTTTGAAGTAGTAGTTGAAGTCAGGGAGCCCGCCTGGAGAATGGAGTGGCGATTTAACTTTGAAGTTGTAATTGAAGTCAGGGAGCCCGCCTGGAGAATGGAGTGGCGATTTTATTTTGAAGTAGTAGTTGAAGTCGGGGAGCCCGCCCGGAGAATAGAGTGGCGATTTAACTTTGAAGTTGTAATTGAAGTCAGGGAGCCCGCCTCTGGAGAATGGAGTGGCGATTTTATTTTGAAGTAGTAGTTGAAGTCGGGGAGCCCGCCCGGAGAATGGAGTGGCGATTTAATTTTGAAGATGTAGTTGAAGTCAGGGAGCCCGCTCGGAGAATGGAGTGGCGATTTTATTTTGAAAGTAGTAGTTGAAGTCGGGGAGCCCGCCCGGAGAATGGAGTGGCGATTTTATTTTGAAAGTAGTAGTTGAAGTCAGGGAGCCCGCCTCTGGAGAATGGAGTGGCGATTTTATTTTGAAATAGTAGTTGAAGTTAGGGAGCCCGCCTCTGGAGAATGGAGTGGCGATTTTATTTTGAAGTAGTAGTTGAAGTCGGGGAGCCCGCCTGGAGAATGGAGTGGCGATTTAATTTTGAAGTTGTAATTGAAGTCAGGGAGCCCGCCTGGAGAATGGAGTGGCGATTTTATTTTGAAGTAGTAGTTGAAGTCAGGGAGCCCGCCCGGAGAATGGAGTGGCGATTTTATTTTGAAGTAGTAGTTGAAGTCAGGGAGCCCGCCTGGAGAATGGAGTGGCGATTTTATTTTTGAAGTAGTGGCTGAAGTCAGGGAGCCCGCCTGGAGAATGGGGTGGCGATCTATTTTGATTCGGTTGAGGAAAGCGGTTGAGTGTAACAGAAATCTCCGGCATGAATCCCAGTTCGTAAGCCGAGGGAGGCAACGAGGATCAGAACAGATAGACTCAGATTGCGAAGGAGAATAGTTCAGAGATCATAAAGAAGGAAACAATGGTCGGAGTTCGGCAATCAAGATAGGCCGAAATAACAATTGGCGGAAGAGAAGAAGCATCAGAAGGAACACCAAGTCAGACAGGATGGCAAGGAGCGCGACAAGATCAAGTTAAAAAGGATAGATAAGAACTTGTAGTACTGTAACTTAGTCTAGCTTTTTGTTTTTGTTGCTTAGTACGGTGTAACAAGGAGATCAGCTAAGCGGTGGCAACAGCAGTAACAGCAGTAACAGCAGTAACAGCGAGATCGCGAGATCGCGAGATCGCAACAGTCATGGTAGTCCCAGCTACCAGAACTTCCCGAACTACATTGACCTGATTCCCTTTTAGCCGGGGATATGTAGGAGACCTTTGAAGCAAGGTTCGGTCAAAACTTTTCCAAAATGCTTCATACGGAGTGCTCGAATGGGAAAAAATCGCTTATATCCGCTCACTTATCTTTGCACGAAAACTCTGCGTGTTTACGCGCAAAGAGGGGCAGCTGTGAGCACGTGATTTTTGCCTTACCGGAGAAGTACTCCCGGAAAATTCAAAATAAAAATAGTTTCGTGGTGGGCATGATTTTTGTGATTTTTTGTGTTGTTTTATCTTAAATTTGCATTTTTGTGTGCGTGTTTATTTATTTAAATTAGTAAAATACAAAAAATATATATTAGGTTCTGCATTTTTAGTGTTTGATATCGAAGTCATGTGATTTACATTTTTAGGTGATATGTAATTATGTACGATAATTGTAGTGAAAAATTTAATGTTGTTACAAGTTAATATATATATATATATATATATATATATATATATATATATATATATATATATATATATATATATATATATATATATATATATATATATATATATATATATATATATATATATATATATATATATATATATATATATATATATATATATATATATATATATATATATATATATATATAATACATCATGGATTCTAGTCTTAAGAGGTATGATTGGGCCAACACCCAATCCCATACACCAGGCCCGTATTAATTCAACACCCAGCCCAATACCCACCCAAGCTTCAGTTTAAGTAACGTTTGATCTGGACCGTTGGATTTTATAATCCAACGGCCCAGATTAATCGTGAAAATCCCAGAATACTCGCCCAACATCAGAATGTAATGTTTGATCTGGACCGTTGGATTTTATTATCCAACGGCCCAGATTAATCTTTTAATTCAAAAATACACCCAGGCTATGACTTAACCAAACTGCACCGTTTGGTTCAGGGGAGGAGATCTTGGTCGTTGATCGTAAATGATCCAACGATCAGGATGCAACCTCCTGGGTCGTATATAAGCTCACCTTCATACCCCCCCCCCCCCCCCCCAAGCCAGACCCCCCCTCAGACATACCGTCTCTCTTAGAGACTTTCAACCTCGCCGTGCCTCCGCCGCACACCGCCTGCCGGAAATCGCCTCACGGCGGTTCCGGTAGGCCAATGGCCACCAAATTAACACCAAATACTCCTCTCACCTCCCCCATTACGAATCCAGCCCTCATTTACCTCGAATCACCCCGGAGCTCCTCGAATCTTCTTTTGAAGATTCGAGTCAAACTCGAGCCAACGCCAAATCACCCCAAACTCATACCATAGCCCCTCCAGACCACCCTCACACCCCTACTAACCCTGGCTTGGTTCGAATCAAACCCGAACTACCTAAACCCCAAATCGAGTCTCAAGAACCCTAATTTTGAAGAAGCCCAATTCGGGCCGAATTGGTCGTAATTGAAGTCCAAGGGACTTTAGTCTAGGTGTTCTCAATCGAGAACATCTCGATTAAAGCCCGTTTGGCTTCAATATTTCCAAACCATGGTTCGAAGCTTGGGTCGGCAGATTTCTTTGAGGTAATTCGTGTCCCTTACGATTGTTGGTTGTAATCCGTGTGTGTATTTGTGTTTAGTTTCAAAAATTTTAGTATTCTTCTACTCTTCTCAACAGACCTTTTATTTGGTCGATTCCCGTCTTTTGCCAATTCTTGCTTAAATTCAATGCTGCATTAGCTTTGTATGCCTAGTTTATCTAATGTCGTCAACAAATTAGTTTGTTTGTATGTTTGTTCATGCTCTGGTATGCCCGTATGCAATGCACAAGTCTAGGCTTTGTTGTTTGTTTAATTCTGGATTAGGAGTTAGTTGGATACAGTTGTTAGGATTTGTTTAAGGTTAATTGTTTAATCACTTGCCCATAAAAGGGCTAGTGGAACCTGTACAGCAGGGTATCCTACTGATGTCCTGCCACCAGCATTGTTTAATGCTTCAGTCCATACTTGGACACTGGGTGGTGGAGAGTGCAGGGAATATGATGGGCAAGGGTTAGTTAATTGGGCAGGCCTTCAGGAGGGGTTGGGGTTTTTAGCTATAAATATAGCATTAAGCTGAAACAGTAAGGGGTTGAGAAAAGAAGATATAGACATTCCTACACACACAGACTCTTAAGGATTTTCTGATATCCACTTGAATAGGAGACATACATAGTGATAGACTGGGGAGTTTGGGTTCTTCTGGGTTCTGCCACTGAATCTTTAGTCACTGTTTCACTAGATTCATAGTTGAAACTCACTGAGAGCTCCAGCAAAGCTTTTAGGGTCGATTGTCATTGGTTGTGGAGGTTGTTTGTCATTGACTTGCTGGAGTCGATTGTCATTGGTGTGCTGAGATTGATTGTGTGTTATTTGCTGAGTTTGAAAGTGTCGAGCCACTGGCAGTGCTGTATTTGGTCACTGGCAGCACTGTTTTGGGATTGTTTGGTCGTTTGTGTTGCTGCTGGTCTGTGTTGGTTGTTGTAGCGGCTGTATTGATTATTGTTTGTTGCTGGCTTAGTAATTGTGTTGCTGGTGTGGTTATTGTGTTGCTGCAAGTCTGGTCTATTGCTGTATGTTGCTGCTGTGTTGAGTGTTGCTACTGGTGTGGTTATTGTTGTTGTTGTTGGGTCTATTGTTGCTGCTGGTCTGTGTTGACTGTTGTTGCTACTGTTACTGCCTTGTTCTCTCCTGTGGTTGCTGGTTCACCTACTGTTGATTGCCACTTTGTTCATTGCTCACTCATCTTTCTTCTTCCGTATCCCAGGTACACATTTCTGTTATTGTAGCTCCTTGGTTCGAAAAGAATGAAGCTTGAAGCTTATGTTTAAAGTCTGTCGAATCATGTAGTCGTCCAAAGTTCTTATGTTTGGTTACGTTCTGTTATTCTTTAATTAAGTTTGTATTGCTAGTTTTGGTTATGGAACAATGTAGCTAGATCAAAGATACACTATCATTAGATATGCACGCAAACCCTGAATTAGTCTGTTGTATCTCTGTTCAATCTTCTCTACTCATGTGTGTAATCTCCAAATCTGTTAATGTTAGATCTTATGTTAAAAGCAAGATTAGCTAGTGAGTTATTACTCAACTGAATGACGTAATTAGATTAAAGGAGTCGGGGGTGCATTTCGTGTGACCCGACCCCGATTTCGGGAAAGAGCAAATAAAGCGTGTCAGGAACCACAGGCGCATTTCATGTGGTGTGGTTCGTAGCAAGTTTTAAACAATTTGGAATCAACTCCTAAGTAAAATGCGGTGGGATGTAGTTCGCTTTAGATTTGAATTAAAGGTGCGCCTCGCCCGATAGTTACACTAATCGCAAGGCCTTCATAAATGTACATATAAAATACTTAGATTTTGAGATGTGTCGTTTCTTAGCGAATATCACGCCCTTCTCAACAGTGTAAATAAGTGGTCGCTCCGGGCGCATATTTTAGTTCTACCTTCTTAAATACGGGTGTGCATTTCATGCGACCCAAATCCAAACCCCGAAATGTTGAATAAGAATATGTCGAGGATCCGGGTGCATTTCATGTGACGTGATTCGGAAGCATATTTTTAAGCAACTTTCTCTCTCGTAAATCATGGTCAATAATAAAAGCGGTAAAGGGATATTAATTTGCACTAAGTACATAACTGTAAAAAGCAGATAGACAAGCCAAACACGACAGTTGAGCGACCGTGCTAGAACCACGGAATTAGGGAATGCCTAATACCTTCTCCCGGGTTAATAGAATTCCTTATCCGGATTTCTGGTTCGCGGACTGTTAAATAGAGTCATTCTTTTCCTCGATTCGGGATTTAACCGGTGACTTGGGATACCATAAATCTCCCAAGTGGCGACTCTGAAATAATTAAATAATTCCCGCCTCGATTGTCCTTTAATTGGAAAAACTCTTTGCACCCTCACGGGTGCGGTAAAAAAGAGGTGTGACACAAATTATGTGACCCAAATCCAAGTCTCAATGAAGTCGAAATGTGTTAAAAGCCACAAACGTATTGGTACGGCGTGGTCCGAGATACATTTTCACGACGTTGTAATTCTTTATAAAATTAAAGAATAAAGAGGAATATTAATAAATGCACATAAAATGGAACATATATAGAAATCAGATAGAAACAAATACAATAATTGAGCGATCGTGCCAGAACCACGAAATTCAGGAGTACCTAATACCTTCTCCCGGATTAACAAAATTCCTTATCTGAATTTCTAGTTCGCGGACTGTTAACAGAGTCAAACTTTCTTCGGTTCGGGATTCAACCGGAGACTTTGGACACCATTAATCTCCCAAGTGGCGACTCTGAAATTTAATAAATCAATCTCGTTCTTACTGTCTTTAAATTGGAAAAACTCCTTCCATTTATTATATCCCTTCCCGGAGGGTAGTAAATAGGCCTTCCGGTGAAAAAAATGAGGTGTGACACCGTTCAAATCGCCAAGGCCGGATGGCTTCACCCCTTTTTAAATAAAAATATTGAAATATTTTAGGTATTTCTATTAGGGATTTTTGTCTAAGGTTTTTAAGGATAATGTTATTCCTTCATAAATTAATTCAACCTATCTTTGCTTAATCCCAATACCCTAATGCCAATAATCTCAACAATTTTTGTCTCATTCTTCTTTGAAATATTATCTATAAGGTTATTATAAAAAGAATTTCAAATAGGCTTAAACCTCTAATGGATAGTATTATAAGCCCCACCCAAGCTAGCTTCATCAAGAACATATGATCTAGTGACAACACAATCATTATTCAAGAGCTTACTTATCAATTCAGAAAAATGAAAGGGATTAATGGCAAGATGTTGATTAAAATAGACCTTGAAAATATTTTTGATAAGTTAGAATTGTCCTTTATATATAGGACACATCTGTATTTCAAATTTTCGCCTAAAATCACAAAGTTAATTATGTCTTGTATCACCTCAACGTCAATTGTTGTCCTAGTTAATGGAACAGCAATCAACTTCTTTCACCCAAATCGGGGCACCAGGTAAAGTGATCTAATGTCCCCCTATATTTTCACTCTATGCATGTAAATGTTATCAAGATTCATTAATTACCAAGTAGATATTAGGTTATTGGATCCTATTACCCTCGGGCATAACTGTCCTCCCATCGCACCTTTTTTTTGCAGATGTTCTAGTTCTTATTGGCAATGCTAACAATAAAATAGCCTCCTCCATTTCCAATTCTTTTAAGCAATTAATATCCGGGCAATCCATTAACTACACCAAATCCAGATTAATCTTTTCAAAGAATTGCAATAAATCATCTTGTTCCAATATTTTCCTATTACTAGGTATAAAGTCTTACAACTCTTTTGATAAATATCTAGGTGTCACGACCCTAGTTCACCAATCGTGAACATATCATGATGGCATCCAGTCTTCACGACTAGGTAAGCCTAACACAATGCGGAATGTACAACTCTTATGTACAAAATTAACGTAACAGCGGAATAATATAAAGAAATATGATAAGTGTCGCTCGGGACATACACTTCACCAAATACCAGGAAGAAATACAACCACCAAGACTCGAAAACTCACAGGCAACACAGACTAAGAGAGTACAATTGTGGCTCTATACATCAAGAGTGTCTACACAACGAAAATAAGGGTATAACTGACATCACTAAGAAGAATAGAAGAAGATCCTCTGGATCTGCGGACGTAGCAGATTCATACCTCGAGTCTCCTAAAAAATGCTCCTAAGTCAC
Source organism: Nicotiana noctiflora (assembly GCA_032618575.1). Lineage (NCBI taxonomy): Eukaryota > Viridiplantae > Streptophyta > Magnoliopsida > Solanales > Solanaceae > Nicotiana > Nicotiana noctiflora. The sequence goes on from JASVEL010003200.1 coordinate 121,152, forward strand.
CGGTAGTGCGTCTGATCAGATGTACCTGGATCTGCACAGCAAAAGTGTACAGAAGAGTAGCATGAGTACACCACGACGGTACTCACTAAGTGCCAAGCCTAACCTCGATGGTGTAGTGACGAGGAAGGTCAAGGCCCTACCGAGAAATAATAAAAATAATGATAATAATAATACCGAACAACTCAAAATAAGATCAAGTTTGAAATAACTGCAAATGAGACAAATACTACAAACCGTCTACAGTTAAGCTAACAAAGAGAAATAAACACTACAAGTACAAATCAACAATCCAGGATCTCCGGGAATTGAACCCGCTGTCCTTTTATTATCAGCAACTCAGGATCTACGGGAATCGAACCCGCAGTCCATATATCAGTATCATATGATCTACGGGAATTGAACCCACAGTCCCTCTCTATATCCAACAACTCAGGATCTCTGGAATTGAACCCGCAACCCTAAGGATCTCCGGGAATTGAACCCGCAGTCCGTACATCACTGTCTCAGTATCTCCGGGAATTGAACCCGCAGTTCTTTACCTCAGTAGCACCGGATCTCCGGGAATTGAACCCGCAGTTCATAGAGCATAAACACAATCAATAAGAGGAAACACAGAGAAATATGAAGTACACAGCTACAATTAACACTAAATCCAGTCTCAACAGGTTCCAGGAAGTTCAATTAAGACAAGTTGACACTTAGACAGATAATCCTATCTAATCATGCTTCCCTAGCCATTACCAGATAAATCTTGCAATTAAACCAATTAAATAACAAAGATAACACAGATTGAGCAGTTCAAGTAGGGTGGTTTTCAACAATTTGCGCAAGTACACACCCGTCACCTCGCGTACAAGGCATTTAAATCAACACATACATATCCTAGGGAGAAAATCCCCCACGCAAGGTTAGACAAGCCACTTACCTCAATCCCGGTACGAAACCGCTAAGAAATGACTCCCTTGCCACGAATATCCCACTCCGAGTGGCCCAAATCTATTCAAACCAATTACACAGTGTATACATCGCAAGTAACTAATTACAGTGATAAAATTAAAGCTACGGCGCGAAAATGGGTGAAATGACCAAAATACCCCTACAACCATCGGCTTAGAATCGAAATATTTTTACGTTATCAGAACCCTCATACCCTCACGAGTCTAACCATGTAAAATTTATCAAAATCAGACTTCATTTGCCTATTCAAATCAATGATTTTCAATAACCTAGGCTTGGAGCAAAAATCCTCCATTAACACACCTCCAATCATCTAATTTCAGAGGTTTAATCCGTGGTTTAACAGTATATTAACATAAATTTAGTCCATGAGTGATTAACTGATGATTTCCCTTGATTTTCTCCTCCAAAATCGCTAAAATCCCCTCCTAGTTCTAAGCCTCCAATGTGTTAAAACATTCTGAAATTCGAACCCTTAATTTCCTTAATCACTAACGCCATTTCCGCTTCTGCGGTCCTAGACTCGCACATGCGATGTGATGACCCAGCCCGTTATCATGTGAGTTATTACCCCGTTATCCCCGTTATCTGCTTGTTAATGTTGTAATATGCCTGTTGGGTAAGTTTGAGTCAATCGAGGTTGAGTTTGGTTGAAATTGAGACAAATAGTCTCCTAGAAGAAGGAATAGTTGAGAAAAGTCAGCTGGATGTTGACCTGTGAGTTAGAGAGCTCGGAATCGAATTCTGATGATTCGGTCAGCTCCGGGAGGTCATTTGTGAGCTAGGAGAGCGATCGGAAGTGAATTTGGAGGTCCGGTGTAGTTTTAGGCTTGAATTGGCTAAAGTTGAATTTTGGCGATGTCCGATCGATAGGCGAGATTTTGATCCGGGAGTCGGAATGGAATTCCGACAGTCGCAGTAGCTCCGTTAGGTGATTTTGGATGTGCTTGCAAAATTTCAGGTCATTCGGAGGTCGTTTGGTCGGGTTTTTGGTCGAATGTCGGTTTCGGAAGTTTGAATGAAAACTTAGGCTTGAATTTGCTTGGATTCGATGTTTTCCGTGTTTGAGGGCGTGTTTTTATGATTGGAACTAGTTTGAATCGTGTTATGGAGTATGTTGGTGGTTTTCATTGGGATCTCGGGGGCCTCGGGATGAATTCGGGGGTCCAAACGGACCATTTTTGGCCTAAGGCAGCAGCTGATTTGCTGCAATTTCAGCAGAGGAATTTTCTTCTTCGCGTTCGCGCAGGGGGTCACACGTTCGCGAAGTGTACCGGAGTTAGTTCATCGCGTTCGCGATAGGGGGAACGCGAACGCATAGTATCAGGACCTGAGCCATCGCGTTCGCATGAGGAGGCATCGCGATCGCGTAGGTATGGAAGGCGGTTCATCGCGAACGCGGCTGGAAGCCACGCGTTCGCGTAGAGTAAATCCGGAAGCCACTATTTTTGTTCATCGCGAACGCGGGGCTAGTGTCGCGTTCGCGAAAGGTTAAATGACTAGGCAGTGATTTTAAAACCAGAAACATCTCACTTACGTGTTTCATTTCATAAACCCCCATTTTTGAAGCTTAGAGAGAGGAAGTGAGCGGAATTAGCTGGGAAATCATCGGGACATTGTCGGAGGTAAGTTTCGTTGTTTAAATACGCGCTTTTATCATGAAATCATGGATTATTTCTATGAAATTGGGGGATTTAAGGTGGGTTTTAGCCCTAGGCCTAAAATTATAGAAAAACACCGATTTGAGTGGGCAAATGGAGTCCGAATTTGGTAAAATTTATATGCCTAGACTCGTATTGAGATGAGGGTTCGAATATGTAACTTTTATAATTTTTCTAGAAGCGCACCGAAAGTCGGGTTTTGACAACTTTGTGGATTTTGATGCAATTTGGGTTATTTCATATGGGTTGCGTGAATTGAGCATATATTGATGTATTATCACTGATTTTGAGCAGATTTGGCATCCGAGGAGATTGATTTGCGAGACAAGCGCAAGGCGGACTGAGGTTTCTTCCGGTTCGAGGTGAGTGGTAGTAGTAAATAATGTAGTGAGGGTTTGAAACCCCGTACTAGCACTTTACAGTTCTATGTTGAGTTGAGATGCACGTCTTGTGATGGGCATGGTGACATTGTGATTGGGGACTTGGACTTGGTCCTTCCCGACTTGTAGAATACTGTGTATTATGACAGTTAACGAGATTATAACTGTGAAATTGGGCTAATAGCCATGTTTGGGGCTTTGTGCCGATCTGTAGAGCTTTAGGGGACCTGTAGAGCTAGGTGACCCTTATATCGTGTTGGAAACTTACACTCAGTCGTGAAACTAGCTGAATAGCCTGTTAAGAGCCAGTACTAGATGTGTACCGTGAGAGATGAATCACTTAGGGTGGAAGCTCCCTTGACTTAGCTGAGTGAGCCTGAAAGGCCAATCCTATACTAATGGAGACGGGGTCGAGGACCCTTTAGGATGTATTATATACTTATACTTATACATATATATATATATATATATATATATATATATTGGATCGGGCTGCACGCCGCAGCAGTATACATATTGGATCGGGTTGCACGCCGCATCAGTATACATATTGGGTCGGGCTGCACGCCGCAGCAGTATATATATTGGGTCGGGCTGCACGCCGCAGCAGTATATATATTGGATCGGACTGCACGCCGCAGTAGTATATATGTGGATCGGACGACACGCCGCAGTATTATTGCGCTTGGGCTGTAGGAGCCCCTTCGGAGTCTGAGTCTGCACATATTCTCAGTGAACGCTGGTGTATATTAAGGGATCGGGCTGCACGCCGCAGCAGTATAGATATATACATATATATATTGGATCGGACTGCACGCCGCAGTAATATTTGTGTGGATCGTGCTGCACGCCGCAGTATTATAGTGCTTGGGCCTAGGGAGCCCCTCCGAAGTCCGTATACACCCCAGTGAGCGCCGTCGATGTTAAATGGAGCGGGCTGCGCGCCGCAGCGGTATATGTATTGGAGCGGGCTGCACGCCGCAGCATTATACTTATCCATGTCAATATACATACTCAAATACTTATACATTATAGACATATGTATATGTCTTTATATATTGAGCTGGTTGTACACCGTAGGGGTACGAGTGAGGGTTTGATCATTTTGGGATCTTGTGGAGGTAGATGTGGACTGGAGATCAGAGTACTTACAATAGTGACGACGTACCTGTGAGGGTTGCCCTAGAACTGTTTAGTGATAGCACAGGAGTTCTTATTTTCACTTATTGTTTATTATTGTTACTCACTGAGTTGAAATATACTCACCCCACTCCCCTGCACTTTTTGTGCAGATCCACAGGTGCCCGAGAGCAGTTGAGATATTGTAGCTACTGATCCTTGTCTACTTTTGCGGAGATTAAGAGGCAGCTTCCAGCGTCTGCAGAGCCTGTTTTCTCCTTCTTTATCATCTTGTTGATTTCTTTTTCCTAGACTTGTTTGTATTAGGATGTTGTTCTGTAGAGGCTCAGTCTCGTGACACCACGATATGGTTGTGACCGTATTTTGTATGCTTTTACTATCTCGCTTATCACTTGATATGAACATTTGTTGTTTAAGTTTAATTTGATTAATTGGAATTGATAATTGGCTGGTTTAAGGGATAATATGGTCGGGCTTGCCTAGCATTGTGTTGGGCGCCATCACGACCGGGGTTTGGGTCGTGACAAGTTGGTATCAGAGCCTAGGTTAACAGGTCTCGCGAGTCATGAGCTGGTTGGTAGAGTCTCGTGGATCGGTACGGGGACGCCTGTACTTATCCTCGGGAGGCTGCAAACCTTTAGGAAAGTTTCAAATTCTTGGAATTCTTATCGTGCGTGTTTAATTCAGCTTGAGATATAATTCTTGAAATTCCTCCTGCACGTTGATGTGCGCACTCGAGTGCTTAGTGATAAATTTGCCTTGATGGCTTATGATTCCCCAATCGAGGGACGAAATATATCTCTGTGAGTTCATGTTGGGACAGTCTGGAGGACTTCAGGCCGGATCCTTGTCTATGGCTTAAGCACCAAGGTGCTAATTTCGCGAGCCGGTATTATGAAATTCATATGATTGGTATTGATCTTAATTGTGAAAATGGCAGTTTGATAATGGGAAAGTTGTAAGGTATTCGGTTCTTATTATGATTTGATATGTAGCCCTAGCTATGGGCGTGATAAATATGTTCATTGCCTCTTAGCGGAAATGTAAAGTGCACTACGTGTGGTAGTATGAGTTTAAACTCAAGAAAACTGAATTGGTCGTGCTATGAGTATTGTGGTGAAAGGTATTTGACATATGTTATGATTTGAGTAGGTGCATCGCATGTTCATGTACTAACTTTGATGATATAATTCGTGTTGTAATGAGATTTATGTTGTGGATATGCATTGTGATGTTTTGTCGAGTTGCCGATGTATTGTTAGGGTGGTTTTGGTGATTCTCTGGCAGGTGGATAGGCCAAATTACAAAGGAAACTCTGTCAAAATTTTTGGAATCATTTGAGACTTAGAAAAGATTTTGTTACCTAAGGAATGGGCTTAACTGTGGTGTGTGAATGAATACAAGAAGTGCAAAAGAATTAAGATTTCTGATGATTCGAGTCTCCTCCAAAGCTTGTAAATGACCCGAGTTTAATCTCATTGTAACATTGCAGCATCATTTAAGAAATAATGCTATGAGTGGTTAAAAGTACTTTGATTTACGGCTTCGAGCCAAGTTGGGGAGGTTGTTATTGATTAACTGATTGCACTGTTGTGTGCTATGTTGGTCCTGTCTCTAGGTATGTTGGGAAATTTTGATAAAGGTTATGATTCTTCGTAGATGTGAAGAAATACTAGGATGTTTTGAACTTACATTGGTAAAGAATGTTCGGTGTATAGAAAAGAAAGATAGCTAATTGTATCTGTATGTAATCATGTTCTGCGGTGTCAGAGTTCTAGTAAGGCCCGAGTGGTTCTGTTCAATAAGGCGGTTGAATTATAACTGGTTAAGGGTGAATGACGCTCGAGAATAGCCTTGCGGTGTTCAAGATTTACGCTTGCAACAGTCAGGTGCCTTAAAACTGTATACGTGGCTAAAGATCGTGGTTTCGTTAGAAGAAATCAAGGCTTTTGTTATGTTATGGGGATGATGAGATTCTATGTATCTATATTGGAGAGTAATAATAACGAATTCAAAATTGCGGGAAGTTCTTCAAGGTAAAGTGTTGTAGATTGTGGAATCTCTGGGAAACATCTGAGGAAGTATTCAGCGGCCTGTGAGTCTTAGACGGTATGGTATTATGTATGTGTTCAAAATAATGAGTCTTGCAGTTATGGTGCAGTATGGTATATGCGATGTGCTATGGAAAGATGATAACGGCATGTTCAAGGTTTTGAAATCAGTTCATATTATATGGGAAGTCATTAAAATCCCCAAGCAGCGTGGGCAGCTGCAAATAATCTGAGAATCAATCTTCCTGGTGATTGAAGAAAATGGTACAGCTATTCTAGTAATTCGGTAGAGTATATGGTCAAAAGGGCCAGGTAATATAAACTGATAAAATCTAGTGGTGTGGTGGTATCCTCTTGTTTGATTGACAATGATGATTGCGTTGTAAAGGGCATAAGGAGATTTCTGAATGGCTTACGTGGTATGAATGAATGCTTGATGTGTGTTATGTATTCGGACGTTGGAGTGTGGAATCAGTCATAATGATTCATGTGTTATATATGTGTTGGAAACTAGAAGTTCTCTTAATCCGCCTACGCAGTGGTGGTATGTCGTGTGTATCGACACCGTTTAGCGGTTATTGGTAATTGGAAGCCCTAGTAGCTCTCTCGTTACTTGATATGACGAATTTGAATAATGATATATGATTGCAGACTGGTTGTCATAAGTCAGGTTGTCTAGACTAATGTGATATGGACTATATCAGAGAAATGTCACAACTGCATGGCAGAGTGCATCAGATTATGTTCCAGTAGGGTAGTTGTACCCCAGGGCCAGCGGACGGCTGGTAGGTATTGCTTTGTCAGTTGGGCCTTTATGGCGGATGTTAGTGCAGAGGTATCTACCATTGATTCAGTTCGGTATTGAGGAACTTTGTCGGATGTGTTTCATGTGGCCGAGCTTGAGGCTATATATGTGTTTGTTGCAACGAGCAACTTGACTCGATGTGCATTCCCTTTTGCTAGATTATGCGTGGATCGGGTGGCACGCCGCCACGGGTATAGTACTGGATCGGGTGGCACGCTGCCACAGGTATAGTATCAGGATCGGGTGGCACGCCGCCACAGGTATGGTATCTGGATCGGGTGGCACGCCGCCACAAGTATATTATTGGAACGGGTTGCGCGCCGCAACAGTGTGATGTGGAAAATATAGCTTCCTATATGTTACCTTGTATACAATACTTCCTAGCTTCTAAGGAATAGTCCGTATTGGGTATCGCTCGGGGAATAGCACATCGGTTGTGTCCTTTCAGGATTTGATAGCGTACATCAATTGTATCACCGCAAGTGTGATTGATTGCTTGGGTTCAGACCTAGATCTGTGCGTGGATGACCGTTCTGAGCATGGTGACTTGAGGTGCTTCGTGAGTAATAGTGTTTGGAGAGAATCATGAGTCGTGGCAAGGCCATGTGATGTTATGACCTTTCGAGAAGGAGTCATGTACTCTATTCCTATGATGTGAGACGGGATCTCAGTTTTATGATATGATGGTACAGAGGAATTGAATTATAGCTCTGTTGTTGGAGTCATTTGTCATGATTTGAGTATGTTCAGACGTTTCCTATTGGAGCTTGTGTTGTGCTTGTCGCGGCTTAGGCCGGTGTTGAGGCGTCATATCACCGGTGTGGTGTGTTATAGCCTAAATGATCATTTGAGTCATTAATGAGTGCGAGCATGTATGATTTCAGTTGGTTAGAAGGGTAATATCAAGATTTGGCTTCGAATTCTGTTGTAGTATCAATTAAAAAGGAAATGGATTCATGAATGGTTGACCTAAGAGATGGGTTCGATATATCGCGTGTGCGGTTGTCGTGGGCAGGATATGAAGGTTTTGGAATAAGACTCTATCTAATGAGAAAGGTTCTTTTTGCTAGTATTTGGTTATTGTGGCCAGTTGTTATGATTAGAGACTATCGTCTCGAGTGATTAGGTTGTTTGATACATCATGTGATCTCACCCGGAGTGGCGAGTTTGGCTATTACAGTTGGATCGTGTGTACTCTGAGTATAGATGTGGGATTCAGATTTGGTATATGATTTCGGAAAGTGCAATGTGGTTTATGGTTCAGATAGACTGTGGAAATTCAGCTATACTATGTTATCGGACTTATGAAAGATATGGTGAAGCGGTATCACCCCGAGTATATGCTTGGTGAGGTCATTCAGCTATTATGTTGAATCTAGTACAACTCTGGGTCTGCTCGAGGACGAGCGTTTGCTTAAGTTGGGGAGAATGTGATGACCCGGCCCGTCATCATGTGAGTTATCGCCCCGTTATCCCCGTTATCTGCTTGTTAATGTTGTAATATGCCTGTTGAGTAAGTTTGAGTCAATCCGGGTTGAGTTTGGTTGAAATTGAGACAAATAGTCTTTTAGAAGAAGGAATAGTTGAGAAAAGTTAGCTGGATGTTGACCTGTGAGTTAGAGAGCTCGGAATCGAATTCTGATGATTCGGTCAGCTCCTGGAGGTCATTTGTGAGCTAGGAGAGCGATCGGAAGTGAATTTGGAGGTCCGGTGTAGTTTTAGGCTTGAATTGGCTAAAGTTGAATTTTGGCGATGTCCGATCGATAGGCGAGATTTTGATCCGGGAGTCGGAATGGAATTCCGACAGTTGCAGTAGCTCCGTTAGGTGATTTTGGATGTGCCTGCAAAATTTCAGGTCATTCGGAGGTCTTTTGGTCGGGTTTTTGGTCGAATGTCGGTTTCGGAAGTTTGAATGAAAACTTAGGCTTGAATTTGCTTGGATTCGATATTTTCCGTGTTTGAGGGTATGTTTTTATGATTGGAACAAGTTTGAATCGTGTTATGGAGTATGTTGGTGGTTTTCGTTGGGGTCCAGGGGGCCTCGGGATGAATTCGGGGGTCCAAACGGAGCATTTTTGGCCTAAGGCAGCAGCTGATTTGCTGCAATTTCTGCAGAGGAATTTTCTTCTTCGCGTTCACGCAGGGGGTCACGCATTCGCGAAGTGTACCGGAGTTAGTTCATCGCGTTCGCGATAGGGGGAACGCGAACGCGTAGTATCAGGACCTGAGCCATCGCGTTCGCGTGAGGAGGCATCGCGATCGCGTAGGTCTGGAAGGCGGTTCATCGCGAACGCGGCTGGAAGCCACGCGTTCGCGTAGTAAATCCGGAAGCCCACTATTTTTGTTCATCGCGAACGCGGGGCTAGTGTCGCGTTCGCGAAGGGTTAAATGACTGGGCAATGATTTTAAAACCAGAAACATCTCACTTACGGGTTTCATTTTATAAACCCCCATTTTTGAAGCTTAGAGAGAGGAAGTGAAGGGAATTAGCTGGGAAATCATCGGGACATTGTCGGAGGTAAGTTTCGTGGTTTAAATACGCGTTTTTATCATGAAATAATGGATTATTTCTATGAAATTGGGGGATTTAAGGTGGGTTTTAGCCCTAGGCCTAAAATTGTAGAAAAACACCGATTTGAGTGGGCAAATGGAGTCCGAATTTGGTAAATTTTATATGCCTAGACTCGTATTGAGACGAGGGTTCCGAATATGTAACTTTTATAATTTTTCTAGAAGCGCACCGAAAGTCGGGTTTTGATAACTTTGTGGATTTTGATGCAATTTGGGTTATTTCATATGGGTTGCGTGAATTGAGCATATATTGATGTATTATCACTGATTTTGAGCAGATTTGGCATCCGAGGAGATTGATTTGCGAGGCAAGCGCAAGGCGGACTGAGGTTTCTTCCGGTTCGAGGTGAATGGTAGTAGTAAATAATGTACTGAGGGTTTGAAACCCCATATTAGCACTTTACAGTGCTATGTTGAGTTGAGATGCACGTCTTGTGACGGGCATGGTGACATTGTGATTGGGGACTTGGATTTGGTCCTTCCCGGCTTATAGAATACTGTGTATTATGACTGTTAACGAGATTATAACTGTGAAATTGGGCTAATAGCCATGTTTGGGGCCTTGTGCCGATCTGTAGAGCTTTAGGGGACCTGTAGAGCTAGGTGACCCTTATATCGTGTTGGAAACTTACACTCAACCGTGAAGCTAGCTGAATAGCATGTTAAGAGCCAGTACTAGATGCGTACCGTGAGAGATGAATCACTTAGGGTGGAAGCTCCCTTGACTTAGCTGAGTGAGCCTGAAAGGCCAATCCTATACTAATGGAGATGGGGTCGAGGACCCGTTAGGATGTATTATATACTTATACATATATATATATATATATATATATATACATATTGGATCGGGCTGCACGCCACAGCAGTATATATATTAGATCGGGATGCACGCCGCGCAGTATACATATTGGATCGGGCTGCACACCGCAGCATTATATATACTGGATCGGGCTGCACGCCGCAGCAGTATATATATATATATATATATTGGATCGGGCTGCACGCCGCAGCATTATACTTATTTAGATGCTCATACCTTATAGACACATGCATAGGTCTCCGTATATTGAGATGGCGGTACACCGTAGTGGTACGAGTGAGGATTTAGTCAGTGTGGGATCTTGTTGAGACAGAGGTGGACTAGAGATCAGAGTACTCACATTCTCAGTGAGCGCTGTATATATTATGGGATCGGGCTGCGCCGCAGCAGTATAAATATATATATACATATATATATTGGATCGGACTGCACGCCGCAGTAATACATGTGTGGATCGGGCCGCACGCCGCAGCATCATAGCGCTTGGGCCTAGGGAGCCCCTCCGAAGTCTGTATACACCCCCAGTGAGCGCCGTCGACGTTAAATGGAGCGGGGCTGCGCGCCGCAGCGGTATATGTATTGGAGCGGGCTGCACGCCGCAGCATTATACTTATCCATGTCAATATACATACTCAAATACTTATACATTATAGACATATGTATATGTCTTTATATATTAAGCTGGTTGTACACCGTAGGGGTACGAGTGAGGGTTTGATCATTTTGGGATCTTGTGGAGGTAGATGTGGACTGGAGATCAGAGTACTTACGATAGTGACGACGTACCTGTGAGGGTTGCCCTAGAACTGTTTAGTGATAGCACAAGAGTTCTTATTTTCAGTTATTGTTTATTATTGTTACTCACTGAGTTGAAATATACTTACCCCACTCCCCTGCACTTTTTGTGCAGATCCACAGGTGCCCGAGAGCAGTTGAGATATTGTAGCTGCTGATCCTTGTCTACTTTTGCGGAGATTAAGAGGTAGCTGCCAGCGTCCGCAGAGCCTGTTTTCTCCTTCTTTATCATCTTGTTGATTTCTTTTGCCTAGACCTGTTTGTATTAGGATGTTGTTCTGTAGAAGCTCAGTCTCGTGACACCACGATATGGTTGGGACCGTATTTTGTATGTTTTTACTATCTCGCTTATCACCTGATATGAACATTCGCTGTTTAAGTTTAATTTGATTAATTGGAATTGATAACTGGCTGGTTTAAGGGATAATATGGTCGGGCTTGCCTAGCATTGTGTTGGGCGCCATCACGACCAGGGTTTGGGTCGTGACATGCGAGTCCGCTTCTGCGTCACTTTTGTCGCTTCTGCTACAATACACTTAACCGGCCACTTCGCTTCTGCGGCTCAGGTCTCGCACCTGCGAGACCGCTTAAGCGGTAAGTCTCACGCTTTTGCGAAGGTTCCAAAATCCTGGTGTCCGCTTCTGCGAACATGGGCTCACTTCTGCGAGCCCGCCTCTGCGACCTCCTAGCCGCTTCTGTGGAGTTGCCCAGCCATACCCAAACTCGCTTCTGCGAGATTAAACTCGCCTGTGCGGAGACTCTTCTGTGGTTCCCTATCCGTAGAAGCGGAACTCCTGCTGCAACTCATGACAGCAGTCCAAAATATCCAAATTTCTTCCGTTAGACCCTCCGAAAATATCTCGAGGCCCCCGGAACCTCAACCAAAAATACAAATCTACTCTAAAGCACGATACAAACTTGTTCCAATCATAAAAACATATCATTAAACACAAAAATCATCCAATTATGGTGGATCCAAGCCTAAGTTTCAACCAAAACTTCCGAAACCTACATGCTATCAAAAGCCCGACCAAACAACGTCCGAATGACTTGAAAATTTGAAGACATATCCAAAATCACCTAACGAAGCTACTGAAATTGTCGGAATTCCATTCCGACTCCCGGATCAAAATCTCACCTATCGATCGAATTTCCAAAAATTCCAAACTTCGGCATTTCAAGCCTAATTGAGCTACAGACCTCCAAAATACATTCTGAACGCGCTCCTAACCTCAAAATCACCTAACGGAGTTAACGGAACCATCAAATTTCCATTCCGAGGTCGTCTTAATATTGTTCTGAATACGGGCCAATTTTCAACTATAAAGTTCTCATTTAGGGACTAAGTATTCCAAAACACTCCAAATTCTAGAACCGAACATCCCGGCAAACCACAATAGAAGAAATGAACTTAGGGGAAGCAGTTAATTGAGATCGAGGCATAAATTTTAAAAACGACCGGCCGGGTCGTTTCACTAGGCTTTTCTATTAATAATAGTAACCCAAAACACAAAGACTATCAATTCATTATTGATAATATGAGAACCAAACTTTCCAGGTGGAAATTTGATAATTTAAACCTGGTTGGTGGGGCAACCCTAATATCTTCAACACTTTCTAGCCAACCTGGATATTATATGTAATATACATTGTTACCTTCGAAGATTCTAAAGAAAACTGACCAAATTCAAAGAAATTTCCTTTGGGGAACAACTGATAAAAAAGAAGAAGCTTCATTTTGCAAATTGGAATTTGGTTACTACTGATAAATCTGACGGGGGATTAGGATTAAGAAAGATTAGCACAACGAATTTATCTTTATTAGCCAGTCTGGCATTGAGATTAGCCAATAACACTACCAACTTATAGGCTCTTACTATGCTCCATAAATATTCTAAAAAAACTAGTGAAGATGGATCCTTTATTTGAAAGAATTTTATTAAAGGTTGGAAACTTGCAAACAAGGTATGTCCTGACCCATTCACTCCTCCTCTTCTCTAAACTTGTGGGAAAATAAATAAATTACCAACTCTAATAATCTTAGAAACTATGTGATTGATCCCCTTACCAAAGAATAGACCTCCATTAAGATAAGGCACATAAGATCAGGAAGCAATTGGAATCTTAGTAAAATATATTTGGACATTCCGCATGAGATAAAAGATAACATTATATCCACTAACCTCCCCAGTGGTTGTAATAATGACTCTCTAACCTGGGACAAAAATGGAAATAGGGTCGTTACTACTAAATCGTGTTATGGAATAATCGAGGACACCACCCCACGTTTGTTGATTTAAATTGGATATGGATGTTGCACTGCCTCAACAAATCAAATACTTCATGTGGCTTTGTAACCAAAATAAATTACCCTGCCGTAGTTATCTATCCCGTATAGGTATAAACATTGATGAGCAATACATTATTTGTCGTCAGGAGCTAGAAACTATCACTCACATTTTTATCACATGCCCATTGGTTCAATCTCTACGGAAAGAGTTAGGTGTTGATGTAAGTAATTACCACACAAATAACCAAAATTGGCTTATACCTCAAGGAGAAAAACCCACACCTAACTAGCAAACACATATTCTAGAGTTTTATGTTTCCTTTCTTAATTTGGAACATTTGGTTAACGAGGAACATCAACAATATTAATAACACAATCGTCCATATCTCCTTAAAAATGATTTCCAATCAGTTCTTCTTACTAACTGATCGTGAATCTAATTGGGATAAAAAATTGATATATCAATTAGCTGGTATAAATTACCTGCTGGCTGGTACAAATTGAATAGAGATGGAGCTTCTGATTGGGCTAAAGGTACCTGTAATATAGGAGGAATCATTAGAAATCGTAATGGGGACTGGACGATAGGTTTTGCTTCAAAAATTACTCCCAAAACACCTATTCACGCGGAGTGAGTGGCTTTCTACCAGGGGCTTATTATTGCAAATAAGAGGAAGCTCATTCCTTTGGAGATAGAGACCGATGCTACACAGGTAATTCATTCAACAACGAAGGATGCAAAGCTTATTACACTATTATTTATTCATGCTAGTTGCTTCTGGCTCAAATGGACAAGGTGGTGCTACATCGCAACTTCAGGTAGAGGAATGCAATCGCCCACAACCAAGCAAAACAAGCAGAAGTCTTACCGATTTTCAATAAAATCGAATTTTGGTTGTTTCCTCCCCCTTTTGTTCTAGCCAGGATACCGGCAGACAAGGGTGAGTTTAGTTTTGTTAAAACTATTTCTGAAAAATGTTATATAAATCTTGCTATGTTTGGTAATTAGCATGCTATGCATGAATTATCATCTATTGATCCTTAGGATCAGTCTTCCATTTGTACCAACTAGTTTTATATTATGATATAAATATCTTTTTCGTCAAAAAAGAAAAAAAGAAAAAAAGGCATACTCATTAACTATTTAACTTAATAGGTCATTGTAATGTGTTTCCTTTTTTTCTCTCTCTTCAAATGAAACTAGCGACCCTAACCACGTCAATCATTAATTAATTACGGGTCGATAAAAAAGAGAGAGAATGAATTGAGCTAATTCTCTTATCCCACCAACAAAAAAAAAGTATTTATGTAAGCACGATATATGACCAATCACATACGTTAGTTGATATTTCGTTATTTATCGATTCCAATTTATTTGTCATGCTTTCTTTTTTAATTCATCCCAAAAAAATTATATCTTTTTATTAAAAATTGTTTATAACCTTTTATTTTACTTTTAATAAAATAATTTATAATCACACAATTTTTTTAGCTTATTTCAGACCACACGTTTTAAAAATATTTATAGGACAAAAACAAGAAACATTTCAGGCAATTCATAAAGCATATACGTCGGTTTTCGCGCCCAAAATCGTGCTAAAGGGTAATATCAACTTTTAGGGGTAAATAGATTCCCTTTATTTCTGCTCATACGTTTATCAGCCATGGTTTCAGGTAGAAGATCCAAGAGCTGTGACCATTTTCAAGAAGAAACCCTATGTGCTTCTGGCGTTTTCCACCATCTTGTTTCACTCCTTCAACAGCCACAGGTGCTTTTACTTTCTTAATTTTTTTCTCTTTTATTTCTTAATTTTTTCTTAAAAGGGTTGTTTATTTTTTATTTTTAAATTTCCCTTTTACTTCTCGGGGGAGGTGGGGGGGGGGGTGGGATATCGAAAAGAGTGTGTGTATGTGTGTGTGTGAGGTGTGGGGGGGGGGGACGGAGGTTGTTACTTTGAGAAGATTTTGGGCATTTTGTACTTGCGAAGTATTTATTTAGCTAATTTGAAGCTTGCCCATGTTGGTACTTTGTTTTTTCCTATTTTTTGTTTTATTTCTTGATTTGCCACTAATTTCTGCTTAGAGGGGTTGTTTATTTGTTTTTCATTATATTTCCCTTTTACTTATGGGGGGAGGGGGGAGTATCTGGAAGAGTGTGTGTGTGTGTGGAAGGGGGTGGGGGGGTGGGTGGGATCAAAGGTTGTTACTTTCAGAGATTTTGGGTATTTTTTGTACTTGCGAATTATTTATTTAGCTAATTTGAAGCTTGCCCATGTTGTATTTTCTTGTTTGATGAAACTGTTATTTTTATAATTTTTTTCCGGTTTTTTGTTTTGTTTCTGTTTTATTTCTTGGTCTGCTTTTTTTAATTTCTCGTTTAATGAGATTAAATATACTTGTCTATTTGGATTATTTGCAGCATATTTTGTATTCTTTGTTTTCATTCCGTGTTGGTTAGACTTGTTGAATAAATAGTAAGCAAATATTGTGGGATTTAGATGGAATAAGTTTAACAAGCTAGTGGATTTATTTGCTTGTTGGTAGAAGTATTAGGAACATTTTAAATTTGGATTTTGTCAGAAAACAATGTTGAATTTTCTGTTTGAAGTTGATTATTGAAGTTTTTGGATTCTTTCATGGTTTATGAAAAGCATGTCGATCTTACGTTTATTTACTTTTTTGGCGTAAGATGAAAAGCGGAGACAAGCTCATTTTATGAACGAATGTTGGACCCCTTTCTGTGGCTTTATTATATGAAGGTCGGTCAGCATTGTCGGCCATCTTAACGATTTTTAATTGCAAATTACAACTCTTGTAAGATTCAGTTGCAATGCTCTACTCCCTAGAGAAACTGGAGAAGAAAGTGCAGAACTCTTAGAAATATGGAATGAATATACACCAAACATGACATACATTATATGGTTAAAAAGAAAAGAGGAAAAAAAAAATACATTGTGCGGAAAGCCTATCAAAAAGAAAATCAGATAAAACATTGTGCGATAAGACAAACTGGTAAAATTGGAATTAAAGGTGAAACAATGTGAGAGTCAAGTCTTCAGTTAACTTCTGAGTACTACTGACATTTGATACTGGGAGTCTACAAATTTACTGATTTTAGATGTACACTAATGCCTCATTAAGTACCTTTTTCTTTCTTTTCGGATTCTTCTCTAAATTGCCTGTTTGTAGTAAGATGTTTTGGCTAAACCAATTTACAGTTGATATATTATTTCATTTTTCTCTTTTGTCTCTTAACTTGCTGAGCCCCATTCTACCATATTGCAGGGTGTGAGATTACATGTCTTAAAAAGTTTGTATTTATTGCTTGTCCATTTCTCCTTGAACCCACTACAAAGTCCAACGTACAATCTTGGTTTTGATGATTTGGGTTTGGAAATTGATCACAATGGATTTGAGGCATCATCGGAAGATATAGAAACCCTCTCTAATGTATTATTTGAAGAAATGTATGAGAGATTTGACCATTTATTCTCTGCTTCCCGTAAAACCTCTGCGAATGATCTTAGACAAGGTAATTTGCAGCGGAATATCTCCGAAGATGCTGAA
The DNA here is from genome assembly GCA_032618575.1 of Nicotiana noctiflora. Taxonomy (NCBI): domain Eukaryota; kingdom Viridiplantae; phylum Streptophyta; class Magnoliopsida; order Solanales; family Solanaceae; genus Nicotiana; species Nicotiana noctiflora. The sequence goes on from JASVEL010003200.1 coordinate 138,189, forward strand.
ATTTTTTATTTGCTTCTGAGGTGTTGCATGGTCACCTTTCCCTTGCTTGTGTCCAGGCAGAGTGTTCTCTTAGAAAACGGGAAGGACCTTTTGGGGTTACTTCGAAAGTTATTTTCAATAAACACATTTGGGGCAGAAAATAGGATGGAAATTGCTTTTGAAAAATCAGTTTCTCAAGCATGCACATCTGAGAATAATGATTGCAGAATGACCTCCACAGAGGACTTTGTTGCGTCCCTCCATTTCTTTGAGCCATCTGATCTTCACACTTCTTTCTTGCGTGCAACGTTTGAGGTAATTCCTTATTAATCTCCTGTTGGTTAATAGAAAGCTCATGATTTGTGCTTCTTGTTTGTCATGAAATATATCTTATGCTTCCTTGTCTGCAAACGTAGAATATGATTCACCATTTTTAAGGTTTGAGTGAGTTAGTCTATCTTCACTTAGTGGATCACTAGCGGTACAATAGGGAGGTAAGAAATAAATATTGATTAAAGCTCTACCGAGTGAAGCGTGTAGGGGTTTGTAGGCATATAAATTTTATTAAAATCAAATTTATAAAATAATTTGGATTATATTATAAATTCAAGATATACTAGTCCAAATAAATATTATGGGCTAATATATAAATGAATTAATTATAGGTCCAATATATTTAGATTAAATAAATAAGTCTTAATCCATTGGGCTAGCCCATTTAATTGGGCTAAAGTGATGAGCCCACTTCATTAAACCCAAAATGTCATTTTCCTATATGCCTAGTTTGGTGCCACGTGTCAAATGACATGGCACGCCAAGTCAAACGGAAGAGCCAATGAGATTATGCTACGTGTCAAATGACAAGGCATGCCAAGTTATACTAAAAGGCCAATGAAATCGCGCCAAGTGTGCAAGTGACATGTTCTGGCCAATCAAATGCGGCCATGTCACACTTCAATTTGATTGGTCGGAAAGAGTTTGTTCTTATCACAACTCTTCCTTCCACAACTATAAATAGGGGTCTACATAACTCAAAAAAGACACCGGAAGTTATAACAAGAAGCAAGGGAGAGCTCGTGGATCAAACGCCGCAAATTTCTCTACAAGTTTGAAGCTTCAAGCTATCAAGTTCAACTTCAAGAAATCAAGTTCAAGCTCAAGAACGAAGAACGAATTAAGATCAAGTTCAAGCAATCAAGCTCAAACTAAAGCTCAAGAACAAGATCATCGTTCGTGGCAACAAACATAGATTCAAGATCAAGCTCAAAGGCCCTTGAATTTATACTAAAAAAGTAGAATCAGAGGAATTATAGAGATTGTACACTCAAATATCCTAAATAAAATACTACGATTGTTGCGATATTTTCGGTCTTGATTTTATTTTCTCGTCCGCAAATTTATTGTCTACACGGTTAATTCAGCGGCATGTCTAAGCTAAAAGCTTGATGACGTGAGCTGCATCTTACAATACTGGAATCTGGATATACTATATTACATATAAAAAAAGAAGTCTCACAAGCACGGTTTTCTCACAAAGCTTGTATATGCAAATTCTGGCTGAGAACAGAATGAGTGTCTGGATATAGGAGAGAAGTGCATCAAAATTTATTTAAATCTGTACAGCGAGGAAATTAACACTTCCATGTTTAATATATTTCTTGTCGTATTTATTCAGCCATGACAGAAAGTTTATGGAAAGGGGAAAAAGGTTTGGTTACTCTCTGTAGTTGGATGCTAGGAAAGAGTACAAAAGTCAGCATGCATATGATATGCGACTTCTTTTTAAACGGCCGTGGACTTTCTCAGCGTTTCCTAAGAGAAGTTCTTTCGCTGCAAGATATCTGTTTCTCTTTTGGAGTCTATGAGGTTACAACTATTACCACCACCTTGGCCTTATGTTGATCTTTAAACTATCTTGTTTCATTACCAGTGACATCCACCAGTCTTTGTTATGTTTTCCAGTTCTCTCTTTATTTTTCTTTCATTTGTACATTCTGTAATTTACTGTTGTAACTTGCCTCATGTTGTGTATTTCACTTAGGACGTATAATTTACCCCCTTAATACCTAGGAAATTACATGTATGCAGGTTTTTGTGGATGAGCTTCTGGTGCATGGACAGTTGAGACAGTTATTTAAGCTTATTGATTCTCTAGCTTCTTCTGCGGAAATAATATTTACACCTCAGTCAAGTCAGGGAGATATAGGAATAGTAATGGAAGTTCTCTCTAGGTACTTCTTAATATCATGGTCCGATGAGCATATTTCTGGAAATCATCTTAACAGATTATTATTCGTAAACAATGAATATTTACAATTCTCCTTAAAAGCTCAAGAATTGAGTCCGACCGCTGCCGTAGCATTGCTCCTCAACCCCATCAGTCTTTCTGCACCCAAACTAATGCAAGCACATTTGATTTCAATGGTTTATGAGGCCTCCTTTTTGCAGGTGGATATGCAAAACCTTAACACAAATGATAGACCTATCAATTACTTTCTCGCTCTGTTTGAAAAGTCAGTAGCTTTGTACATGAAGCATATGTCCCTGTTGCAAATCAAGCGTCGGTCTTCATTTGTAAGTCATATGTCTATCAAAGGTGCAGAAGGGAAGGACATCCAGTCCCTTTTTGATTTGTGTATATTAGCAAGCACAAGAAAGGAGATCAATAATTTGATTTTAAAGTTTGAGGATTCATCACAATCTCACATTCTTAAACTTACTTCTGAAATGAAATCCGACCTGACAAGTTCCTGTATAACTTATGTGAAAGAGAGTCGGTTTATTCTAGACAAATGCTGCCAAGATGAGATTTTCTCAGCCTTAAGTTGCATAATTTTAAGAGCTTCGGACAGTTTCGAGAAGAATACAATTGTGGATACAAGTCTGCAAGATATTTGTCTTTTGGTTTGTATACTGAAACTAATGAGCTCCTCTTTGTTACAAGTTGTCTGGTGCCTGAGATGCAATGTGAATTCTGATCGTTCAAAAACCTTACAAGATTTTTCATCCTGTGGGGTATACAATTCTATCTTGGGAATAATTGACTGTTTCAGAGATGTCAACATAGACAGTTCAGTCCAAAATTTGTTATGCCAAATGAAGGAGATAGACTCTGAGAAGCACAAAGTTTCCAAGATGATGTTTCTGCATTTTGCAGGATTGCTCTCAGTCGGTTTCTTTAAGAGGCTTGGTTGTTTAGCAAAAGGCTGTTTGTTTACTATTATAGCTCTGCTGAATTTATTCATCTTTGAAGAAGGTAATTTGGATATACTCCGGTCACTAGTTGGTGCAACTCCAGACTCCGTTTCATCATCTGGATTATCTGCTATTAAAATCCAGGAGGTCAGGTTTAATTCCCTTTTGCTCTTGAAAGAATATATTGCTGACAGTTACTGTATTTTAAGCTGTTAGTTCATAATACAGGCTGTAGTGGACAAGAGATCTAGCCTTGTGGTTGCATCAAGGTTCCAGAAGGCAAGGGCCCTGTGTTCTAGGTATCAATATAGTGCCATTTTTCTTGCTTACCTCTCACCTCCCTCCTTTAATCCATACCTTATTCTACTAACTGATAACCATAGAAGAAAGGAAGATAACTCAAAGATAAGCACCTCTTTGCCAGTGTTTAGAAAAGCGATCGCTTCGTCGCTTAAAGCGCGAAGCGACCCTCTATCGCTTTTTGCAGGCTGAAGCGAGGCGACCTAGAGAAGCGATCGCTTCCATGGCAGAAGCGCAGAAGCGACAAAGCGATGAAGCGACCAAAGCGATCGATTCTTCAGTAAAAGCGCAGAAGGGCCCTTTTTAAAAAAAAAATACCTTTGGGTCTGTTTTTTAATTATACAAAACAGACCCTAAATTGACAAAAAGAGTCAAAATACGTACGCTTCTCACTTTCTCTTCTTCACTGTTAGAGAAAAACAGAGCTAGGGTTGTCTCGCTCAACTCTTCTTCTTCCTTCTATTGCTCTGCTTCAGTTCGAAAAACAGAGGGCTAGGGTTGCGCAGCTCCTTCTACAGGTAATTTCTTCTTTGCTTTCTTCTTCTTCTTCAGTTCTTCTTCTTCTCGTTTTTCCTTTCTTTCTTCTTCTTCAGAGATTGTTTTTCTTTTTGTTCTTTCTTCTGTCAGTCCAGTTTTTTCTTTTTTTTTGTCTTTCTTTTCTCTTCTTTTTTATATTATATATATATATATATATTATTACATTTTCAGTATGTTATATTTTCAGTTTATTTGATATTTTCAGAATGTATATTTCAGTTTTTATAATTAATTATTATATATATATTATATGTATTTTCAATTTATTGATTATGTTTTTCCTTATATCTTTACAGAGATATTTTCAATTTGTGGATGATTTGGTGGTACTTTTAAGTATTTAAATTGAAGTTTTTGATTATTGATAAAATATTGTGTCTTTGCAAGGTTTATATTATGTTTTTAAGAATTGCGCTTCACTTTAATAAAGCGTGCGCTTCGCTTTGCGCTTCGCTTTTGAAGCGAAGCGAGGCCTTGTCGCTTTTTTGCGCTTCGCGCTTTTAAAAACACTGCTTTGCTTTACAGGAAAATTTTTTTTGAAGCAATGGAAGAGGAAACAGAGGAAATGAAAGAGGAAACAGAGGAAACAACCAACGGGAAGATATTTCTTAAGTGCAGACTAGGGCGTTCTGAAGGAGTCCCTGATTTTGATGACTTGGCTGATTTTATTGAGTGCAAGCCAGGAAAGGACTACCCTTCCTGGCTAAAGCATCGGCAACAATATCGTATGTTGAAATGTGACAAGATGGCATTGTTAAGGTGGAAAAGGAAGAGGAAATCTTGGAAAGTCATGAAAAGGAACTAAACTTGAATTAACTTAAAGACCTCGTTTTTATTAATCTCATTTTTCATTTCATTTTCTCTAGAGCACTCTGTAGCTTTTATATAGGAGCTTGAAGGTGTCTACTACAGGATCTACTACAAATACATTGTGAAATCATATAGTTGAAATGTTGGCTCAACTCACATACATTAAAGATTATATTACTCTATTTATTATGATTATTAATGTATGTCATAATCTTTAATGTATGTGAGTTGAGCCAACATTTCAACTATATGATTTCATAATGTATTTGTATTTCGATGTATTGTATCTAATATGTAGAAAAGAATTCATCAACTTACAAGATACATCGATGTTGTCTATGCATTTATGTGAATGGTATGCTCTCTCACTCTCTCTAAAATTTGATCTAGAGTGAGAAGGTCTGCCTTCTCACTACTTTTCTTCTCCATGTTCTACAATAACAATGGTTAAACCTTTCCTAACCTGTCCACCAATCTCTTCAAATCCTCCCAAAACCACCAGATATCAATCAGGAGCATGAAGGTAATAATTCTCCTACTACGAACTCAACCAATACATTTCAACCAGTGGCGAAGCCAGGAATTTTATTTAGGGTGTTCAAACTTGAAAGAAGTATAAAAAATCATCAATAAAGGGTGTTCAATATATGTTATATACCACTAAAATCTAATATTTTACCTATATATACGGTGTAAATTTCCGATGAAGGGTGGTCAGTTGACCACCCTTGAAGCTATGTAGCTTCGCCCATGATTTCAACCGCATAAAGGTAATGATTCTCCTACTCCAAATTCAACCACCATAATTCATACTCCTATTTCATCATCCAAAGACGTCCTCCTCCTTGATTCTATAAACAAACACATCTCCCAACCATTCTAAATCTAGCTGCAGCTAATGACTCTTTAATGCAACTCGATGACTCTTTACAAGATATACACAACCTTAATATTTTCTCTCAATCTAACCATGGCATCAATGAAAATATACAAATTCACCTATTCGTAGATGACCTTCATAGGATATACCAACCTTGGAAATACTCGATCATAATTAAACCAATGGGGAAAAGAGTCCTCCACCAATATCTTAAAAGAAAACTCTACCAATTATGGCAAATGTCAGAAAACTTTAACTTAATGGACCTTAGGGCTGACTACTTCATAGTTAAATTCACCGAGGAGGAAAATATGGCCAAAGTTCTAACTAATGGGCCTTTTTTATTGATTCCACCTTTTGCTTCAAAAATGGGAACCTTACTTCATAGCCAGTGAAGCCAAACAACTCAACTCTGCTATATGTGTTTGTCTTCCTCAACTCCCTACTGAATTCTGTGACTTTACCATATTACAAAAGATTAGTAATAAAATAGAAAAATTACTTAGAATTGATGCATCTACCTCCTCTGCCCTAAAAGTTCGTTATGCTGGACTCTATGGGGAAATCTCAATGGAATCGCCAGTTAAAACATTTGTATACATTGGAAATTACAAACAACAGATCCAATATGAAGGTGAAATTTTCCTATGTAAAAACTGTGGTACGCTAGGCCACGGTCAATCACAATGCTCGGTCACTCTACAAAATACCAATTACCAAAAGCAACAGGAAAATCAGATCACTATTATACAACAAGGAGTCCAAAGTGATTGTGTCACTACTACACAACAAGGAACCCAAAGTGTTGGGTGTCTATCACGTTCAACAAGAAAAAGCATGTTGGCCCAAAGGCAATCCCAATAGCAAAGGTATCCAATCTAGGTAAAAGATCGAAGCTCAATGATCTAGACTCAGATATGTCCTTTAATTCTCAAAAGTTTAAATATATGAAAAAAATGTATCTGTTTCGCCATTTCCTGACACTAAGGTAAGAGATTCATCTGAAAATAAAAACAATGCCAAAATATCTTCCACAAATATTGGCATTAACTCTATACATTCTTTTGAGACATGAGAGGGAGCCCACGATTTTCGAAACAAGCTCAATAACAAATCCACCAAAAATCCCTAACATTCACTGCATGCAAAGAAAATTACACGTGGATAAGGTTAAGGAAGTATTGGTAACTTTAGTAGTCGACTTAATGAAGCAATTCTTGCAAACAAAGAGATTCGAAATAATAAGCAGAAAGTAAATGCAGAAATTAAAGACATCAGGAATTTTATACTAGTTCGGATTCAATATGAATCCTAATCCAGTCCCTTTGGGTTGCAGTGGATTTCTCTGCAAGCAAATGAGTTTTCTTTCGAGTACAAATTTGGTATTTGTCTCTTAGTTTCTTTAGCACTCGTTCGATACAATGCATCACCAGTTGTACGCTCTCTTTCTATTCCTGACTTGTTACATAACAGATCTATCTAGGCTAATATGTTTGTTTGCAGTAAACTGAAGATAGTGATTTTGGTTCGATCAAAGTATTCTAAGGATGGAGTTGCACTATGAATTTATACAACGATGGTTGGTGAAGGCTTGTCAACCCAAGGGTTTTGATCCTTGGAAAGAGTTGATTCTTTCCAAGAATAAGGTACTAGTCGTTGCTTCTCGTCAGATTCTTTCCTTTGGCAATCGATGAGTTTGACAGATTTCTTCCTTGATGTTTGCGACCGTTCCGTTCTTGACTGTTGTCCGGATCTTCTAAATTTCATTGATCTTTGGTGATTTGATTTGGTTCGTCAATCACGGATTGCGTTGAGTCTTCGTTCCATTGCTGCAACTTTGATTTCCTAGAATCATGGAGTTAATATCGTAGAGTTGATTTTTTCCTTGTGCATCGTAATATTTGGGACAACTTCGTTATCATTCCTTGTTCATTCAGGAAATTCCAATAATTACTTTTTGCTTTCTTGAACTCCTGCACATGCATCATTAATTTGCATCATTAAAATATGTTCTAACAATATCCCCTTTTTTATGATGGCAAAATAATATTCATATAGGTAAAGGGATAAACAACAGTTGACTTCCCTATTTTGGACTGACCATCTTGGCTCCCCCTCAATATGTGTTGTCAACTAATCTGAACACCAGTTAACTGCCCTGTTGGTGACTGACCGACTTTGCTCCCCCTCAGTATGTGTACTCAACTGATCCTAAGATCCTCCTCAACGTGTGCAGTCGACTTGTACCTGTATATTATTGACTATGCATGGGCAGCATAGCCAAATTGACTAGTTCAAGGAATAAGAGATACTATACAAGTAGAATAGTGGAATTTACCTGAAACGAATATGCATAATATCTATGCATGTGGCATAGTCGACTTAATAACCTGTAGAGAGAGTATATACCTGCACAAAGAGCATTAATATATTCTCCCCCTTGTTAACATCAGCAAAAGAGGGAGTAGCAAAAATAATATCCACATAAGCAAAAGAAGAAAAAAACATCCACGCGCATAGCCCAACCATAGTCAAAAATGGGTTTTAAAACACAAAACAAAAAAAATTGTCTATAGATCACATCCATCTCATCGTCTCAGAAAGTAAGTGAGGGTGTTGCAGATTGCTTCCTTCATCTGTTAAAAGCTGGTGTTGGCAGCAACGCTCATCCCATCCAACATGTCATGCACCTCCTTGAAAGCTTTAACCGCATTCTCCCTTACCTTTTGCACAACCACCCTAATTTTGGACACATCTGACCTTGTTTCTTTAGAAATATCATGAGTAGAATCCACAGTTGACTGTGTGGCAAACATGAGAGTCTTGATGTCTAGGAGTTGAGAATTAATGGCGCTGAACTTTTCATTAAGGTTTTGATAATAGGTGAATTTGACTATATTTATGCCCTAAATAATCACACTTTATTGTTGTTTTGATATTATTTATGATGACAAAATGCTCTAATTAGTATTTTTAGTGTGTTGTAGGTACACAAGAGTTAATGAAGGCTAAAAGAGCGGCTTTGGAGTCAAAAGAAGGTGAAAAAGGCCAAGTGTGAAACAAGTCAAGAAATTGCGCTGAAATAGCCGAAAGAATCCAAGGCACTGTTTGACCGCGGTTCCACCGTGACCGCGGCAGAACTGCGGTAGAATAGGCCTGCGGATGTTTTGAAGATTCAGAAGACTTGATCCACCGCGGTTCCACCGCGACCTCGGTCAAACCACGGTGGAAGCCGGGATTTTTAAGGACTAAAGTGTAAAAACACAAGTTGTGTAACCTAAACCCTATATATATATTGTTAGGATTCGCCCAAAGAAGGCTAGTTTTGTACTATTGACTACTTTTGCAAGCAAACTAGTAAGAGAGAACTCTCTCAACATCTTTTTTTCTTTTACATTGAATCCTTGATTATGAAATCAATTATCTATCTTGTTTTCTTGATTATGAGTAGCTAAATCTTTATCTAAGGTTTTGATGGAATCTATTGATTGATGAACTTCTGGGTTATGTGAATACAAATTGTTAGCTAGATTTCTATTTGTTCAACTTCGTTCTTGTTGTAGTTAATTGATAGGATCCTCAATTAGCTGTGCCTATTTAGTGTGCATAACTTGGAAAAGAGTGCATATTTAGGTTATTGTTGAACAACACCACACCTAGATTATTGGAGGAATCTATAATTGTGGGCGTAAAGGTGGGGTTAGGAATAACGAAACCTTGGGTGCAATCTAAAGTGACCTGTGCAAATTAAAGCTAGCTAGGGTAGCTAAGAAGCGTGTAATAGTAAATTATTGTAATTGCTTGGGAGAGAATTACGGTAGAAATAGAGTTCATGATTGATAGAAAAATATTGACAATTTGTATGAGCATAAACAGAAGGGATTCCATCAATAGGAGAAATCAATACCTTAGTCTTTCTCATTATTCTTTACATCACATTCAATTATTTTCTTAGCTTCAAGTCTTTAGTTTCTTGCAAAAAGTAGTTAGTAGAAATCATCCACAAATATATTCAAAAGTTTGGGAAGCTGATTGGGGAGTATTGTTGGGTTTTGGAAGTTGCAATTGATAGGTTAATTCTCTGTGGGATTCGACTCTGGACTTAATAATTCGGATTATATTGACAGCGACCGCATTGTCTTTTATACGACATATTTGGGCGTGAATCTGGTTTGCAGGAATGGGAGTAGAAGGTACACCAGAAGAGGGCTTGGCTATCACAGGAGTTGGCTTGGCATCACTTTCACCCTTTTTGACCTAGACACCCTTTGATACTTACATACCCCATACTCGAGAAAGTTCTAGAGTTGTAGCACTTGTACACAGGAATAGAGGGGCAGTCTGAAAGCTGAATTTGACGAGCTTCCAAAATGTGGGTGGTGGCCAAACCATAAGAAAGACTAGTTGTATCTTCAGCACTCTCAATCATAAAATTGATAACCCAGGAGGACAACTTGATTTTGAGACAAGCTTAGCACCTTTCAAGCATGAAATCCTATAATAGAAGTTTCTTTTGGTCAACCTCAACGAACCATACGTACTCATAATTTCCTTGGTTCTCCCTCTGACGGAGTGTAATTCTGATTAGCAAATGAAGCTGCCAGCTTAATAACCTTTTCGTGATGTTTGTTGTGCATCAAAAGGCGAGAGCATATGAGGTTGAAGATCCTGTAGTAGACACCTTCAAGCTCCTATATAAAAGCTTCAGAGTGCTCTAGAGAAAATGAAATGAAAAAGATGAGATTAATAAAAAAGAGAAGCATGAAACCAGAATGAATTTATCAGTAAAGCATCTCGTACCTCGATCCAAATAAAGTAGTAACCAGCTTTGTTCTCTTTTCATCCCTCCCAAGTCAGGCGAAGTTTCACATAATACAAGAACTTCTTGGTAGGCTTCATGCTACAGTAACTAATAGAGATACAAGTGAAACATACAAGTCTCTCCTTAGGGAGCTTAATGAAGAGAGGCAAAAGACTCGCTACAAGATGAAGGGAATGTTCAACAAATCATTTGGTGCTACATTCCTCACTGACTCAGGAGTCAGGAGTCTGCTTTTGCTTACCACATTCATCAATACACAGATATATATACAAGCAAGCCTGAGAACTTTTTGTACTATCCGCCCGAGGCTTATCTTCACGTGCCCTTCGAAATAAAATCATGCCACACCATCTAAAGTTAAATTTTCTTTCCCTGGAAACGTTTGGTCATGTCCATTAAATTACTACTTTGGATAACATGTGCAGAAATTTTAATCTAGCACTTTCTTGAAGTTTTTATCCGTCTATATCTATAGATATTAGTTTGATTTTTGTGGTTATTTGGATTATAATGCTTGAATGTGAATCATATGAGTTTCATAAAGAAATGTTTCAAAAAGTGGTTTAGAATGTGAAAAGATGTTGCAATATTTGAAATAACATATATAATATCTGTCCATTTTAATTTGAACTGGGGATGGGGTGTGTCGACCGGTTGGGGGGAGGGGGGTTTCCTCTATGTAGCATAGTTGTTTTTTCACAGCTTTTTCAGAACTATGAATCATGAAACTTAGATGCCAAAAGTCTGGGATTTATACTGTTCAAGATTATGACTTTTGATCAAAATTTTGCAAATCCGATCCCTTATGTGCCCACGTGGGATCGATTTCAGTTTGCTTTACAGGTTCCGTCAAATTTGTTCAGGAATTGATTGCAACTATGATACTGCCAATGCTAAGGGATCATAAGCCAGTATACTACTAACTTTTCTGGAAGCAATTTTGCTCATATTTGTGGTAGATTCATTAGCATCCAACTTAGTGTAGCATATACCCTTGTTCTTTATTGTAGCTTAGTTGTTTTTATGGAGGGAAAGCAAGTTTATATGGAGCAGTAGTCTTAGTAAAGGATTAATATTCAGTTGTTCTTGCAACTACCAAAACAAAATGTAAGAACAAGTACATAATCCATGTAAAACACATAAAGAAGCTGGTGATAGAATTTTGAATCATCTTGAAGAATCCATTTTGGTATCACTTGGATTTACTTCTAGTTTTTTGTTAGGGTCCGGTCCTTTTCCGAATTCCGCGGATAGCAAGAGCTTAGTGCATCGGGCTACCTTTTTTTGTTTTTTAAGAACTGAACATTATGCTTGAAAATTTAGTCTTGTCAATTCAGTTTAATGGTAGCATTTTTTATTCTGTTTAGGCATATTAGGCTCCACAGCTGGAGATGACAAAAGATTGTGACACTGTCTTTCAATTTCAGCTGGACCCGATAAAATGAGTAAAATGTGTTGCAATTGAAGGCTAATTTACCAAAACTCTTGATACCCATTTGCTCATTTTGCTGATTATACTTTCAACTTTACGCTGGTTTATACAGTGTATCTCATCGGAAATATTTTGTGTCAACTGTGAGTTGATCAAAGGGGAGCCATGGAGCAACAACAAAGTTATCTTTGTGTAATCTATAGGTCACATGCTCAAGCCATGGAAGCAGCCACTAATACAAGCATTTGGGTGGATTGGCTACATCACACCCCTTGGGATGCGACTCTTTCCAGGACCCTTACAGGAATGTGGGATACTTTATGCACCGGGCTACCTTTTTTTTTTTTGTTGTTGTGATTGACCCCCTTTTCCTTGTTTGTTTTAATAAAAGAAAGAGGATGTCCAGTGTTGCAACAACTATAGAGGTATCAAATAACTAAGCCACACCATGAAAGTTTGGGAGCGGGTGGTTGAGGCAAGGGAGAGGGAGATGGCATCTATATCCGTAAACTAGTTCGGTTTCATGTCGGGCCGCTCCACTACAGAAGCTATTCACCTTGTCAGGAGATTGGTGGAACAGTTTAGGGACAAGAAGAAGGATCTACATATGGTGTTTATCGACTTGGAGAAGGCGTACGATAAGGTCCCAAGGGAAGTGCTATGGAGGTGCTTGGAGGCGAAGAGTGTGCCGGAAGCCTACATCAAAGTGATCAAGGACATGTACGATGGTGCTAAAACTAATGTTAGGACGGTGGGTGGCGACTCGGACCATTTTCCGGTAGTTATGGGGCTTCATCAAGGATCTGCGCTTAGCCCGCTCTTATTTGCCTTGGTGATGGATGCTCTGACACGCCATATTCAAGGGGATGTGCCATGGTGTATGCTATTTGCAGATGACATTGTCTTGATAGACGAGACGAGGATAGGTGTTAACGAGAGGTTGGAGATCTGGAGACAGACTCTCGAGTCTAAGGATTTCAAACTAAGCAGATCTAAGACAGAATACTTGGAGTGCAAGTTTAGCGCCGAACTGAGCGAGGTGGGTAGGAACGTGAAGCTTGGTTCTCAAGCCATTGCCAAGAGGGACAATTTTTGATATCTTGGGTCGGTGATTCATGGGGGCAGAGAGATCGACGGGGACGTCACCCACCGCATAGGGGCGGGGTGGACGAAATGGAGACTCGCATCAGGGGTCTTGTGTGACAAAAAAGTGCCACACAAACTTAAGGGAAAGTTTATAGAGCTGTGGTTAGACCTGCCATGCTGTATGGAGCGGAGTGCTGGCCGGTGAAAAGTTCTCATGTTGAGAGAATAAAGGTTGCGGAGATGAGGATCCTCGGGTGGCTGTGCGGGCTCACCAGGTTGGATATGATTAGGAATGAAGTTATTCGGGAAAATGTGGGAGTGGCTCCGGTGGATAAGAAGATGCGAGAGCGAGGCTTAAGTGATTCAGGCATGTGCGGAGGAGGAACCCTGATGCACCAGTGAGGAGTTGTGAGCGGTTGGCAGTGGGTGGCGCAAGTCGAGGCAGAGGGAGGCCCAAGAGGTATTGGGAAGAGGTGATCAGGCAAGATATGGCTAGAATGCGTATTTTTTAGGACATGGCCCGTGATAGGAGAGTCTGGAGATCTAGTATCAAGGTTGTCGGATAGGGGCCCATTGTATATTAGTTCGCACTTCTTTCCCGGTCTGGGGGTTTGGTAGGGCTCTCAATAGTTGATTTGTGCTTTGGTTTATGTTTTGAGATTACTGCATGCCATTTTATTTATGGTTTATGGCTTATGTTTTGATAATTGTCTATGTGATTTTTCATAGAGTTACTAATACTCTCCTGTTTTTGCTTTGTTTTTATCCCCCTTTTCCTGAGCCGAGGGTCGATTTGGAAACAGCCTCTCTGCCCTTTTGGGTAGGGGTAATGCCTGCTTACGTATTACCCTCCCCAGACCCCACCTTATGGGATTATACTGGGTAGTTGTTGTTGTTGTTGTTTTAATAAAAGAAAGGAGGAAGGTAATTAGGGAGATGAATTTTCTATCAAATATGGTGTTTGTTTAGAAGTACCCCATTGAGAACATTAGCATCAAGTTTGAACAATAAGCAAGAAATTTATTGGAATATGCATTAATACAAAAACCATCTCTACTATGCAGAACATGTTTACATGTGTGAAACTTGAAAGCAGAATGGATGGTCAACTTAGTCACAATTTACAGCAAACCTCACTTCCACATCTGCACAATTTATTGGTTCAGCCAGGACTAGGCTGTAGTAGAAGCCTAAGAATATCCATGGCAGGGCAGAATGTTCAATCATCTTTTACTCTAAAAGTTTTCTTTAATAATACTGAATCGCGATATTTAAGTAGAAAATGGAAAGATAGAGACATTCCACTTGGCGGCTGTAAAAAGGTCGAGTCTCATTTACATCCGGACTGAACCAGTAACCTCAACTCTGCTGGAACTGGCGTCATTGTTCTTGATTGAGAGGTTGGCAAATTGGGCTTCAAGATCTCTGCTTTTGTTTCGACGATGTTTAGAGTGATTATGCTGTTGTGGCTGCTGATGCTGTTGTTGTTGCATTTGTTGCCTCTGCATCTGATACAGAGTTTGTAACCTTGAAAGTTCCCTCTCCAACATCTCTTGCTCCACTGCATCATTAAAACATGCTCTTTAAGTTTTTCTATGGAACAATTATGTTGGCATTAAAAAGCATGCATGCAACATATATAACTCAATACTGAATAAGGCTGTAAACATTAACATGAAAGATACATACAATGTTTTATGAGCTGCTCTTGTGATAAGCTATCCAAACGCTGCCTTAAGGCTCTATTCTCCATGCTCAGTATAATATTTTGTTGGTCTTGAAATTCTAGCTCAGCAGAGAGCTCAGATCCTTCTGCCTGAAATCTCAGCACATAAAAATGTGTTACAATTCTTGTTTCTCCCTTTTTTCCCCTTCTTTGAAAGTAATCTTTTTGAGGGGAAGTGCATATAAGAAGTCAATGTCTTATAGTGTTACTATTTTTTGATAGCTAAACAAAAAGACACATCAATGTTTCACATTACTAAGATATATAACTTCCTAAACTCAGGATATAAAAGGCAAATATTGAACTAAGATAAAATCTATCAGACACTTAGTTTTACCAAGTAAAATCATCAACAACAACAATATATTCAGTGAAATTCCTCAAGTGGGGTTTGAGGAGTGTGGTATATATGCAGACCTTACCCCTACCTTGTGAAGGTAGAGAGGCTGTTTCCAATAGACCCTCAACTCAAGAAAATAAGAAACTTGGTTGTCCAAATAAGTCAGTTATTAGGCCAATCCAAGAAATAGGGCAATTTTTCAGTATGTACCTGCAAAGCTTGAACTGTTCTTTCAAGTTCAGCTATGTGCTGTAGTTTTCTGACACGTGATCGGTGAGCAGATTGCCTGCATAATTTAGATTTATATACAGCTGTGTACTCTTTAAAACCTTACTGGGATGTTTGGCTTGTGTAATTTAGATTCAACTAGTAGTTGACATTGTAATGAAACCTTACTGTTTAGCACGTTTTGCATCAGCCTTGGACATGGAATGTTTGGCTTGTGTATTGTTCGATCTTTCGCTAGATCCCTCTTTATTTTGTGTACTTATGACCTCTCTGTTATTCTTCTCATTCAATTCCAGAGCAGCCTATATAAGAAGAAGGATCCTCATTAGCTTCAGAAGTCATGTCTCGATCGCGTATTCAGATATTAAAACAATTGTGTACAAGCTAAATTTTATCTTAATAGGGCATGCACACCTTAGCAGAAGTTGTCTTTGTGTCATAGGAAACTGAAGTAAACTGATCTTTGTAACTGACATAGTTGATTGAAGATCCTCCTACATGTACATTGTTGTTATTTTCCCTTGTGTTTAACCTCTCTGCAGCTGCTCCTACGTACGCAAAAGTGTCGCTAGCTGAACGGCGATGACCTTTGTGTACAACTATTGTTTCTGCAGGTTCATTCAAAAGGTCATCAAGCCAAGAAGGTTGCTCCTCTATAAGAAAGCTCTCCGAGTTACACCGATGATGGTGACCCGATCCCGATCCTGATCCCTCTGAAGTGGAGTCCATGATCAACTGCTTGTTTGAAAAGGAGAAATTTTTCAAGCTTGATGATCCATTTGAACTTTCCATTTCTAAAGAAATATCTGCAGGTGATCAATGTTCGAAGTGATTAATTCATAACTAACATATAGCTTTATATGAATACCTTTTAAATGTCATAACTAGAACAACATCCGAAGAGGAACCTTGGATAACTGGTAACATTGTTGCAATGTGACCAGAAGGTCACGAGTTCGAGCCATGGAAGCAACCTCTTGCAGAAATGTAGCGAATGTTGTGTACAATAAACTCTTTTGGTCCATGGAAGCGGGAGCTTAATGCATCGGTTCTTAGAACAACCTCTTGTTTTGTCTTTTTGGACCATAAATCCTTAAGGATATAAAGGTAACTAGGTGCACAAAGCATTCCATTCACGCGAAGTCCAGGGGAAGGATCCTTAAGGATATAAAGGTAAATAGGTGCACAAAGCATTCCGCATTCACGCGAAGTCCGGGGGAAGGGCCGCACCTGAAGGGTATGATGTGACAGCTTACCGTGATGCAAGTATTCGTGGCTACTTTCACGGCTCGAACCTAAGACCTGTAGGTTTCATGGAGATAACTTTACTGTTGCTCCAGGCTCCACTTAAAAAATCCTAAAGGATGATGAACACAAATAGTAGCCTGAAAATTTCCCCTTTTTAATATGCGCATTAATTGTGCTCTAGGCAAATCATGAGACGCTTTAAGCTTTCACCAAATGCAATTTGAGTTTCCGAATGAGGAAAAATTAAAAAAAGTCCAAATTTGAAGGCAAAATAAGATCAACAAACACTAAAAACCAGAATATAGGTTAAGATCATCTATATGAATCATTCTAATGCTGACCTTAATACTAAGTTTAAAATTGTAATTGGGTGTTTTTATCAAACAACACCTTGGTCATATTATTTATCTATCATGGAAAATAAAAAACTGTCATAAATGGAATTTAAACGTTTTTGCTTCATTTAGAGCTGTAGGGTTGGACATTATATGTATGTGTGAATAACAAGTATAGATTGAATCAAATAATATACTCTATACGTCTAAATTTTGAATTTGCCATTATGTACGACGCATAGCAAAGCATTGAAATTATTTGATCAAATTAAGAGCAATTATTTACAAATAAAATGATAAAAAAGAAGGGAATTTCTCATCAATTCTTCATATGATATAATTCACTAATCCACAAAACAAAGAAGGAAAAATTTGGAATTACCAAAAGAGGGATGTAGAGAATAATTAAAGAGAGAAACGTAGCCCCAAACTTGGGGGGCCTCAGCAAAGAGGTGAAGTTGAGAGACCCCACGCTTTGGTCCTCAATCCTATATTTGCATTTGCCTTTTCATTGTTCTAAACAGTGTCTCCATCTTGTTGAAACTCAAAGAGGGAAAAAGAGAGAAAGAGCGCACTTTACGTAAACCAAAGGAAACGGGATCCTACCACGTTTTGTACTTTATCAAACTACTTTCACCTATTTTTAATTTCAATTATAAATCGAGATAACGGTACATTTATTTTTATATGATATATAGATCACATATTCAAGTCAAGAAAATAATCATTAATTTTTGTATTAGTGTAACTTGTCTACCTCACGATCCTTAGGTTGCATTAGTACAGGTTGTCTACATCACAACCTTAGGGTGCGATCCTTCCTCGAACCTACGTGAACGCAAGATACTTTATGCACTGACTGTTTTTTTTTATGTTTATTTTTAATTTTGAATCGTAACCAAGAAAATGTGTAGAAGAATTTGTGACACGAACAAGCCACAAAATAGTAGTCAAATAATAACATTACAAAATAGTAGGCACACGTAGTCAGGACATCGTATACACTTCATAATTGGAAGGGGTTCAACTGAATTTAATAAAATTATTTTTTTGTAATTGATAGCAACACGATTGGAATTCAAGAATTACTAAAGAAAAACAAAAAACATGCGGAAGCTAAAAGAAAAAAAAAAGAAAAACAAAAAGGCAAAAATTAAAGATTTTCTTGAATTCAAGAAGTCTGTTCTTGAAGTTGAATCCTAACAACAACAATTAGCTAACAAAGAACTAATCGCCTTTGGTAGAGAATTAAAAACAAGAAATAGATTGTGAAACCCGACTCTTTAGAATAACAAGAACAACAATAAACCTAAACTTATCATCTTTCTTGAATACCTAAAAGTAATCTAAGATTTCGAAAAGGGTTTAATCTTACCACCTTAAGTTGAGTCTTGAAGGTTGAAGAATAAATCCAAGAGTAGCCACACACAAGAGTGCAAGAAAAATCTCACAATTTTTATTGATAATAATCTGAATTATCTACCTAAAAAATCAAGAAGATACCCCTTTACATAGAGGGGTCACGAAATTGTATTTAAAAATAAGGAAATAAAGTCCTAAACTACTTTGGACAACAAGTTCAACTAACCTAGGAAAATGTAAAACTCTAGGAAATAAAAACTAAGTCAATCTTGGAAAGTAATTCTACCAATCTTGGGAAAAGTAAATTATTAACCTTAAATAACTAGGAAAGCAATAAATATAGTCCCATAATATATGGAAATAAGTCCCAAACCAATCTTGGATAGAATCTTGAAAAGTTTGGAAATCTTGAAGGAAATTTGCAAGCAACTTGGCACCAACTTGCACTCAACATCTAGCACGCCTATTATACATTTCTTGGATATCAAGTAAGTCATATTTATGCTATTAAAATGGGATTTTATGTAGGACTTAATGGGCTGCAAGTTTGGGCACATTTATGTACGAAATTGGTCCAATGACCTTGTTATACAACTTTTTAACTTGAGATCTTGTTAAAGGCTCTCTTTGCGATTCTAAAGCTTTATACTTATCCTTAAATAGATTTGAGCTTCCTAGGATACTATCAGTAGTATAAAATTCTTACACTTTGAGGCAATCCCCCACACCAGGCTTAATTATTTGCGTTAGATAAACTATTAATAGACTAAATAATGGAGCGGTGTTTGAGGGTTGGAATGGCTTTAAGCAAAAAACCCAAATCTCATATTCCAAGCCTCTAGGAACCCAGTGGGGCATGCCACTAAATGTTCAGTCCTAATGTAGAAGAAATGCTCAAAAGGGCGAGGGTCGATCTCATGGTCCAGTATCACAGTCAGGCCCCTCGACCCACGAGGGCACACTGGAATCATGGTACCGCGAACTCTCTGGGAGCATAGAGGCTAAGCACATGTTGTAGCATGAACACCCTACCAGCCAGTTCCGCATACTTAATACACATTGCTACAATTTATAGAGAGAGGGAGTGAGTTGACACAAGCATACCCCGTAATAACGACAGAAATCCACCACAAGTATTGGGAGCGGGACGTTAAACTCCAACCTGAAGGGATAGGCGTAAATAATACGGTATCACTTGCGATCGGTATGGACCCTCTCCTCGCTTCTAGTAAGAAAAATATCTGCATGGGTGGGGATGGCCCCATGTTCCCGTATGTGGGCCATCCTAATTTCCCTCATTAACGGGGCTTCATCCACCGGATCCTCCCCACCATCGACAGTGAAATCAATCACCGGACCTCCAGGCCGAGGTACAATCTCGTCAACCGATGGAACTTCACCGGTTTCTACCTGTTCTGCACCTCCCATTGCGAGAGATGGCCCTTCAACTACGAGAGAATTGACCAGAAAATCTAACGAAAGAGCATTGTGGGAAGAACTGCCTGCCATTATTGATTTACTAACAAGAAAGGAATAAAGTTTGGTGGACAAGAGGAAAGTTATAACGATCAAAGAAAGAAAGACGAAGGTGAGCTAGCAAGAAGAAAAAGTTTCTTCAGAATCACTCTTAGATGAACAATGAAAATATGAGAAGTGAATGCCTCAGCCCACCTTCATAGGCAACATAAATGGCTTTTGTGAAACCCAATAGCCATCATTAACTACATGACCAATCGCAAAACGGTTCGGTTCTACAGAAACATGTGTTATTGTGACAAGATTCACGAAGCGACTTCTCAGTCATCCACCAATGTATCACCGTTGAAATGATTGCAACGGCCTACGAATGCTGAAAGAATGTTTTGTGCACCTTCAAAACTTTGGACGTTGCCAGATACGTACAAAGCATACACTTATTTCCCTCGGCCGCACTGCACACGGCCCATCCTTCGTAGTCGACGTTTATGATCCCAAACAAAGGTGAGGGTCAGAGCGTAACGAAGTTCAATCTCGCTTGAATTGAGTTAAAAGGTCACGTACCGTCGCCGAGAAGAAGCGTTCAATCTTGATCATACGGCGACTTGATAACATGATAATAAAACACTAACATTCTACAAGGTTTGCCATCCCCAAAGAGAATTCAGTCTCGACCGAAGCAACAGTCAACCTCCCTATTCGAGTTTCTTAAATCACAGTCAATGAAGTCCGCTTATCGAGCTCGGCTGTAGCACGATCTCAATAAGCAGAGGGACTAACTGTATGGGTCAGAATCTGGTCCAACAACAATTAATAGAGTTAATCTCTTCTTGTGCTAATCCATAATTAATAAGTGGTATGACCACTTACTCATAACGTTACTTGACTCTTACTTGGTTCGATCAACGAGGGCGCGACCCATCCACCCCCCGTGGGGGCGAAACCCCAGCGTGGTCACAACTACTTACTGTCAGCTCACGGAGCTCGCAACTATAAATACAAAAGAGGGAGCCCTAGTAAGGGTTTTTTTTTCTTCGCCAGTATTCACAAAAGAGAGAGAGAAGAGACAAAGATACCCATCTTATGGGAAGATGAAACACCATTGTAAAGCTCTGAACCTCCTCATGGAGAGGCAGACCAAACCAATATCATCAATAAAAGCTGTTAATGTTTCTTCTTCTAATCTTGAATACTTATTATCGTTTTTTTTATTTGGTCTAATGGATTATTACGCTTTGTTATGATTTTCCCGTAATTCATGTATATTATTTTATACTCATAAAGTGTGTGATAACGTTTGAGAAAACACCTATTATTACATTGTATTCTTGAATACATGGTTTGAACAAAAGTGAATACAACGGCTGACAGCTCAACTGCCCTATTTATTAACCGATTTTTGCTACTGTATTCATGAAACCATCCCAATTTATGTGAACCTGTTTGACTAGGCACAGAGTTGAAGAAAAAATGAAGACTTTTAGAATTTGTGGTCCTAAACGAGTCAAAAGGGGGTTCAAAGTATTTGTGTGGTTATAAAATCTTCAAACTAAGTGTAGAATTTGAAGTTTAAGCTAAATTGTTTTCAAATTTAGAAATGGGTCATTATTTTGGAACGGACCAAAAAAGAAATAGGTTCGTATAAATTGGAACCGAAGGAGTATATATTACTTTAGCTTGTGTTAGTTTTAAGAATGGATATTTCCCTACGCATATATAGGAAGAGCACATGCATTCGGAAACCATATGAGTCTATCTTTTGTGATAAAACCTTCTGCAAATTTTCAGACTCCAAAAGAGAAAGACCAAACAAGGATTGGTTGCACCCAACATCTGTCTTTATGAAAAAGCAGATTAAGGGTTTAATGTATGAGGAAACACACATAAGTGATTGCATTGTTTGCCCAAAAAGCAGTGCATCCATGGGATTAATGCAGGGAATTCTATAGCTATAGCCAGCCACGTACATACTGTTAGTTGAATGAGAATTAGTCTCTCCATGCATACCTCACGTAAATCAGTTGGTATTAGGTGGGTTGTTATAAACCATGGGACCTCTCATGCATGTAATCTTCATTTCTCTATTTGACTCATTATACTTAAAGACTATGTCTTCTTCTCAACTGCTCTCTCTTTATCCCTCTTACTAGCAGTGACCAATTTCTCTATTTAAGGCCTCATCTTTCACAATCACCTTATCAACTTAACAACCATATATAACTTGCTATTAAAATTTAGGTATAAAATGGCTGCCTTCAACTTAGCTTCTTTCTGCATAATGGTACTGAGTTTTTCAATAACATTTGCTAGTGGAAATAGTGTTCGCAACAAAACATGCATTGATGATGCACCCATCGTATTAAGTTTTGGTTTGTACCAAAACAGCTGCCCAGAAGCTGAAGCTATCATATATTCATGGGTGGAAAGAGCAGTGTCTCAAGACCCTAGAATGGCTGCTTCTTTGCTTCGTCTTCATTTCCACGACTGCTTCGTTAATGCAAGTCCACTTTTTCTTTTTTCTTTTTATTTGAATAGTATATTTTATGTTAAATAATACTCCATATGTAAAAGCATTTCAGGGATGTGATGCATCAGTATTGCTGGACGATACCCCTAATTTTACTGGAGAGAAAACAGCTGCCCCAAACTTGAACTCATTGAGGGGTTTTGAAGTGATTGATTCCATCAAAGCTGATTTAGAATGGGCTTGTCCCCAGACTGTATCATGTGCTGATATTCTTGCTATTGCTGCTAGAGATTCTGTTGTTCTGGTATTATATTATTCCTAATTATATACTAGTAACAAATAAGAAAGGAAAACTAGTAAAGTTGTTGCTATGTGACCAGGAGGTCACGGGCGTTCAAACCGTGGAAACAACCTCTTGCAGTAGTGCACGGTATACAATAGACCCTTGTGGTTCGGCCCTTCCCTGGACCTCGTGCATAGCAGGAGCTTAGTACACGGGACTACCCTTTTATTGCTAACAAAAAAGTAATTCAGAACTTTTCCAATAATGCGCAAATCCAATATAATTATTGCAGTCAGGAGGTTGGGGGTGGGAAGTGCAAATGGGGAGAAAGGATAGCTTAACAGCTAGCAGAAAAGCAGCAAATAACAACATTCCTGGACCAAACTCTAATGTTGCCACCCTTGTTTCCAACTTTCAAAACATTGGTCTTTCTCTTCAAGATATGGTCACTCTCTCTGGTAAACTTAATTTGAAGGGCTAGATGATATTATATTAATTTAACTTATCGCGATTTAAAAATAAATGTAGGACTAATTAATGTTTATTATATTGAAGGTGCACATACAATTGGAAGGGCTAGATGTTCAACATTTAGTTCCAGACTTAATGGGGGTAGCAATTCAGACATGAACTTGGATTTCTTGCAGTCACTGCAGCAACTGTGCTCAGTTTCTGATACTAACACAACACTAGCAAATCTCGATGACATGACACCATCAACATTCGACAATCAATACTACGTTAACCTTCTCTCAGGAAAAGGGTTGCTTGTTTCAGACCAGGTCTTAGCAAGTGGGGATGACAATACTAGAGAAATAGTGCAAACTTATGTGGATGATCCATCTGCTTTTTTTGAGGATTTTAAAAACTCCATGCTCAAAATGGGAAGCTTTGTACCACCAGCTGGAACAACTGGTGAAATTCGCGCTAACTGTAGGGTTGCCAATCTATTTAATTCTTAAGACTCCATGAAAATCATTACTATTATTTGATTATGAACTAAGTTTCGACAACACTTATAAAAGTTTCTGCGTACTTCATGGATGGTTCCATACATCAGTTTGTTGTACAAAGCCGTACCAACTCATCCTCCAACATAGGAGTCGGATATTTTTTCAATGCAATGATTTAACATAGCCCAAAGAGGAAAGCAATCTTCACAGCTCATTCAAAGCTTTTTTTTTAATCAAAGGAGAAACCACGAGCATAACAGAGAGGGCGACGTCCACCCTTCACAAAATCCGAATTTCCCCGATGCATCGTTCTTTTTATTTTGTAGGCTAAGCTCTGCTCATACTGAACAAAAAATGGTGATATATTAGGACGCAATATGATTTATAACCTGTAGCAGAAAGTTGCAATGGTAAATGCAACTTGCATTTAGTGAAGGACGACTTATACATGGCAAGCAGCGACTGCGACTTCTAAATCACAATCATTAAACGAGACTTATAAACTTATATCTCTAAAGTTGGAGAAAATATTAATGTGTGAATTTTGCTGAATTTTTTTCCTTCAGGTGAGAGATTTTTATTTTCCTTGGTTAAAAACCATGAAGTCTGTTTTTTTTTTTCCTTCTAATTTACTTAGATATTTTCTATATTCTTAATTTGGTGTCAAGTTTAGCATTTCTTCTTGATTTTATTCACGGAATTCTTAATAACTCAACTCAAGAATGTTAAAAGAGGAGTAATTTTGGTTCTACTCAAAAAGGATTCTCCTGACTATTATTAGGTATGTCGTTTCTTATAAATTCTACGGATACTGTAATGACCTGATAGGTCATCTAGAGTGCCAAACCTTAATTATGTATTTTAAAAGCTAAGAAATGTTATTTTAGCCTTCCTCAATTTGCGTGTGCAGTTCGGGTCTCTTTCCGGAAGGCTTTTATGTTAAAAATTGATAAAATACGAAATTATGTCTTAAAATCGATTTGAGTTGACTTCGGTCAATATTTTGAGCAAACGTACCTGGACCCATATGTTGACGGTCCTAATGTGTCCCTATCATGATTTGGGACCAGGGCGTATGCCCGAAATTGAATTCGAAGGTCCCTAGCTCGAGTTATATCTTTTTATCGAAATTTGAAGTCTAAAGGTTTAGTGAGTTTTAAGGATTTGAGGAATGTAGAAGATTATACTAATGGCCTATTCATTTGTGTTTTGGTTTTGGTTGTTGTTGGCTTCTAATTTCATAAAGTTGTGGTTCCTTCTCCATGATGGCACTAGTATATATCACTACTTGCTTCCCTGCAGTTGGATCTTGTGGTGAACGCATGTGCATTGAGCATTTGTACATCATGCTGGGGCAGTTGAAGATGAACATCTTGCTCCACAATTCTGCGTAGAAAAATATTTTTACTTCATTTAGGTTTGAAAACTCCACACTCGGTTCCATACCTTGTTGTGTGAGTTCTTCTTCTTCCCCAACTGGATTTGTTTCTTGTGCATTGTGTTGGGGAACTGGGTGCATGTTGATTGGATGGTTGTTCCGTGGTTGTGCTTCTTCTTGGCTTACATGCATGTTCCATGTCATTAATATTGGATTTAGGATAGTGTTCTCCTCCCGTGGAAAGAAGTGAAGGTTTATTGGTAGATTTAGTAGGTAGTGTTGGTTTGTATTGTGAAAGGTTCCACTCAGAATGTATTGGTTGTATCAATGTGTGGTTCATGTTGGGGGCTAGGGGGTTGAGTATATTGTTGATCCACATTTGGTTCGTATAATTATTCATTGCTAGATGCATTGCCTCTGAGATAACTTGTGCTCGATAACGTGTATTTTGGATTATTATCACCATTTTTGCCCATTGATTTGGATGTTGAAGGTGATGGCATGACCGAAAATGCCCGCTTCTAGCTATGATGTTGGTTGGTAATTCTGTGATGGAGGTGAAGATGTGAAAAAGGGTGGTTGATTTGGTAGGTGAGGAGGGAGTGGTAGATGATTGTCCATTGTTTGGTTCCTCTATTGATGAAGGATGTGGACAAAACTGAATCTCCTTCTGGTTGGGAAAGGTAACCTTGGCAATTTTACTAACGATGGTGTTTATTATATTTTTGGTAGGAGGTGATGATGAAGAAGTAGGATTACTGTTATCCTTTGTGGGATCAGTTTGCATGGAAGATGAGTGGAATAACGTATTGGCTTTAACAAGATCATTTGTAGATTTATCTTTAGCAACATATGGATTTTTTCTTCAATTTGGTAGTGGGCTTGTGCATGCATGGTAAGTGTCTTTTGAACTCATTATGAATAGAGTTTTTGTTAGTATTATTAAGAATTATGTTGGGTAAGTTTGTAGGCGGAAGTATTCTTTTTCATATTCGGAGAGTTAGTAGTAATATTTTTTTTAATAATTTTTGTTCCAATGATTGAGTTCCAATTTCCAATGCTTCACCAGTTGGCTCCATGTGTATGGTCATATCATTAAGAATGTTCATATTCGTTTGAATGCATTGATTGTCTTCTAAACCATTTATTAATGAAGTAGTGGTTTCATTACAAACAGTGGAAAAGTCTAAAAGTGGCTAAATTTGTTGGACGTATCTACAACCTGTTTGGAAGAATTAACAATTTTGGAAGAAGCATATTTGATTTTTTGTAAGTGTCAGAAATAATAGCATGTTCGTTTTCAATGTACCTAGGTTTTTGGGTATTAAGATACTTACATGTAGCAACATCGAATATTTTTGCATTCATACATGTTGTTGCTGCCTTGATTGGTGGTTTTGGACGTGTACTGAGAACCTTTTTTTTGGTAAAGGATATTGTCTTCCACTCTCATTCATCTATGTCCCGTTCATTAGTTGCTTGATCATTTTTTTGTGAATTGGCCTTGGTATCTTGTAACTTTCAATATGGGCCACTGATGGGATTATGACTAATCTGCCACAATTTTTGCATAAGAAATTTTCTCCTTCATATAAGATTTGTTGTTTATAGGCTCCAACAAAAATAAAGGGTTTGACAGGTAAATTCATTTGTACTTCAACACATAATCTTGCATATCTACCTCTTAGTGTTGATGATGTGCATGCGTCAATCCATAGTAGTTTGCCTATTTTATTCTTAATTTTTTGTAGTATAACACCATCCTAAAACTCTGTTGGGAGCTGTGGTAATCGTATCCATACCGCCGAATATAATTGTTTGGGTTCACTAGCCACAAATTGAGGCTCCTATTTATCAACCGATAGAAATAAACCAGTAATGAATCATGAACCATTATTCAATGAACGAATCGTGATTTTTTCCTTGTTAAATTTTACTATATAATAATCTGCTCCAAGATCTATGAGTGTAAGATTTTGAGTAGATTTCCATAGCTTTTGTATTTTCCTTTTTAGGTAGGAATGAAGGATACATTTACCCATGAGTCTAATGATGAGTGAATATTTTCAAAGGTGATAGATGCGTTAGAGATCTTCTTCCACTGGTAGGTTATCTTTTATATTTTCACTAATTGCTTTCATTTCATTTATATGTGGCGAGCTTTCTTAAATCATCCATTAGAGTCTCGTATGGTATGGGTTGAGTGTAGTATTCCCTTTGTTTTATGGATATGTTATTTTCTTCTGAATTTGCTTGTTGCATATCCTTGAAGGTAGGTGTAAGATATTGAAGGGATGAATGGGTTGAGGTAGATTTTGTAAATGACCATGCACTATCCCCATTATTATGGTTTCCTTTATTAAGAAAGATGTCTGGTGGTTTTGGAGGAATCTGGAAAGTTTGATTGGTCGAGTGTGCTAGATTGGTCATCCTTTTTTAGTAGTAGGAGATTTTTAAAAGATGAAGACGAAGAGGACTTGGAGAGAAAGTAGAGCTAATGGACTATTTTTGTTACCTAGGGATATGGACGAGATTAATTAGTTATAGGATATGATCGATTATCTATCAAATAAGTAGAAAATTATTGTTGAAAAGTAAAAAAAAGAATTAATGGCTGCCATCATTTTTCTTTGCTTTTAATTGTAAGGGCAAAAGGCGCCGATCTTTTTTCTTCTTTTTTTTTTCTCGCTAATCAAAATGTTTATATTTCATTTTTATAAGTTTTCTTTCTCAAATATATGATTATTAGTAATTTAAATGTTTTTTGTATATTATTTTAAAGATGAAATTTATGTAATTTTAATTTTATTTGAGTATATATTTTATTATTTGTAATACTCCTTTGGGTCTTTCTTAATTAGATGAAACTTAATAAGCATCTTTGGTAGTATAAAATTAATTATGTAGAAGTATAGATGTTACACCACACACTCCCCTCCCCCTTCTCCCAACACACTGGAAGTTGAAGATTAATGAGGTTTTCAATGCAACCAATCAGCTGGCGGCACCTTATGGGGACAAAGGGTATAATTACGCCTATCAGATTGCGCCAGCTGCCCCATCGAGTGTTGTGGCCCGTGCCGGGTAACCTGTTTGACACTAGTGATGGTGGAATTTCTGAATTTAATATATAAAGCAGTACAAATTTCTTCTCCATCATTTCAACATAACCTTGTTAGCCTTAAGTTTTCCCAAAAACACTCCCGGGCTTTCTCTAAGAACTTTGAAATGATTCAAGGCTAGAGTCAAGGGAAAACTTGGTGAAGAATTAAAGTAAAGAAGCGCGTGATCATTTAGGTACCATCTATATCCTTCTCGCCTTGGTAGCCTTTGAATCTTATGTCTTCTTATAATTTTTGTAACTCTCGGGCAATTATAACATACACAGTTACATAACGGTAGTCAGAGGACAACGACCTTGAGTCACTCCTATGACGACCCGGCCCGTCGTCACGGGAATTTCCACCCCGTTATGTTGTAAATACATGTTTTATGCTTTTATATCAGAGTTAGAGTCTATCGGGTAAGTTAGGAGTGAATTGGATTGAAAATGAGGCATATAGCCTTTTTGAAGGAAAATTAAATAAGGAAAGTCAACCCGGAGTTGACTATTTTGTTATAGGGCTCGGAATCGAATTCTGATGATTCGGTTAGTTCCGGGAGGTGATTTGTGACTTAGGGGAGCAATCGGAAGTGATTTTGGAGGCCCGGTGTAGAAATAGGCTAGAATTGGCTAAGGTTGAATTTTGGCGAAATCCGAACGGTAGGTGAGATTTTGATCCGGGAGTCGGAATGGAATTTCAATAGTTACAGTAGCTCCGTTAGGTGATTTTGGATGTGCCTGCAAAATTTCAGGTCATTCGGGCGTCGTTTGGTCGGGTTTTTGATGGAATGTGTAATTCGGAAAGTTTTAAGAAATTTAGGCTTGAATCCGTGGGTAATTGGTGATTTTGATGTTTAGGATGGTGTTTTATGATTGGAGCAAGTTCGTATCGTGTTTTGGGGTATGTTGGTTGTTTTCGTTGGGGTCCCGGGGGCCTCGGGGGGAATCCGAACCATTATCCGGCACTTTGAAACAAGAAAGGGTCTGCTATAAATTGCAGATCACTGGGCATGAAATAAGCCTTCGCGTTCGCGAAGGCAAGTTCCGCGTTCGCGTAGGCCAGGTTCAGTAAGGCATCGCGTTCGCGAGGGCAATGCCGCGTTCGCGTAGGTTGGAGCCAGTTGGCCATCGCGTTCGCGATGGGTTGGGTCGCGTTCGCATAAGAGGAAAAAGTAAGGCATTGCGGACGCGTGACTTCATGTCGCGTTCGCGTAGAGTAAAAGTCAGGGGGCTGAGGAGTTGATCTTCGCGGACGCGTGAAGGAGTGTCGCGTTCGCGATGAAGAGGAGGGTTAAGGCATCGCGTTCGCGTGAGAGGCGTCGCGAACGCGATGAAGAAAATAGGTTGGCAGTAAAGTTAAAACCAGAACTGGTCAGTCGCGGGTTTAATACCCAAAACCTCTATTTTTGAGTTCCAAGAGAAAAAATTGACGGGAGATTGCTGGGAAATCATCGGGGTTTCATTGGAGGTAAGTTTTGTGGCTTAATTACATCATTTTAACATGAAATCCTTGGTTAAATCCTTGTAAATGGAAGATTAAAGGTGGGTTTGAGCCCTAGGCCTAAATTGAAGAAAAACACCGATTTGAGTGGGCAAATGGAGTCCGATTTTGGTAAATTTTATATGCCTAGACTCATATCGAGATGAGGATTCCGAATATGTGACTTTTGTAATTTTTCGACAAGCGTACCGAAAGTCGGGTTTTGACAACTTTGGGAATTTTGATGTAAATTGAGTTGTATTGATTGGGTGTCGTCCCATTGGCCTAATTTGTTGTATTTCTACTGTATTTGATCAGATTCTATGCGTGTGGAGCTTGATTCTCGTGGCAAGGGCATTGCGGAGTAGTCGTCGTGCCGTATTGAGGTGAGTAATAGATGTGGGTGATGACCAGCGGGTTCGAAACCCCGGTATACCACTTTGTGATTCTGTATAGCGGTGAGACACGTACTCTCTTGTGAGTGCGGGGTCGATTGTGATTGGGGACTATGGCTTAGTCCGACTTGTTGATACTGTATTATGACATTGGCTATTCTTGAGCCGTCGAACCTCCTTCTCGGATGGTTGCATACTATATATTGAGATATTGGCCACTCTTGAGCCGAGGAACCCCTTCTTGGGCGGTTGAGTATACTTGTGGGCCGTGAGCCAGTTATTGGATCCCGCGAGGATCGTTATCATTGTCTTATCATATTGACATGTTAGTTACTACCGATCCGTAGCTATTTCTGTTATCATGCTATTTCCAATCTCTGGAACTTGGTATTACTGTTTAACAACTGAAAAATGATAAAAAGGTTTTCAAAACTACTTTTGAGCCTGCAAGGCTGTATTTGCATATTAGCTGACTGGTAGTGGATCGGGCTGCGCGCCGTAGCAGTATATATGTTGGATCGGACTGCACGCCGCAGTGATATTGTGCTTGGGCTGTAGGAGCCCCTCCGGAGTCTGAACCCCCACAGTGAGCACGGGTACCCAAATTGGATCGGGCTACGCGCCGTAGCGGTCATATCATGCATTGCATTGCATTTAGCTACATCTGCTAGCTGTTATACTGTTTTGCTGGTACTTGTTGGTACAGGTACAGTTGATATTGATTCTGTGACAGGGTATTTTATTACAGCTTTACATAGTGCTTTATTGCGGATTTCTTATCTGCGCTGTCTTACCCCTATTTATTACCACTGAGTCTGGAAGTACTCATTTTACTCCCTACACTTTGTGTGCTGATCCAGGTACCTCTCAGCAGTGATCCAGTAGCTGTGCGAGGCGACATCTGTGGGATATACGAGGTAGCTGCAGAGTCCACAGGACCCGATATTCCTTCTTACTGTCTTTTGATTTTGTATCGACTTTTCTTTCCGCACTTGGTATCTTGTAAACCTTTATACACTTATGTTCAGTAGAGGCTCATGACTCTTGACCCTTCGGTCTATGGGAGTTGGTATATTTTGGGACTTGGTTTCCCGTTTTCGGTATATGTATCGATGTTGCTTCGTGATTTGATATGCTTAAATGGGATAAAGCGAGCTTCTAGCTCCGTTCTTGTTATTGATTGGTTAGGCTGGCTTAGCAATGTGCTGAGCGCCATCACGACCGGATTTGGGGTCGTGACAAGTTGGTATCAGAGCCTAGGTTTACTAGGCCTCATGAGTCTTGAGCCGGTTGGTAGAGTCTTGTGGATCGGTACGGGGACACCTGTACTTATCCTTGGGAGGCTGCGAACCTTTAGGAAAATTTAACTTTTCTTGAACTCTGTCGTGCGATCTTGTTGTTCTGAGAACTGAACTTCTATATTATATTCTCTCGCAGATGGCGAGAACGCGAGCATCAGGACGAGGTGGACGACCTCCATTGCCACCTGTTAGAGGCCGTGGGCGCGGTCGTGCTAGAGGTAGAGGTAGGGCGGCTGAGGCAGTGCCAGCTGACCCGCCCGTTGTACCAGTTCAGGAGCAGCCCCCAGTGGTTGATGCTCCAGCAGCCCCAGTTCAGGGCCAGACCGTATCTATTGCTATTCCCGGTCTTCGGGAGACTCTCGCTCGGATATTATCCGTGTGTTCCGGTTTGGCTCGGGTAGTCTCGGCTCATCGCTACCGTAGCGACATCACGGACGAGGGGTGGTCGCGGACCCCTGCAGCTCGCACACCCGAGCGCGGTTGTTCGGGGACTTCGGACGCCGAGGCGGTCCCCGCTCGGTGGTTGCACCGATTATTCCTCCGGCTGCACCAGCTCCGGCTCCGGAGCATATGGTTCAGAGTTATGCCCGACGACGAGCGGCGTCGTCTCGAGAGATCTGGTAGACTTCAGCCACCCCATTACGGTGGCGTTGAGGGCGAGGATGCCCGGGGTTTCTTGGACAAGTGTCAGAGGATGTTGCGGACGGCTGGTATTCTTGAGTCCAGCGGAGTTTCATTTACTACCTTCTAGTTCACCGGTCCCGCATTTGATTGGTAGGAAGAGTTTGAGAGGCGTAGGCCTGCAGGAGCAGCACCTCTCACATGGCAGCAGTTCTCTACCCTCTTTCTAGAGAAATATGTACCTCAGTCTCGTCGCGAGGAGCTACGTCGCCAGTTCGAGTGGTTGGTTCAGGGCGACATGTCTGTGACCCAGTATGAGCTCAGATTCACACAGCTGGCTAGGCATGCCACATGGATGATCCCTAATGATAGGGAGAGGATCAGGAGGTTCATTGATGGCCTCAACTACTCTATCCACATTCTTACGACCAGAGAGAGAGTTTTGTCATCATCATTCGAGCAGGTTGTTGATATGGCACACTCCATTGAGGCGGATCGTCGCCGAGAGAGAGAGAGGAGCGGGAGGCCAAGAGGCCTCGTGGTTCTGGCAGTTTCAGTGGTGCTCCATCTAGAGGGCATTCCCAGCAGAGCAGAGGTCGCTCATCTAGACCTTCTCATTCAGGCCGCCCAGAGCAGAGCGGAGGTTCTTATGGTCGTGGTCGACGGGGGTTTCAGCAGGGTCAGTCATCACTTAGTGCCCTCCCAGCCCAGAGTGCAGCACCTACTTCTTCAGCCCAGGGTTCTTCTGCGGCGAGGGGTTCCCTTCAGTACCCTTCTCCGGCACCGGGTGCATGTTATGAGTGTGGTGAGTTTGGTCACATGAGGAGACAGTGCCCTCGACTCCATAGGGACAGGACTCAGCAGAGGGATCAGCCCTCCTCTTCAGCACCATCTCAGGCTAGTAGAGGTGGAGGTCAGTCTTCTCGTGGTCACCCCAGAGGCGAGGAGAGATCTGGTGGAGGCGAGGCACGGTTCTATGCACTTCCTGACAGGCGTGATGCGGTTGCCTCCGATGCAGTGATTACAGGTATCATTTCTGTCTGTCACAGAGATGCCTCTGTTCTATTTGATCCAGGGTCCACATATTCTTACGTGTCCTCTTACTTTGCACATCACTTGGGTGCGACTCGTAGTAGTCTTGATTTACCTGTTCATGTATCCACCCCCGTGGGTGATACGATCATTGTGGATCATGTCTATAGATCCTGTGTTATATCTATTGGGGGTCTGGAGACCCAGGCCGATTTGTTATTGTTGGGTATGGTGGACTTTGATGTTATATTGGGTATGGACTGGTTGTCTCCGTACCATGCTATATTGGACTGTCATGCTAAGACAGTTATGTTAGCCATTCCTGGTATTTCTCAGATCGAGTGGCGGGGTTCGACCGATTTCGTCCCTAGCCGTATTATTTCGTTCTTAAAAGCTCAGAAGATGGTTGAAAATGGGTGTTTATCGTACTTAGCTTTTGTGAGAGATGTGGGAGCTGAGTCTCCTAGCATTGATTCTGTACCTGTTGTGAGGGAATTCCCAGATGTATTCCCCTCAGACCTGCCGGGCATGCCGCCGGACAGAGATATTGATTTTGGCATTGACTTGGTGCCGGGCACTCAGCCCATATCCATTCCTCCTTATCGGATGGCACCAGCTGAGTTGAAAGAACTGAAAAAGCAACTTCAGGAGCTTCTGGATAAGGGTTTCATCCGCCCTAGCGTGTCCCCGTGGGGTGCGTCGGTATTATTTGTTAAAAAGAAAGATGGTTCCATGCGAATGTGTATTGATTATAGGCAATTGAACAAAGTGACAGTGAAGAACAAGTACCCTCTACCGCGCATAGATGATTTGTTTGATCAGTTACAGGGTGCGAGGGTGTTTTCTAAGATCGATCTTCGTTCGGGCTATCATCAGCTGAAGATCAGGGACTCGAATATTATGAAGACTGCATTCAGGACCCGATATGGTCACTATGAGTTTCTTGTGATGTCTTTTGGGCTGACCAACGCCCCAACAGCATTTATGCATCTGATGAACAGTGTGTTCAGGCCTTATTTGGACTCATTTGTGATTGTGTTCATTGATGACATTCTAGTCTACTCCCGTAGTCAGGAGGAGCATGCTCAGCATTTGAGTATTGTGTTACAAAGATTGAGGGAGGAGAAGCTATATGCTAAATTCTCCAAGTGCGAGTTTTGGCTCGAGTCCGTAGCATTTCGGGGACATGTGGTGTCTCGTGATGGTATTCAGGTTGATCAGAAAAAGATAGAGGCGGTGCAGAGTTGGCCTAGACCGTCCTCAGCTACAGAGATTAGGAGTTTTCTTGGCTTGGCGGGATATTATCGCCGGTTTGTTCAGGGATTTTCATCCATTGCTTCTTCATTGACTAAATTGACCCAGAAGGGTGCACCATTCGTGTGGTCGGATGAGTGCGAGGAGAGCTTTCAGAAGCTCAAGAGAGCTTTGACCACAGCTCCAGTGTTAGTATTGCCATCAGCTTCAGGTTCATATACCGTTTATCTGTGATGCCTCGAGAGTGGGGATAGGTTGTGTGTTGATGCAGGAAGGTAAGGTGATTGCTTATGCTTCTCGGCATTTGAAGCCACATAAGAAGAACTATCCTGTTCATGATTTGGAGCTAGCCGCCATTGTTCATGCATTGAAGATTTGGAGGCACTATTTATACGGTGTGTCTTGTGAGGTGTATACCGACCATCGTAGTCTCCAGCACTTGTTCAAACAGAAAGACCTTAATTTGAGACAGCGAAGATGGCTTGAGTTGCTGAAGGATTATGACATTACTATATTATATCATCCGGGGAAGGCCAATGTGGTGGCCGATGCTTTGAGCCGGAAGGCGGTCGGTATGGGGAGCTTGGCATATATTCCAGCTGAGGAGAGGCCATTTGCTTATGATGTTCAGGTGCTAGCCAATCGGCTAGTGAGGTTAGATATTTCGGAGCCCGGACGGGTATTGGCTTGTGTTGTATCTCGGTCATCTCTATATGATCGTATTCGTGAGCGCCAGTATGATGATCCACATTTACTGTCCTTAGGGACAGAGTTCAGCATGATGATGCTAGAGATGTCACCATTGATAGTGACGGCGTATTTAGGATGCAGGGCCGGATATGTGTGCCCAATGTTGATGGCCTTCGTGAGTTGATTCTTGAGGAGGCCCATAGCTCGCGGTATTCTATCCATCCAGGAGCCGCGAAGATGTATCAAGATTTGAAACAGCACTATTGGTGGAGAAAGATGAAAATGGACATTGCCAGACATGTAGCACGGTGCCTCAACTGTCAGCAGGTTAAGTACGAGCATCAGAGGCCCGGCGGTGTATTTTAGCGTATTGATATTCCTAGGTGGAAATGGGAGAGGATCACTATGGACTTTGTTACCGGACTCCCTCGGACGGCGAGGAAGTTTGATTATGTATGGGTGATTGTGGATAGACTGACCAAGTCAGCTCACTTCATTCCAGTTAGTACTACCTACTCATCGGAGCGGTTGGCGGCGATCTTTATTCGAGAGATTGTTCGGTTGCATGGAGTTCCAGTGTCTATCATATCCGACAGGGGTACTCAGTTCACTTCTCAGTTTTGGAGAGCATTTCAGCGAGAAATGGGTACGCGGGTTGAGTTGAGTACTGCATTTCACCCCTAGACAGATGGGCAGTCTGAGCGTACTATTAAGATTCTAGAGGATATGTTGCGAGCATGTGTGATTGACTTTGGTGGTTCGTGGGATGAGTTCTTACTACTTGCTGAGTTTGCCTACAACAATAGTTATCAGTCGAGTATTCAGATGGCCCCGTATGAGGCATTGTATGGCAAATGGTGTAGATCCTCTGTGGGATGGTTTGAGCCTGGCGAGGATAGATTTATAGGGACTGAGTTAGTTCAGGATGCTCTGGATAGAGCAAAGTTGATCTAGGAGAGGCTTCGCACATCATAGTCTCGCCAGAAGAGTTATGCGGACCGTAGAGTTCGAGAGTTGTCTTTCATGGTTGGTGACAGAGTATTGTTGAAGGTTTCACCTATGAAGGGTGTCATGAGGTTTGGGAAGAAAGGAAAGTTGAGTCCTAGGTACATTGGTCCTTTTGAGATACTCGGGAGGGTTGGAGAGGTGGCATATGAGTTAGCCTTGCCGCCCAGCTTATCCAGCGTTCATCCAGTATTCCATGTGTCTATGCTCCGAAGTACATTGGAGATCCGTCTCATGTATTAGATTTCAGCACCATTCAGCTTGATGGTGATCTATCCTATGATGTGGAGCCTATTGCCATTTTGGGACGTCAGGTGAGAAAATTGAGGTCTAAGGAGATTGCATCGGTTAAGGTTCAGTGAAGAGGTCGACCCGTGGAGGAGGCCACTTGGGAGATCGAGCGGGAGATGTGGAGAAAATATCCTCACTTGTTTGAGACTTCAGGTATATTTCTTGACCCGCTCGCGGACGAGCGTTTGCTTAAGAGGTGGAGAATGTGACGACCCGGCCCGTCGTCACGGGAATTTCCACCCCGTTATGTTGTAAATACATGTTTTATGCTTTTATATCAGTGTTAGAGTCTATCGGGTAAGTTAGGAGTGAATTGGATTGAAAATGAGGCATATAGCCTTTTTGAAGGAAAATTAAATAAGGAAAGTCAACCTGGAGTTGACTATTTGGTTAGAGGGCTCGGAATCGAATTCTGATGATTCGGTTAGTTCCGGGAGGTGATTTGTGACTTAGGGGAGCAATCGGAAGTAATTTTGGAGGCCCGGTGTAGAAATAGGCTTGAATTGGCTAAGGTAGAATTTTGGCGAAATCCGAACGGTAGGTGAGATTTTGATCTGGGAGTCGGAATGCTATTCCGATAGTTGCAGTAGCTCCGTTAGGTGATTTTGGATGTGCCTGCAAAATTTCAGGTCATTCGGGCGTCCTTTGGTCGGGTTTTTGATGGAATGTGTAATTCGGAAAGTTTTAAGAAATTTAGGCTTGAATCCGTGGGTAATTGGTGATTTTGATGTTTAGGATGGTGTTTTTATGATTGGAGCAAGTTCGTATTGTGTTTTGGGGTATGTTGGTGGTTTTCGTTGGGGTCCCGGGGGCCTCGGGGTGAATCCGGACCATTATCCGGCACTTTGAAACAAGAAAGGGTCTGCTGTAAATTGCAGATCACTGGGCATGAAATAAGCCTTCGCGTTCGCGAAGGCAAGTTCCGCGTTCGTGTAGGCCAGGTTCAGTAAGGCATCGCGTTCCCGAGGGCAACGCCGCGTTCGCGTAGGTTGGAGCCAGCTGGCCATCGCGTTCGCGATGGGTTGGGTCGCGTTCGCGTAAGAGGAAAAAGTAAGGCATCGCGGACGCGTGACTTCACGTCGCGTTCGCGTAGAGTAAAAGTCAGGGGGCTGAGGAGTTGATCTTCGCGGACGCGTGAAGGAGTGTCGCCTTCGCGATGAAGAGGAGGGTTAAGGCATCGCGTTCGCGTGAGAGGCGTCGCGAACGCGATGAAGAAAATAAGCTGGAAGTGAAGTTAAAACCAGAACAGAACCAGTCGCGGGTTTAATACCCAAAACCTCCATTTTTGAGTTCCAAGAGAAGAAATTGACGGGCGATTGCTGGGAAATCATCGGGGTTTCGTTGGAGGTAAGTTTTGTGGCTTAATTACATCATTTTAACATGAAATCCTTGGTTAAATCCCTGTAAATGGAAGATTAAAGGTGGGTTTGAGCCCTAGGCCTAAATTGAAGAAAAACACCGATTTGAGTGGGCAAATGGAGTCCGATTTTGGTAAATTTTATATGTCTAGACTCGTATCGAGATGAGGATTCCGAATATGTGACTTTTGTAATTTTTCGACAAGCGTACCGAAAGTCGGGTTTTGACAACTTTGGGAATTTTGATGTAAATTGAGTTGTATTGATTGAGTGTCGTCCCATTGGCCTAATTTGTTGTATTTCTACTGTATTTGATCAGATTCTACGCGTGCGGAGCTTGATTCTCGTGGCAAGGGCATTGCGGAGTAGTCGTCGCACCGTATTGAGGTGAGTAATAGATGTGGGTGATGACCAGCGGGTTCGAAACCCCGGTATACCACTTTGTGACGCTGTATAGCGGCGAGACACGTACTCTCTTGTGAGTGCGGGGTCGATTGTGATTGGGGACTATGGCTTAGTCCGACTTGTTGATATTGTGTTATGACATTGGCTATTCTTGAGCCGTCGAACCTCCTTCTCGGATGGTTGCATACTATATATTGAGATATTGGCCACTCTTGAGCCGAGGAACCCCTTCTTGGGCGGTTGAGTATACTTGTGGGCCGTGAGCCAGTTATTGGATCCCGCGAGGATCGTTATCATTGTCTTATCATATTGACATGTTAGTTACTACCGATCCGTAGCTATTTCTGTTATCATGCTATTTCCAATCTCTGGAACTTGGTATTACTGTTTTCCAATTGAAAAATGATAAAAAGGTTTTCAAAACTACTTTTGTCACGACCCGGATTTTCCCCCAATATCGGGATCGTGATGGCGCCTACTCGTGGTAGCTAGGCAAGCCACTGTATTCATACTATCCTGTTTTTAACACAATTTCAATTAAATAAATGCGGAATACTTTATCGAAATAGAAGTAACTAATTACAATATGGAAATCATACTGAAATCCTCTACCCAAGATGTGGAGTCACCAACTCACAAACTACTATGGAATACTACACATAAAAGTCGGAAGGAAATATAACATAATTCTGTTTGTCTCGGAACAAAGAGACTACAGCTAATAGCATAAATAAAGAAAGAGACGCCGGGCCTGCGGACGTCTGCAAGCTACCTCGGTCTCAAATGTGATCAACTCCCACACAATCTATTTATTGCTGCTGCTGCTCCTGATCGTAACCTGGACCTGTGCAAAAACGTACAGAAGTGTAGCATCAGCACAACCGACCCCATGTGCTGGTAAGTGCCTGGCCTATCCCGGCGAAATAGTGACAAGCCTAGGACCAGACACCCACATAAACCTGTGCAATTTAATATATATATTTGTACCACAAAATAACAAGAATTAATCAAGTATTAACACCATAAGGAATATCTTAAAGAATTCAACAATTAACCACAATTAATAATTTCACAAGGAAAAACAAAGTGTAATGTAAACACAGGTAATATCAATTCAAGAAATAGCAAACAGTTGCACGGCATCACCCTTCGTGCTTTTACTCTCATCCTCACCAAATAAGAAAATAAAGTACACGGCATCACCCTTCGTGCTTTTACTCTCATCCTCACATCCATGGTACGGCATGATCCTTCGTACATGGTTCAATAATAGGGCACGGCATGATCCTTCGTGCATAAATAAATAAATAAACATGGCACGGCATCACCCTTCGTACATTATCACTCTTCCTCACCCAAATAACAATCAAATAAGTTCACAAGGAAAACAAGGTATAATGGAAACACAAGTAATATCAAGTCAAGAAATGGCAAACAATTGTACGGCATCACCCAAATAAAATATAATGGAAAAACAAGTAATATCAAGTCAAGGAATAGCAAACAATTGCACGGCATCACCCTTCGTGCTTTTACTCTCATCCTCACCAAATAAACAAATAAAGTACACGGCATCACCCTTCGTGCTTTTACTCTCATCCTCACATCCATAGTACGGCATGATCCTTCGTACATGGTTCAATAACGAGGGCACGGCATGATCCTTCGTGCATAATCAAAAATAAACATGGCACGGCATTAACCTTCGTGCATAAATAAATAAAACATGGCACGACATCACCCTTCATGCATTATCACTCTTCCTCACCCAAATAATAATCACAGTTAAGGGTAAAGAAAGAAACAGTAATTCATAATCCGTCCCATCAAGGGCAATCAATAATAATCTTCCCAACAAGTCCCAACAAGGGAGAACAATAACAATTCATCTGTAATATATCTCAAAATAATTATTTTCCAACGACTCACGGTCATACTAGACGCCGGTGTATGGATGCTCGTCACCACAGCCCATACACCGCACTCGATCACATAACACATAACACATAATCCTATTCCCTCAAGCTAGGATAGAACAAACACTTACCTCGAATGCTTATGAACAATCCAATCCGTGGAAATGTCTTTTCTTTCAATTTGGCTCCAATCCAACCGTATCTATACACAATTGATTTAATATCATCAATTATACTCAACAAACTAATTCTTAATACCAAATACCACTTTTACAACATTCTGCCATGAATAGTAAATTTCAACCCCGGGCCCACATGGTTGGAATTCGGGGTTAGGACCAAAATCCGGTTACCCATCCCCCCACGAGTTCATGTATATAATTTGTTTCAAAATCGGACCTCAATTCGAGGTCCACTTCCCCAATTTATGAAAAACCCTATTTTCTAACAAAAACAAGAATTTTACCATGAAAACATTTGATTTCTAATGAAAAACATGTTTAATGATGTTAGGAATTGAAAGAATTAAGTAAAAAGTGACTTACAATCGATTTGATGAAGAAGAAATCCTTGAAGAATCGCAAATGGGTGTTTTGGTTTTGTAAAAATGTGAAGAAATGACCGAAATCCGTGTTTTTCAGGTCTCTGTGTTCGCATTTGCGAACATGGGTTCGCAATTGCGAACCCCGACCAATTTCTGGAGTTTGAAAAATAAGCTAAGGGTGGGAAGTTCGTATTTGCGAACATTTCTTCGCATTTGCGAAGCCAAGGCAAAACTGGGAAGTTCGCATTTGCGAACTATTGTTCGCAATTGCGAACACAGGCTAAATATGGGGAGGTTCGCATTTGCGAACTATTGTTCGCATTTGCGAACCCAGGCGGAATAGTGGCCAGTTCGCATTTGCGAACTATAGCTCGCATTTGCGAACACAGGCACAGAAGGGTCAAGTTCGCATTTGCGAACTATTGTTCGCATTTGCGAACACGGACACAATAGGGGGGAGTTCGCATTTGCGAACTATTGTTCGCATTTGCGAACTCTGCAGAATAGTGGGGAGTTCGCATTTGCGAACTATTGTTCGCATTTGCGAACTCTGCAGACCAGTTGGAGACAGCAACTTCTAACATGAAAAATTGATCTCGTGGCCTATCCAAAGTTCACCCGAGCCCTCGGGGCTCCAAACCAAATATGCACATAACCTCAAAAACACATTATGAACTTGTTCGTGCGATCACATCGCCAATATCACCTCGTTTTCATCAAATCAAGCCTCAAATGCATGATTTTCATACCTTTAGTTTTCAAAACTTTCAAACTTGGGACTCAAGGTCCAAAACATCTCAAACGACATCCAAATGTCACCAAACTTTACAGAAATCACATATATAATATTTAAGACTTGTACCGGGCGTCGGAACCAAAATACGAGCCCGATACCTAGGTCAATTAATTTATTTCCTTTAATAATTGCATCAAAAACAATTTCACATAAAAATTCATAA
Source organism: Nicotiana noctiflora (assembly GCA_032618575.1). NCBI lineage: Eukaryota > Viridiplantae > Streptophyta > Magnoliopsida > Solanales > Solanaceae > Nicotiana > Nicotiana noctiflora. The sequence continues at coordinate 179,380 of JASVEL010003200.1, forward strand.
CTCGGGCTCTAGGCCTCGAATTCGACTCCGGACGCATGTCCAAGTCCCATATTTTCCTACGGACCTCTCGGGACCATCCAATCTCGGGTCCGGATCCGTTTACCAAAAATGTTGACCGAAGTCAACCATATCAATATTAATATCATTTTTATCCAAATTTCTCATAGAATTCATATTTTCTATCACAAAATCTTTCCGGCTACATGCTCGGATCGTGCACGTAAATCGAGGCAACATAGAATGAGGTTTTCAAGGCCTCGGAAGCTCGAAATGATTAATTAAATAAGTGATGACCCTTTGGGTCGTCACAATCTCCACCTCTAAAACAACCGTTCGTCCTCGAACGGACAAAAGAAAGAAGTACCTGAGTCAGGAAATAAGTGTGGGTAGCGGCTCCGCATATCAGACTCGGACTCCCGGGTCGATGCCTCAGGAGGCTGACCTCTCCACTGAACACGCACAGAAGGATAACTCTTCGACCTCAACTGTCGAACCCGCCGGTCTAGAATAGCCACCGGCTCCTCCTCGTAGGATAGATCATTGTCCAATTGGACAGTACTGAAGTCTAACACATGTGTGGGATCGCCGTGGTATCTCCGAAGCATAGATACATGAAAAACTGGATGCACGGCTGATAAGCTAGGCGGCAAAGCTAATCTGTAAGCCACCCCTCCCACTCTGTCTAGAATCTCAAATGGGCCAATATACCTAGGGCCGAGCTTGCCCTTCTTCCCAAACCTCATCACACCCTTCATAGGCGACACTCGGAGCAATACTCGTTCACCAACCATGAAATCTACATCTCGAACCTTACGATCCGCATAAGTCTTTTGCCTAGACTGAGCTGAACGCAATCTCTCCTGAATAGTCTTGACCTTATCTAAGGCCTCCTGAACTAAGTCTGTACCCAACAACCGAGCCTCTCCCGGTTCAAACCATCCAACCGGTGATCGACATCGCCTACCATACAACGCCTCATACGGAGCCATCTGGATGCTAGATTGGTAGCTGTTATTGTAGGCGAACTCTACTAATGGTAGAAACTGATCCCACGAGCCTCCGAAATCAATAACACATGCTCGAAGCATGTCCTCAAGAATCTGAATAGTCCTCTCGGACTGGCCATCCGTCTGAGGATGAAATGCTGTACTCCACTGAACCCGAGTGCCTAACTCCCGCTGGACCGCTCTCCAGAACCGCGAGGTAAACTGCGTACCCCGATCAGAGATAATAGATACTGGCACCCCATGGAGACGAACAATCTCCCTAATGTAAACCTCCGCTAACCTCTCCGACGGGTAGGAGAGAGATACTGGAATAAAGTGTGCTGATTTGGTCGGCCTATCAACAATGACCCAAATAGCATCAAATTTCCTCCGAGTCAAAGGAAGTCCAGTAACGAAGTCCATAGTGATCCGCTCCCATTTCCACTCGGGAATTTCAATCCTCTGGAATACACCACCAGGTCTCTGGTGCTCATATTTCACCTGCTGACAATTTAGACACCGAGCGACATACGCAACGATATCTTTCTTCATTCCGCGCCACCAATAGTGTTGCCGTAAGTCCTGGTACATCTTCGCGGCGCCTGGGTGAATAGAATACCGCGAACTGTGGGCCTCTGCTAAGATCAACTCTCGAATCCCTTCGACATTGGGTACACAAACTCGACCCTGCAATTTCAATACCCCATCATCATCTAGATTTACCTGTGTGGCACCTCCCCGCTGTACTGTATCTCTCAACTCACGCAAATGAGGATCATCAAATTGCCTCTCACGGATATGCTCTAATAAAGAAGAACGAGCGACCGTGCAGACTAACACCCTACTAGGCTCAGAAATGTCTAATCTCACGAACCGGTTGGCTAAGGCCTGGACATCTAGTGCTAATGGTCTCTGACAGACCGGAATGAATGCAAGACTACCCATGCTGGCATACTTTCTACTCAATGCATCGGCCACCACATTGGCCTTACCTGGGTGATATAATATAGTAACATCATAGTCTTTTAGCAACTCTAACCATCTCCGCTGTCGTAGATTCAACTCCTTTTGCTTGAACAAGTATTGTAGGCTTTTGTGATCAGTGTACACCTCACATGTCACACCATATAGATAATGCCTCCGGATCTTTAAGGCATGAACCACTGCTGCTAACTCAAGATCATGAACTGGATAATTCTTCTCATGTATCTTTAATCGCCTCGAAGCATAAGCGATAACCTTACCATCCCGCATCAATACCGCTCCAAGCCCCGTACGAGATGCGTCACAATAAACCGTATAAGGCCCCGTACCTGTAGGTAGTACCAACACCGGTGCGGTGGTCCAAGGCTGTCTTGAGCTTCGAAAGCTCGCCTCGCGCTCCTTCGACCACCGAAACCGGAGCACCCTTCTGGGTCAACTCGGTCATCGGGGCTGCAATAGAAGAAAACCCCTCTACAAAACGGCGGTAGTAACTTGCTAATCCCAAGAAACTCCGAATCTCGATCACTGAAGCTGGTCGAGGCCAATTCTGGACCGCCTCAATCTTCTTTGGGTCTACCCGAATACCTTCCACCGATACAATGTGACCCAGAAATGCTACCGAACTCAGCCAGAACTCACATTTAGAAAATTTGGCATATAGTCGGTTATCTTTCAGAGTCTGAAGAACCACTCTGAGGTGCTGCTCGTGCTCTTCCTGGCTGCGGGAGTACACCGGGATGTCATCTATGAAGACTATCACGAACAGATCTAAGTAAGGCCTGAATACCCGATTCATCAACTCCATGAATGCTGTTGGGGCATTGGTCAACCCGAAGGACATGACCAAGAACTCATAATGCTCATATCTAGAGCGAAAGGCTATATTAGGAATATCAGCCGCCCTGATCTTCAGCTGATGGTAGCCTGCCCTCAAGTCTATCTTAGAGAATACCCTCGCTCCCTGGAGCTGGTCAAACAAATCATCAATCCTCGGTAGTGGATATTTATTTTTGATAGTCACTTTGTTTAACTGCCGGTAATCAATACACATCCGCATCGAGCCATCCTTCTTCTTTACAAATAATACGGGTGCTCCCCAGGGGGAAACACTGGGCCTGATAAAACCCTTCTCAAGAAGGTCCTGCAACTGATCTTTCAACTCTTTTAGTTCCGGCGGGGCCATACGATAGGGTGGAATAGAGATGGGCTGAGTGCCCGGTGCCAAATCAATACAGAAGTCAATATCCCCGTCGGGTGGCATGCCCGGCAGGTCTGAAGGAAAAACCTCAGGAAACTCCCGTGCAATAGGGACTGAATCAATGGAAGGAACTTCTGCGCCGGAATCACGAACATAAGCCAAATAAGCTAGACACCCCTTCTCGACCATACGTCGAGCCTTAACATAAGAAATAACAGTGCGAACAGAGTGGCTTGAGGTACCCTTCCACTCTAATCGGGGTGATTCTGGCAAGGCTAAGGTGACGGTCTTAGCATGACAATCAAGAATAGCATGGTATGGGGACAACCAGTCCATCCCCAATATGACATCAAAATCTACCATATCCAAAAACAACAGATCCACACGGGTCTCAAGACCCCCAAATATAACTACGCACGAACGATGCACCCGATCGACTACAATGGAGTCACCCACTGGTGTAGCCACATAAACTGGGATATCCAGAGCATAGCTGGGCACAGCCAAATACGGTGCGAAGTAGGAAGACACATAGGAATATGTAGATCCAGGGTCAAATAATACCGAAGCACCTCTGCCACACACAAGAATAGTACCTGTAATCACGGCATCTGATGCCTCTGCCTCTGGCCTGGCTGGTAAAGCATAGAAACGGGGATCTGCACCTCCCCTCTGAGCTGCGTCTCTAGGACGACCATCAACTGGCTGACCTCTACCTCTGGCTGGACGTTCTCTACCTCTACGGTCTCGACCTCCACCTCTAAAATCTCTACCCCCGCCTCTGGCTGGCTGGGCAGGCTGAGGGTCAGCTGGGGCCTGGATCATAGGACGAGGACCTCGGTGCTGAGAGTTGCCCGCTGCTATAGGGCAATTCCTGATAAAATGACCTGGGTCACCACAACTGTAGCAGCTCTTGGACCGATAGGGCTGCTGGCCCTGACGACCCGAATGGCCTCCACGAACACTCTGAAGAGGCTGAGCATTAATAGGAGGCTGATCTGAATAATGCCCACGAAAACCGCGATCACCTGGTCCACCCTGTGAAGCCTGAAGGGTGGAATGAAAAGGCCCGGAGGATTGGCCTCTATCAAAGGATTCTCTGCCACCAGAGGAAGAACCACCAAACCTGCCTGAATGACGAGGCCTCTTATCTGAAGAATAACCTCCTCCCCTAGCAAGAGCCATCTCAACTCTGCGTGCTGCATTTGCTGCCTCCTGAAATGATATGTCACTCCCCACACTCATAGCCATCTGGAGTCTAATCGGCTGATTGAGCCCATCTATAAATCTGCGGACCCTCTCCCGCTCCGTGGGAAGTATCACCACTGCATGACGAGCCAAGTCAATAAATCTCGTCTCATACCGTGTAACTGTCATAGTGCCCTGATGGAGGCGCTCAAACTGCCTCCGAAGTACATCCCTCTGAGTAGCAGGGAGAAACTTCTCCATAAATAGTTCCGCAAACTGGTCCCATGATAGAGCTGGGGACCCTGCTGGTCGAGTCAGGCAATAATCTCTCCACCAAGTCTTGGCGGATCCTGCAAGTCTGAAGGTACAGAAATCAACTCCGTTTGTCTCCACGATCCCCATAGTCTTGAGAATCTCATGACAACTGAATAAAAAGTCCTGAGGATCCTCTGATGCGGCTCCACTGAATGTAGTGGTAAATAGCTTGGAGAACCGATCAAGCCTCCATAACGAATCGAAAGTCATGGCCGCTCCATCGCCGGCATAAGCTGTGGTACCTGACTGAGTGGCCACAGCTGGCTGAATTACTGGTGCCTGAGGCTGAGGAGCTACTGGCTCCGGAGTATGAGCAATAGGAGTCTGGGCCCCTCCTCCGGCCTGAGAAGTAGCTGGGGCAACTGATAATAGACCCGCTCTGGCAATGCTATCCATAAATCCCGCTATTCTGACCAAAGCATCCCGGAGATCCGGGGTAATCAAAGCCTCTCTCCTGGGACCTGAGCTGGGCCCACTGGAGCTGCTGGGACTGGAATCTCCTCGTCGATCTCAATATGAGGCTCCACCTCTGGAGTAGCTGCTTGGGGCTGAGCTCTACCCCTACCACGGCCTCTGATACGGCCTTGGCCCCTGCCCCTCACGGGAGCTGCCTGGGGCTCGGGCTGCTGGTCAGCGGACGAAGAAGCGCGTGTCCTTACCATCTGCGAAAGGACAGAATAGAAATTCAATCAGTATTTGAGGAACAAGTCGCACGGCAAGAAAGAACAAATGAGAGACTCTTTCCTAACTCAATAGACTCTGGAGGACAAGTACAGACGTCTCCGTACCTACCTCTCAAACTCTACTAAGCTTGTTCGTGAGTGGTGAGACCTATGTAACCTAGAGCTCTGATACCAACTTGTCACGACCCAGATTTTCCCCCAATATCGGGATCGTGATGGCGCCTACTCGTGGTAGCTAGGCAAGCCACTGTATTCATACTATCCTTTTTTTAACACAATTTCAATTAAATAAATGCGGAATACTTTATCGAAATAGAAGTAACTAATTACAATATGGAAATCATACTGAAATCCTCTACCCAAGATGTGGAGTCACCAACTCACAAACTACTATGGAATACTACACATAAAAGTCGGAAGGAAATATAACATAATTCTGTTTGTCTCGGAACAAAGAGACTACAGCTAATAGCATAAATAAAGAAAGAGACGCCGGGCCTGCGGACGTCTGCAAGCTACCTCGGTCTCAAATATGATCAACTCCCACGCAATCTATTTACTCCTGCTGCTGCTCCTGATCGTAACCTGGACCTGTGCAAAAACGCACAGAAGTGTAGCATCAGCACAACCGACCCCATGTGCTGGTAAGTGCCCGGCCTATCCCGGCGAAGTAGTGACAAGCCTAGGACCAGACACCCACATAAACCTGTGCAATTTAATATATATATTTGTACCACAAAATAACAAGAATTAATCAAGTATTAACACCATAAGGAATATCTTAAAGAATTCAACAATTAACCACAGTTAATAATTTCACAAGGAAAAACAAAGTATAATGTAAACACAAGTAATATCAAGTCAAGGAATAGCAAACAGATTGCACGGCATCACCCTTCGTGCTTTTACTCTCATCCTCACCAAATAAGCAAATAAAGTACACGGCATCACCCTTCGTGCTTTTACTCTCATCCTCACATCCATGGTACGACATGATCCTTCGTACATGGTTCAATAATAGGGCACGGCATGATCCTTCGTGCATAAATAAATAAATAAACATGGCACGGCATCACCCTTCATGCATTATCACTCTTCCTCACCCAAATAACAATCAAATAAGTTCACAAGGAAAACAAGGTATAATGGAAACACAAGTAATATCAAGTCAAGAAATGGCAAACAATTGTACGGCATCACCCAAATAAAATATAATGGAAAAACAAGTAATATCAAGTCAAGGAATAGCAAACAATTGCACGGCATCACCCTTCGTGCTTTTACTCTCATCTTCACCAAATAAACAAATAAAGTACACGGCATCACCCTTCGTGCTTTTACTCTCATCCTCACATCTATAGTACGGCATGATCCTTCGTACATGGTTCAATAACAGGGCACGGCATGATCCTTCGTGCATAATCAAAAATAAACATGGCACGGCATTAACCTTCGTACATAAATAAATAAAACATGGCACGGCATCACCCTTCGTGCATTATCACTCTTCCTCACCCAAATAACAATCACAGTTAAGGGTAAAGAAAGAAACAGTAATTCATAATCCGTCCCATCAAGGGCAATCAATAATAATCTTCCCAACAAGTCCCAACAAGGGAGAACAATAACAATTCATCTGCAATATATCTCAAAATAATTATTTTCCAACGACTCACGGTCATACTAGACGCCAGTGTATGGATGCTCGTCACCACAGCCCATACACCGCACTCGATCACATAACACATAACACATAATCCTATTCCCTCAAGCTAGGATAGAACAAACACTTACCTCGAATGCTTATGAACAATCCAATCCGTGGAAATGTCTTTTCTTTCAATTTGGCTCCAATCCAACCGTATCTATACACAATTGATTTAATATCATCAATTCTACTCAACAAACTAATTCTTAATACCAAATACCACTTTTACAACATTCTGCCATGAATAGTAAATTTCAACCCCGGGCCCACATGGTTGGAATTCGGGGTTAGGACCAAAATCCGGTTACCCATCCCCCCACGAGTTCATGTATATAATTTGTTTCAAAATCGGACCTCAATTCGAGGTCCACTTCCCCAATTTATGAAAAACCCTATTTTCTAACAAAAACAAGAATTTTACCATGAAAACATTTGATTTCTAATGAAAAACATGTTTAATGATGTTAGGAATTGAAAGAATTAAGTAAAAAGTGACTTACAATCGATTTGATGAAGAAGAAATCCTTGAAGAATCGCAATGGTTTTGTAAAAATGTGAAGAAATGACTGAAATCCGTGTTTTTCAGGTCTCTGTGTTCGCATTTGCGAACATGGGTTCGCAATTACGAACCCCGACCAATTTCTGGAGTTTGAAAAATAAGCTAAGGGTGGGAAGTTCGCATTTGCGAACATTTCTTCGCATTTGCGAAGCCAAGGCAAAACTGGGAAGTTCGCATTTGCGAACTATTGTTCGCAATTGCGAACACAAGCTAAATATGGGGAGGTTCGCATTTGCAAACTATTGTTCGCATTTGCGAACCCAGGCAGAATAGTGGCGAGTTCGCATTTGCGAACTATAGTTCGCATTTGCGAACACAGGCACAGTAGGGTCAAGTTCGCATTTGCGAACTATTGTTCGCATTTGCGAACACAGACACAATAGGGGGAGTTCGCATTTGCGAACTATTGTTCGCATTTGCGAACTCTGCAGAATAGTGGGGAGTTCGCATTTGCGAACTATTGTTCGCATTTGCGAACTCTGCAGACCAGTTGCAAACAGCAACTTCTAACATGAAAAATTGATCTCGTGGCCTATCCAAAGTTCACCCGAGCCCTCGGGGCTCCAAACCAAATATGCACATAACCTCAAAAACACATTATGAACTTGTTCGTGCGATCACATCGCCAATATCACCTCGTTTTCATCAAATCAAGCCTCAAATGCATGATTTTCATACCTTTAGTTTTCAAAATTTCAAACTTGGGACTCAAGGTCCAAAACATCTCAAACGACATCCAAATGTCACCAAACTTTACAGAAATCACATATATAATATTTAAGACTTGTACCGGGCGTCGGAACCAAAATACGAGCCCGATACCTAGGTCAATTAATTTATTTCCTTTAATAATTGCATCAAAAACAATTTCACATAAAAATTCATAACTCGGGCTCTAGGCCTCATAATTCGACTCCGGACGCATGTCCAAGTCCCATATTTTCCTACGGACCTCTCGGGACCATCCAATCTCGGGTCCGGATCCGTTTACCAAAAATATTGACCGAAGTCAACCATATCAATATTAATATCATTTTTATCCAAATTTCTCATAGAATTCATATTTTCTATCACAAAATCTTTCCAGCTACATGCTCGGATCGTGCACGTAAATCGAGGCAATATAGAATGAGGTTTTCAAGGCCTCAGAAGCTCGAAATTATTAATAAAATAAGTGATGACTTCAAAACTACTTTTGAGCCTGCGAGGCTGCGATTGAATATTTGCTGACTAGTAGTGGATCGGGCTGCGTGTCGCAGCAGTATATATGTTGGATCAGACTGCACGCCGCAGTGATATTGTGCTTGGTCTGTAGGAGCCCCTCCGGAGTCTGAACCCCCACAGTGAGCACGGGTACCCAAACTGGATCGGGCTACGCGCCGTAGCGGTCATATCATGCATTTCATTACATTTTAGCCACATCTGCTAGCTGTTATACTGTTTTGCTGGTACTTATTGGTACAGGTACAGTCGATATTGATTCTGTGACAGGGTATTTGATTACGACTTTACATAGTGCTTTATTGCGGATTTCTTATCTGCGCTGTCTTACCCTTGTTTATTACCACTGAGTCCGGCAGTACTCATTTTACTCCCTGCACCTTGTGTGCAGATCCAGGTACCTCTCAGCAGTGATCCAGTAGCTGTGCGAGGCGACATCTGTGGGATATACGAGGTAGCTGCAGAGTCCGCAGGACCCGATATTCCTTCTTACTGTCTTTTGATTTTGTATCGACTTTTCTTTCCGCACTTGGTATCTTGTAAACCTTTATACACTTTTGTTCAGTAGAGGCTCATGACTCTTGACCCTTCGGTCTATGGGAGTTGGTATATTTTGGGACTTGGTTCCCCGTTTTCGGTATATGTATCGATGTTGCTTCGTGATTTGATATGCTTAAATGGGATAAAGCGAGCTTCTAGCTCCGTTCTTGTTATTGATTGGTCAGGCTGGCTTAGCAATGTGCTGGGCGCCATCACGACCGGATTTTGGGTCGTGACAACTTCGTTCACATCCATAAGACCCTTCGAAGTTATTACTCGCATTACAGTTATATAGATATATCTATTTACTTATTGATTCGTTCTATAGTCGACTGGGTACGACACTTATATCTGCATATTACTGGAACTAATTTTGACATTACCGAGTCCTATTAAGGCCAGATATGACCGAGTCCTCTTCGAGACCTGGTATGTTATGATATAACATGAGACATTACCAAGTCCTATTAAGGCTGGGTACGATCGAGTCCTCTTTGAGGTCGGGTACATTATTCTATGACACGATTTGCCCTACAAAGTGGTTTGATACTATATTATGTGGCCCGATTGAGTAACTTGATTTTTACAGACTAGCATATATATATATATATATATATATATATATATATATATATATATATATATATATATATATATATATATATATATATATATATATATATATATATATATATATATATATATATATCTCTGTGTGTGTGTGTGTGTGTGTGTATGTACGTATGTATGTGTGTGTGTGTGACATTATATGGCCTCGGAGGCTTGTTACGAGTTTCAGGTTGACTTTTGTACTATTCCTTATAGTCGACTCGGTACGACACTTATATATGCATACTACTGGAATTAATTTTGACATTACCGAGTCCTATTAAGGCCGGGTACGACCGAGTCCTCTTCGAGACCGGATATGTTATGATATAACATGAGACATTACCAAGTCCTATTAAGGCTGGGTACGATCGAGTCCTCTTTGAGGTCGGGTACATTATTCTATGACACGATTTGCCCTACAAAGTGGCTTGATACTATATTATGTGGCCCGGTTGAGTAACTTGATTTTTACGGACAAGCATATATATATATATATATATATATATATATATATATATATACATATATATATATATATATATATATATATATATATATATATATATATGTATATATGTATGTTTGTGTGTGTGTGTGTATGTGTATGTGTGTGTGTGTGTGTGACATTATATGGCCTCGGAGGCTTGTTACGAGTTTCAGGTTGTCTTTTGTACTGTTCCTTCACATTCCATATGTGAGACCCCGTGAAAAATTTTACTCAAAACCCAAGAGCTCGTAGTGCCAAGTTAGAAATAAGTATTAGAAATTTGGACTAATGTATACATTAAAAAGTCAATGAGTAATGTTTTCTAGAAAAGTGTGATTCTGCGGTCGAGAATGCGATCGCATAATAGCTATGCGGACCACATAGTCTTCGTAAAGTGAAGCGGTGTGTTGGTCAATTTGAGTTCAACTATAAGGCCATATATGTGATCGCATTATCAATCTGCGGGCTGCCTAATCGTCGCATAATTACCTTGGGATTTTGTAAGGGACAGTTCTGCGTTGCATTATGCGACCGTAGAATGGGTATGTGGACCGCATTTCTGTCACATACCCAGACAGTGTGTTCAGGTTTTAGGGAGCATTTTTGTGGTCCATTCTGCGGGCCGCATGTCAACTTTGCAATCTCAAATGCGATTGCAGATATGAGTCGGGCTCCTATTTTTTAATTTCTAAAACCCAACCCCATCCCATTAAAAATACCATATTAGACCATTTTTCTATTATTTCACGGCATATAGAGTGAGAGAGGGAGTTCTAGAGTGAGATAGAATAATCTTCATCAAGTCCTCTCTCAATTCTTGCCCCAAATTCTTGAAGATTATCAATTGAAATTACTAGGTCTTCATCTTAAGAGGTAAGAATTGTACCCTCATCAATAATTTTGAAATTTCTATTAAAATAGGTAATTATAAAGGGGGTACATGGTATAAGGGCTAGTAATCTTACATGCACAAGAGATAATGGGGTATGGGGAGGATGAGAACTAAAGAGAAAATAATTGAGGTATTACATTGAAGAAATTTCTTTCAAAAAGGGGCCTAAGATCACAATGTAACTTTAGTGTTTGATATTATGCTCAAACTAGTTAGAATCTTAATCTCGTCTCTAATTCTTGGTTCGATTTGTAATTCTCATACCATAGATTGAAGTGCTAAGAGTCTTGGAATTTTTTAAGAATTAAGGAAAGCTTTATTGAGGTATGTATGGCTAAAACCACCTCCTCTTAGGAATTGAGCTTCCATGATGCCCGTGTAGATGTTCTAAGTTCAAACCATAATTGATGTAGTACTTGTTATGTTAAGCGAATTAATGATTTGAAAATATATGTGGTAGTTTCTCCTTCATGTGTTTAATATGTTATCCTTTGTAAATGGAGGGTGTGTGTAGAACCTGATCTATGTGCTAAATATCTGAATGTCATGCCAAGGTTACTTTGGAACTAATATGCCAAACTTGACAAATTCTCTTTATGCTTATGACTTAAATTGGGTTTGTATGTACCTATGATTTTAAGTGACAAAGTAAATGTTAAAAATGGGAACAATGTGTAACCTGAGTTATGGGATGTGGAAATTGTTGTCCTAAGTGTCGACGACTAATACATGTGTAACCAAAGATTGAAATGAGATGAATAACGAAAAATGGTAACGTCGGGGGGAGACGGCTTAGTCGATCGGGCCATGATGTGATGCCATGATATATATACACATGGTGGTAATGTATTGATGATTGAAACCAAAAAATGTGAATGAAATAATGGTAAGCCAATCGGGTCGTGATCCGACTCTGCTTAAAGAAACGGTGGCAATGTGGATAACGATGCAACAGTGTGGGATGCTCCAATCTTTAATTTCATAAACTATTTGAAAATCATGTGAACCTTCTTATATTGTTGACATGTTGCTTATTTAAAACTTTGTTGTTTGTACGATTTTCTCTTTACTCTTGTATGGTTGTTCTTCTTAACATGATGAGTTTAGTTATACATACTAGTACTATTCCATGGTACTAACATCCCTTTTACCGGGGGGCTACATTTTAAAATGAATGTAGGTGGCTCCATAGCGGATAGTGCCGATCATACATAGCGGAGCATCCTCCTCTCAAAGTCTTGGTGAGCCCCTTTCTCCTTCTAGGGGTTTTGTTGTACATATGTTGTTATAGATATCCACTTTTACGGTATAGCCAGGGTTTTGTTGCCGGCATTGTCATTATTGTCTTTTGTATCCTTAGAGGCTCCATAGACATTTGTGTTGGTTATGTACGAGTATTGGATAGGTCAATGAACCATGTTGATCTTTCAGTAAATAGCAGCTAAGAAGAAAGCGAGAATTGGCCAAGGGTTAATGCCACCTCAGGAGTGGCTGATGAATTGTTGCTTGATACTGCTTGTTAGGGTAGTCACCCTGCTATCACCCTACCTGATTCTCCTATTCCAAAGCAGACTAATCCAGTTCCTACACCTGCGGAGGATACTACTATCTCTCCCATTGATACTCTTGTCCCGCCTCCAGCCCCAACTTCCAGTTATGCTTTCTCAGATGGGTATCTTTGGGGAGCTATTCATATGTTGACATAGCTAGTGGCCTTTCAGGCCTAGAGGTCAAATGTTGCATCTAGTTTACCTAGCTAGCAAGGGGATTCCACGAGTTCCAGGGTGAACAGATTTCTTCAGTTAGACCCTCCAGTGTTTACGAGTGCCAATCCATAAGAAGACCCTCATGATTTTATTTATGAGTTGCACAAGACCCTTAGGGTTATGCATGCAACTGAGACAGATGGAGTAGAGTAGGGTGCCTACCGTCTGAAAGGGGTGGCCTATGCGTGGTTTGATTTATGGGAAGATTCCCGCGAGGAAGGGAGCCCTCCGGGGAGGTGGAGTGAGTTCAATGATGCCTTTATAGATCATTTCCTACCTGCTGAGACAAGGGCAGCCTATGCAGTGGAGTTCAAAAATCTGAAATAGGGAAGCAGAAGTATGTGGGAGTACCATATGGAGTATGACAACCTGTCCAAATATGCTATTCACATGTTGCCCACAATGGAGGCTAGGGTGCGCCAGTTTGTTCAAGGTCTTAATATTTTAACTATTAATGAGGCTTCTACCGTTGCATTGAATTCTAACATGAATTATGGGAAGATGGTGGCATTTGCTCAGGCCACAAAGAATCGTAAGCTGAAGAATAGAATGGAGAGAGAGAGGGTAGTAAAAGGACCCGGTCTACGGGTAATATGGGTGAGTCACTAGGTCGGGAAGGACCATCAGGACCATCCTAGTCTGTTGCATAGTCTGCAACTAGTGCACCGCTATCAAGGCCCATCTAGTAGCAGCAGTGGAGTTGTTTCAGGCCTAATCTGGGCAACCGAGGATCCTATCGATGGGGTCGTTCAGGAGAGAGACCCCAATAGTAGCAGAGGTCTCTGTGCCCTAAGTGCGGGATGATGCACTCAGGGGTTTGCTACTTGGAGTTACCCGTATGCTATGGATGTGGGATAAGGGGCCATATTGAGAGGCATTGTCATACCTCCCACCAAAAAGCAGGTAGGGGCGCAGAACCTCCATCCAGTCCAGAAGTTGCTACATCTTCAGCCCCCTCTCCAGCTCGAGCTACCCCAGCATCCGCAGGGTGAGGTGTAGCTAGGGTGGTGCACAGAGTTTAAGAGGACCATCCGCTTTTATTTTATGAGTGGTCGCCAGACTGTAGAGGCTTTTCCAGATGTTGTTATAGGTATTCTGACTGTCCAATCCCATGATGTGTATGCACTTATTGACCCTGGTTCCACCCTATCCTATGTTACCCTTTTTGTTGCTTTGGAATTCAGGATAGAACCAGAACAGATTCACGAACCATTATCGGTATTTACTCCGGTTGGTGAGTCAATTTTGGCTACTCGATTTTATAGGAGTTGTGTTGTCATGGTGCATGGTAGGGATACCATGGCCGATCTTATTAAATTGGGGATGGTTGATTTTGATGTGATAATGGGGATGGATTGACTTTATTCATGTTTCGCCAAGCTTGACTATCGAACTAAAACTTTGAGGCTTGAGTTTCCTAATGAGCCTGTTGTTGAATGGAATGGGGATAATGTAGTGCATAAAGGTCGGTTTATTTCCTACCTTAAGGCTACAAAGATAATCGATAAGGGGTGTATTTGCCATTTAGTTCGATTACGGACACCGATATCGGGGCACTTAGCCTTGAGTCTGTTCCCGTCGCAAGTGAATTTCTCGATGTCTTTCCAGATGAGCTTCCTGGGATCCCACCTGATGAGGAGATTTATTTTGGGATCAATGTGATGTCAGGCACACGGCCTATATCAATTCCACCTTACAGAATGGCACCGACGGAGTTGAAGGAACTAACGGAGCAATTGAAGGATTCGTTAGAAAAAGGGTTTCATCCGGCCAAGTGTGTCACCATGGGGTGCAATAGGTTTGTTTGTAAGAAAGAAAGATGGATCGTGGTGAATGTGTATTGATTACCAGCAGCTTAACAAAGTCGCCATAAAAAATTAATACCCTTTACCCAGAATATATGACTTGTTTGACCAATTGCAAGGTTCTATGTCATTTTTAAAGATTTATTTGCGGACCGGGTATCACCAATTGAAGATAAGGGAGCAGGATATTCCAAAAACAGCTTTCAGGACTCGGTATGGGCACTTTGAATTTCTGGTGATGTCTTTTGGGCTAAAAAATGCCCCGATAGCATTCATGGATCTTATGAATCGAGTCTTCAAGCCTTTTCTATAATTCTTGGTAATAGTGTTTATTAACGATATTCTTGTGTATTCCTGAAGTCAAACCATCATAGGGCAGTTTTGCAAACTCTTCAGCAGCATCGACTGTATGTGAAATTTTTGAAATGTGAATTTTGGCTTGAATCTGTAGCGTTCATGGGACATGTCATCTCTATGGAAGAAATTATGGTGATCCTCAAAATATTGCAATAGTGAAGAATTGGCCTAGACCTACCACTTCAATAGAAATTCGCAGTTTTTTGGATTTGGCTGGGTACTATAGAAGATTTGTGGATGGGTTTTGTACTCTTGCCTCTCCATTGACTAAATTAACCCAGAAAGCAGTTAAGTTCCAGTGGTTAGATGCTTGTGAGAAGAGCTTCCAAGAATTGAAATCAAGATTGACTTCAGCACCGATATTAACCCTGCCAGAGGGTACAACGGGGTTTGTGGTGTATTGTGATGCTTCAAGGATCGGGCTCGGATGTGTGTTAATGCCACATGGCAAGGTTATAGCCTAAGCTTCTAGGCAACTCAAGAATCATGAAAAGAACTAATCGGACCATGACTTAGAGCTTGCAGTAGTGGTGTTTATGCTAAAGATTTGGCGACATTATCTATATGGTGTCCATGCTGATGTGTTCGCGAACCACAAGAGCTTTCAATATATTTTTAAGTCGAAGGAGTTGAATGTGAGGCTTAGAAGATGGTTGGAGTTACTCAAGGACTATGACATTAATATTCTCTATCACCCAGGAAAGGCTAACATTGAGGCTAATTATCTTAGTCAAAAATCTATGGGAAGTTTGGCTTATTTGAAGGCACATCTAGGGCTGTTGGTCCGGGAGGTTCATCAGTTAGCTAGTTTTGGTGTTCGCCTTGCGGACTTTAGTGAAGGAGGAATAATTATGTAGAATAGGGCGGAATCGTCGCTCGTGATGTAGGTAAAAGAAAAGCAATTCAATGATTCATTGTTAGTACCGCTGAAAGAGGGGATTTATAAGCACAAGACCACGGCCTTTTCCTTTGGCATGGATGATGGTACCCGACGACACCAAGGCTACCTATTGTTCCAGATATTGATGGTCATCGGGGAAGGATAATGGCAGAAGCTCACACTTCCAGGTATTCAGTGCACCTAGGTTCTACAAAAATGTATCATGATCTTAAGGAAGTTTATTGGTGGAACAACATGAAAAGATATGTGGCGGACTTTATGGCAAGGTGTCCGAACTATCAACAAGCGAAGGTCGTGCATCAAAGGCCCGATGGATTGGCTCAAAGCATAGAAATCCTAATATGGAAATGGGAAATGATCAACATGGATTTTCTGGGGGGGTTACTGAGCACTCCGTACAAGTTTGACTCAATTTGGGTGATTGTGGATCGACTCACGAAATCAGCACACTTCTTGCCAATCAAATCTATCGACATAGCGGAACAATATGCTCAGTTGTATATCAAGAAAATAGTCAGCTTGCATGGTACTCTAGTCTCAATCATTTCTGATCGATGGGCTCAATTCACAGCCAACTTTTGGAGGAATGTTTAGCAAGGTTTGGGCACGCAAGTAAATCTTAGCATAGCTTTTCACCCCCAAATCGACGGACAAGCGGAGCGGACTATTCAGACGTTTGAGGACATGTTGTGTTCTTGTACTCTTGATTTCAAAGGTAGCTAGGATGATCATTTTCTACTTGTAGAGTTTGCTTATAACATTAGCTTCGATGCTAGTATCCAGATGGCACCATTTGAGGCACTATATGGTAGGATATATAGGTCCCCCATTAGGTGGTTCGAGGTCGGAGAATCTACATATATAGGGCCGGACCTTGTGCACCAGGCCATGGAGAAGGTCAATATTATTAAGGAAAGGTTGAAAACTGCTCAAAGTAGCCCAAAGTCTTATTCAGATGTTCGTCACAGGGATTTGGAATTGAAGAAGATGATTGAGTATTCTTAAAGGATTCCCCTGTGAAGGGTATCATGCGGTTTGAGAAGAAAAGAAAATTGAGCCCAAGGTATGTCGGACGGTACAGAATCATCCATTGGATCGGCGAGGTGGCATACAAGCTTGAGTTGCTACCCGAAATGTCATTGGTACACTCAGTCTTTCACGTGTCTATGATGAAGAAAGTAGTGGGAAATCGTCCACTATCATGCCAGTTTAAACTATTGAGGTCAATGAAGAAGTTCCAGTTGCCATACAGGCATGTCCGTAACTTGAGAAATAAGGAAATTGGCACCGTAAAGGTGTTATGGTGAAACTAGCAGGTTGATGAAGCCACTTGGGAAGCTGAGGAAGAAATGAGAAGGAAGTACCCACATTTGTTTGTATAGCCATATAATAGCTTTCATCCATTTGGTCCCTACGAACTATGTATCCTTGATTTGATCTATGTAAAACTATTCTATTTTGTTTTGATTATATGATTACCTATGCAGCCCCGGTTAGTATTGTACGAGTCGTGTTATGTATCAGATATGTGTACATGCTGTTAGGATATTTTTTTAGGGCTCTCTGACGGGTGAATATGCCTAGATACAAAGGAAACTCTAGCAAATATTTTAGAAATTTAGGGAGTTAGCCAAATTCGGAGCTATTGAGGTGTTCCGTGATTATGAGAAACTAAGGTGCATAAAACATTGATAATGAGTGAACCTTTACCCTCATTCGAGGAAGAATGATCCTAAGTGGGGAGACTGTGAGGCCCCGTGAAAGATTTTACTCAAAACCCGAGAGCTCGTAGTGCCAAGTTAGGAATACATATTGGAAAATTGGACTGATCTATGCATTAAAAAGTCAAGGAGTAATGTTTTCCAGAAAAGTGCGACTCTTCGGTCGAGAATACGATCACATAACAGCTATGCGGACCTCATAGTTGTCGTAGAGTGAAGCAGTGTATTGGTCAATTTTAGGTCAGCTATGCGGCAATTATGCGATCGCATAATCGATCTGTGGGCCACATATTTGTTGCATAGTTTCCTTGGGATTTTGTAAGTGGCAGTTCTGCGGTGCATTATATGATCACAGAACTGGTATGTAGACCGCATTTTTGTCGCATACCCAGTCAGTGTGTTCAAGTTTTGGGGAGTATTTTTGCGGTCCATTCTACGGGCCGCATGTCAACTTTGCAATCTCAAATGTGATCGCAGAGCTGAGTCGGGCTCCTATGTTCTTATTTCTAAAACCCAACCCCATCCCATTAAAAATACCACATTAGACCATTTTTCTGTAATTTCACAGCATATTGATTGAGAGAGGGAGTTCTAGAGTGAGACAGAGTAATCTTCATCAAGTCCTCTCTCAATCCTTGCCCCAAATCCTTGAATATTGTCAATTGAAATTATTAGGTCTTCATCCTATGAGGTAATAATTGTACCCTCATTAATAATTTCGAAATTTCTATTAAAATAGGTAATTAGCAAGGGGGTACATGGGTATAAGGGCTAGTAATCTTGCATGCACAAGAGATAATAGAGTATGGGGAGGATGAGAACTAAAGAGACATTAATTGGAGTATAAGATTGAAGAAATTTCTTTCAAAAAGGGGCTTAAGATCACAATGCACCTTTAGTGTTTGATAATATGCTCAAACGAGCTAGAATCTTAATCTCTTCTTCAATTCTTGGTTCGATTTGTAATTCTTACACCATAGATTAAAGTGCTAATAGTCTTAGAATTTTGTAAGGATTAAGGAAAGCTTTATTGAGGTATGTATGGTTAAAACCCCTTCCTCTTAGGAATTGAGCTTTCATGATGCCCTTGTAAATGTTGTAAGTTTGAACCATGATTGATGCAGTACTTTTTATGTTAAGTGAAAATGAATGTGGTAGGTAAATGGATGGTGTGTGGAGAACATGGTTTATGTTCTAAACACACGAATGTCATGCCAAGGTTACTTTGGGACTAATATTCCAAACTTGACGAATTCTCTCTTTGCTTAGGACTTAAATTGCTTTCGTATGTGCCTACATTTTTAAGTTACAAAGTAAATGTTTAAAATAGGAACAATGTGAAACTTGAGTTATGGAATATGGAAATTGTGGCCCCAAGTACCAACGACTAATACATGTGTAACCAAATATTGAAATGAGATGAATAACGGAAAATGGTAACGTCTCGGGAATAGCTTAGCCGATCGGGCTGTGATCGAATGCCAAAATATATATATACACATGGTTGTAATGTATTGATGATTGAAACTGGAAAGTGTGAATGAAATAATGGTAATTTCTCGGGGAGACGGCTTAGCCGATCTGGCCGTGATCGGACTCTGCTCAAAGAAGCAGTGGCAATGTGGATAATGATGCAATAGTGGGATGCTCCAATCTTAAATTTCAGAAACTATGTGAAAATTGTGTGAACCTTATTATATTGTTGACATGTTTCTTGTTTTAAACTTTGTTGTCTTTACGATTTCCTCTTTACTCTTGTATAGTTGTTCTTCTTAACAGGATGGTGTTTAGTTCTAAATACTAGTACTATTGCATGGTACTAACGTCCCTTTTGCTGGGGCCCTACATTTTTAAATAAATGTAGGTGGCTCCATAGCGGATAGTGTCGACCATGCATAGCGGAGCATCCTTCTCTCAAAGTCTTGGTGAGCCCATTTCTCCTTCTACGGGTTTTGTTGTGCATCTTATGTTATAGATATCCACTTTTGAGGTATAGTTGAGGCCTTATTGCCGGCATTGTAATTATTATCTTTTGTATCCTTAGAGGCTCTATAGACATTTGTGTGGGTTATGTATGGGTATTGGATAGGACAATTAAGCTTGTTGTAACTTTGTACTCTAGCTCTTCTAAACTATAACTGTATGAAATCTTGGAAACTTAACTACGATTTAAGGTTGCGTTATAAAATGAACTATCAATGTTAAATGTACAACCACTCTTATTGTTTAATTAAATTGAAACCAATCCCTTAATCACATTAAGTTGGGTAGAAAGTGTTTGATAAGGCTTTCTCAGATGGGTACACTTGACTAAGCGCCGGTCGCACCTACCGAGGTTGGGGTGTGACAAACTTAGTATCAGAGCCTAAGGTTTCAAAGTGTCCTAGGATGTTTGGGAGCCGTGTCTAGTAGAGTCCTTCTTTTCAGTATGAAGTCGACCACATTTATAAGTTGGAGGCTACTTGGGCATTAGGAATAACACCCTTTTTGATATTCTGGATCGTGCGGTAATTGTGAAACTATTTCCCCCTCTAACTAGTACATTGATCTATCTTTCGATAAATGGCATCTAAGAAGAAAGAAAGAATTGGCCAAGGAGCCAATGCCACCTCAAATTTGATCTATCTTTCGGTAAATGGCATCTAAGAAGAAAGAAACAATTGGCCAAGGAGCCAATGCCAACTCAAAACTGGCTGATGAATCATTGTTTGATATTGTGGGTGAGGGTAGTCGACCTACTATCAGCATGCCCGGTTCTCGTATTCCAAAGTAGACTATCCCAGTTCCTACACCTGCGGATGATACTATTATCCCTTCCATTGATACTCATATCTCGCCTCAAGCCCCAGCTTTCGGTTATGGTATCTCTGATGGGGATCTTGGGGGTGCTATTCAGATGTTGATACAGCTAGTGGCCTCTCAGGCCTAGAGGTCAAATGTTGAATCTAGTTTACCTAGCCAGCAAGGGGATTCTACCAGTTCCAGGGTGAATAGATTTCTTCAGTTAGAGCCTCCAGTGTTTACGGGTGCCGATCCAGAAGAAAACCATCATGATTTTATTGATGAGATGAACAAGACCCTCAGGGTTGTGCGTGCAACTAATAAAAAGGGAGTAGAGTTGGCTGCCTACCATCTGAAAGGCGTGGCTTATGCGTGGTTTGAGTTATGGGAAGATTCCTGCGTGGATGGGAGCCCTTTGGCGAGGTGGAGTGAGTTCATTGATGCCTTTATAGATCATTTCCTGCCTGCTGAGACAAGGGCAACCCGTGCAGCGGAGTTCGAAAATCTGAAACAAGGAAGCAGAAGTGTGTGGGAGTACCACATAGAATTTGCCCGCCTATCTAAATATGTTATTCACATGTTTCCCAAAATGGAGGCTAGAGTGCGTCGGGTTCAGGGTCTTAATACTTTAACTATTAATGAGGCTTCTATAGTTGTATTGAATTCTTACATGAATTATAGGAAGATAGATGCATTTGCTCAGGCCATAGAGAACTGTAAACTGAAGAACATAATGGAGAGAGAGGGTAGCAGAAGGACCCGATATATAGGCTACATGGGTGAGTCACTAGGTGGGGGTAGATCAACTTTCCAGTGAGGATCATCATGACCATCCCGGTGTTACACAGTCTTCAGCTAGTGCACCACATTTTCTGGTGCAGGCCTCAGATCTTGCAATTGGGAAGTCTTGCTTTGCATTAGCGATTAGGGAAGCTCACTATTAGGTTCACATTTGCAAGTTGTTTCCTCGCATTTACGAAAAATAGTTGGGCACCAATGGTCCACATTTTCCAGCAAATTGTTCGCATTCACGATGAATTAGGTCACATTTGTGATAAGGCTTAATTCCAATTTACGAACAAATCATCGCGAATGCAATGATCGCAGAATGTTGGGGCTCTGCATTTGCAAAGGAAATCTCGCATTTGTCAACCCTAGGTCGCAATTGCGAAATCTGCGCCTGGTCAAAAACTGAGTTAGATGGGATTTTTATTCATTCTTTCAAATTTTCAAGCCTAGAGACCTTAGAGGTGATTTTCCAAGAGTTATTCTTCCCAACTCATCGATGAGGGATTCTAACCTACCTTCTTTCAATTAACCATTACATTTCATAAGATTTCAACCTAAAATTTAGAATTTTCATGGTAGAAAGTGGAGATTTGGGGAGAATTAGGGATTTTTTGTAAGATTGGAATTTCGACCTTAAATTGAGGTTGGATTTCAAAGTAAGTTGTATAATTGGGCTCAGGAGTGAATGGATAATTAGGTTTTGGTCTGAATTTTAGGTTTGGACCAAGCAAGTTCGGGAGTTGACTTTTTAAAAAATGACCGAAATTGAACCTTTTCATTTGTGGGTAATTCCTAAGTCTTAATTTTAATTATTTGATTGATAATTTACTAGATTTGGTTGGCTCGGAGGCTTGTTCGAAAGGCCAAACTGTGGTTGAGCTTTGAGTTGAGTTTTGGAGCGAGGTAAGTATTGTGGTTAACCTTGACTTCAGGGATTGGGACTTGTTTAGCTATTTACTACACGTTTAAATGTTGGGTATAACGTATATGTGAAATGATGAGTACTTATGCATTGTTGTTGGGATAAATCATGCGAGTGTGACTTGTTTCTTGTAATTTACTCCCTTATTTGATTATGATATCCATGCTTAGACAAGCTTACTAGTAAATTGATCGTCCTCTCCAAACTTATGGGCTATTTGTGATATTTGAGTATTGCTTTGTGGTTAAGGTTGGTGTTGTGGAACCTTTGTTGACGTAAGGTTTACTCTTGCTATTTTCTATCTCCAAATTATATGTTAATTGTTACATGGTATGGATAGTGTTAAAGTGCGGAGGATGATGACGTGTTGATTGTTGTTGCAACTATTGATTAATACATAGTGAGGAAGAGAGTTAAAGCACGAAGGGAGATGTCGTACCGTATTTATTGTTTCATGATGAAATGGTGAGTAAAAGAACAAAGGATAATGTCATGCCGTAGTTATCATTGTATGGAGAGATAGAGATTAAAAGAATGAAGGGCGATGTCGTGCCATTATTTTCGTTTCATGGTGAGGTTGAGAGTAAAAGCATGAAGGGTGATGATGTGTGGTGTTTATTCATTATGTTTAACCATTTCGGTGGATGAAGGTTTATTGATTGTTTCATGTTGTCATTTCTTATTGTAGTAACTGTATCTTGTACCCCCTTTCACATGTCCCCTTCTAGCAGTACATGTTTTATCTTTATTTGCTATTATGTTGTTCATGTATTTTTGTCTGTACAAGTTTAATTTCACTATGAATTCTATTTTCATAGAATACTTTGAGGCAGAAGGTTTTGATTGATTTACCTACAATATGCCAATATCTTTGGTAGAAAAAGGGTATAAACCATCTGGACCAGGTGACTTAAATGGTTTGAACGAGAACACGGCTAAATTAACTTCACTATCTAGCGGACCAATTTGTTAAAGTGTGGTTAGTAGTAAACAGATTTGAAATGGTCATGTGTATAAGAAAAAAGATCTTTTTGAATTTCAATCCAATTACCTTGAGCATTATAAAAAAAACTGCTATGATTTTGTCTTTTTCTATTGGATGTTGCTATGTAAAAGAATTTTATATTTGCATCCTCGTTGTTAAGACAATTGACACGAGATCTAAGTTTCTGATAATCTTCTTCCAATTTTGGGATACCATTGTTTTCATTTGTTAGGGATTGTGCTAGATCTTGTAGGAATAATTGTGTCTATAATTAATATAATTTTGAATACCAGCTAGATGTGCTAGGATCCTTTTTTATTTTTAAGAATGTTACCAAAAGTTGATTTTTCCCATGCTATGATATTTTTTGTGAAAGAGTTTGTAGCTTCTAGGAGTTCTTTATTACTCCAGTTTGATGCTTCTTCTTCTTCTTCCTCGACTGGATTTGGTTCTTGTGCATTGTGTTGGGGAACTAAGTGCATGTTGATCGGACGATTGTTCACTGGTTGTGCTTCTTCCTGGCTTGCATGCTTGTTCCATTCCATTAATATTGGAATTAGAACCGTATTCTCCTCCTATGGAAAGAAGGGAAGGTTTATTGGTAGATTTAATGGGTAGTATTGATTGGTAATTTGGGAAAGGTTCCACTGAGATTGCATTGTTTGTATCAATGTATGGTTCATGTTGGGGCTAGGAGGTTGAATATGTTGTTGATCCACATTTGGTTCATATAATTGTTCATTGCCAGATGCATTCCCTCTGAGATAAGTTGTGCTAGATAAGTTATATTTTGGATTAATATCACTATGTTTTGCCCATTGACTTGGATATTGAAGGTGATGGCATAGCCCAAAAGGCCCGCTTCTAGCTATGATGTTGGGTGGTAATTCTGTGATGGAGGTGGATATGTGAAAAGGAGTGGTTGATTTGGTAGGTCAGGATGGAGTGGTGGAAGATTGTCCATTATTTTGTTTCTCTGTTGATGAAGGATGTGGACAAAACTGAATCTCCTTCTCACTGTGAAAGGTAACCTTGGCATTTTTACTAATGATGGCGTTTATTGTGTTTTTGGTATGAGGTGAAGATGAAGAAGTAGGGTTATTGTTACCCTTTGTGGGATTAGTTTGCATCGGAGATGAGTGGAGTAACGTATTGGTTTTGACATGATCATTTGTAGATTTATGTTTAGCCACATGTGGGTTTTTTCTTCCATTTGGCAGTGGGCTTGTGCATGTATGGCCAAGTGTATTTTGGACTCATTATGGATGGAGTTTATGTTAGTATTATTAAGAATTATGTTGGGTAAGTTTAGGCGGAAGTATTTTTTTCATATTTGGAGAGTTGGTAGTAACATTTTCTTTTAATAATTTTTGTTCTAATGATTGAGTTCAAATTTCCAATGCTTCACCAGTTAGATCCACGTGTATGGTCATATCATTAGGAATGTTCATATCTGTTTGCATGTATTGGTTGTCTTCTAAACACTTTATTAATTAAATAGTGGTTTCATTACAAACATTGGGCAAGTCTAGAAGGTGGCAAATTTTGTTAGAACGTATCTACGACCTGTTTGGAAGAATTAACAGTTTTGGAAGAAGCATTTTTGATTTTTTTTGTCAGTGTTAATAGCATGTTCCTTTTCAATGTACCTAAGTTTTTGGGTATTAAGATACTTATCTGTGGAATCGTCAAATATTTTTGCATTAATACATGTTGTTGTGGCCTTGATTGGTAGTTTTGGACATGTACTTAGAACCTTCTTTTTTGGTAAAAGATATTATCTTCCACTCTCCTATTTTTATGACCCGTTCATTGGTTGTTTGATAATTTTCTTGTGAATTGGCCTTGGCAGCTTGTAACTTTGAATATGGGCAATTGATGGGATTATGACCTAATCTGTCACAATTTTTGCATAAGAAATTTTGTTCTTCATATAGGATTTGTTGTTTATAGGATCTAATAAAAATAAAGGGTTTGGCAGGTAAATCCATTTGCACTTCAACACATAATCTTGCATATCGACCTCTTAGTGTTAATGGTGTGCAAGCGTCAATCTGTAGTAGTTTGCCTATTTTATTCTCAATTTTGTTTGTAGTATAACACCATCGTAAAACTTTGTTCGGAGTTGTAGTAATCGTATCCATACAGCTGAATATAATTGTTTGGGTTTACTGGAGACCATAATTTAATACAAGAATCATATTTTCTTCCTTGTTAAACTTGACTATATAATAATCTACTCCAAGATCTATGAGTGTGAAGTTTTCAGTAGGTTTTTATAGCTTTTGTATTTTCCTTTTTAGGTAGGAAAGAAGGATACGTTTACCTATGAGTTTAATGATGAGTAGATATTTATGAGGATGATAGATGTGTTGGAGATCTTCTTCCACTAATAGGTTAACTTTTAAATTTTCAGTAAATGATTCCATTTCATGCGTATATGGGCGAGCCTACTTAAATCATCCATTGGAGAGTCGTTTGGTATGGGTTGAGTGTATGGTTCCCTTTGCTGAATGGATATATTATTTTCTTCTAAATTTTCTTGTAGCATATCCTTGAAGGTAGGTGTATGATATTGAACGGATGAGGGGGTTGGGGTAGATTGTGTAATAGGCCCTGCACTATCCCCACTATTATGGTTTCCTCGTTAAGAAAGATGTTTGGTGGTTTTGGAGGAATCTGGGAAGTTTGATTGGTGGAGTCTGTTAGATTGGTCATACTTTTTTAGTGGTAGAAGATTTTTAGAAGATGAAGACGAAAAGGATTTGGATACAAAGTAGAGTGATCACACTCAACTATGCCTTATTAAAAAGAACTAAGCGATTGTTGCAAATATAATCTGATTTATAAGTTCGGAGTCGAATCCCACAAAGAACTAAGCTTAGCTACAGTTGTTCACTATCACCGAGAATACAAACTTGAACAATTTCTAACTTATAGATATTAAGATTCTTGTGTTTAATTAATTAACTAACAAATTAAAATAATAAATTAACACTAAAGATACTACATATTGGAGAAAAGATTAAGGAGGTCTAGAGTTATGATTTTCCCAATTGTTGGAATCCTTCCTGCTATGTCTTCTAGAATTTCGCCTAAGTACTATACCGATCATGAGCGCTTTTCTCTCCCAAGTAATTACAACAATTTACTAGACATACTCACCCAAGTTACGCTAGCTGACTTTAATTATAGCTCATTTATATCCCAACCCAAGATTGTGTTATTCCTATCCAACCTTTAAACCCTTGGTTATTGATTCCTCACATACGTCGAGAGTGATGTTGTTCAACAACTACCTAAATATGCACTCTCTTCCAAGTAATACATACTAAATAAGCACAGCTAATTGAGGGCCCTTCAATCAACCACAAGAATAATATAGTTGAACAAATAGAAAAAATACTACGACTCAATTATGTAAAAACATAACAAGAATTTATCCTTTAAAAGGTCCCATCAAAATCCTAGATAATAATTAGCTATTCATAATAGCATGTAAAACTACAATACTAAAAGTCATATCCAACAATGAAAAATAGGAAGAGGAAGGATGTCATGACCCTAGTTCACCAATTGTGAACACGTCATGATGGCCCCTAGTCTTCGCGACCAGGTAAGACTAACACGTTGCGGAAGTAATAACAATTTAGGAATTTATAATCAAAACTAAATAACATGAATAATGTATTTGCCACCTGGAACATACATTTTAACACTTAGCATTCTAAAACTATCCAAAAGACCCGAACACCCACGGGCAAGACAGGCTAAGAGAAACATAAGATACGGCTATAATATCTGGAAATGTCTACAACAATTGAATACATGAAATGGAACTGCTAACTACAAGATAGAGTAGAAGGAGACTCTTCGGTCTGCGGACGTGGCTGATATACCTCAAGTCTCCGAATATAGCGCCTGGATCACTGATAGTGCGTACGACCAGAAGTACCTGGATCTATACATAAAAACATATGCAGAAGAGGTATAAGTACACCACAGCGGTGTCACACCTCCCTTTTTACTACCCTTTTTTACCGATCCTTTTGAAAAAGGTACGTTGGGTATACCTCAATGTTCAAATACTCGAGAAGGATATAATAACAAAGAGGAAGGAGTTTTTCCAAATAAAGGGCAATCGATCCTGGATTTTTATTTAATTATCAGAGTCGCCACTTGGAAAGATAATGGTGTCCCAAGTCAACGATTAATCCCGAATCCGAGGAAATTGACTCTGTTATTACAGTCCGCAAAACAGAAACCTGGATAAGGAATTTTGTTAACCCGGGAGAAGGTGTTAGGCACTCCCGGATTTCGTGGTTTCAGCACGGTCGCTCAACCGTCGTTCTCAATTTTGAATGACTTGTTACATACTTTTAAACAATATGTATGTGTTTCCAACTTTAATATTTTTAAGAATTGCGACGTCGCGAAAACGTATCTCGGATCACACCGCAACCAGTACGCCTGTGACTTTTAATACATTTCGGCTTCGCCGGGATTTAGGATTTGAGTTGCACCAAGTTCACACTCGTATTTAAGGAAAGTATATTAAATCGTGCCTAAATAACGTCTAACGGTTTTTAAATCTTTTGGGAGAGGCTATGGAATTCGCTATTAACCTTCCCGAATCTATTGTATATTTTATTAATTACATGAAAGGGGCCCCCACTGTTTTGCAATTATGTGAGGCTCGTCCCGTGCATCTTTTAAAGTTCATACTTATTGTATCACTATGTTTTTCTATCAATGTTTTTCCCTTAATCATTATTAATCAAATGTAATTCCAGAAAGTGAGTCCAGGCCATTGTTGTTTCATTGTTATTGGGCCTGGACTTTCGGATCTATACTTAATGGGTTATCACATCTATCTGGATCTTAGTGACCCAGACTAGCTTTGGGCTTTTGTTCAATAGCCCAGTTAACTCTTGAACGTATTCCAGGCCTGAGTCGCACATCAGGCCCAGACTAGAGACGAAGCAGTAGTGATGAAAATGAAAATGAGAACTCATGATAAAAGTAAAATTCAGGAAAAACAAAAGAGAAATGAATTCAAACTATATTTATTATTAAGAGATAAAATCTATACAGAAACTAACAATATTGAATATAAAATTATGAAAGTCTAACGTGCAGAAACTTAATTGACAAGACCATTTTTTACTTTATTCTCAAAGGACTAATTATGTCACTGATCTGAATTCTCTAATAACTAATTATCAGGAGACTATTTTAAAACATGTGAATTAGAACTAAACTAACGATTCAGTCATTTATATCTAACATTCAATTACCTAGGCTAAATTGACTCCTCTCAAGTATGTAATTACATCTTCATTGAGTCTGATTATGTGATATCAGGGAAATCAGTATCAACTAAGTTGTAACTTCGTTTTATTGTTATTGTTTAAGAACATGCTTGTATCTAAGTGTCAAATACCAAATTAGATTACCTGCATAAAACTAATTAACATTATGGATGTGAGTCCGTATGTTATAGATCCATGTCGAGACTAATATAACTATACTACTACTACTATTTACTACTTATTACATTGTCTTTTGTTCGAGCTCTCACTTATACATACAATGCTACACTAATGAATTACAAATCTACATTAATACTAGACAGCTAATTAGAAAAACAGTAAATACAGAAGACAATCAGAGATTTTAACACTTGAAACTTCATTTCATCATTGATTCTTCATTACATAGCCTTGAACAAATGTGTACCTGATTCAGCAAAATAACTCGATCGATGAGTTCTAAGGGGATATGAAATAGGCACAGCAATAGACTCGACAGGCAATGCAACAGAGAAGTATTGAATTCCAGATGAACGGATAATAACACAGCAACAACAACAAGAGAACCCAGGCAAAATAAGCATAAATGCCAAACAGACTCCAAATGTGAACTTCAGCTAGAGAGACTAGGCAACTATTGCTATTTAGTGTAGAATATTTTCTGAAAATTTTGTTTTCCCAAAATCCAACCTAATTTACTCTATATATCTATATATTTTTTCTCTGAATTTTTCTATTGAAAAACCAGCCCCTAGACTAGTCCTAAAAGGGGGTATTAATAGGTGTAGAGAGGTGAAATTTTTGGGGGGGAAAGATAGAATAGAATTCTATTTCCCTCCCCTCCTAATTTACCAAATCTTACACTTTACACCCTAAATCTGTTACAAGATCTCTTCCAGCATGTGCTGGAAGGTTCTTTTTTATTCCATTTTGGGGTTCTTACTAAGGTACCCCTACTTGTTATTGTTTTTTACTAAATTACCTTTTCATTGAGACCAATATGCCCTTAATTCTCTGCAAAATTGCAGAAATCAGGAGCACAAATGTCTCATATATCCCTATAGGCTCTATTAAATCTACCTTTTTGCCATTTTATGTTCCTTATATGCCCTTAAAGGCATTGGCTAATTACCCGACCTACCTAGGTTAAATTTTCAGAGATTCGGCTCTTATTTAACTTATGGCCATCATTTGTATTAGTATTTAAGAACAGGCCACATCAGACTTTAAGACTTATTTCAATTTTAACCAGTTTTACTTCATTTTTGTTATTTAAACTAATTTGCAGGATTAGCCTGCTTATTTATCCTATTTAAAACCCAGCCAGTCCAAAGATTGGACTTGGCTTTGCAATTTGAGGCCTATTATTGATCACAGGCATGGCTAAGACTTTTGCAAGTCTAGCCAACTGTGATTATGGGTCAAGCAGGGGCTTGGTAAGTCCAATCTATCAGACTTGAACCAATTTATTACACTACTGGCCTACTTAAGTGTTAGCCAGTGTATGAGACCTAACAGAGTAGGTCAATTGCAAAGTTGAGCACTCTTGGTCACTTATTTAAGTTATAGCCTATTTTTTGTGATTTTCAGTTTTAGCCTATTAACACATGTTTCAATTTCAACCACTTATAAGATTTAACACTACTGCAGATATAACCAATCCACCTACGCATGATAGGTATTAACAGTGTTCACATTAACACAAGGCTATTACAAACATAGCCAGTTTCACAAATAATTGCACACATAGTCAAGAAATCAAAGTTGTTTATCAATTAATCAAAATCCAGAGAAAGGGGTTGAGTATTGTTGAATCTCAATCAATTAAATTTACAAACTCAAATTTCATAACATAGTGTCAATTAATCATTAAACAGGCACATTCAAAACTTCCTTATGCTTAGTGAACAATTGAAAAATCCCAAACCATACTTAGAATGTTCTTGACATAAACACATATAGGTAAAAACTCAAGAAGTAGTTTCAGAAGAGAATCATGGTTTGCCAAGATCAAAGAACAACCAAACTTAAAAAAAATAGTTCTAACAGTAACCCTTAAACAGAGTAGACATGGAGAGATAGAACAAATAAAAAAAATCCCTAATCTAAACATACGAGTGATAAAGATAATAAAAATCAGAACAAACGAACATGATTTCTCAAAGACAAACCCTAATCTTAAACATGCAGTCTAATAAAACAAGAAATAACATACGAAGATAGACAAGATAAAGGAGAATATATCTTTTAAATAGAAAAACAAACTAAAACTTCTTAAAGACTAAAACCTAGTCCATACGACTAACTTTATCAGAAGAGACATACAAAAAATAACAAAAAATAGCAAACAATGCAAGTAAAGAAAGCAAACAAAGGGGGAAGGTACTTAGCTTGCAGGGACTGTCCCCTGAGCTTTCCATTTTCCTTTTTCTTTTTCTTCTTTCTTTTTCCCAATTTCTCTTTTCTTTTCTTTATTTTCTTTTCTGATTTTCTTTTCAGACTTCAAGATGAAGTCTTTTTATTGTTTCAGTGGTAGAAATAGGTTTGGGGTATCAAGAGGGAGAGGTTTTGTTAAAGGTTGGATTTTTAGGTAGGCCGGAGTTAGGGTTCCGGCGACCTATTTTGGGATATTCGAACACTTTGGGGAATATTCGAGGGAAACCAGGTAAGGGGGGTTGATAGATCAGGTATTAAGGGCTAGATGGTGTTAATTTGGGAAGGTTTCTCATAGATTTGGTCACCGGGTTTCTTGGGTTTTGAGGGTATTTCATGGTGGAGAAGAAGAAGAGCAAGGTTTTGGGGCTGGGATGTGGCCGGAGACCGCCATGGGAGACGGCCAGTCTCCATGGCCGGCGAAGAGAAGAAGAGGAAGAAGATGAAGCTTGAGGCGGCTAGGGTTTGGAGATTAGGGAAATGGCCGGTCTCTGAAGAGACCGGACCTATATATACTCGTGGCCTTTGATGAATCTCTGGCCGTTGGATCAAGTGAGATCGACGGCGAGGATTAATTCTCTCTAAAATGGTGTAGTTTCGATTAAATGAGAGATTAGCTGTCATCCGTTAGATCTATAGGCCTGGACGGCTGAGATTAAATCTCAGAACTAATTAACTAATTAATATCTCAGCCATTGGATTTGCGTGGATGAACGACCGAGATTGCCTTTGCATTGGATCAGACGGACCGGTCCTTTGGGCCAATATGTTTGGGCCACTATTTCTGAATTCTTTAAGCCCAATGTTATTATATTTTTGTATTTTCTTAGTATTTTAATTAGTTTTGTGACAATTTTCTTTGTATTTTCATTTTTTTATTTTTGTATTATTTGAATTACTTAATTTCCTATCTTCACTAATTTCCTGGCATTTTTTGGCAATTTTCTACTATTTTCTATAATTTCCGCTATTAATGCTCCTTTTTTTGTTGATTTTCTTTTAAAACTAATTAATTCAAAATACATGTATTTTTTTCTAATTTTAATTATTCAAGCACACAAAATGTATCTAATTTCAAATAAGACATGCAATTACACTCAAAAATATTATTTATTTTTTAATTTTGGAATTTTATTGCCTAGTGCAAAAATTACGTGCTCACAAGCGGTACTTAGTAAGTGCCAAGCCTAACCTTGGTTGAGTGGTGACGAGGAAGGTCAGGAACCTACTGAGAATAAACATAATAACAATAATGAACAGTGTAAAGAACAGAATAATCTGGAAAAAAAACAACAATAAAAATAGGATAGAAGCTACAAGTCAATGACAATTAAGCAAAATAAGGAAAATAACACAACCAAGTATCCCTCAACATCGGGGTGCCATGTGGACCTCCTAGGATACCGTCCTGTAGTCATTTTTCCTCTACTGTCCGGTGGATCTTCCGGGAATCGAACCCGTAGTCCATCACATTTAAATATCTAGAATCTCCCGGGAATCGAACCTGAAGTCCATTATATCAATTTCTGGAGGATCTCCTGAGAATCGAACTCGTAGTCCATCATATCAATTTTTGGAGGATCTCCCGGGAATCGAACCCGTAGTCCATCATATCAATTTCTGGAGGATCTTCCAGGAATCGAACCCGTAGTCCATCAAATCAATGAAAATGCGCAACCAAATCAGAGAAATATTCATAGAATGAAGTATATCAATAAAAGTAACAATTAAATTATGGCCTAACATGCTTCACGTAATTTCGTTTAAGGCAATTAAGCAATTAATTCTATCTAATCATGCTTCTCTAACTACACAGATTAAATCTTGCATTGAAATCAGTCAAATAACGGAGAAACACAGTTCAAACAATTCAAGTAAAGTGATTTTTCAACAATTGGCACAAGTACACGCTCGTCACCTTGCGCACAACGCATTCAAGTTAGCACATAATAAGTCCAAAGGGGAGAAGTCCCCCACACAAGGTTAGAAGAGCCACTTACCTCGAACTAGTACAAAATCAACTAGGGAACGATGCCTTTGCCACGAGTATCCGACTCCAAATTGCCCAAATCTATTTCATTCAATTACAAATCGTAAATAATATTGCAAATAACTAATTTCACTATGAAAATTAAAGCTCGGACGTGAAAATAGGTAAAATGACCAAAATGCCCCTCCATCTATCATCCTGGAATTGAATAATTTTAACATTTTCAGAACCCTAGGACTCTCACGAGTCCAACCATATAAAAATATCCCAAATCGAAGGTCAAATGCCCCCTCAAATCCTCATAATTTGGTCTAAGAACTTTACCCCAAATTTTCATTTAAAATCCGAAAATAAAGGTTGAATTCAAGAGTAGATTAGTGGATTTTAGTCATAGAGGAGTAAAGAATCATTACCCAATCGTTGCCTCTAAAAATCCCTCGAAAGATCTCCCAAAACCAAGCTCTCTAGCTTTTGTTTTGTTAAAAATAGAGGAACCCTCGTTTTGAAATATTTATATCTGCCCAGGGGTTTTATTCAATGCGATCACAGAAGAGGATCAGGTGAAGATATGAGATCGCATACTTGGTCATGCGATCACGTAGAAGGATTTTGGCCCTGAGACCTAACCCTTAAACTCTACTATGCGAATGCGGACAGGGGTGTGCAAACGCAGTGAAGGAGGAAACAAGTCTATGCGATCGCGTTCAAGGGCCCGCGGTCGCATTGAAGGAAAATAAGGCCTCCCACCAAAGAACTATGTGATCGCATGAATGCTTATGCGATTGCAGAGAAAAAAAGGTTCTGGAACACACAAAAAAATTCTGCAACTCCCTAAGTCCCGAAATTGCTCCGTTGAGCATCTAAAACACACCTGAGGCCCCCGGGACCTCAATCAAACCCACAGACGTATCCCATAACATCACTAAAACTTTTACCAATCCTTAAACCACCTAAAACAATGCTAGAATCACGATTTCAGCCAAGATTCAAGCCTATGAACTTCAAATTCTAACCAAACACACTTTCGATCAAAAACCTATCCAAACCTTGTCCGAATGATCTGAAATTTTCCATGCACATCCAAAATGATATGACGAAGCTACAGAAACTTCCGAAATTCCAAACCGACCCTCGGATCAAAAATTCACTATCGGACCGGAACTTCAAAAATTCAAACTTTGGCATTTCAAGTCTTAATGAGCTACGGACCTCCAAATTACATTTCGAACACACTCCCAATCCCAAAATCACCTAATGGAGCTAACGGGACCATCGGATTTCCATTTCGAGGTTGTTTTCACACTGCTCTGAATACAGACCATTTTTCAACTCTTAAGCTCTCATTTAGGGACTAAGTGTCCCAAAACACTCCAAATCCTAATGCCGAATGTCCCGGCAAACCAAAATAGAAGAAATGAACTTAGGTAAAACAGTTAATGGGGGATCAGAGCATAAATTCTAAAAATGACCGGCCGGGTCATTACATCCTCCTACACTTAAACATTCGTTCATCCTCAAACGAGCATAGAAAATATACATGCAATAGCAAAAAGATGAGGGTACTAGCTGTGCATATCCTGCTCGATCTCCCAAGTCGCCTCCTCGACCGGCTGACCCCGCCATTGGACTTTCACTGAAGCGATGTTCTTTGACCTCAACTTTCTGATCTACTTGTCCAAAATGGCTACTGGCTCCTCAACATAAGATAGATCCTTGTCCAGCTGGACTAAACTGAAACCCAATACGTGCGATGGGTCTCCATGATATCTCTAGAGCATCGAAATATGAAATACCGGATGAATTTTAGCTAGGCTAGGAGGTAAGGCAAGCTCATAAGCAACCTCCCCAACTCGCCTCAAGATCTCAAAAGGCCCAATAAATCTCAGACTCAGCTTCCCCTTCTTGTCAAACCTCATGATGCCCTTCATAGGCGAGACCCGAAGCAGAACCTGCTTGCCAACCATATATGCCACATCATGAACCTTCTTGTCCGCGTAACTCTTCTGCCTGGACTGGGCTACCCGGAGTCTGTCTTGAATCACTTTAACCTTTTCCATCGCATCCTGAACCATATTGGTGCCCAATAATTTGGCCTCGCCTGGCTCAAACCAACCCACCAAAGATCAACATATCCTACCATATAAGGTCTCATACAGCGCTATCTGAATGCTGGACTGATAGCTATTGTTATAAGCAAATTCTGTTAGTGGCAGGAAATGATCTCATGATCCTCCAAACTCAATCATGCATGCATGGAGCATATCCTCAAAAATCTGAATAGTACGCTCGGACTGTCCGTCCGTCTGGGGGTGGAATGTCGTGCTCAACTCCACTCGAGTACCTAAATCATGCTGCACGGCTCTCCAGAATCGCGATATGAATTGAGTGCCTCTGTCTGAAATGATAGAAACCGGAATACCATTCAACCGGATGATCTCCCTGATATAAATCTCTACCAACCGCTCTAATGAATAAGTAGTGCACACAGGTATGAAATGAGCGGATTTGGTCAGCCGATCTACAATGACCCAAATAGAATCAAACTTCCTCACGGTCCATGGGAGCCCAGATACGAAGTCCATGGTGATACACTCTCACTTCCACTCTGGGATCTCAATCTGCTATAGCAACCCACCCAGATGCTGGTGCCCATACTTCACCTGCTGGCATTTGAGGCATCTAGACACATAGTCAACTATATCTTTCTTCATCCGCCTCCACCTGTAGTGCTGCCTCAAGTCCTGTCTGTTGGTTTATTCCGATGAACATCGAAAGCCTTTAATGAAGATCCTAAATGAAGCTCATGTACCAGAAAATATCACAGTATGTCATTTGGAAAAGATCACAAACAAAATCTTTGAGGCAAACAGGATAACATTCTCAGATGATGAACTGCCGTTGGAAGGGACAGAGGACAACAACGTGTTATATCTAACAATGAAGTGTGAGGAATCAGTGGTGACCCGTGTCCTGGTCGATAATGGGTCAAGTGCCAATATTTGTCCTTTATCTACTCTGGGGAAACTGAAGATTGATCACGAAAGAAATCACAGAAACAGCATATGTGTGAGAGGATTTGACGGAGGCGGGAAGAACATTATCGGGGATATCATATTAGAACTCACCATCGGACTGGTTGAATTCACCATGGAGTTTCAAGTGTTGGACGTTACCGTGTCCTATAATCTCCTATTAGGACGTCCATGGATCCATGCTGCAAAAGCGGTGCCTTCTTCACTCTATCAAATGGTGAAGTTTGAATGGGATCAGCAAGAGATAGTAGTGCATGGTGAAGATAATGTTTGCAATACCATCATGCCATTCGAAGAAGTCGAGGGTGAAAAAGGTCATTGGGTGTACCAAGTGATGGACGCTATGTCTGTGAATAAGATATTTAAAGGTGAAAGTATCCCAGTACCCACAATAGCCCATGCGGCAGTCATGGTTGCTAAGGAAATGTTAAAGAACGGGTTCTCTCCGGAAAAAGGTTTAGGAGTTGCTCTGCAAGGAATAATACAACCAGTATATCTTCCAGGTAGCACTAATACTTTTGGCTTGGGTTTCAAGCCAACCATCGCCGACATACAAAGAGCCAAAAGACTGAAAGAAATGATGGACCCTCCCCAAAACTTTCCTATTCCTTCGTCAAGCCCGGTACACAAAGACGTCCGGCAACGGTCATGACTAGCCCTGCAAATATAAGGCCAAATAAAGAGTTATTAGAAAGATTTGAGAGGTTGTTCGAAGGTGTGAACATGATAAGGCAGCCGAGGGTACAAGCAAGATGGACGTTCAGTTTGTTGGACCCCAGATCAGGCTAAATAACTGGGAAGCTACTCATCTTCCAATCAGAAGGGAGTTGTGGTAGTTAGCTTTAATGTTCCATTCCTAAATCTGTCTTGTTTCAAAAATTGTAATCCTATGTTCCGTCAAGTCAGATTCCAGTTTTCGCTGATTTCAATAATGTGTCGTGCATGAAGGATTCTCGGTCCAGTCTTAATAATCAGATAGTTATACAAGAAATTGAACATGATAATGAAGTGGAATATGAGGATGAGGAAGTCTTGGAGGAAATTAGTAAGGATTTGAGCCACTACGAAGAAAAACCCAAACCAAACCTAAATGAGATGGAGTCTATTAATTTGGGGGATGAGGAGAATATTTGAGAAACAAAGATTAGTGTGCACTTGGAAGCCTCACTCAACGAATACGTGATCAATTTATTACATGAGTACAAAGATATATTTTCCTGGTCTTATGATGATATGCCAGGGCTCAATACTGATTTGGTGGTACATAAGTTGCCTACTTATCCGGAATGCCAACCCGTTAAGCAAAAGTTTAGGAAGTTCAAAACAGATGTCAGTGTGAAAATAAAAGAAGAAGTCAATAAGAAATTTGAAGCAAAGGTCATACGGGTCACTATATACCCCACCTGGTTAGCCAATGGTGTACCTGTTCTGAAAAAAGATGGAAAAACGAGAGTGTGCGTTGATTATCGAGACCTTAACAAAGCAAGTCTGAATGATGATTTTCCATTGCCAAACATCCACATATTAATTGACAATTATGCCAAACATGAGATTGGCTCTTTTGTGGATTGTTATGCGGGTTATCATCAGATCTTGATGGACGAAGAAGATGCAGAAAATACAGCCTTTATCACACCTTGGGGAACATATTGCTACAGAGTAATGTCGTTTGGGTTGAAAAATGTTGGAGCACCATATATGAGAGCAATGACCACTATATTTCATGACATGATACATCGAGAGATTGAAGTATATGAGGATGATGTTATTATTAAATCCAAAAAGTAGTGTGATCAAGTCAAAGACTTGAGGAAGTTCTTCCAGAGGCTTCGGAGATACAATCTCAAGATCAATGCAACAAAATGTGCTTTTGGAGTACCATCAGGAAAGTTATTAGGGTTCATGGTAAGTCGGTACGATATTGAACTGGACTCGTCAAAGATAAAAGCAATTCAGAATTTGCCTCCACCAAAGAGCAAGAAAGATATGATGAGTTTGTTAGGCAGGTTGAATTATATTAGTAGATTTATTACCCAGCTGATGTCAACTTGTGAGCCAATTTTCAAATTATTAAAGAAAGATGTTGCGGTGAATTGGACCGAGGAATGTCAAGATGCATTTGACAAAATCAAGGAATATCTGGCCAATCCTCCGGTGTTGGTTCCTCCAGTACCTGGAAGACTCTTGATCCTTTATCTCACCGTATTGGATAATTCCTTTGGTTGTGTACTGGGGCAGCATGATGAAACAGGGAAGAAGGAGCAAGAAATATACTATCTCAGTAAGAAATTTACATCTTACGAGGTAAAATATACTCAGTTGGAAAGGACATGTTGTGCTTTAACATAGGTTGCACAGAAGATGAAACATTACCTGTCGGCTTACACCACTTACCTCATATCTCATTTGGATCGACTGAAGTACATCTTCCAGAAGCCTATGCCCATAGGAAGGCTCATTAAAAGGATTTTATGTAACTCGCACTGCAATGAAAGCACAAGTAGTCGCTGATCATTTAGCAGAAAATCCAGTTGATGATGAGTATGAACCACTGAAGACATACTTCCCTGATGGGGAGACAATGAATATTGAAGAATTAGAACAAGATGAAAAGCCGGGTTGAAAATTATATTTTGATGGGGTTGTCAATAGCAAAGGAATTGTAATTGGAGGGGTGCTCATTTCAGAAACAGGTCAGCATTATCCTGTTATCGCTCAGCTCCGCTATTTCTGTACTAATAATATGGTTGAATATGAAGCATGTATATTGGGAATAAGAATGGAAATAGACATGGGTGTTCAAGAGATTTTGGTCATGGGTGACTCGGATCTCTTGATACATCAAATTCAGGGTGAATGGGAGGCAAGGGATTTGAAGCATATACCGTACCGACAGTGTCTACATGATCTATGTCAAAGGTTTCAATCCATAAAATTCAAGCATATCCCAATAATGCACAATGAAGTTGCAGATGCTTTGGCCACATTGTCGTCCATGTTGCACCATCCGGATAAAGCTTATGTAGATCCATTGCAAATACAAGTGCATGATCAGAATGCTTATTGTTTTACGGTGTAAGAGGAACTTGATGGTGAACCATGGTTCCATGATATCAAATAATATTTGAGAATAGGGGTGTACCTGGTGCAAGCTATGGGAGATCAGAAAAGGTCTATAAGACGACTGGTGAGTGGATTTTTCTTCAGCGGAAGAATTGTATACAAAAGAACCCCGGATTTGGGTTTATTAAGATGTATAGATGTGTAGCAGGCTGCTACAATCATGACAGAAATACATGCAGGAAGTTGTGGACCCCACATGAGTGGATATGTTTTAGCAAAGAAAATACTAAGAGATGGGTATTATTGGCTCACTATGGAGCGAGATTGCATCAGATATGTACGAAAATGCCATCAATTCCAGATACACGGGGACTTGATTCATTCCCCGCCATATGAGTTGCATACAATGTCAGCATCATGGCCTTTTGTCGCTTGGGTCATGGATGTCATCGGTCCGATAGAACTCGCAACATCTAATGGGCACAGGTTTATTCTGGTAGCCATTGATTATTTCACTAAATGGGTGGAGGCGAAGACATTCAAAGCAGTAACAAAGAAGGTAGTGGTGGATTTCGTACATACAAACATCATTTGCCACTTCGGAATTCCCAAGGTGATTATTACAGATAATAGAGCCAATCTTACCAGTCATCTCATGGCGGAGACATGTCAGAAATTTAAAATTATGCATCGCAATTCTACACCTTATCGGCCTAAAGCAAATGGAGCAGTTGAAGCTGCAAATAAGAATATTACCTTCAAATAATAGTAGAGGAGTCAAGGCAATCGCATGAAAAATTACCAAATTCTCTAATGGGTTATCGCACTACTATGCGTACTTCAATTGGTGTAACCCCTTCATTGGTGTATGGAACGGAGGCAATAATACATGCAGAAATTGAAATACCCTCCCTTCGAATTATAGCTGAGGCTGAAATTGATGATGATGAATGAGTAAAGGCCCAGTTAGAGCAATTAAGCTTTATTGACGAGAAAAGATTGGTAGCAGTATGTCATGGACAGTTGTATCAACGGAGGATGGCCAGAGCATATAACAAGAAAGTACATCCATGAAAATTCGAGGTTGGACAATTGGTGTTGAGACGTATTTTACCACATTGGGCAGAAGCAAAAGGAAAGTTTGCGCCTAATTGGTAGGGGCCATTTATGGTATCCCGAGTGTTGTCCAACGGAGCTTTATATCTAACAGATGTAGAAGGGAAATATGTAGAGACTACCATTAAATCTGATGCAGTTAAGAGATATTACGTATGATTCCTTTCATGTATACAATTGTATTTGTAATATTTTTGAAATTCAAATGATGAAGGCATTTTATTTCTCTATCCAAATACTTTACCCATTGCTATCCCTTTGAGCCTTATTATATTATTCTTTCATACCCATCTCTCGGAATTAATGATGAAGTCAAAAATGAATGATGAAATGAAAAGAAAAAAAATTGAAAAGAAAAGATATGTGAAAAAAAAGAGAAGAAAAAAGCATATACAAAAGAAAAAAACCGGGAAAAGTCAAAACAATGAAATGATCTTATGATTTGAACTACGTTTGACTTGATCCCGAAAGGGTACGTAGGCAGCCTCAATCAGGTTCAGTCACAACAGAAATAAAATCCAAGTTTCCCCAAAAATTGAAACTAGGGCAGAAGTTATGTTTATATGATTCCGAGAGTTGTAATTTTTTTAAACCAAGCTGTAAATTTGAGCCTTTATACCCTTCTTTCTAAACCCATCCAAAAGCCACATTACGGTCCAAAGGAAAGACGTTCTGATTAATTTCAAGGAAATGACAATGCAATAAGAATAAAGGAACACATATCATGGACAATACCCGGGAGTTTGAAGATGGAAAATATAAAAATAAAAAAAATGAGAGAGTCTTATTGGTGAAAATCCTCATGGGCACTGTAAGGCGAATGTGAGTTGAGAGACATAAAATGAGAGAGTCTTGTTGGTGAAAACCCTCACGGGCACCACAAGGCGATGGAAGTTTGAGAGAAAGAAAATGAGAGACTCTTATTGATGAAAACCCTAATGGGCACCATAAGGCGAAAGTGAGGAATGATCTGGTGAAATGAAAGTGGCAAATCAACAAAGGTTTGGGTTGATGAAAGGAGAAATCAAATTCAGTAAGCAATTTGGTAGGAAAGACTGGATCGGCCTTCCAATGCATGGCATGGTCAAAGGAGTCGGCCTTCCTACCCATATAAGTTTTGTCTTTTACTTTGAAAATATCCCTACCCTCAAAATTCAGGGTCATTGCATTTCATTTGCTTAAAACCCATATACAAGACATTTCCAGTTGAAAGCTAATTACCAGCCTCCCACGTTATATGGCACAGTGATACTAGGTCCTTCAAAGGACAGGAAAATAGAATAACATATGGCGGTCATATAGCCAAAGGGAATAAAAGAGAAGGAGAAACAAAAGGGGATTACAATGGAAGAATTGGGAAAACAATCAGGAAAATACGGCAAATCAGTACAAAGCAAGATGCGGCAAATAGTGGAAGCAAGGCCAACCAGAATGCCAGTTGTTAACCAGCATTTTATAACTAAAAAGTTGTTCGCTGATTAAGACATAGACAAAAGATTCAAATTCTTACTAATAACTTTAAAGTAAATGTGACCAATGTGGGAGAAACAATCAAAAGAAGCGACAATGGAGGAAGGAATCCACGATGGAAGGATCAATAATCACGAACCTACCTGAATAATAAGGGAGGTATTACCTTTTATTTTAAAAGTTGAAAATGTTACACCTAGTTATCAAACTGGGGCAGAATTTCTGTATTTTTAATTTTTGCACTCAGGCGCCCACCTGGATAACAAGGGAGTACTTTTCTGCATTTTTAATTTTTGCACTCAGGTGCCCACCTGGATAACAAGGGAATACTTTTCTGCACTTTTAATTTTTGCACTCAGGCACCCACCAGGATAACAAGGGAATACTTTTCTGCACTTTTTAATTTCACGTGCCCACCTGGATAACAAGGAAATATTTTTCTGCATTTTTAATTTTTGCACTCAGGCGCCCACCTGGATAACAAGGGAATACTTTTCCGCACTTTTAATTTTTGCACTCAGGCGCCCACCTGGATAACAAGGGAATATTTTTCTGCACTTTCAATTTTTGCACTCAGGCGCCCACCTGGATAACAAGGGAATACGTTTCTGCATTTTTAATTTTTGCACACGCGCCCACCTGGATAACAAGGGAATACTTTTCTGTACTTTTAATTTTTGCACTCAGGCGCCCACCTAGATAAAAAAGGGAATACTTTTCTGCACTTTTAATTTTTGCACTCAGGCGTCCACCTGGATAACAAGGGAATATTTTTCTGCACTTTTAATTTTTGCACTCAGGCGCCCACCTGGATAACAAGGGAATACTTTTCTGCACTTTTACTTTCTGCACTCAGGCGCCCACCTGTATAACAAAGGAATACTTTTCGCAAAATGAAATTTTCCTTTTATAGCATGATAGATTGTAAGCCCCATACTAGGGCAGTAAAGTTTTTCTTTATTTTGTAGTAAGCAGGTGCCCACCTGAAGAATAGGGGAATACATTTTGAAGTTGCACAAGCAGAATAAAGTAATATGTTTGAAGCAAGTTGCGATCAAGAAGGTTCCTCGAAGAATGGAAGATGCAGATGAAAAGAAAGAAAAAGCAAGCGGAAGATATAGATAGGATCTTGTAAAACATAGAGCTTAGTTTAGCTTATTTTCTTTTTACTATGATGTAATAAGGAGATTAGCGGGCAGTAATGAAAGCAACAGCAACAAATCCATAGCTTTCTGGTAGTTTCAACTGCAAGACATTTCTGAACTACACTGACTTGATTCTTGTATAGCCCAGGATATGTAGGCAATCTTTGAAGCCCGATGCGGTCAAAACTTTCAAAAATGCTTCATACAGAATATGCGAGCGGGCAAAAATACATCATTACTGCTCACTTGTCTATGCACTGAAACTCTTCGTGTTCCCGAGCAAAGAGGGGCAGCTGTGAGCACGTGATTTTTGCCCCAAACAATTAATTCCAAAATAAAAATACAAAAATAATTTTTGATTGCATTTGCTTTGATTATTGTGTAGAAAATATCAATGTGTGGTAATTGTTAAAAAATAAAATGAAAGAAATTTGAAATGAAATACAAAATGAAATTAATTGGAAAATATCAAAAATGTAGGGTAATTACTAGGAAATTTGAAAATCAAAGAAAAATACAAAAATTACAAA
This sequence comes from Nicotiana noctiflora, assembly GCA_032618575.1. Taxonomy (NCBI): domain Eukaryota; kingdom Viridiplantae; phylum Streptophyta; class Magnoliopsida; order Solanales; family Solanaceae; genus Nicotiana; species Nicotiana noctiflora. The sequence continues at coordinate 222,871 of JASVEL010003200.1, forward strand.
ATAAAAGAAAAATGCGTCAGTATAAAAGTACAAGGAAGAGAAGTCTAAAATACAAGTTAAATACAGAAATTAAAATAAATAAATACAATTTGGAAATACAAAAATAGGATAAATACAAAAAAATACAAAAATACAAGGTGTATTTGGGTCAAATACACGAAATAATTAAGCCCAAAACAACACCCAAAGACCAGGGCCAAAATTAAAAGACCAGGTCTGCCTATACAAAAGCCAAACGATGTTGTATCACGTAACAAATCTGGACCGTTAATGTAATCAATCAATGGACCAAATAAGACGGTTGCCATGGGAATTAAATGACGACGTGTAAAGGAAATAATCAGGACCGTTCATTTCATTAATCTAACGGATGAGATCAATATCACACATAAACCAAACGACAATGCTTAATTGAACAAATCACATCCGTCTAAAATTCTAATCTAACGGACAAGGAGTAAGGTTTCATTTAACCCAGACGTCGTTGTTTAAAGGGAGAAGCAATCCTGACCGTTCATCTTAGCCAATCTAACGGCTGATAACTAATAACCTAAATTTAATATATATCTCCCCCCACCTCCCCTCCCCCCCCCCATTTAGTTCACCATTATTATACACATACACCTTCAAAGACTAAACCCTAGCGTCCTCTATATTCCCCCTCCTTCTCTCGCAGACCACCGGAACCCTACCCAGTGGTCTACTTCTGTTCGTCTTCTCCGACTCAGGCCATCATCCATAAACCCACGTTCTTCTTTTCTGACACCCTACCCATTAACCACGACCAAATATCCCATCATCTCCCAGTTCTTGAAACTCCGATCGCCGGAACCCTAGCCGTCGACCACCCAAACTATGAGTCAGTCTCCCACCTTAACAACCCAGAACCGCCTTAAAACACCCTTTCACCCCAACCTAGTCACATATCTCGAATATCAGCCAAATTTGTCAAATATCCAAAAATGTCTCGCCGGAAACCTACTCCGGCGGACACCCAAAACCAAAGGCTTTCAAGACCATAACCAGGGTCTCCAAATACCCCCTTTCACACCCAAACCAGATTTCCAAGAGTCTGTCTGGAAGATCTATCGTCAAAAGAAACTCAAAGTCTCTGAAACATTGGAAAATCAAGAAAGAAAAGAAGAAAGAAAGAAAAGAAAAACAAAGGAAAAAAGAAGAAACCCCCAAAAATCTAAGTACCATGAGCCCACCTTTGTTTTATGTGCTTCCATCTTCTGTGTTCTTATTTGTTAAAGAACCTGAATCTATTGCATGTGTATATTTGAAATCGATTAAGTTCTCTTGAGGTTCTAATTGAAGCTATCTGTTAAATCGCATGCTGTTAGTTATTTGATGTTCTTGTTCAATAGATCCTATCTCGACTAGGGTTTTGATTAATTAGGATTCAACCATTATCAACGTGTTTCTCTGAATTCTGATTAATTTTTAAAATTAGTTGTAATTGGGGATATATGTGCAAGATTACATAAAATTAGCTATCATTGCAATACGGTTTACATGTTTGTTTCTTCTGAACTTGTGAGTAATTAAACACATTTAAGATATATGTGCAAATGATTATTATGGCTATTATTGCAACACGGTATAATTTTTTGACTTGTAAAGTCATTTGTGGCCATTTTTGTAAAGTGGTTAACCCTGAAAGGGTTTTACTTAGTCTAAAATGGACTAAAGTATAAAGTCTAGTCTTAGGGGTTATATTTTAAAAACTGATAATTACCCCAGGTCTTGACAGACCTAAAGGTAGGTCGGGTAAATATTGTTAAGGCATAAAGGGTAAAGGGGGATAGAAATTGGTATTTCTGAAGATAATATAAAAGTAATTGGGGCATAAATGACATTGAGGCCTGGTATTACTAAAAATATATGAATAATAAAGGAAAAACTAGGCATAGTTAAAAGGTAAATATGTAATAAATCTTAGCAAGTGAGGGCAACTAGGTCAATTCTGCCAAATAGAACAATAAAGAATAACCTAGAACCTTCTAGCAGGGGTTCAAGTGCATTTTCGTTAAAAATACCCTATACTTAACTGAAATAATTGAAAAAGAGTTGGGGTGGGAAATATGAATAAATAAATTCAAAATTCCCTCCCAATTCACTCTATAAATAGGCTATCTTAGGCCTAAATTAAGGGTTCCAATTTTTAGACGTTCCAGATTTTCTAGGGGGTTCAGACTTTTAATTTAGATTCTCGGAAAGTTTGAGAGTATTCAGAATTACTAAAGCTCTGAAACTTCAATACTAAAATCCTACTGGTCTTCTACTTAGAAGATAGTTCGAGTATCATTTATGCGGATCTTTGCTGGTTGTTTTTCTGTTTGTTTACTTCAACTTTGCTGGGGTTTCCAATTTGCTCGAGTTAATTGCTGGTTTACTTGCTGGATTTTGGGAATTTTTGTTGTGTTGATTGCTTCATATTCGCTGTTGCTTATCATCGTTGCTGTTGCTGATTTTCCTTATTCTCCAAAGCCTAGAACTCATCAATTTGTATTTGAATCATGTACATATTACTATGACCTGGAGCTGTATATGAGAGGCTGTTGAAGAAATAAAATTATCATCATATTTTAGCTAATCATTTGCATACTTGTAATTTCGTTATGTAGCTGTAGTTGCTAGATTCCTATAATTCTATTAGGACTAGTTGTAATAAGTATTATATTAGACTTGGTAATAACTATGGTGATATAAAACGGTAGGCTAAATAGACTGGGTAAAATGTCACTTAAATCTAAGTTAAAACTAATATAATCATAGTTAAATCACTTAACTCTGAAACAGTTATAAATTGGACTTGAAGTGCAAACGCCTAGACATTCTATAAATCCAGTTCTGAATCTGAATTAGTCAGATGCTAAAGCATAAGTAGCCTTCGAATTTCAAATTGTATGTTGTTATCTAAATTGATTTCATTATAACTTCACTTTGTGGTTCTGCAATCTGATAGCAGTTCGAATTTTCCTATTTAGACTAGAATATTATCATCTTTGACTGAGTAAAATAACAAAAACAATTAGTATTATGATAATGATTTACGTATTAGACTCTACCAAGTAGATAGTGAAACCATTATCCTGGATCTGTTAATAAACATTAAAATAAGTAGCAATTAAATACAAAATTATGATTTTGGATTGATGTATCTAATATCATTAAAAATGATAATATCTGTCTGTTTAGCCTTTAACGTGAAAGATCTGGGCTCAGTTACGAACTTAGGCCCTGATCAGTATAGAATGGCAATTAAGCCTATAATCGGAGGAAGAAATGGGTACAGGGCTTTAGTGACCCAGTTATATCGGACTACAGACTGGTGAATCAATCCAAAGTCCAGGCCCAATAATAAATATGGCATGGACTCTTGCATAGCCTTGTAAAATAAAACAGAAACAGTTACCTTAGGATGAAAAAAATAAAAATAGAAAATGTAGTACATTTAAGATTGGACCTTAATAAAATAGAGATGAGCCTCACCAAACCACAAATATTTAATTGTGGGGCCCTCAAATAAGTTTCAATACAAAACTCTAGATTCGGAAGGACCGTTTAGCAAATTCTACGGTCTTTCTAAAATTAACAAGACGTAGAGATTTTAGGCACGATTTGTAATAAATATACATTCCTAATACGGGTGCACATTTATGTGACCCAAATCCAAACCCCGGCGAAGTTGAAATGCACTAAAGTCATAGGCGTACTAGTACGGTGTGGCTCGAAATGCATTTTAGCGACGTCGTAATTCTATATAAAAATGACAAAGCTGAACACTAGTAAAGCATGAAAATGAAGCATATGAAAAAATCAGATAAAAACAAAGACAACAGTTGAGGACCGTGCTAGAACCACGGAATCCGGGAGTGCCTAACACCTTCTCCCGGGTTAACAGAATTCCTTATCCGGATTTCTGATTTGCGGACTGTAATAGAGTCATAATTTCCTCGGTTCAGTATTAAACCGGTGACTTGGGACACCATTATTTTCTCAAGTGGCGACTCAGAAATTTAATAAATAAATCTCGTTTCGACTGCCCTTTAAGTGGAAAAACTCATTCCCTTTGGTTATTATATTCCTTTTTCGGGGTGTAGTAAAACCAAAACAGGGCATTGTTCGAAAGCATATATGAGAATTGAACGTAAAAAAGGAGGTGTGACAATCACAGGCTCCATGAGAAATTTAGCAAGAAACATGTCTTCAAAAGTCTCAAATTCAATTTTCTGTTGGATGTGATCAAGATAATGTGTAGTAACGTACTTCGCTGGCATATCTCTTTGGTTACTTTCAGCAAACTGTTGGGCTTTGCTGCTTTCAGGATATGTAGCTTCTTTAGCAATCATTTTAACAGGGGAATCTGATTACACCTTTGCAAATACTGTTGGGCAACGGCTATTTGACATTTCGTAGAACACTTGGACCTCCTCGGATTTTCTATCCTCTATATCAGGTTGCATCTTATATGCAAGGGTTGGTGCAGCCAAATGTTTCTTGATTCAACACATAAAATCTCGGTAAAAGGAAATTGAGCAATGCCACAGGTCACAAGCTAATCTCGTTCAATAAGAGGAACGAGGAGTGTTTTATCGCAAGTACATTGGCAATGCATATAAGGTTCCTCACTCTGGGTAATTTTACCGAACACTTTGTCTTTGCTATCTATAGAATATTCCCTTATTGTCTCTCCGTGACCTTCTGGCGATTCAAGATGATATTTACCAAAATGAATTTTCACCTTTGAAATAAAATATTCCCAATTCAACAATTGCTTGTTCCAAAAAAAAGCATCGAAACCACTGCAACGCCTCACCATCTAGATGCGCGTAATAACATGTTGTTTTTAGATGTGCCATGGAATTCAAAAATACCATTCCTCCTAAGAAATCCTTAACTCCATATCCTTGCCATAGAATCGTCGAAATTCCACCGGAGTAGGCTTAATCGTTGCAAGGTTTTCTACCAACTTATGTAGCAATGAACAAATTTCAGCGATATCCTTCGACCATGAATCCTTCAAGACCTTAATCGAATCATCGACAATTCAAAATATTTGGCCCTCCATGGAAGACCTCTCAATGAATCAACCCAGATAATATAGCAAACCAACTAATTGTATTAACTCAATACTAATGGGAATTACAATGCATTTGATAATGATAATAAAGACATTGCAATAGAAATATAAGAAGAATGGATATGAGGAATAGACTGATAAAGAATTAGGCATAAGATAGACACAGTGCTAACACTTTGATAACTTCAGCATAAAAAGGACTACGCCTTCTACTGTATTTATAACTAATTTTCTCACATTGTACTTTCACATATTAAGAACCTGCTTATGCTCAAACAGTTCCCACACATAGTTTTTTAAATTACCAAATATGTCCTCCACCGAGTCACTTACTGAGTTCAGAACATCTATCCTCCTATGAATCAGTATCAACTTCAACGAATCTGAACCTGCATCTTCTTTTGAATCTGCATCATCATCAACCTTAGTTGGATATGTATCCGTGTCAGCTGAATCTATATCATCTTCATCCTCATTAACCCAAAGAGCAAGATAGAATTGTCCCACATTGTCAGCTCTGAACTAAATTAAACCTTTCAGCTTCTCATGGTCAATGTAACCATTTATCTCGTTGCCATATAAGTATCTGAGAAGCCTCATTTTCTTTTGAATGAATTTCACTTTCTATAAGTATCTATTTGTCTTTATAAAAGGGCTAGACTTGATTAGATACCTTGGTGCATGATTTAGATTCTGGTCAAGGTAATCCATATATTCTAACAGATTGAAACTTCAGCTCAAAGTTGTGTATTAAACTGGAGTTATCTTTACTGAATTCCTGCAACTTTGATACTAGTCTTTTAACATTAAAACTAGTTTTGTGTTCATATGGATTTCCACCAAAAATTGGGTGAAGCATTTCCACAATCAATTGGACTTTCTTTGTGACTTTTACTAAGGAATCTGGCAAAAGAACATGAAGGTAGTACTTGATAAAGGTTCTCAAAATTGTTAGGTCCATTTCAAGTGTCTCATCCTTGACAACATCCAGATCGCCTCTACTTTTAATGCTTCGTACATGATCTAAAATATCCACAATGTCGTTATGCGCCATATTCCAAAGATAAATTAAAAAGTAGAAAACCCCTGCAAGTTCATATATGTAAACTAGTTTCTGGAAACGTACGTTGCACATGAATTTCATATAAGTTAGTACTATATCAAAGTATACATATATGGTGATGAATAACACGAATTTTGAACACAAAATGATTAGATGTCTTTTAAACATAAAATGATACACACTTACCTTTATATAATGGTGCACAACGACCTTTAGTTAGTGTAACAATCCAGCCGGCCATTTTGAGAATTTAAGCTTCGTTCGGTAGTGCATAGTCTTGAAAAGCATCATAATATGAGTATCAATTTGCGTGCATTGTTGAATTCAGTAAGTGGATGATTTAGAGTTAAATTGGAAGAAGAAATCTAGTTTTGAAAGTTTGAACAGTGAGAATTTGACCAGAACTGGACTTTTGAGTAAACGTCCCGAAATGAATTTTTGATGATTACAACAACTTCTTATGGTGATTTTCGACTTAGGCGCACATTAGAATTTTGATTTGGAGGTCTGTAGGGAAAGTTGAGGCATTTTATCGAAAGTTGAAAAAGTTGAAGTGTAGAAAATGGAGAAGTTTGACCCATAGTTGACTTTTGTGATATCGGAGTCAAAATATGATTCCGAGAGTTGGAGCAGCTCCGTTATGTCATTTTGGACCTGTCGACAAAATTTGGCATTATTTCGAGTTGAATTGATAGGTTTCGGCATGAGATTTGATATTTGAAGATTTGGAAATTCATAAGTTTGATTTTTTCTTTGTCCGCGATAGCATAGCACAAATTTGGACAGCAGCATTTTCTCTCTATGCGATTGCATTGATTTGTCTACGATAGCATAGCACAAATTTGGACTGCAACATTTTCCTTCTATGTAATTGCATTGATTTGTCGCGATAGCATGGCATAAATTTGGACAGCGACATTTTCCTTCTATACGATTGCATTGATGTGTTCACGATAGCATAGCACAAATTTGCACAGTAGCATTTTCCTTCTATGCGATTGCATTGATTTGCCCATGATCACATAGAACATTTTGGGCCAGTAGCTATTTTCTTTTACGTGATTGCATCACTTCACCCGAGATCGCAATGAACAAACACCTAGGCAAACAGAATATACTCCAAAATTGAGGGTTACACCATTTTCATCATATTTTGACTTCTAGAGCTCGGTTCTTGGCAATTTTTGGTGGGGTTTTCATGAAATTCGATTGGGTAAGTATTCTTCAACTAGAATTAAATATATTCCACGAATTTTTCTTTAATTGTATCACTTAAATTGTTTTTTGGGTTAGGGAAGAAGTTGACTTTTGAAGAAAAATTTCAAAATGAAAAATCATGATTTGAGGGACCAAATGGTATCAGAATTGGATAAATTTTGTATGGTTGAACTTATTTTGGGATGTGTGATCGGATTTTATAAAATTTGACTAGTTCCAAAGTGTGGGCCCAAGGGTCGACTTTTGGATCAATTTTTATATTTTTGTAAAGATTGAAACTTTATTATTGGAATAGTTCCTTATTCGATTTATGTGTGTTTTGGGAGTTGTTATAGTTGGATTTGAGCTGTCCAGAGTTCTTTCACCTGAGACATTCATTTTAGAGTACCGAGTTGTCTTCTTTGAGGTAAGTATCATGCCTAACCTTGTGGGGGGGACTCCCCTTAGGATTGAGTCTTCTATGTTGATTGTAATCCGTGTATGCGAGGTGACGAGTGCATACTCGGACTTAATTGTGGATAGTTGGTCTTTTAGGGTTCTTAAGTTCGTATATTCACTATGTATGGAGTTATTCTTGATATGATTCATGGTTATTAGTTTCATCTATACATGCTTAGTTGGAATTATTTACTTCGTGATTTACTCTTATTGCCTAATTATCATCCTATTTGAATTAACTGAAGAACTTTGTCTCTCTTATCATCAAGCTACCTTTTCATAACTACCTGTGTTATTGAGGGTTATTTTCATCCCTCATATAATCGCCTATTCTTAAGTGCATCTAAGATCACCTTCCCATAATTGAAATTATCAAATATTCTCATAATTTCCCAACCTTAAACGGAGTTTAGATAACCTATATCCTTGTCGACTTGCTTTTATTTGGGAGTACTAGACTCGTGTTGTCTTTCTTGTACTAATTTGTTTATTTTAGGATTGTCACTACATTTTAATTTCCCCTTTTGTTAAATTGTTCCCTTTATGCCTTCCATTTTTCTTACTGTGGCTATTCTTGTGAATTTGTTATACCAATTCCTTGCGATTTGAAGTTTTTGAGTGGATTCACTCGCTATATTTTGTATTACTATTACTATTGTTGTTGTGTTGGTTGTGTTGATGCACGAGGTCTCTGCCATGCAATTGTTTGTTGTTTTGTGCACGAGGTCTCTGTCGTGCAGTTGTTGTTGAGGGGTTGCATAAGGTTTTTGCCATGCTATTATTACTATTGATATATTGCACATGCGTCGTGCCAAGGCAGGATATGTATATATGCTTATATATGGGTTGCGCATTTGGCGAGACAAGGTGGGAACATTATGATGCACATGTGGCGAAATAAGGTGGGGCACTTATTATGTTAATTATTCGAACACATGGCGAGACAAGGTGGGCAATGTCACGGATTGATTGTAAGGATTTGTGATGGCCTGGGGACATTCTTGTTGTTTAATATTATGTTGTGGTACGCTTACCTGTATGAGCTTTATCTCGTGGAAGTTGTGAGGAAACATCTTACGTGATGTATGTTCTTTCCTTATGCTTATTAGTTGGTAGGAACTATGTGAAAGCACTTGCACAAGCATACACGTAGTTGAACACTCATATTGGATATGAAGTTCTCCTGATTTTACTGAGTATAGATGCACACCCTCATTTACTTGTTATATATGTGAGAGTGGCTCTAGTTAGAAAGTGAGTTGTCAGCATGACCATGGGGTTGATGGGGGCACAGAATGCCAAGTGTTAGATTTCAGGTATTGGGACTTGTGAGTTGTAATTTGTCCGAGGTTCGGTACTTTGTAGAAATTGTTGGATAAGACCTGATGTAAATATTGTCATAGGATTTTAGTTATTGCTTATCTTTATTGTATTGTGACTTTAGGATTTGGGTTTGTGTTTTCGCTCACTCTTCTATGTCATTATTCTTAGTATTTTCGTTGTTACTTGCAGTTTTCTTCCCTTATTGTGATTGTAGTATTGTTAGCCATTTAGTGTAGTCCTTATATATACATCATGTTCCGTTGTTCCTATATTTGTACAGTTTATTGGACTGGTATGTGTCTTGACTATTCCTCCTTGATACTTCACCAAAGTTAGTCTTGATACTTAATGGGCACTGCTGTGGTGTGTACATGCTACTCTTGTGCATATTTTTGTTGTGCAGATCCAGGTACTTCCACCCAGTCTTACAATCCTTGAGGCGAGGCACTTCTGTAGAGACTTCGAGGTATATCTGCAGCATCCGCAGGCCAAGAAGTCACTTTCTATCTTTCTGTAATAAGTATAGCTGATAACTAGGGATCTTGACATGTTTTATGCCCCTTCTCGATTATGCTTTGATTACAAATTGTTACAAAATAGTCCCAAAAGGCTCATAAGTAGTGCTTGATTGCAAGTTTGATCGACAAAGTGATGAAATGTCGAAGATCGTCGCAAAAGGAATGAAACATGTACAAGTATAAAAGATAAGGCAAAACTCAGGATAATAGGCATAGTGCGGCCGCACTGCACTTTGTGCAGTCAGCACTAGGTAGATTCAGATAATGGCAAAACCAAGCTTCAAGCAACATGGTCGTAGTACACATTATGCGGTCCGCGGTGAAGGCTCTGTGGACACACTACCATTATGTGTTGTCCGCAGAAGAGAACTTTAGAGAGTTGAAATTGCCAAGGTTCAAAGCCATGCGATCCATGGTCATGTTTGTGCGGACCGCGCTAGCTGCCTCTGCGGCCGTGGTCCACTATGCCCAGTCCGCGGAGCCCGAGTTCAGAGAGACGAGATTTGAAGTCCAAGATCCTAGTATGGCTACCATCCATTTTGTGCTGCCCGCACTAACCCCGTAGGAGTATTTTTGTCCAATTTTTCCATCTTAGTATAAATAGAACGTTTCTCCATTATTAGGGCAATCCGTTATTTTATTTGAGCAGTTGTGCTCGTGAGAACATCATCTGTAGCCATTTTTGGCACCTTATATTACTTCTAACGATAGATTCTTGCATTTTACTTTAGAGTTTAATTAATATGTCTTCTTTTTTATCTATTTTCTTATTCAAGTATGAGTAGGTAAACCCATTATCTAGGGTTGTGGCTCAACCTTAGTGTGGGTAATTGATGGGTGTGGTGATTTAAGGTCAGATTGACTCTGGGTGTTTGTATTTGGGTCAATTTTATGGTTTAATTTATGAATTGGTGGTTGCAAACACTGGTTTGTGCTAACTTAACTTGGTTCTTCTTGAGAGAGAAAGTCTAAGTCTCCAAAATTGACCCAACAATGAATTGGGATGGACTCAAGAGAATAAATAGTCCCAATTAAAGGGTTAAATCTCGAGAGAGTAATAACCCGACTTGAACCCTAGTTGCTTGAGCTAATTTGCCTACCCATCTGGTCTCGAGAGAGTCAATTGAGCAAAATCACTCACTCTACCAAGAGGTGTGAGAGTGGATAGAATTGTGAAACAGTTATACATATTTCCCCAAACATGCCAATCAAGCCTTAGAAGCAATTACCCGTCAATTAGCCAGGTGAAAGTCACTACCCTAGTACCCCTTAATCCATTAGATAAAACTCTTTGATTTTATCTCTTAGCATAATCTAGTTTCAATTCTAATTAGTAGTTTTATGATAGTAGTTTATAAAAGAAAATCTAAAAATGTTGGAAGTGACATTTGGAACAATTACACGATTCTAGACTAAATAGATACATCAAATCCCCTTCAAGATCCCTGAGGAATTCGATCCCGACACTCATATCGAGTAAAAGCTATTGCAACCCTCTCTTCCTACCTTGTAGTAGTGTGGAGTTGGAAGTGATCACTTTTTGGCATCGTTGCTGGTGAGCTAACGGTTTTGGCTATCTATTTAGTTAGTTTTGTGTGTTGTTCTTCTTTCTTTCTTTGTTACTAATTTGTGTGTGTGATTACTATGGGTACCAAAATGTCTTTAAATGCAAATGTCCCTCTTGGAAATGTGCTTGCGGGGGAGGAGGTTGAGGATATTGGAGACTATGAGGTTCCACTTGTACCTCCCGAAGCACAAAGAGGCCATCAGGCCAATGCTGTTCGAGACCCTCCTCTGCCGCCTCCAAGAGCTGTTCCTCGGGTGCTATCAAACCAAGGATATGCAATTGCTATTGTCCCACCAAGAATCAGGGCGGGAAATTTTCATATAACTAATGTGATGTTGACCTTACTTGAGCAGCGTGGGTACTTCACGGGCGCTGTGGATCAAAATGCCTACAAACATATAAAAGGGTTCGTGGATACATATTAGCATAGCAAACAGATGAACGTGTCCAAAGACGCTATTAGGTTGAGACTTTTCCCCTTCTCGCTTCGGGGAAAGTCATTGGATTGGCTAGAGAGACTCCCTAATCATTCCATCACAACTTGGGATGAGTTGGAGGATACGTTTATTGCTAAATTTTTCTCACCCGGGCATATGGTGGCACTTCGAGATGAGATATTGGCTTTCAAGCAAGAACCCACGGAACATTTACATGACATTTGGGAGCGGCATAGAACAATGGTGAAGGAATGCCCCAATAATGATATGACCAAGGCAATGATTCAACAAACTTTCTATCTGGGCATCAATACTACAAATCTATGCATAGTCAATCAATTGTCCGGGGGTAATTTCATGAAGTTGTCTTATGATGAAGCTTGCGACACTCTTAATGTGATGGCGGATACGTCTTCCGCATGGAAAAGTAGGGCCAATGTTCCTCAAGGTGACCCTACAGCTATTCATTTGCATAAGGAGTTACATGACCACAGACAAGGTACAGTAGAGTTGACAACTAATATGAACCAATTGGCTATGGCACAATTGCAACAAGTCCAAAATCCTCGCCAAGTGAACGCTATGGAAAGTGTTAATTTGCTTACCAACAAGAGAAGGCAAAGGAGACAACAAAACCAAGGGAATTCCGAGAAATTTGATGATGAGTGTGATGGGCTTCAAAAGGAGGGTTATTATAAGAAAAATGAAGAGGTACAATATGTTAACAACTATCAAGGCAATAGAGGCAACTCTTCAACCAACAATGGTGACCTTAAGGTAATTGGGGAAATCAACAACAAGGTGGTGGTAATTGGAACAACAACAACCAAGGCGGTAATTGGGGGAACAACAATAAAGGAAACCAAGGGAATTGAAATGTTAACAACAAAAATTGGAACAACAATGGTCAAGATGGATGGAACAACAATGGACACCAAGGAAACCGTGGGCAAGGATTTCAAAAGCCCCCGATATACCAACAACCGAACAACCGCCTCCATTTCAATCTTAAGGATCTAGTACTTCGGGTAATGATATGGGAAAAATAGAAATGATGTTCGAACGAATGATGAAGAAGAACCAAGATTTCGATGTCAATTGGCTTCCCACAATACCTCTATCCGGAATTTGGAGGTACAATTAGGCCAAATCTCTCAATCGTTAAATACTCGCCCTAAGCGTGCTCTAACAAGTGATACGGTAGTGAACCCAAAGGGTTGGAATAATTATGTGATGGCAGTTACAAGAAGAAGCGGGAGAGGTGGTGATGTGCATGCCTCGAAAGATAAGCAAGTTTTGAATGATGATGTTGAGTTGTGGGAAAATGATGTACCTTTGTTAGTTTAAGATGTGGTTGAGAATAAGGTGAACAATGATGTAAGGATTGACATTAATGAGGTCGAGGTAGAAACTCAAGAAGTTGTGAACCCGTCTAGGGAACACAAAATTGACATGCCGGAGCCGGTTGTGCCAAAAGTCAAGGCACTTTTGCCTCGACCACCCTCGCCTTATCCTCAACTGTTAGCAAAGTAGAAAAGTGATAATCAATTTAAAAAGTTCATTGACATGATGAAGAGCTTATCCATCAACGTGCCTCTGGTGGAGGCTTTGGAGAAAATGCCTGGTTATGCTAAGTTCATGAAGGATTTAGTTACAAAGAAAAGATCAATGGACTATGAAACTATCAAGAAAACACACCAAATGAGTGCCATAGTACATTCAATAGCCCCGAAACTAGAGGATCCTGGTGCTTCAACTATCCCTTGCACTATTGGTAGTGCAAACTTTACCAAAGCTTTATATGATCTTGGGGCAAACATCAATTAAATGCATTTCTCAATTTTAAAGACTCTAGGTATTGGGCCACCAAGGCCAACTTCCATGAGATTACACATGGCAGATAGATCAATGAAGTGTCCTTTGGGTATAGTTGATGATGTGCTTGTCTGGGTAGATAAATTTATCCTGCCGGTGAACTTTGTGATTTTGGATTGTGAGGTGGACTATGAGGTCCCAATTATTCTAGGGAGACCTTTCCTTGCAACGGGTAAGGCATTGGTTGATGTTAAAGCAGGTGAACTAAATTTCAGGGTAGGTGGTGAGAAGGTCGTCTTCCATGTTTGCATATCCATGAAGCAACCCAATAGCACCGGTGTTCATTTGTGGACATTGTCACAGATGTGATCGTGGAGGACACAATTTCTATGATTAACGTGGAGGATCCCCTTGAGGTCGTGCTATTAAATCTTGACGTCAATGATGATTCAAGCAGAGTGGAGTGTGTCAATGCATTACATGGGATGGGATCTTATTCCTATGAGCCGAAAAAATTGTCTTTGGGTCTTGAAAATCGGAAAACTCCACCAACCAAACCATCAATTGAGGAGTCACTGGTGTTGGAGTTTAAGCCACTTCCTCCACACCTCAGGTATAAATTCATGGGCTTTAATTCAACTTTACCAGTTATTCTTTCTTCTTGCCTTACTAACATGCAGGTTAAGGCCACTTTGGCAGTGCATCAAAGGCAAAAAAGGGAAATTGGATGGACTCTAGCGGACATTTAGGGAATAAGACCTATATTTTGCATGCACAAAATTATCTTGGATGATGATGCAAGGCCTTCCTTATAACATCAAATGAGGCTCAATAAGGCAATGCAAGAGGTGGTGAAGAAAGAAGTGATCAAGTAGCTTGATGCGGGTGTAGTGTATCCAATCTATGATAGCTCGTTGACTTCTTCGGTGCAATATGTCCCGAAGAAAGGTGGGATGATTGTGGTAACAAATGACAACAATGAACGTATTCCCACTCATAGCATTATCGGGTGGAGACATGGACTATCGAAAGCTAAATAAAGTGACCCGCAAGGATCATTTTCCCTTTCCATTCCTCGATCAAATGCTTGATCGCCTTGTGGGGCGAGCTTTTTATTGCTTTTTAGATGGCTACTTGGGGTATAATCAAATTTTAATTGCCTCGGAGGACCAAGAGAAGACCACATTCACATTCCCATATGGTACATTTGCTTTTTCCCGGCTGCATTCGGTTTATGCAATGCTCCGGCGACCTTCCAACATTGCATGATGGCTATTTTCACTGACATGGTGGAAGACATATTAGAGGTTTTTATGGATAATTTTAATATGGTTGGTGATTCATTCGAAGAGTGCCTCGGAAGTTTGGATAGAGTATTGGCCCGATGTGAAGAAACTAACCTCGTTCTCAATTGGGGAAAATGTCATTTCATGGTTGAAGAAGGTATAGTGTTGGGTCACAAGATTTCTAATCATGGGATTGAGGTAGACAAATCTAAGATCGGGGTGATTTTGAGGCTTCCTCCCCCCCCCCCCACTTCTATCAAAGGGGTGAGGAGTTTCCTTGGGCATGTGGGGTCTACCGGTGGTTTATCAGAGATTTTTTTAAGGTTGTGAATCCACTTTGCAAGTTTCTAGAGAAAGAGGCTAAGTTTGTATTTGATGAGAAACGCATGGAGGCTTTTGAACTTCTAAAGCATAATTTGACCACTACCCCGATCATTACCGCACCCAATTGGAGCTCGCCTTTCGAGCTCATGTATGATGCTAATGACGTTGCGGTTGGGGTAGTGTTAGGTCAAAGAGTGAGCAAATTATTTCATCCGATGTACTATGCAAGCAAGACAATGAGTTGTTGGCTATTGTGTTCACCATGGAAAACTTTTGGCCATATCTTATAGGAGCCAAAGTCATAGTGCACACTAACCATGCCTCCCTTAGGTATTTGATGACCAATAAAGACTCTAAGGCAATGTTGATGAGATGGGTATTACGTCTTCAAGAGTTTGATTTGGAAATAGTGAACCGGAAAGGTAGTGAGAACCATGTTGTGGATCATTTTTCCTACTTAGAGGAGTAAGGAAGGCCATGTGATGGCTTGGAAATAAATTATACGTTCCCTAATGAGAAATTACTTTATGTGTCAATGTGTGATATGCCATGGTTTGCGGATATTACTAATTTCATTGTGACTAGCATCATCCTGTGTGAGCTCTCTTCTAACCAAAGGAAGAAACTCAAACGGGGTGGTCTAGATTTCTATTGGGATGATCCATACTTGTTCAAGTTTTGCACGTATGGTGTGATTCGAAGGTGTGTCCTAGAGGGAGAGAAATTAAGTATATTGGAGGCTTGTCGTTCCTCCCCCTATGGTAGCCATCATGCAGGGGTGAGGACGACTTCGAAGATTTTGAGTTGTGGTTTCTATTAGCCAACCTTTTTCAAAGATGCAAGTGATCTAGTGAAAATATGTGATCAATGTCAACGAGCGCGAGGGATTTCCAAGAAAGATGAGATACCTCTAAACACAATTCTTGAGGTGGATATCTTTGATGTATGGGGTGTCGATTTTTAGGCCATTTTGTTAGCTCATGTGGAACACTTACATTCTTGTAGTGGTTGATTAAGTGTAAAAATGGGTTGAGGTCGTGGCCTTGCCCAACAATGAAACTAGGAGTGTAGTGGCATTTCTAAAGAAGAGCATTTTCACAAGGTTTGGTACACCCCGGCCAATCATTAGTGATGGAAGATCGCATTTTTGTAATAGAGCTTTTGATGCTTTGCTTTCCAAGTATGGTGTCAACCACAAAGTCTCTACACCTTATCATCCTCAAGCAAGTGGCCAGGTTGAAGTGTCCAACAAGGAAATCAAGAGCATTTTATCTAAAACTGTCAATGCCAACAGGACCGATTGGTCTAAAAAGTTAGATGATGCTCTATGGGCTTATCGGACCACTTACAAGATCCTAATTGGTATGTCACCGTACTGGTTGGTGTTTGGGAAAGCATATCATCTACTAGTAGAGTTGGAGCATAAGGCCATATAAGCCTTGAGGAAGATTAATCTTGAGTGGGATGTTGCGGAAAATCTTCGTGTTGAACAACTCAATGAACTTGATGAATTATGGTTCCATGTGTACTCTAGTTCGTCCTTGTATAAGGACAAGATGAAGTACCTTCATGACAAATATGCTCGTGGAAAGGAGTTTAAAGTTGGGGATATAGTGCTCTTATTCAACTCTCATCTAAGGTTGTTTCCGGGAAAGCTGAAAGCAAAGTAGAGTGGACCATTTGAAGTTGCATGTGTGACCCTTTTGGTGCTCTAGATTTGAAAAACAAAAGTGGTGAAGTCTTTAGAGTGAAAGGGCACCGTGTCAAGCATTATCTTGGGAAGTTTGTTGATAGCCATGTGGTGGTTGTTGTTCATTTTAAATGATGTTATGGTAACCTATTTTGTGTTGCGACGTTAACTTAGGCGCTTCTATGGAGGCAACCCATGTGTTCTTCTTTTTGTTTTATTTGATTTTCTTGGTAGTATAGGATTGATTTTTGGGCTAAATGGTAGTGAGATATTGCAGGGATTGAGTTAATACAATACAGGACATAATTGCAAAGTTTTTTAATCTCTGAAGTTTCCAGTTTTAGTGCGGCCGCACTACACTTTGTGCGGTCCACACTAGTAAAGGCTGAAATGAAGGACTCTCTGATGTTGGCCATCGCGGACGCATGGCATTTTGTGCGGACCGTGGTGGACTTCTGCAGTTGCGGTCTATTTTGTGCGGATCTCTGAAGGTGCCTTCTCAAACTTCTTCTAACCAAACCCAGCGCGGACCGCGGTTCATTTTGTGTGGCCGCATTGGTAGGTGAGTATGGGTCACATGGGCTTTTCAATAAATAGACCCCAGGGACCCCCTTTTACCCTTTTCATGAATTTCGCTCTCAGAAGCCCTAGAGTACTGTTCATCTTCTCTCTTCATCGTGGTAGGTTGTTTGCCTTGTGTTGATCTCTTTCTTCTCAATATCTGGTAATAATTCACCCATTTCTTTTAGTTTAACTGTTTAATTTCATTTCATTTTCAATTTTATTCTCCTATAGTTTTTTTCTTCCCGTAGTTTTTCAATTTTTAGGGTATCTAGTTTTAAATGTTAAATTGTGTAGACTTATTGAGCATAATTCAAATGTGTAATTGAGTAGGGGCCATATTTGGGTGAAAATTTGAACTAAAATACAAATCGTAAAACCCTAACTCAGGGCCAGATTTGGGCACCCACCGCAGACCGCAATCGTGTTTGTGTGGTCCGCTGTAGCCTCATCGCGACCGTATTACCACTTTTTGCAGGATGCGGTGTTGAGATTCAGATAGGTGTCCTTAACCACTATGCCACACTACATTTTATGCGGTCCGCACTGACCTACTACAGTCGCGGTACTATTTTATGCAGGCCATGATGGTGGAATTCAGAGAGTTTTTCTTGGGGACATTAGACCGGTGCGGACCGTAGTCATTTCGGTGTGATCCGCAGTGGCCTCAGTGCTGCCGTACTGCCATTTTTTGCGGTCCGCACTGGCCTGTTCCTGTAACTATGTTTGCAAATTTCTAATTATGTTCTTCAATTCATTATATACATCTATCTCATTGTCTCTACTGATACTAGCAAAGTTAGATGTTTGTGATTGTAGACAATGGTTAAACAACGAGGAGACAAAGGATCAAAACAACCCGGGAGAGGTGATTCCTCCCCAGGGGGAAAAGGAAAGAGAATAGTCAAACTCACTCCCCAAGATCGAGAAAATATAAAAAACCCGAAAGCTTATAAAAGCCGCAGATAAAGTTGTTTCCCATTCCTCGGGGAGTGAGTATGTGCCCTCTCAAGACATCTCCTCAGACTCAGTCCCAACTAATATCGTCACCAACCTTCAATTCACTAATGATACTCCTCCTCCATCACCCACTATGTGGAGGTTAGTTAATGTCATTTCTGATTCATCTAAGGGGTCAGAAGCCGATAGTGGGGATGACTCCACCTCCCCCGCAGCTTCATTATCTGGGGAGAGTGAAGGCGGATATGAGGAGGAGGTGTAGGGAGCTAAGGGTGGTGAGCCTTAGGTGGGAGGCATCGCCCGAACTAGGAATCCTAATTTGTAGAAGGACAAATTTGTAAGCCAAGTGGCATATCATAAGTTTAGGGAGTGGTGACCGGTGAGGCATTTTATACCGGGGAGGAGTTTTATTGACAAAGAATTACTACCCCATAACCCTAACATCCAGAGGCAATTTAGAACTAGACCGGACTGGGAAATATTTATGGAGAAATGTATAGATGGAAACGAACATATGTTCAAGGAATTTTATTGTAATGTGGTCCACATCATCAAGGGTACCAAAGTGACAAAGCTCGAGACAAAAAGATGTTGCTCGACGGGCAGTCTCTGAATCATTATTTGGGATTCAATCATTGGTTAGCTCAGTACCAGGCAATCCCAGGTACCATTCTTGAGTGGTTGACTGCAGGGGTAAAAATACTAAGACGGACCCTAAACTTTGAGGGTAGGGGTTGGTTGACATTTGATTGTAGTCAGTTGGACCCTACTACCCATGACCAGACCATTCCTCTCCATCGGGCTGTATAGGTTGCTTCCATGATGGCGGGATACCCAATCAATATGGAGAATGTGATGACCCGCATTATCTCCTTGGTAGGTACAGAGCACGATTCGAACTACCCTTAACCCAACACCCTCTCTATGTATTTCCAGGACTTGGAGGTGGAAAATAAGTCCTATGATGTCAAGTCAAAACCAGTAGTTCCAATTTCATGGTATAGTTTGAAGAGGCCAGACAACCCCAAGGACAAGAACTACAAGGCTTCTGCTTCTTCCCCAACTAGTCAGTCTGAAGAGCTAGTTGTGGTAGGGGCCTCCACTGAGCCTGCCTCCACAGTTGCTGACATGCCACCTAGACCTTCCACTACTACTGACTTGCCTCCAAGTCCTTGTACATCAGTTGGCCGGGAGATTCCATCTTCCCAGGCCCATCCTATCACTGCCAACCAGCTGAGCTAGACACTTCAGAGCCTAAACAACTGGATGTATACTGCTTCATCCAAGTTGTCCCCCTTGACCTCCACCATTCCAGCTCAGTCAGCTCCTTAGCCAGTACAAGTCCCTCTGTTTGTTGAGGATGCATTGAAGAAGATACTAGAAAACTAGAAGAAGATTCTTCGTACCCAGGCTGATTTCGAAAAGGTAGTGGATTCACATGGCAAGGCTCTAAAGGAGCTTGCCAAGGAGCACAAGAAGCTACTCAAGACACGGGACTCCAGGGAGTTCGTGAAGGAGTTGAGGGCATATGTAGAGAGACTGAAGGTAGACACAGATCCGGAGTAGACATAGATCTGGAGTTTAGGTAGTATTTAGACTTATTGTTTGAGGACCCAGCTCCAGCACCACTGCCAACAGCAGCCACGGATTCGGAGCAGACACATAGGCCTCCAAAGAAGAGGAGGAAGATCCATAGTGCATATGATGCCATCATCTAGTTGGCAGACCTATCAGAGGCTTCCTCCAGTCAACCCCAGGATGTACCAGAACCAGAGCCACTACAAGTCCAGGCCCAGGTCCCAGCAGTTGAGCAACAGGATACCAGGAACCATTCTGAGGTTCTTGAGCATACTGAGGACCCAGGGACCACTCATGATCCTATGCAGACGTACAAGGCTTAGGGAGTCTTCATATCCTTTCCTTATACTTTTTGGTGCTTAGTCTTTTAGTTGGCATTGGGGATAATGTCAGCTTTTATTTGAGGGGGTGTACCCTATTTTTTATCCTTGGATGGTTGTATATATATATATACTGATTTAGTTTGTGCTTTCTTTGATTTTCATTTGGTCTATATATAATCGTACATTTAATACCTTTTATCTTTCCTTTGGTTTGTATATAGAGTTACATTATTGTATACATTCATTCCTCGTTGTATATTCACTCCCCTATTGTACATATTCATTCTATTTTCTATTTTTGTGAAAAAAATTTATTTTATTTTCTTATATGGGCTCGTAGCCTTTTGTTTTGTTTTGGATGCTTTAATAAGCCTTTGATTTTCTTAATGCCACGTTTCTTTCCAAATGTGAAATATTGAGTGAACCGGGTGGCTCTTCCCAATGATAGATGGCATGACAACCTTCTTAAGAGTTTGAGTCCATTTTTGTTTTTGTTTTCGGTAGTTTATAGTTAAGGGTATCTCAATAAAATCTTTACTTGGGCCTAGCACATTTGCCTTGGATCCCATGGCAAAGACAAAATGTTGTGTTTAGGATGGTGAAAGTTGTGACCTTGAGACTCTTGTGTTGGCCGATAATCATCAAGTGGTTTTTCGGGACCATTGTGTGCTCAAATCATATATAAGGTCATTGTGGTCCACCGACTCAATGTCTTTAGCAATCCTTAGCTTGTGTGGTGAGTAATTGAATTGCAAGTCCAAGTCCCGAGCCAGTGGTGTAGAACTTGCCCTAAATGTTTGTTGAGGCAAAATCATAAGTTAATTTTGACTTGATAGGTGATTATAGGCTATCCTTGATCCAAATGATAGTTGAACAAATTACATAGCCTACCAATAATATGATCCCTAGTTAACCCTTTTGAGCCTTAGACCTTTTTCTTACAAGAACCGTGTTACAAGCCTATACCCATTTTAAAAGATACCCTCTCTTGGCACCCGATCCTTCCTTGAGCACATGGCAAAAGTATAAGTTTGGGGGGAGAGACGAGGACGACAACAAGGTGGTATAAGGCACAAAAATGAAGAAAAAGAAAGGGAATGAAAAAGAAGAAAAAAGCAAAAAGACAAAACAAATGCTCAATATGAGAAAGAATAAAAAGGGATTCAATAAAAGTAAAAGAAAGAAGGGTGTGGAAAGTTGAAAAAGGATAACAGAATTGAAATGCATAAGAAAGAGTGACAATAAGTCTCTTTAAACCCTTGGAAAGAGGTGAAATGACTCAAAGAGTCAAGTGAATTGTGCCAAATGCATCAGAAGAACTGCTTAAGGGAACATAGAACCCACTTATACCAAAACATTTCCTACCCTGAACCAAATGCCTTCACAATGAATCCACAAAACTCCTATATGATCTTGAGTTGAATGAAGCTTACATTAGTGGATACTTACATAAGGGTCAAGCATATGGTACCCATAGCCGGACTTGTGACCTTTTTCTTGAGATAAATGAGTGAAATCCCAGTAGCCTCGGTTTGTGTGCCAATACTCTTAAAGGTGAGATTTTCTTAGGGGGAGTTAAGGATGTGACTAAAGGTTACACAATGACCAAAGTAATTGAGAGAGTTCTTTGATGTGATGGGTCAACTCTTGAAACTCTTGTGTCACACTTGATCATGGTTTTTCAAAGGTTAAATGTTGTTGATGATGCTTATGTATTGAGGGCAATTGTTAGTCCCAATTGATGCTTGTTGAGGTTACTTTAGGATAGCTGTAAATTTTTAGATTTTCCCTTAAAGGGTGGGTCTTATTTTGTTTGCTTGAGGACAAGCAAAAGCTTAAGTTTGGGGGAGTTGATAACCAAGGATCTTGACATGTTTTATTCCCCTTCTTGCTTACACTTTGATTATAAATTGTTGCAAAATAGTTCCAAAAGGCTCATAAGTTGTGCTTGATTGCAGGTTTGATTCGAAAAAATGACAAAATGTCGAAGATCGGCTCAAAAGGAGTAAAACCTGCACAACTATAAAAGACAAGGTAAAACTCAGGAAAACAGGCTACACTCTATGCGGTCCGCACTAGGTAGATTCAGAGAATGGCAAAACCAAGCTTCAAGTAACGCGGTCGTAGTACACATTGTGTGGTCCATGGTGAAGGCTCCGCAGCCGCACTGCCATTATGTGTAGCCCATAGAGAACTTCAGAGAGTTGAAATTGCCAAGGTTCAAAGTCATGCGGTCCACAGTCATAGTTGTGCGGACCGCGGTACCTGCCTCCGTGGCTGCGGTCCACTCTGCGTGGTCCACGGAGCCCAAGTTCAGAGAGCCAAGATTTGAAGTCAAGGAGCCTAGTGTGTCCGCCATCCATTTTGCGTGGCCCGCTTTGACCCCCTGGGGTATTTTTGACTAATTTTTCTAGCTTAGTATAAATAGAACCTTTTTCCATTTTTAGGGCAATCAGTTATTTTATTTGAGCAGTTGCGCTCGTGAGAACATCATCTGTAACCATTTTTGGCACCTTAGCTTACTTTTAACGGTCGATTATTGTATTTACTTTAGTGTTTAATTAATATGTCTTCTTTTTCATCTATTTCTCTATTTTCCTGTTCAATCATGAGTAGCTAAACCCATTATCTAGGGTTGTGACTCAACCCTAGTGTGGGTAATTGATCGGTGTTATAATTTAAGGTTAAATTGACTATGGGTGTTTGTATTTGGGTTAGTTTTATGGTTTAATTTATGAATTGGTGGTTACAAACACTGGTTTGTGCTAAGTTGACTTGGTTCTTCTTGAGATAGAAAGCCTAAATCTCCAAAATTGACCCAATAAGGAATTGGGATGGACTGAAGAGAATTGATAGTCCCAATTAAAGGGTTAAATCTCGAGAAAGTAATAACCCAACTTGAACTATAGTTGCTTGAGCTAATTTGCCTACCCATTTGGTCTCGAGAGAGTTAATTAGGAAAAATCACTCTATCTACCGAGAGGTGTGAGAGTGGGTAGAACTGTACAATGGTTATACATATTTTCCCAAACATGTCAATCAAGCCTTAGAAGCAATTGTCCATCAATTAGCCACCTAGGTTAAAGTCACTACCCCAGTGCCCCTTAATCTATTGGATACAACTCTTAGCAATTATCTCTTAGCTTAATCTAGTTTCAATTCTAATTAGTAGTTTATAATAGTTGTTTAAAAAAGAAAACCCAAAAATGTTGGAAGTGACATTTGGAACAATTACATGATTCTAGACTTAATACATACATCAACTTCCTTTCTAGATCCCTGAGGAATTCGATCTCGACCCTCATATCAGGTAAAATCTATTGAGACCCTCTCTTCCTACCTTATAGTAGTGTGGAGTTGGCGGCAATTAATAGCCCTTCAGTAATTTTCCTTTGTTTAGACATTTCCGGAGTTAGAGCTTCTTATGTATCTCTTAGCTTGTGATTCATGAGATTTTAGGTTTTGGGAATTGTTGTTACCTTTGAGAGTTGTTATTGTAAGTGTCAAGCGGCACCTTAAACATTGTTTCATTTTATTATTTTAGTTTTTAATTATTTCTTTCGCAATTATTGTTTATATTTTGCATTGTTAGGCTTACCTAGTCGTAGAGACTAGGCGCCGTCATGATGCTTCACGGAGGGTGATCGGGGTCGTGACAAGTTGGTATTAGAGCTTTAGGTTCATATGAGTCATGAATAACATGACAGTTTATTATATTCTCACAGATCGATACGGAGATGTCTGCACTTATCTACGAGACGCTATATAACTGTTAGGAAAATTTCACTTCATTTTATTTCCCAGTCGTGCGAGATTTTTTCCATCACAATCTTAAACCTCGGTCTTCTATTCTCTCACATATCGTGAAGACACGTGCTACCTGAGATGATTAGGTACCTGCACCCCCTACTGCAGCCATCAGAGGCCGAGGCCAGGGCCGGGGTAGAGGCTAAGGACGTGTGTGGTGCAGCTAGAGCACCCGTATGAGCTACCACCGAGGTACCACCAGCAGTTCTAGCTCGATTCCAGGCACCTGATACGCCTACTGCTACTACTACTCCAGCTCTCCAGGAGACTCTTGCGCAATTCATGAGCATGTACACCACTTTGGCTCAGGAAGAGTTTCTTCCCCTTGCTGCAGCCACATCTCAAGCCAAGGGAGGAGAACAGACTCGTACTACTCATACTCCTAAGCAGCGAGTGCAGGTTGATCAAGTCCTTGAGATTATTCCTTTACAGCCTATAATTCCAGGTGATCCCGAGGATAGGGTAGCGGCTTCAGAGGATGAGCAGCAGAGACTTGGGAGGTTTAAGAAGTATGATCCCCATGTATTCAGTGGGTTTTTATCACATGATGCCTTGGGATTCTGCTGGAGTGTCACCGTATCCTCCACACAATAGGTATATCATAATCGAATGGGGTTTTCTCACCGCCTTCCAACTTCGAGGGGCCGCCTATGAGTGGTGGCACACCTATGAGTTAGACAATGAGGCAGGGTACTATGATTGTCTCGAACTATGATGTCCGTTACACCACCTTGGCTAGACATGCCCTAGCCTTGGTTTCTACTATTTGTGAGAGGGTTTACTGGTTAATTGAGGGGCTTATTCCCAGCAGCAGGTCTAGCATGGCTCATGAGTTGGAGATGGATATTTCTTATTAATATATGGTGAGAATTGTTAGGAGGATATAGGGTATTCATGCTAGGGAGAGATAGGATAGGCAAGTCCATGAGAGAGATGGCATATGAGATCAAGAGAGAGATATTGAGGAGGCCTCATAAACTGGGGAGATATGCTTGTCCTTATTTTGGAGGCAGGGTGCGACATGGTAGAGATTTTGAGGGTTAGCTAGTTCAGTTTGCTCTTCAGGCTTTGCATGGTGACTCAGGTGTTCGTGGGTCTCGGGGTACCTGTACTGCATAGTTCCCACAACTTCGTTAGTGAAGAGGGTGATTTGAGTGTCGAGATACTATCCATATGGTGAGAGATTGTCCCAGACTTCGGGTCGATGTGTCACAGCGAGGTATTCAGGTGAGTAGAGGGGGAGGCCCGGCTCATTGAAATGTTTCATATAGTAGGCTTGAGGATGCCCCGCCAGTTGAATGTCATTCAAGTATGATTTTGGTTTGTTATAGAAGAGCACCATCCATCGTTCATTACAGTTTTTCTTATCGGGGTCAGTTCCTTTATTTGTTGCTCCATTTATGGGTGTGTTTCATGATTAGTACATTGTTTATGTGATTATCATGTTGGTAGGTTCTATGAGTGATAGTCGTGTCTATCATCTGTTTCTAGCCATTGTTGGGAGTTATGACACTTGTAGTAAATTCATGTTATCCATTTCGGTAGGTTTGATGTGATTTCTGAGTATTTTTGGCTACGAGCTGTAATGTTTATGCTCCATTGGTGTGGGAGCCAGTACGTGTTGTAATCTTGTTGACGGAACTAATCTAGTGAAAGGTTTTAGCTGGTTTGATGTACACCTTACTTGTGATTCAGAGTGGGGGGTGGGACCCTCGTGATTTCATGTGTTTTTGATGTGTTAAGATCGGGCTGTGTATTGCGATGGTAGTTATATCAGTATAAGATCTTTGTGATTCTTTTATATTATTTAATTCTTTCTTCTTAGATTGTCTTGTAGATTAGTGTTGATAGAAAATTTGTGCTTGTCGGTATTGTTTGATAGTTCCCTTATGTGTTTCCCTTTCCATATTCAATCATTTTCATTCTGTGCTTCTTGAGTTTTAGCTTGTAGGGTGTTCCCATTAGTATTAGCCGAGATTTGGTGATTCGTGTGTTTATTTATGTATCTTTCATGGTTATTATATCATCTCTAGTGTTGTAAAGGTTTGAAATAGGTTCCAATTGAATATGAGGCTTATGGCCGGTGCTAAATTTGATTTTGGGCAAATATTATGATCAGAAATATTACTATGGGCATATATATGATGTGTCGTGTTGTAAGGTTGTACTATATGGGCGTTGGTATGAACTGATGCAGCTATTTGAGACTGATACTGGGTATGGATTTAGAATCAGGTCTTTTGAAAATGGATGGAAGGTGAGAATTCTGGTTCTAAGGCTTATTGGTATTCCTATAAAGGCTAAATTCACTTAAGATGGTGTTGTCAGGCTTATGTGGATTAGGTGACATGGGATCACCCATGAGTGTATATTGGAAGTGTGCATTCAGTGACTTGAGGACTTCGAGGCGAAGCACATTCGAGGACGAATGTTAGTTTTAAGAAGGGGAGGATACAACGACCCGGTCGGTCATTTTGAGAATTTAGGCTTCGTTCGGTGGTACAGAGTCTTCAAAAGCTTCATAATATGAGTATCGACTTGCATGCATGGTTGAATTCAGTTAATGGCTGATTCAGAATCAAATTAGAAGAAGGACTCTAGTTTTGGAAGTTGAAAGGTGAGAATTTGATCAAAACTGGACTTTTGAGTAAGCATCCTAGAATGAAATTTTGATCATTCCAATAGCTTCGTATGGGGATTTGGACTTAGGCGCGCGTCCGGATTTAGATTTGGAGGTCCATAGGGTAAATTGAGGCATTTCAGCGAAAGTTGGAAAAAAGTGAAGTTTGACCCACAGTTGACTTTTATAATATCAGGGTTAGAATCTAATTCCGAGAGTTGGAGCAGCTCTGGTATGTCATTCTGGACTTGTCTGCAAAATTTGGCGTTATTCCGAGTTGAATTGGTAGGTTTCGGCATGAGATTTGATAATGGAAATTCATAAGTTTGATTTTTGGTTTGATTCGTTGTTTTGGTGTAGGTTTATGTGATACAAAACCACGATAGAGTCTGTTTTAGGTTCTATGACTTGTTTATGTGTTTGGACGGGGTCCCGGGGGCCTCGAGTGTGTTCCAAGTGGGCCACGGGTCATTTTTCCCTATGTTTGAACTGCTACTCTTCTATCTGGTACTTTCTTCTATGAGATCATATTGATTTGTCCGCACTAGCATAGCACAAATTTGGACAGCTGCATTTTCCTTCTATGCAATTTTATTGATTTGTCCACGATAGCATAGCACAAATTTGGACAACAACATTTTCTTTCTATGTGATCGCATTGATTTGTCCACGATAGCATAGCACAAATTTGGATAGCAGCATTTTCCATCTATGTGGTTGAATTGATTTGTCCGCGATAGCGCACAAATTTGGACAACAACATTTTCCTTTGATACGATTGCATTGATTTGTTCGTGATAGCATAGCACAAATTTGGACAACAGCATTTTCCTTCTATGCGACGCATTGATATATTTGCGATAGCATAGCACAAATTTGTACAACATTATTTTCCTTCTATGCGTTTTCATTGATTTGTCCGTGATAGCATAACACAAATTTGGACAGCAACATTTTCCTTCTATGCTATTGCATTGATTTGTCCGTGACAGCATAGCACAAATTTGGACATAAGCATTTTCCTTTTATGTGATTGCATTGATTTGTCCGCGATAGCACAGCACAAATTTGGACATAAACATTTTCCTTCTATGTGATTGCATTGATTTGTCTGCGATAGCATAGCGCAAATTTGGACAGCAACATTTTCCTTCTATGCGATTGCATTGATTTATCCGCAATAGCATAGCACAAATTTGGACAACAATATTTTTCTTCTATGAGATTGCATTGATTAGTTCGCAATAGCATAGCACAAATTTGGACAGCACCATTTTCCTTCTAGGCGATTGCATTGATTTACCGCGTTCGCATAAAACATTTTGGGCTACTAGCTATTTTCATCTACGCTATCGCATCACTTATCCCGCGATCGCAATGAACAAATACCAGGGCAGACAGAATATATTCCAAGGTCGAGGGTTACACAATTTTCATCATATTTTGACTTCTAAAGCTCGGTTCTTTGTGATTTTTGGTGGGTTTTTCACAATATTTGATAGGGTAAGTGTTCTTCAGATAGAATTAAATATATTCCATGAATTTGTCTTTATTTTTATCATTTAAATTGCGTTTTGGGTTGGGGAAGGAATTGGTTGTTGAAGAAAATTTTCAAAATGAAAAATCATGATTTGAGGGTCAAAATGGTATCAGAATTGGATATGTTTTTTGTGGTTGAACTCATTTTGGAATGGGTGATTGGATTTTGTAAAATTTGACGGATTCTGAAGTGCGGGTCTGAGGGTCGACTTTTGGATCGATTTTTATATTTTTGTAAAGATTGAAACTATATTATTCGAAATAGTTCCTTATTCGATTTATGTGTGTTTTGGGAGTTATTATAGTTTGATTTGAGCTGTCCGGAGGTCTTTTTGCCTGAGAAGTCCATTTTAGAGTACCGAGTTGTCATCTTTGAGGTAAGAATATTGTCTAATCTTGTGTGGGAGACTTCCCCTTACGGTTAAGTCTTCTATGTTGATTGTAATCCATGTACGCGAGGTGACGAGTGCGTAATCGGGCTTAATTGTGGATAGTTGGCCTTTTAGGTTCTTACGTTTTTATATTTACTATGTATGGAGTTATTCTTGATATGACTGAGTTCCTACTTATTAGTTTTGTCTCTAGATGCTTAGTTGGAATTATTTGCTTCATGATTTACTCTTATTGCCTCATTGTCATCCTATTTGATTTAACTGAAGAACTTCGTCTCTCTTATCATCATGCTACCTTTTCATAACTGCCTGTGTTATTGAGGGTTATTGTCATCCCTCTTATAATCGCCTAGTCTTAAGTACAGCTAAGATCACCTTCCCTTAATTGAAATTATTGAATATTCTCGTAACTTCCCAACCTTAAACGGAGTTTAGATGACCTATATCTTTATTGACTTTATTTTATTTGGGACTACTAGACTCGTGTTTTTCTTCCTTGTACTGATTTATTTATTTTGGGATCATCACTACATGTTAGTTTCCCCTTTCATTGAATTGTTCCCCTTATGCCTTTCATTTTTCTTATTGTGGCTATTCTTGTAAATTGGTTATACTGATTCCTTGCGATTTGAAGTTTTAGGGTGGATTCACTCGCTATATTTTATATTATTGTCACTATTGTTGTTGTGCTGGTTGTGTTGGTGCATGATGTCTCTGTCGTGCGGTTGTTGTTGTGTTATGCACGAGGTCTCTCCAATGCGGTTGTTGTTGAGGGGTTGCATGAAGTTATTGACGTGCTATTGTTACTAATGTTATATTGCACATGCGGAAAAACAAGGAAGAATATGTATATATGCTTATGTGTGAGTTGTGCATGTGGTGAGACAAGGTGGGGAACATTACAATGCACATGTGGCAAAACAAGGCGGGACACTTATTATGTTAATTATTTGCACACGTGGCAAGACAAGTTGGGCTATGTCGTGGATTGATTGTCAGGATTTGTGATGGCTTGGGGGCATTCTTGTTTCTTAATATTGTGTTATTGTACGCTTACTTGTATGAGTTGTTCGGAAACATCTTATGTATTGTCCGTTCTTTACCTTACGCCTATTAGTTGTTAGGAACTATATGAAAGTACTTGCACAAGCATACATGTAGTTGAACACTCCTATTGGATGTGAAGTCCTCTGGATTTTGCTGAGTATAGATGTACACCCTCATTTACTTGTTATATATGTGAGGGTGGCTCTAGTTGCAAGTGAGTTGTCAGCATGACCATGAGGTTGATGGGGGAAATAGGATGCCAAGTGTTAGATTTCAGGTACTAGGACTCGTGAGCTGTAATTTGTCCGAGGTTCGGTACTTCGTGAAAATTGTTGGATAAGACCTGATGTGAACACTATCGTAGGATTTGAGTTATTGCTTAGTTTTACTATATTGTGACTTTAGGATTTGGGTTTGTGTTTTCATTTGCTCTTCTATGTCATTATCCTTAGTATTTTTGTTGTTACTTGCAGTTTTCTTCCCTTATTGTGATTGTAGTATTGTTAGCCATTTCGTGTAGTCCTTATATATAATCATGTTTCGTTGTTCCTATATTTGTACAGTTTATTGTACCGGTAGGTGTATTGACTGTTCCTCGTGAGGTTAGTCTTGATACTTACTGGGCACCGTTGTGGTGTGCTCATGCTACTCTTCTAAATATTTTTGTTGTGCGGATCCAGGTACTTCCAGTCATTCTTATCATCCTTGAAGTGAGGCACTTCTGTAGAGACTTTGAGGTATACCTGCCGCGTCTGCAGATCGAGGAGCCCCTTTTTATCTTCTTGTAATAAGTATAGCCCTTCAGTAATTTTCCTTTATTTAGACATTGTGATTCATGAGATTTCGGGTTTTTGGAATTGTTGTTAGCTTCGAGAGTTGTTATTGTATGTGTCGAGCGGCACCTTAAACATTGTTTTATTTTACTATTTTGATTTTTAATTATCTCTTCCGGATTTATTATTTATATTCTGCATTGTTAGGCTTACCTAGTCGTAGAGACTAGGTGCTGTCACAATGGTTCATGGAGGGCGAACAGGGGTCGTGAAGATATTTTTGTAAAGATTGAAACTCTATTATTTGGAATAGTTCCTTATTCGATTTATGTGTGTTTTGGGAGTTGTTATAGTTGGATTTGAGCTGTTCGGAGGTCTTTTCGCCCGGGAAGTCCATTTTAGAGTACCGAGTTGTCGTCTTTAAGGTAAGTATCTTGAATAACCTTGTGTGGGGACTTCCCCTTAGGATTGAGTCTTCTGTGTTGATTTTAATCCGTGTATGTGAGGTGACGAGTGCATACTCGGACTTAATTGTGGATAGTTGGCCTTTTAGGGTTCTTAGGTTCTTATATTCACTATGTATGGAGTTATTCTTGATATAACTGAGTTCCTGCTTATTATTTTTGTCTCTACGTGATTAGTTAGAAAAACTTGCTTCATGATTTGCTCTTATTGCCTAATTGTCATCCTATTTGATTTAACTGAAGAACTTCGTCTCTCTTATATTCATGCTACCTTTTCATAACTGCATGTGTTATTGAGGGTTATTGTCATCCCTCCTATAATCGCCTAGTCTTAAGTGCAGCTAAGATCATCTTCCCCTAATTGAAATTATCGAATATTCTCGTTACTTTCCAATCTTAAACGGAGTTTAGATGACCTATATCTTTTTCGACTTTCTTTTATTTGGGACTACTAGACTTGTGTTGTCTTCCTTGTACTAATTTGTTTATTTTGGGATCATCACTACATGTTAGTTTCCACTTTCGTTGAATTGTTCCCTTTATGCCTTTCATTTTTCTTACTGTGGCTATTCTTGTGAATTGTTTATACTGATTCCTTGTGATTTCAAGTTTTGGAGTGGATTCACTCACTATATTTTGTATTATTGTCATTGTTGTTGTGGTGATTGTGGTGGTGCACGAGCTTCACTATTTCCTCCATCGTGTTCGCATACACCTCCCTACATTCGCGTAGTTTATGATCCCCAACCTTCGCGATCGCGAAGGGCATTTTTCAGCTACTTAAATTTTCCTTCTTCGCGAACACGTGCCCCTCTCCGCGTTCGCGATGAACAAATGGTTTGAACGGTACTTAACATTTCAAAAATGGGTTTTTCCATTTTTATCAAAACACAAGGTTTGGAGCTCGAATTTGGGAGCAATTTCAAGGGTTTTTCAAAGGAAATCACTGGGTAACGATTCTCTTCTCTCCTATGACTAAAACCCACTAATTTAATTACGAATTCACCCTTTAATTTCGGATTTTGAATGAAAATGGGAAAACTTCTTAAACCTAGCCATGGGATTTTGAGGGGGCATTTGACCTCTGATTTGGGAGACTTTTACAATTAGGCTCGTGAGAGTACGAGGGTTCTGAAAATATAAAAATTATTCGATTCCGAGATATTGGCTAAAGGGGTATTTTGGTTATTTTACCAATTTTCACGCCCTGGCTTTGAATTTAATAGTGGAATCCATTATTTGCAATATTATTAATGATGTGTAATTGAATTGGTTAGATTTGGGCCATTTGGAGTCGGATACTCGTGGCAAAGGCGCGGTTTCTAGTGATATTGAGATGGTTCGCGGTAAGTGGCTTATCTAACCTTGTGTGGGGGACCTTTTCCCTTAGGATTTTACTTGATATTTGAGTGCCTTGTGCGTGAGGTGACGAGCGCGTACTTGAGCCAATTGATAAAATCTTGGTTTTTACTTAAGTTATGGAAACTTAGTTCTTATCCTTATTTTCCTTGTTCTATTTGGAGCTATGACTTATCCTAGATTAGGAAAAGCATGTTTAGCTGATTTGACTACCTATTTACTTAAATTATTATGACTGCACTACGTAAAGAATGCTAGGCTAGTTCTATCTGTGTTTTGTCTTTCGTACCATATTCCTTGGTTTGTTCATAGCTGTGATTGTGCATTTACATTGGGACTACGGATGTGGGATTCCGGTAGCTCCCCTCCCCCCCCCCTCTGTTTGTTTACTTTTGGACTACGGATTCGATTCCCGAAAAATTTCCCTACACTTTTACTTTGAGACTACGGGACGGTATCCCGGGAGATTCCCCTGCACATTGATGATTGGACTACGGGACGGTATCCCAGGGATCCACTGGACAGTTGAGGAAAGGGCTACAGGACGGTATCCTGGGAGACCCTCATTGGTATCTTTGACATTGAGTTGTGTTTACTCTGTGTTTTACTCCATCTTTGTAGTTATTATTGCCTCGTTGACTTGCCTTATTACACTAGTGTATTTATTATTTTTGTCAGATTTCCACAATGTTAATTATTTCTATTGTTATATTTTTGTCTCGGTAGGGCCCTAACCTTCCTCGTCACTACCCAACCAAGGTTAGACTTGGCACTTATTGAGTACCATTGTGGTGTACTCATGTCCTCCATGCGCTTGTTTTTCATGTGCAGATCATCCAGGTACCTTTACTCAGGCACACTATCAGTGAGGCAGGAGGATTTCGGAGACTTCGAAGTAGATCTGCTGCGTCCGCAGATTGACGAGTCTCCCTCTTACTCTATCTTTAGTACTTAGCTTTCTCTCTCTCGGTTGTTAGATATTCTGGAGTTTTGGAGCCATACTATATACTTCTGTAGCTTATGTTGCCCGTGTATTTCTGGGTTTTGAAAATTTTTTAAATTGGTGTTATCGAGTTGTATATGCCGAGCGGCATTCAGCGCAGTTTACTTTAGATATTTAATTTGATTTTTCTCTATTTTTCGCAATTATTATGTTTTCGCAATAATAGGCTTACCTGGTCATGGAAATCAGGTGTTGTCATAACATGTTCACGGTTGGTGAACTAGGGTCGTGATAGAAATCATTTTGTAGCTGATGAAAAGATCATTGTCAAAAGAGGTTTTAACTAAGCCAAGATATTTCTAAAGATTTCACAGCTTCACTGTTTTTCTCAAAGGATTGTACACTGCTTCTATACAACATGTTGGTTGCTTTACGTGATTTCTTATTGCTCAATTATTATTTACCTTATTACTCACTGAGTTGGAGTACATTCTTTACTCCTTGCACCTCGTGTACAGATGCATGTATTTATTCACCCGGTAGCGGGTTTTGGCTGATCAGAGGCAGTGTGTAGGAGTTAACGAGGTGACTGTCAGCGTTCGCAGCACCGCCTTCCTCTTTTTGTTCATTACTCCGGTTTTGTATATTTTAGGTCTTGTAGGTGGATTTACACTCTAATAGACGCTCATGACTTGTGACACCCCGGTTGAATTGTGTCGGGTTGTGCTTTCGTTAATTATATTATTAAATCATATTTAAATTATTTACGAGAGGCGCCATCACGATCGGTGCGGAGTTTGGGTCATGACAGGTATGCTAAATGTATCTTCCAAATATTATTTAGAATATGTTGAAAAGTATCAATTAATCAATGAAAATGCTTATTTACTATTTCTTCTGCTTCCTTTACTTTTGGTTCTTACTTTTTGCTATATGTTTTAAAATATTTTTGCTTCCTTTATTCCCTATTTTCACATATTATCGAGTCAAAAGAAATACCCTTTTTGAGGTATAAATATGGTCATTTTTCCTATATATAACAATATGAAAATTTTCACTCAATATTAAAAGAATAAATTAAGGAAGAATAGTTAGAAAAAAATACTGACACAGTGTAAGTGAAATTTCTGTTTCACTAAATTAATGAAAAAATTAAGGGATATCTCATAAAATCAAAACGAAAGGAGAGAAATAGCATCATATAACTATCGACAGTGAGCTAAAACACATATCACACAGCATTATGTTGGCAGTTCTACAGCAATAATCACTTTACTCAAATGTTTTACTGCTTATGTAAACATGTCTAAAATGCAAAAGAAGGTCCAACATATATAGGTATTGGTAATTCCAATAATACAGAACTAAAATAAAAATTTTATTGAGCAAAAGCACTATCTGACCTGAATAAATAAGACATCTCCGTGTGTCAAGGAATTTAACTAGTTTTCATTGTGAAACTCAATGTGCATAATTCAATCAAGCAAAAGCAAAATCATTATATCATGATTTGTGTGAATGGCACGATTAATTTGAGGGCATTCACACAAATCGAAGTCAAATCAATCCAGGAAGAATGAATAGAAGGGAATCAATAAAATATAGTTGCTGGCGATCAATAAAATATTTATTTTCACCCAAAAAAATAAACAAAATTAATTTAGGAATGCAGATTAATACAAAATTAATGTACAAAATGCATATTATTCCTTGGAATATTTTGCATGAAACATGATCGAAATGCAAAAGAAGTCATAAATTCGAACTTCATAGATAATAAAGAAAGTAAACATGAAATAATCATGTCCAACTTCATACAATACTTGATATTCAAAATGAAAGTCCTCAACTCTTGCACACCAAAGAGAAATAACAAACACTTTTTTGACATAAGATAACATATGAACTAAAATTAACATAATTACTTTCCAACATTTTTTGAAAGCTTCAACCCAATAAATATGCCTGCTAACATAACATATAAAATAGCACTTGCTGCACTTTTACTTTTTACCACTTCTTCACTTTCTTCAACAGCCGAGCTTGAATATAACTTTTTCTATGAACAACGTATTTTTTGAAATTTGTTGAAGGCTTCTAAGGCTTCATATAATATTAGAAAGCATGAAAGTAGTTACCTTCGACTCCAACAAGCATTTTAACACACTCGGACCAATATTGTTATATTCCAGCCTTCTTGCAACAAAACCAATAGATTTAAATTTTTGTTTACCTTCAGCAGATTTTTCAAATTCGTCGAACGCCGATATGGCCGCATTGTGGGACTTGAAAGACTGAAAGATGCTATGCTTAACCCCGTTAACATAGGAGAACAATCACTCCATGAGTAGTATATTTCTGGCGTTTTACCAGAAAATACAACATATACTTTTGAAGCGCTATTCTTCTTCGAATGCATCCTTAATCTATTAACTCAAACTTAGAAGAACATAGGAGTTTAAATGAAGGTTTGTTTAAGTATGTTTTCGGCCATCTAAGATTTGTTTAGGTAGGGTTTCGGCCATCTAGGTTTGTTTAAATAGTAGGGCTTTGAAGACCTACTAAAAATATATGAAATACACAATCAAATACTAAATATATACGTAGTGCACAATCAAATACATATATATAAATGAATAATTTCGAAATATATATATGTGTATACTACAAAAAAATAGAGGATAAAAATAGAAAAAGAATAAAATAAAATAAAGGTTTATGGGAAATAGGGTTTGTAACCTGTGAGATCTTCCATGAATTGGGAAGAAAACTATTAAATGGGTGGAGAAAAATATTCAACCTAATTAAAAAAGGTGCTATCGATATAAAGATTCACCTAAAAACCTCATTGGGCATAAAATTACCTTAATGACTCCATTTGGGTCAATCTGGCCAAAAGAAGTTTTCTTTTAAAGAAAGAGTTAAAAAAAATCGTATATATATATATATATATATATATATATATGGATTAGTAAATTTTGCTAAAGCATAAAAATATTATTCATTTGCTTTCTTGATATATGTTTTTGTGCTAAACTATACTCCCTCTGTCCCTCTAGTCCAAAATAAGTAATTTTTTAGTTGTTTTCACACAGATTAAGAAATTCTCATTTTTAACATTAATTAGCAATAAAATTGAATTAACCTTTACTATTTCTTCACATAAATACTCCTAATACATACTCCAACACTATTTACTCCAAGGGCAATATAGGAAAATAATAATTACTACATTTTTGAAATCGAGAAAAATCACTTATTTTGGACCGGAGGGAGTAAAAAATAGTACTGTTTATCATCTTTAAACTTGTTTAATGAATTTACCCATGAATCCTAATCGAATATTCTGTTACCTAAGGGTGTGTTGTGGGCCGGTCTTGGACCGGGACCGGACCGAGACCGCGTGCCTGGCGGTCCTGGCGGGCCGGTCTTAGCGTGCCGGTCTCCCAGTGTGCTTTAAGCCCGTGATGGGCCGGTCCAACCCATTAGGACCGCGAGACCGGGACCGTGAAGACCGGGACCGGCTAGCGGTCCTGGGCCGGTCTTAGCGGGCCTGGCGAGCCTCTAGCGGTCCTAACGGTAAGAAATTAAAAAAAATTAAAAATGGCCCAACGGGCAGATTGAAGAACTAGCCGTTGGAGCCTCAAAAATAGCCGTTTTTGGCTTTAAAAAATAGCCAAATGGTCCCCCAACTTTAATATAACCCCAAACTTTATATAATTACACATTTTCCCAATTCTCAACTATAAATACCCCCCCCCTCCCCCCCTCCCCCATTCTTTCATTTTAACTCACCAATTCATCAATCTATCTTAATCTCTCTCAATCTCTCTCAGTCTTTCACAATTGCTTATATTATTATTCCAATTTTGTGAAATTTTGTGAAGTTGGTGAATTGAAGTATTCAAGTCTTCAAGTCTTCAACAATTTACAATTTTCAATTTTGAAGAAGTTGTTCGTCAATTCGGTAAAGTCGTTCCAACTCTTAATTTTTAAGAATATATTTTGTGTGATTTTGTTTGCATAATTATAATTAAAATGGCATTTTCATTGAAAAAAATATTTAGTGCTAAGGGAAAAGCTAAAATGGGTGAAAGTAGTCATCAACCAACTAACCTTCCCCCCTCCCCTCCCCCCCCCGGTTCCCCGACGTACCCGTCCTAGTGGTCCAATTATTCTTGATAGTGATAATCCTTGTTTTCAATTTAACGATACTGAATTTTGTCATAATATTTCACGAGAAGATCAACTAGATAATGAAATTATGACTGCTCTTTATCCTAATTTACAAGTTCATAGGCAATTGGATTTTGATGAAACCCAAAGTTTAGTAGTTGCTTACGAATATAGGAACCCTATTAATGCAACGTTCAATGCTCGGGTTGGGGGTATGGATGATGATGAAATGCTTACAACCCAAAGATTGGACTAATGTTAAAACTCTTATAGATTTTTTAGAACATTTTCACGCTGCTACAAATGTATTTTCCTGACAATATTATCCAACTATTTCTAATTGTTTAGTTTATATTGTAGCCTTATGTGCATTATTTGTGGATTATAACGAGGGTGGGCCTATTTATGAACTTGCTATAAATGCAATGAAAGAAAAATTTAAAAAATATTTTTCCCTATCCCTCCTATTTATGGTGTAGCAGTAATTTTAAACCCTACAATGAAATTAGGAGGTCCTCATTTTTGGTATACAAATATTTATAATGCTTTAGATCTTACAGTAGAAGAACGTGCTACTCTTGCAGATGCAAAAGCATCAATTAAAATTAATACTCAAACAATTTATAATGCATACCAACAAGCCTTACAAAATTCTAGGCCAAATGTTCCAACCCCTACTTCGTCTACTTCACAGTCGTCCAAAAGAGTCGCGGGCTTGAAGGCACTTAAATCTTGGACGGAGTTTAGGGGTTCTCAAGGAGATAATTTTGACGAATCTTCCCATCTAAATGAGCTTCAAGTTTATTTGTCGCAGGACTAGAGAAGGAAAATCCAGACGGGAGTTTTGAGCTTTTGGAATGGTGGAAGTTACGGGAAAAACATTTTCCTGTTCTTGCAAGGATGGCTCGCGATATATTATCTATTCAAGCTTCAACAGTTGCATCAGAGAGCTCCTTCAGTCAAGCAAGACTTCAAATAGGAGATCATAGAGCAGCTATGAGGGAGAGCTTGGAGAAGTCGGTGCTATTTAGAGATTGGATCCGCTCGGAAAGAAAAAACTTTGGACTTGCAGAATCACAACCGGATGTGGATGAAGCTTACGAAGAAATGATTGCAGAGCTTGCTGAGGATGCTGCTTCGCCGGGAAGTGGTGATGAACAAGCTTCTTTTCCACCACCGCCAACGGAACCTCCTCCAAATCTTGAAGGATTTATGAGATTTGTTAGAGATATGTAGATTGTGTTGTAAATTGTACTTTGGCACATCTTATTTAGTTTTTTTTTCTTTTAATGGTGGTATTAGTACCTTGTTGTGCTCATTCCATTGGGGGAGAGAAGATTAATAAAGATATGTCATTTTTAGTAATAAAAATTATTACACAAGTTTTTGATTTATCTCTTAATACAATATATATATCTATTTCATACATATACATATAATATATATACATAATATATATTATATATATACATAACATATAAACTTAATACATATATATACTTAACAGACAATACTTAATATATATATATATATATATATATATATATATATATATATATATATATATATATATATATATATATATATATATATATATACTTAACATATATATAACTTAACTTATATATATAACTTAACTTATATATATACTTAATATAAGTACTTAATACATATATATATATACTTAACATATATAAACTTAACTTATATAAACTTAATATATATATATACTTAACATATATAAATACTTACCATATATACTTATTATATATATATATATACTTAACATATATATATTTATTAAATAATTTTTTTTTAATTAAAAGCCCACGAAGCCCGCCAGGCCCGGACTGCCAGGTCCAGGACCACGTGGGCTTAGGCCCGTCACGGGCCGGTCTTACTCACCAAGCCCACCAAGCCCGAGACCGCCAGGCCCAGGACCGCCAAAAAAAAGACCACCAGGCCCAGGACAGTCTGGACCGGACCGCCAAGCCCGTTTAGGCCCGGGACCGGCTCAGAATACACCCTTACTGTTACCTGGGGATATGGGCGAGATTATTTTGTTATAAGAGATTAATTTTATAGGCCCTACTAAATAAGTAGAAAACTGTTGATGAAAAGTAAAAAAGAATTAATGGCTGCCAACATTTTTCTTTGTTTTTTATTGTAAGGGCAAGAAGCGCCGATATTTTTTGCCGCTAATCAAAGTTTTTGTATTTCATTTTTACAAGTTTCTTTCTCAAATATATGGTTATTCGTAATTTAAACGTTTTGTTTTGTTATATTATTTTAAAGATGAAATTTATGTAATTTTGATTTTATTTGAGTATATATTTTATTATTTTTAATATTCCTTTGGGTCTTTCTTAATTAGATGAAACTAATATTAAATAAAAATCTTTGGTAGTATAAAAGTAATATTATGTAGAAGTATATACCCTAAATAAACTTAATATGTAAATTAATGAATTAACACAAATGTATGCTGCTTTTAAACACTATCTTTCGAACAAGAAGAGGAGTCGAATCTAAATTGTCTTTGCAATATTACCATTACTTTTACAATCGCGAGAAGCACAACCAAATTTACTAATTAAAGCATAAGTTGTACTTCTACCACTTTAGATTACTTGATCTACAGTTAGATGTACTACTCCCTAAAGGTCCTTGCTACTTGAAAGTTTAACAAGTAACCAATCACAGCTAACCCACCCCCTTACCCACAGAAATATAATGATATGTTTACCAATATTGACCCAAATCATGATTAATTCATTAAACAAGTTTCAGACATTCTCTCCAATGCTACAATTCTGTTTGACCCAGAATGTTTACGAACATTTATGAACTCAAAGCAATTATTAAAAATAAAGGGCCAATCATAGCAGGTCGTAGCATGTCTAAAATTCAGTAAAGGAAAAGATAATGGGGACATATGTAGAGATAACAGAGGATATTTAATGATCTCTATTCATGATAGTGGGTTAATCTATCTCTCCATGAAGAGGTTCAGATCCTTACAATCATGTTTTCATAGATCAACTGTTATCCGGTATTTTGATATTGATTCTCACTCTGCGTTGTACTCTCTATTTCTTAGAGCCCCCATGGGGAGAGAGTGAACCCCTTTTCTGATGATTGCTTCGGTATTTATAGGTCTTAATTATGATAGTTGACTTTCTTTGGAGATCGAGTCCGTGTCATGAAACTTTTGCGGGCGTACCCGCAAGGCGTCGTCTCTAACAAAAGAATTGTAGGCGGCTATGGACAATAACCTGTGGTCGAGGACGGCCTTGCCGCTTATGGTGTCTGCGCCCAATTGGGGACGGCCTCGACGCCCGTTATACGTATTTCGGTCGAGGGGAGTGATTAATATATTCCGAGTATTATAAGGTCGAATTATAGCTCATACAGATAGTCCCTCCGCTTATCGTGGTCACGTCGAGACGGGCCGGGATGAGTGGATACGATAGTTCGGACGGCGTCTCTTTTCGATTGAGGATACGGTGACCTCTCAGAACGCCTCTTCATCGGGCGCGGGTCCGAATACACTCTTGCTTCACGCAGACTTCAGGATGCAGGGTCCGGTTGAGGCGTTGCCGTACCATGGGTGTTTGAAGCGACGGCTTAAATTTCGGCGCACACTCTCCGATTTCGATCGTGGAAGCGACGGTTTTGATGAGAATCAAATCGTTTCTGACGATTGGGATTCGCATTAAATGGCGCCTGTCAGTTTCCCGAGGTTTTGATTCGATTTTTCTTATAAGAGGGTCTGCTGTGTCAGACATTCTTTGTTCTGATCTACTGATTGTTTCTCTCTCTAGCAAATTCTCAAATAATCTTGTTTTTTCTGCGGCATAATCGTTGCCCGTTCTTAGTTATCTTCTCCGTTCTTCATCTAACTTTCCCGGTGACCCAAATCAATGGCTGGCCTTCCTCCTTGCGATGGTCTTCCGGTGGTGCTGCCATCAGACTCTCCGGTGATTGAGGGGTTGTCCCCCGCGCTCCCGGCCGTTGATCGGAGCGATATTGAGAGGATTCCTTCAGTGGATGATATACTCCCAGGGGTGGGGAGCTTGGCGGTGGATTTCACCGCAGATGGTGGTGTTGAGCCCGTCAATGAGGCCACACTGATGGGGAAGGTAAGCATTGCCTAGCTGCGCGCGCAGGGGCTCATCTCCTTCCATGTCGACACTGTGTTGTCTCAGCCCGAAGACAGGGTGCACACCGACCGCGTCGGGTATTGCGTGTTCTACTCCTTCCCATTCAGGCTGGGTTCAGAATGTCCCTTCCCAATCTGTTAGTCGACTTCTGCCGGTACTATGGCGTTTGTCCGGGGCAGCTTACCCCGTCCGTGTACAAGCTCTTGGCTATGCTGCTGAAGTTTTCGGAGCTGGCCGGCAGGTTGGTTACTCTACAGCATGTCCTTGCTCTCTTTGCTCCTCAGCGGACTCAGGGGAGCATAATTCGGGTGGTCCCGCGCGGGTGGTAGGGACTGGTGACGGCTCTGGACGACGAGGACGAGCCTCGCCAATATGAACAGTTTTTCTACATCCGGACCAGTCACCTGGTGGCGTCCCCCTCGGGTTTTCCGGAGGCCTGGAATCGCGACCGTAAGTCTTTCCTTATTTTTTTTGTTTCGAGGAGGATTGAACTTGTGTTTTATTTTGTCTTCTGACTGGTTGTTGTTTTGTCGTTTCTGCAGCTGACATGTAGCCCCCGCCTCTATTCACTAGTCTACGCAGGTGGTTAGAAGTTATCATTCCACATACCGAGGGGATTCGCTCGTTAGCGTCCTTCTCGAGGAGATACGGCCACAGTTTGGTCGTAGGTAAGTCATTTTGCATAAATGAGGCGTATCCGTCTTTTGGTAGTTGTCGTGTCTCAATGCTGACCCATTTTCTATCTTTGTAGGGCGGGTAAGCCGCGGTAGGGCTCCTCAGCCTGTATTCCGGCGTCCTGGGGAGATTGCCAGGTTTTTTACTCCGGCGGCGGCCGCTCGGGCTCCCAGGGCCGTCTCCGTCGACTCTGTAGCTGCGCCCTCTCCCGCTCGCCCTCATCTTTATGGCGGGAGTGTGTCGGGAGTTGTCCGCTCTCGAGAGGCGTCGCCTTCTCGAGACGAGGAGGAGAGGCCCTTGGTCAGGCGGCGGATCCTTCCACCTCAGGCCCTTCCAGAGGCGCGGCCAGTCGCTAATGAGGCGGTAACCGTGACCCCTCCGCCTCTCTCCGGGGCGAGGGAGATTGTTGAGGTGGCTCGCACTCCAACGGGCGGGCCAACTGATCTGAGGGCCCGAGACGAGCGAGAAGGGAGCGCTGCTCCTACTGCCCAGTCTTCCACCCATAGATTTAAGGCGGGTGAGCCCTCTCGGATGGTCGTGGATCTTGGAGATTCCAGCACCCCGTCGACGGGGGCGGCAGCGACGGGAGAGGTATCTCTGTCTGGTTCTGACCTGGACTCCGAGGACGTTCGTATGTTTCGTGATGGAATCACGAACACGACTGTCCATCCAGATGGGAGGCCGCGGGTGATCAAAATTCCCGCGGATGAGAATTTGCTGGTGAGGGAGGCTTCCATGTTGCCGTTATTGGGCCACTTGTGTTCTTCTGTGGAGAATCAGTCGCTGAGAGAGGTGACGGATATTAGTATAATGAACGAGGTAGCGTCGCTGGGTATGAAGGTACGCATTCCGAACTGACTACTCTCTCATACCCTTTGCGTCTTCCAGAATTTCCGCCTCTGACCCTTCTATATATTATTGTTTCGCAGGCGTTTTCGCTGCAGGTAGAGTGCCTGCATCGGACCAATGTTCGAACCGGGGTCCTTCTCCGCGTTCTCGAGAGGTGTCGCCGGTTACGGCTCCAATACAGGGAGCTTGAGGAGCACTTGAGGGATGATCCATGTAACCAAGAGTTGGTCGGGGAGTTAGCGCGGGCGGAGTTGCAGAGGGACCAGGTGCTCGGCCGTATTGAGACCTTGGAGGGGCGGTTGCGCCAGGCGAACGACGAACTGGAGGCCACGTGGAGGGCATCCTTGGAGAGCGAGCGTCAGTGCTTGGCCAAGGTGACGGCAGTTACCTCAGAGTGGAGCGGGAAAGTTGCTGCTGTGGAGGGAGAATCGGTCGACTTAAGGCGCATGCTGGTCGAGGTTTCTGCCAGGATGGCCGAGCTTGAAGGGATCATCCGAGCCAACGACTCCCAGCTGTCGGCGATAAGAGTTGTTGCCGCCTCCAGAGATGACGGCCTTGAGGAGCGGATCAGGATGCTGGAGAGGAGTGCTCAGGAGGCCATCCGCGTGTTTGGGTAGTTCCCGTGAAGCTTGGGTTTATGCCGAAGCGCAATGGGACATATATAAACATCTGTTTGAGGCCGGCCTGATTACCGAATGAGCTTTCGAGCAGGCGCGTCAGAAAGCGCGGGAGGCCCGTGAGGAGTGCGATTTTGACGTCGCGACGCCTGGTAAAGATGATATTCCTGGTGGGAGCGGAGCCGGCACCGAGAATGATGGGGGCGTAGCGGAGGCTGGCCGGAGCGGATCGGGGGCCGACAGAGACGGAGCTGATGATGGAGCGGCGCAAGCCGGCGATGATGGAACTGGAGCGGATGGCGTTGTTGGCAATCCCCAGTTAATTGGTGATTAGTTGGTTGTACTTTCTTTTTCTTGTTGCCGTGTGTGGCTATTTTTTTTTTCCTTTTAT
Source organism: Nicotiana noctiflora (assembly GCA_032618575.1). NCBI lineage: Eukaryota > Viridiplantae > Streptophyta > Magnoliopsida > Solanales > Solanaceae > Nicotiana > Nicotiana noctiflora. Next base: position 266,876 of record JASVEL010003200.1, read on the forward strand.
TTGATTGATTGTTGTCGTTAACTTCAGACAATTCTTGCTTCGGGGAGGACCGGCATGGCCCGTATTCGCCTATTTTAATTTGAAATGGGGGGAATTCCCCCATTTTTCTTCCATTCACTTACTGCTCGTTACGCTGCGTGTCTTTCATTCATGTGGTCATTAGTTGTTTCGGATCGAGGGCTCACGGCCCGAGTTTTACTTCAACTGTCGTTGAATTTTTTAGTTGGCGAAGGCTCATGGCCTGAGTCCCAGTTCAACCGTAGCAGAACTTTTGTTGATTCTTTTGAGTCGAAGGCTCATAGCCCGAGTTTTACTTCAACTGTCGTTGAATTTTTTTATTTATTTTTAGTTGGCGAAGGCTCATGGCCTAAGTCCCAGTTCAACCGTAGTTGAACTTTTGTTGATTCTTTTGAGTCGAGGGCTCATAGCCCGAGTTTTACTTCAACTGTCGTTGAATTTTTTTAGTTGGCGAAGGCTCATGGCCTGAGTCTCAGTTCAACCGTAGTTGAACTTTTGTTGATTCTTTTGAGTCGAGGGCCTAATAGCCCGAGTTTTATTTCAACTGTCGTTGAATTTTTTAGTTGGCGAAGGCTCATGGCCTAAGTCCCAGTTCAACCGTAGTTGAACTTTTGTTGATTTTTTTGAGTCGAGGGCTCATAGCCCGAGTTTTACTTCAACTGTCGTTGAATTTTTTTTAGTTGGCGAAGGCTCATGGCCTGAGTTCCAGTTCAACTGTAGTTGAACTTTTGTTGATTCTTTTGAGTCGATGGCTCATAGCCCGAGTTTTAAGACGAATCGGGCTTGCTCTGATTGGCTTTCTAACCCTTCGTTCATTGTTTTCTCTTCGTTTCTGACTTCAGGAAAAGCTACACGACCTTGCTATGAAGTCCCCACAGACGGCGCCAAATTGTTTGACCCAGAATGTTTACGAACATTTATGAACTTAAAGCAATTATTAAAAATAAAGGGCCAATCATAGCAAGTCGTAGCATGTCTGAAATTCAGTAAAGGAAAAGATAATGGAGACATATGTAGAGATAACAGAGGATATTTAATGATCTTTATTCATGATAATGGGTTAATCTGCCTCTCCATAAAGAGATTCAGATCCTTACAATCATGTTTTCATAGATCAACTATTATCCGGTATTTTGATATTGATTCTCACTCTGCGTTGTACTCTTTATTTCTTAGAGCCCCCATGGGGAGAGAGTGGAACCACTTTTCTGATGATTGCTTCGGTATTTATAGGTCTTAATTATGATAGTTAAATTTCTTTGGAGATCGAGTCCGTGTTCATGAAACTCTTGCGGGCATACCCACAAGGCATCGTCTCTGACAAAAAAATTGTAGGCGGCTATGGACAATAACCTGTGATCGAGGACGGCCTTGCCGCTTATGGCGCATGCGCCCAATTGGGGACGGCCTCGACACCCGTTATACGTATTTGGGCCGAGGGGAATGATTAATATATTTCGAGTATTATAAGGTCGAATTATAGCTCTTACAAATTCCTTTAGCCTATTTACCCAAAAAAGAGTACCGACTTCTATGTTAAACCAAGCTTTCTCCCTAAACATATTAGGTACAGAGATTAAACCTTCATGATGGGAAATGTAGTCACATAAACACATAATGCGAGACAGAAAAGTTGATGCTAAGATGACGGAAACAAAACCCAACAGTAGTAGTTGCTAATGGTTGAAGCCAACTTATTAAAACAAAAAGCAGCTTGTTTAGTGATTAATTAAAACAAAAGGCAGTTTGTTTTGTTAACAGCAACTCCTGGACTTCCATTCAACCACAGCAAAAGCCTAATATTGGCAGGATCATTTTGCCTTGTAGTGAACCTACAAGATGCGTAAGAACAAAAAGAAGATAAAGATTACTACTTTTATTCATCATAGATGACAAGATTTAAGAAAAAGTTGGAAATAATAGGGACATCCATTGACAAGAGTAGCATATTAGGGCAACTAATAAAACTAAATAATAAAATAAAATGCACTGTTCAAAGTCGTGCCAATGTCTTGTACAGTTGTACTTGAATTGTCCCTAAAATTATCTGACGACTTACCGACTGATATCTCCGCGGAGCATCAAGTTTGCAGAAGACTAGACATATATATAAATAGGTCTCACTATACGTGGCATCAAGTTGCAGCCCTTAAAGGAGTACATCTCAATCCTCTTCATTAGCTAGGATACAAGCCCGCAGTAAATACGTGCACCATCAAGTCCTACTATGATATTAAATTCAGCATACACTCCAGTCTAAAGGAAAAAGAAGAAAGAAAGAAATAAGAAAACTGATTAAGTTACCTCGGGAAATTACTTACCAAACTTCAACTTCAGCGGCAGCTAATTATAGATAGAACTTTCCCCCTAAGCTTTTCAAGTCTCTGCATAATGAAAGAATATAAGTTTGAAAAAATGCAGCTAATATATAATATCATGACCAAACGCCAGGACACATACCGAACCAGATATCTTTGCCCATCTTTCAGCAGAAGCACTGGCTTCTTTCAGATGAGAACAATGTGAATGATCAAAATTTAAATAATAGGTCGAATTTTCTGTTGCTTCAGCTACCCAGAGATTATTAACATTATCTCTTGCTCTCTTGATGAGATTGCAAAAAGAAACCTGCAAAAACTTCATTGTTTCAGCTGTGGATACTGGATACAAATTAGAGAAGCACCATACACTTAAACATTTGAGTTTTATTCTACAGCATAACCCTTTAAATTCATTAATCAGGAATACTGTGTAGTGCATCAATGACATAACGTTCTGCATGGATACATGCAAAGACCATGAGAGAAAAGCTGCCTGCTTATAAAGGTTGTAGTAGTAAAAACACGGGCCCAGATGCCATTAAGAAACAGAACCGTTAGAGTTGAAGTTAATGATATACCACCATATCCTGTATAAAAGAGGATTTTCTGAGTGTTCTATATCTAATTGTCATTAGACGAAAAAGGATGATAAATACGCAATAAGTTGCTTCCAGAAAATCAAAGGTTCAGTACTGGTGGCTATGAGGAAAACCATGTACCGCAAGTAGTTTACTCCTTACTCACCACAGACCCTACAAGGTTAGAGTTTATTGGTGCAAATGAATCAGTTTCTATGCATGGTGAGGTGAAGCTAGTGGCCATCAATGTTTCTGATTCATCATTGGGATCCAACGTAGATGTGGATCCATCAGCTAAAAATACCCACTGCTTACTTTGATGAGCTTCTGTATACAGCTGCCCCACAAAAACAACCACTGCGGCAATATCAAACTCCCTGAATGAACCAGAGAAAAACAATAAGTGAATAAAGATATTTCTCGCTTCAGGAGCACAAGTGTTGATTCCAAGATTTTACCACCAGAACCAACCTGGACATAGGAACTTCACCCAATTTACTCAATGGAACTGAAAGGCGAGGACAAAAAAAGGGCCTGCAGGAACAGGTATCAGATATATAAGTTTGTGCGGAAAAAGGATGAAAACAGCATATACTTACTCAAAACCCTCAATTTCCATAGGAGACAAAGGCTGCCATTTGGCTGTGGACCCTTTTGCTTGCAAATAAAGGGTGCTCGAGTCTGAGCTTATCGGTGTAAGACCTGTAACAGCAAAAGCTTGACCCTCTGCAAGCTCGGATTGCTATAAAACAATCAGTTAGAGATGGAAGTAGTACAGAATTGAGAAATATATTAGCAAAAATGAGGGGATATAAGATTAAAGAAAAAAATTAAGAGCAAAATCAGATAACCAAGAGGATATTAAAGCTCATTTTCACTACCTGTTTCTCAGTTGGATTCCAAATTGTAATTAAGCCTTCCTGTGGGCAGCACTTTGATGGAGTACTTTTGCTAGTCAATCCAACAACTCTAACTCGCATAAAAGGAGTGACGTCTCTTTCAGCAAGTCCAGCAGCTTGCAAAGCTTTTTCAAGAGATTTCTGCAGGTCAGACTGCCTCGATGCCTGAAAATGACGAAAAGGAATCATGACTAACCAACCTTCTATAGTAAAGCAAGTATAAAAGAACATACCTCCAACTTTGCTTGATAGGATGCAAATGCATTCAACTGCTCTTTAGACATCTCTGCCATCAGAAGTTCTGGTTCTGCAGCTCTCTCTAGTATCTTCAAAATTCTTGCCCCTTCTCCACTTTCATGGTCACTTCCAATGTACGCATCTCTCTTTGCCCTTTGCGATTCTGAGGTTATTCCCTCCACAACTCTACAGCGTCTAGATTAAAAATTCACAAATATATGTCCTATCAATAAACATCACAGATATTCAAAGATAAAACACATCAAATAGTATTTAAAGAGCATTGCATGAAAGTGGGTCTTGTATTGGTAAATACAACAAATCCAAGAGATCGGCATGATAGAAAGGATCTCCATCCTAGAATGTCAGTTTCTTAATATGAAAGAGGAAAAAAACTGACAGTGAAAACAATGACATAGCAAGCAGAACCTTTTGGCTTCTTTATTGAAAAACTCACAAGCTTGATTATGTTACAGAAACTTATTAAGCTTTATGAAGTTTTTCCATCATAATTTACAAAATTGGCTCGAGTGCTTGCACTATGTTTCAGAAGAAAAGGCTAGTACCAGCTTCTCGTAACTAGAGCTGGATCAAGCTTTTTGATATTGAGCAAACTATACATTTGTTACTTTTGTTTACTGTCACGTCTCATCATTCTTTATTTTCAACCACCAGACTAATAATTCAAACCAAACCCAGCTGCTCAATCCACCATTCACAACCACCAGTCGGTAAAACCCAGCCGTCAAACAAGCCATACAGATACATACAACCAAACATATTTTTTGTGTTATGCATAATTCATTTAAAGAAACATCTTCATTCCCCATAGATTGGATTTAGCAGATGATTTGACTGCATTTCAACAGAGTGATACTGGTTTGCTGGAGGATGTCAATCAATTTGATGAGGGCAGACAATTGACAGCTGTTAAAATTGAAGGCTTACTAAAGCAACTTTAACTGGAGAGTTGTATGATAGGTCTCATTCAAGAATTACCTAAGCTCAACCACCGTGCACACATGGGAAGGAGTGAACATTTAGCCACATTGAGTTGTCCAATCCTTTCGTTTGTCCACTCTTCCTTGCATTCATTTAACAACTATTCTCCGCTGCCTGTTCTATTTTTCTCTAATAGCACAAAAAAATTAGTGATTTATTTTATGTTATTCTTTCAGCTCAGTGCAAGTTATTTTCTTTGGTCCTTTGCCTAATACAAAAAGAGATAGTATCCGCATTGTCCATAAATGTCATTTTCATGCCTTATTCCAGTATTCAACTATGACCAGAATGGTTGAACCGCTTAAATCTTAAAGCAAAGGTCAAATGTTTTGAGTAGTAAATATATCCAAGTGAAGATTTTTAGGTGTTCTCATGCAATTTGCAACTGTTGTAGTTACCAAAATTATAGTCAAATTAGTTGGCATATACCATTACTCAATTCCATTGACGTTTTCCATTTAAAAACTAATCCGCTATCCAATTCTTGATAGCTATTGCTAATATAATATATTGTTACAGATGTGTGATCCATCGAGCTTTTGATAAAAATCACACATAATAGTAGCAGGAAGTACAGATCACTTTACAGATAAACCAACTGTGACACTTTTATATATGTTGCACCCAGGAAATCATATTTATTGAATAAATCAAATGTGGACTTAGAGTGATCAATAAGATTATTGCCATGAATGTTACTAAACTAGCATCAGACAACAGTGGCCTACAATGAAGGAGTTGAGGCACATTTCTAGATGTATCACGGGTTTCAGATGAGGAAAAACCAAGAAGCTAATACTGCAAATTGCAAGAAGTTGGCAGGAAGATACAAAGGTCAGAATGCCAGTTTATTACAAGAAGATATTCAAGTAAGCATGTGATAGCAGTAAATGGTCACAGGACGAAATGCATTTTGTGGAAATATTGGATGTTTATAAATGATGCGATTCAAATCGACCATCTGAAGGGATAAAGATAGAAGTGGGAAGCACATAGCTATTAAATTGTTCAAAAGCTAGCCAGTATTTGCTTGATGCAAGGAAGAGAGCCAAACTCATTTCAATTCTCATCCAGAGGCAAGGATTGGCTGTATCAGTTGAGTTTTTTTTTCCCTTTAAGTGATAGTTGTTACCAATTAAAGAAAGAGTGATTCATTTCTTCCAGTTAAAAAACAAAAATTTATGCAATTCTAAAAATGAACTCATAATGTAGATATCAAATGAAGGATGGAAAGAAATCTTTTAGCAATTTGCAAGTATCACCTTTGATTAAAAGACTGCATCTCTTTAGCTTCCATCCTTTCAGATCTTACAACGAAACCCCCATTACTTAACCTGGATATCATAGATTTTCATCAGACTCAAAACTAATTTTCTTCTGTAACAAATTTCAATTACCTTTCCCTGTAGAGAACAGGATATATCCTTGAAATTCCGACCAATGTAAGTGGAACAGAACCTCCACCATCCTTGATTGACAAAAATGATAATGGAATGGCACCACCTTTACCTAACAACATTTACATGAAGCAAGACGGGCCAAAAGGGGAAAGAGAATACTTTAATGGCATTGTCAGGATATAAATGCAGGTCATAAGTTATTGGTATTACTAATGCTTACATAACCCCAGACGAGATGCCCAATGAGCTCTATATGCCCCATTTATATGCAGTAGCAAACTAGTCGCTCCTGACACCTGAAATTAATGCAGACCTTTAGTAATGACAATAGAAACTTGAAAAGCCCATGAAAGCACCAATATTTAGAAGCTGCTAAAGGCAACAACCTCAAGTGGTGAAACAGGACCTGTCCAGCCACAGAATCGAGCTCCCCAGATCTTTAGATGACAAGATAAGCTGTAAGCAATATGAAATTCTGATAGTCTCTTACACAAAGGATAGACTACAACCATTAAATTAATGTGGTACCCTAAGCTTTTGGCCAACAAACAGCTTTCCAGCAGCCAACTTCTTGGATAATAGTATATCTAAGACAGCAGTAATTGAATACCTGTGAAACAAACAAGTTCTGCATGATTCTTGAAATCCAACTTATAATATGGTGATAGATATTAATATTTTTCTTACCACCCATCTGTCAGTTCAATTTTTGCACAAGCTCCATTTTCGGTCCTGTTAGACCAAGAAAATTGAGGTCCAACTGGGGAGTTGCAGATTGAATAGACCTTGGAAATGCAGAGCACCATCATAGAAGAAGGTGGGACGTCTCCTTCTAGAATTCTCTTAATTGCAGATCGATGACCATAATTTACTTCTCTTTCATATCTGCCGAACGGATGAATTGATGTTCTTATGGACCTCTGAAATCCAAGAGAAAATGCAAAACTGACTCAATTTATACCTGTACTTTAATTCTTCAAGTACATTGCAGATTGTCAAAAGCTTCCCAGAAAATTTGGTACTATAACACCTCTCATAAGATGCAAGTTTCCAAACAACCCACTTATAGTGATTTGTAACCCACCTATTGGAATGATGAAGAATGTGTAAGCAGATCGCATTGAAGAACAATTTAAAAGGCAGACGAATCTTGATAGACATACAACAATATTAAGCGATAGAATTGTCTATGAGGAGCACCATTAGTCAGATACAAAATCTCATTAATCAGGAGAATTGAGAAGTGTGCCACTGTATTAGGGAAGCTAACCATGTAGCAGATGCTCTAGCTAAATGGAGTACAGAAAATGATGATTGAGTACCTCATCCTTCAACTAGTTACCTGTAGCAGCTAAAAGTCTATATAGGCTGGATTTTGTTCAAATAATATCCTTCAAGCACAAACAGCAAAAAAAAATGCATGCTGGTGAAGTAGAAGTGTAGTTTAGCATGGGTACTCTGTATCATAGCTGCATTTTTTGTATTTGGATCATGCTAGAGTAGCTTGTATGTCCTGGAGTATATCAATGCTGTAACTAGTATAGTGGTAGATCTTAATAGAGAGTCTTTTATATCCCCAGTTTGTTTGCGAGGTAAGGACATAGGTCCCCCTCTTTTTGATGTAGCCATACAATGCACTTAACATAAAAATAAAAAAAGAATGTTGAGAACCCAATAGACAAGTACACCCATGACTTTTAGCTCTAGAGATCAATCCATGGATCTAAGAAAAAGTAGCAGATACAAGTGCCTGTGATTCAAATCAGAACTTTATGCGAAAGCTGTAACCAAACCATTTTCGTAGTGTCTGACACAAGCCACCACCAGACACACAGATGCATAGGCCAATCGGTACCATGACCAACATAACTCATACTGCTACAAGAGCTAAAAAATTATTGAGTGTAACACTTAAAACTAATTGGTTCCTTCTGATAATTGTAGCTATTCTAACGGCCAACAAGATTTCCAAAACATTCTTGCAAAGAAGTACAGAAATTACTCTTTAGAGACATATTGCATAGGAGCCCCTGATTGAGACAGCATCTCCCAGAAAGACTTTACTCCAATGCAACCTGAGCAAGATTTATCATTGAACACATGAGTTTCAGCAATATCTGGATTCATCCTTCTCACTTCATCTGGCAGATTCTCTAGCTGGATCTCCAGAGAACATAACAAGTATCAGCTTCCAAAAACAAAGTCATCAATTGAGGAAAAAAATTATTCCAGTCCATTCTCACCTTGCTCTGGAATGATGGAGGATCCCTAAGATACTCCTTCATATACAATCGTGCAACATGGAATGGATATCGAACTGAAACTTTTCCTTTTTGAGAGGGTAATTGTGGTGCTGAATTTGAGAATCTTAGTTAAATGATATCAAATTTGTCAAAGAAAGATTTAAGACAAGCCCTAAGGAGTTTATCTACAAACTTCAAATTTACCATTAGAAGCACCGGAATCATTTCTTTTGAGAGGGGTGACAATTTTGGCAATTCGAGGCTTCTTGAATGGAGAAACAAAACTTCCCCTTCCAGGTTTCCTCTTCTGACCAAAGTTTTGGTTTCTATCTGCAGATCCAGCTTCAATGTTATTTGAGATATCCACTAAAGGACCCCTGGAAGGCCTTTGTAGCAATTTAGGTTTTGAAGGGATGTCATTTTCTCTTAGGTCAACAGCTGCTGAGTTCTTGTTGAATGCCTCTTCATGCTGAGGAATACTATGGTCCGGCCTACTCGTGCTTTCTTTTGCTACGGCATCAAACTCCTTCATCAAGTTACTTGCTGGAGCGAGATTCTCTGTTTTAACCGAAGACTTCTTATGGTACACAGTTGATCCAAATGGGGGTGTAAAAAGGCTTGACGAGCCACTGCCTTTTGCTGCCGATAAGAGGGAAACAGGAGTATCTGAGTTTAATTCTTTAATGGAGGACTGATCAACAGATTTTTGGTCTTTTGGAAAAGAAAACAATGGATCAACCACATCCTTTTCATCTACAAGACATCCCAGCTCTGGATCTCCAAGCAGACACTTTGCACGTTTCAATGCCTCAGAAGAAACTGATATTGATCTACCACCAGCAGTATGAAACTTTATCGGAGGAGGTTTATCTGCACAATGCAGAAAATCTGGTACTAACTCCTCCGCTGCACAAACTGAGTTAAGTTGAACATCAAACGGAGACAATGAAGCTGCTGAAGCTTTAGTAGACCATGTGTTAGCAATCCCCTCTACTGCCATGAAAGGAACTGAACTCTGAAACCCAAAGCGCTCGTCTGAAGATTGATTTTTCTTTTCAGAACCTTGAAATGTTTCACTGTCACCATTTTCTTCCAAGCCCAACAATGCCTTGGCCCTATTAAGACCTGCAGAAGATATGCTAACTGCTTTACCAGAGCCTGTCTGGAACATTGAGTTCGACGTGTTAAATTGTTTCTCCAAGCCAGAAGGGAAAAAAGATTCTGGAGCATTAAGAGCTTTCCCTGAGCCTTTCTGGAGCGCACCCTCCTGAATGGCAAAACTGTTCTCTCTTCCAATCCCTTGCCCTGCATAATAACTTTTATGTATTTGATAATGCATATATCCATACCACCATAAAAGCAAGAAATTCAAAATATGGACTCATATACCCGCTATCTCTCTACAATTGACAAACTAAAGAAACTCAAGTTACATGTTACAAAACCACAACATTATATTCCACTAAATAATGCAAGATTGAATTTTCTATACATTTTAGGTCAAATTCTGGTTCAGTGTAGACTCATTTCTTCTTCTGCTTCTGATCTTATTTTAAAATCAAATGTCAGGGTACTGAAGCCCGTTGCAGCGTAATTAAATACCAGGTTTCCTAAACTTAAATAAGAATAAGTAATTCCAGCAGCATACCTTTTCAGAAAAATCAAAAGAAGAAACTTTACCAAAAGCAAAGGACAAAAAATTCACAATAAATTATTTCTCCTGAAGGATGAAATGTGAGACCTGAGTCCGGGACCGCATTGTTTTTATCATTAAGGATGGAAAGAGCTCTTGATATCGAAGACTGCTTCACTGCCACAGGCTTCCCGGATCCAGTTCGAAAAACTGGAAAATTCGCCATGAAACTTGTATCACTAGTCCCCGCTAATTTCGAACTTCCTGTATCGATTAATGAAACTTAATGCACGTATTGAAACTTTACGATTTATATGAAGGGGAAAAAACAATGAAGTAGGTACCTTGACGCAAGAGGTCAGCCATGGATTGGAGCTGCTGAGGAGCAGCTAGGGCTAAGCTCGGCTCTTCGATTTTTGTCTCTTCATCTGAGATTTTCCATCGGAAATCATTCCCGGCGGCGGAGTACAACTGCCACGTCGGCATTTCCCGGCAATTTTATGCAATGTCAAATCAATCTGTGAAGAGTCGCTTCGGAAATTTTGTTTGTGCCGAGGAGAATAGAGGGAACTTATTTGAAAAAGCGGGAAATTTTGTTTCTTTATTATAATACCCGCGTCAATCAAAGCATGGGAAAGCGCACGATTAGCCACTAACATCACATATATTTACTTTTAAGCTATTATTTAAAATATTTTTAGTCTTTAGCCATTGTTTTAACAAATTTTAGCCACTAATATCACATATATTTACTTTTAAGCTATTATTTAAAATATTTTCAGTCTTTAGCCATTGTTTTAACAAATTTTACTTGCCCGGACAAAAACACCCTTTTGCTCGTAAAAGTTCAGGACCAAGTATCTTTAACGGTTGAACTTGCAACTTTAAGTTCACGACTTCAAGACTACATGTCTTTTAACTTTTGAACTTGCAACTCTAAATTCAGCATTTCAGGACTACATGTCCTTAACTTTTTAACTTGGAACTCGAAGTTTAGTACCAACTATCCTTAAGTTATGTACTTGTAACTCTAAGTTAAGGACTACTTGTCTTTAACTTTTGAACTTGTAAGTCTAAGTTCACTACCTATGATCTTAATTTTTAAGCTTGTTAGTCTAAGTTCAAGACCAAAGTGTACTTAACTTTTGAACTTTTAACTGTAAGTTCAGGGCCAAGTATCTTTAACTTTTGAGCTTGTTAGTCTAAGTTTAGGACCTATTGTTCTTAACTTTTGGGCTTCTTAGCCAAAGTTTAAGACCTATTGTCCTTAACTTTTGAGCTTGTTAGTCTAAGTTTAGGACTTCAAGACATATTGTCCTTAACTTTTGAACTTGTAACTGTAAGTTCAAGACCTATTGTCCTTAACTTTTGAGCTTGTTAGTCTAAGTTTAGGATCAAATGTCCTTAACTTTTGAACTTGTAATTCTAAGTTCAGGACCAAGTGTCCTTAACTTTTGAACTTGGAACTCGAAGTTGAGGACCAAATGTCCTTAACTTTTGAACTTGTAACTGTAAGTTCAAAATCCATAATGTTTCTAGTTATTTCTTTTGTACCCACACTTTAATACTGTCAAACATTCATTGGCAAAACACAACTACAATTGTTGGATAGCTCTAAACAAAAAGAAGTAGAACTTGAATAGTGAAAAGAGCGAAGGTGATCAAAGCGGAAGAGGAATTTGAAGAGCTTTGAAAATTTTTTGCGCACAAAAAGAGATGGTGGTGTTTACCTATTAAAATGGAAGTCATACTAACTTAAGATGGCAAGATGAGATACGAATACTGTGAGCACGTGATTTTTGCCCTAAGCAAACAAATTCCAATATAAAAATAAAATAAGATTTTTGATGTGCAATTGTGTGTTCTAATTGAAATAATTGTGTTTGTTGTTGAAATAAGTTTGAAATTAAAACTACAAAAAAAGTGTTAATTAGAAAATATCACGAAAATATGAAAATTAGAGAAAATTAACAAAAAATACAAAAAAATACCGGAAAAACAAAAGAAAATGGCAAAAATATCATAAAAATACCTGAAAAATTAGAAAAAAATATAAAAATAAAAGAAAAACAACAATTGGAAATAAATATAAAAAGAGAAAATAAAATACAAAAGAAAAATACAAAGAAAATAATTAAAATACAAGAAAAAATACAAAAAATACATAAATGTGGGCTGAAATACAACAATACACGCCCAAGTGTAACAACCCAAGAGAAATAGTCGTCCAGTCCAAGCTGTAATCAAAACGACGACGTGTTGAGGCATTTAATCTCAACTGTTGATGGAAATAATCAATGGATCTCATAAGGCGGCTTAATATAAAGCTAAACGACGTCGTATAGAAATTTGATCCTGGCCGTCCAAAGATATGATCAGACGGATGTTGATGAATCTTCTTAGAGAATTAAATGACGTAGCATAGCGAATTAATCCCGGTCGTCCATGTTTTAAGATCTAATGGACGCCAGGCTATCTCTCATTAAATGGAACGGCAGCGTTTTAATAGAAGCAATCTTGGCCAGTGATCATGATTGATCCAAAGGTCAGGATCACTTAATACCAAAGGGGTATATAAGCCCCGTCTCTTCGTTCATTATTCACAATACACAATCATATACACAGACAAACCCTAGCCTCCTCACCTCTTCATCCTCTTCGTCTTCTTCACCTTCATCTCCAATGGAGACTAAACTGGAACCATGGCCATCTCCGGCCAAAACCAACCTTAAACACCTTATCTTTCATCCTCACAAACCACAACCACCCTGAAAACCCCAGAAAACCAAAAGCCCTCATTTTCTTGAAAGTCCGGTCGTTGGAACCCTAGACGGCGACCTTAAACTTATGGATCAGGCCCAGAAATTTACACCTTATGACCACCATAAAGAGGTCTTTCACCTCATATAGGTGGTTTACTTCGAATTTATCCAGAATCGTTCGAATATAGAAAATAAGTTCGCCGGAACCCTATCTCCGGCGAACACCCAAAACGTAACCCACCCCCAATACGTCTCAAATAACATCGAGAACACCCCCTTACCACCAAAAATCCAAAAATAAACCCCATTCGAGGAAATCTGGAAAATCAGAAGACTTCGAGTCTTTGAAAGATCTTGAAGCCTGCAAAGAAAGAAAAGAAAGAAGAAAGAAAGAAAAAGAAATAAAGAAAAAGAAAAGAAAAGGAAACTGAAAACGCTAAGTTTACCTACCCCTCTTCTTCTTTGCTTATTTGTTTTTTGTATATGATTCTTTGCTCATTTGTCTTCTCTATATGATTCTTTGACTGTTCGTTTTATTAGCCTATGATAATTGCATGTCTAAGATATATCATGTTCTTTATACATGACTAGTCTATTTTAGCACTTTAGGTTTTTTTTTATAAGTTTTACACATGAATTGTGTTTAAATGTGCTTCTTTATGTGATTTGTTCACCATGCCTGATATGAAATTATGCTTTGATTGATTAGGATTCAACCATTATCAAAACTTCTCTCTGAGTTCTAGTTAATTGGAAAATGATTTACGATTAAGGCTATGTGTGCAATACAACATGAATTGGCTATATTTGTAATTTGATTCATATGTTAGACTATTCTGAATCCTATTATGCTTTGTGGTTTGGTTATAACTGTAAAGATATAAGTATGGTTTCTGTAGTTTAAAGTAATCTGGCTATTCTTGAAAATGACCAAGTATGGCTATTCTTGAAATAACTAGAACTGTTTGTTAGTCTGGCCATTCGTGAAATATTAAGTGGCTAATTTTGCAAATTTGTTTCTGGATTAGTTGCCTAATGTTAATAAAAGGGGTTGTATTTTAAATAAGGTTGAAGTGTGTTAAAGATGGTTAAAATTGAAAAGGGTGCTGGGATTAAATCTGGTTAAGTTTTAAATAGGTTAGAAGACAACGGTTATTAGTTAAATAGGTACTAAACCTAGACAATCTTGACCTTAGTAGGTCGGGTAAATAAAAGATAATAATAAGGGTATAATAGGAATAGTAAATGCTATAATTGAAGATTTAATAGAGCATATAGGGACAAAATAGACTTTAATACATAGTATTCTTGTAATTAGTCATAAAATAAAGGGTAAGACAAGCATAGTAAAAAGGCATAATTGAAATTACCCTTAGCAAGTGAGGGCGGCCTAGTAATATACCCTCAATAGAACATGATAGAACTACCTAGAACCTTCCAGCAAAGGCTGAAAGGCATTTCGAACTCTAATTGAATGTATTAAACTGTAATTAATAAGAAAATAAAGGGGACGGAACTAGAAATAAGATTTTTGAATTTCCCCCTCAAATTTCACCCCAAACAATCTATAAATAGGCTTCATTTGAGCCTGAATTAGGGGTTAGACATCGAAAGGTTGAACATTCTATAGGTTACAAATTCTGGGTTAGATATTCAGGGTTCTGCATTCGAAAAGTTAGAAATTGTAGATTCTGGGTTAACTTGTGAGGTCCAGATTTTTGAGAGCTAACTTATTTGGTGGAGTCCGGAATTCTATTAGAGTCTGTTGTCTTTCATCCTTGCTGGTTTCTATTTGAGCTCCTTGACTCTATTGGTTGATTTGCTGGATTGCTGAATTCTGGAATTCTATATTGCTACATTGATGTGTCTGCTCTACTATTGCTATATTGCTGCTATCACTGACTATTCTTCGTCCATACCTAGACCATAAGCTTTTTCTGGTGAATCGGGTACATTTTTCTTCTCCAGAAATGTAATTGCAATTTGATTGAAGAAATGGAAGTTTATGAGTTGTTTGGATGAAGATTGTTGTTGTTTCCTTATAGTTTTCATAATTAACATGCATTAGACTTTCTGTAATTAGTAGGATAATTTGTAATAATCGAATACTGCATGTAATTGAGATAGAGTAAGTAGATAGTATAGTAGTACTATAAACGTAAAATACAGTTAACATTTTAATCTTAGGATTGAAACAGGTTAATACACGAACCTAATTCACTTAGTAAAATTAGTATAACATATGAAATAGTAATCATCTAACATCGTTAATTAGAGTCTGATAATAATTCTAAAACGAGTAAATGAGTTACAGCATGTTATATCATTCGAATTAGTTTAATAACAGCTTATGATAGTATAAGTTAGAATCAAGAAACTAATAATAATTCAAATCTGCACTGTTAGTACTGTATCACTATATAAGTAGTTGAAGTAGCAGTATTATCATTTAAGTCCTGCTAATGTTAAATATTGATTAGAATTCAGAATTAGTATTGATGAATATGTATTCCTGTAGTTTATGAAATAAAAATGATTCTTGTTAATCTGTTACATTGTTTGATGAATATTTGTTAAAGTGTTACGAAAATTCAATCTCATGTTATATTTTATACGTCTGTTCTGGGCCTAATCGAAAACACAGGCCCAGACTTAATTGAATGCACTATTGGGCCTCTGAATAACGATACAAACACATGCTGGATTTTAGAAGCCCATTTATGTGCATTAGATTGATAATATAATTTACCAGTCCACGCCTGTAAATGGACAATTGGGCCTGGACATAATAGTATTAAATTCTGAAATATCAAAAACAGTAACACAACTAGGAGAAAGAACAAAAATAGATAATATAGTACTTGATAGGACTGGACTTTAAAAGTAACGGGATGAGACTCGTATAAAAGAAAAATATGTGGGGCCCCCATATGAACGTTATAAATGATAGACTCGGGGAGAACGTTTAGCGAACTTCACGGTCTTTCCTAAACATAATAAGCCGTAGTCGTTATAGGCACGATTAAATATACATTCCTTAATATGAGTGCACATTTATGTGACTCAAATCTTAAATCCCGGCAAATCTGAAACGTATTAAAGTCACACGCATACTGGTTACGATGTGACTGGTAACCTGAGCATAAGTCAATCTTTGAAAATACATGTGCGCCCTGAAGTTGAACAAATAGATCATCAATACGAGGTAAATGATAACGGTTCTTCACGGTAGCATTATCCAACTGGCGTAATCAAGACACGTACACGTAGATCCACCATTTTTCTTCACAAACAAGACAGGAGCACCCCCAAGGCAATACACTAGGCCAAATAAAACCCTTATCAAGCAAATACCTGGAATTGATCCTTCAATTTAATTGAAGGTTTCACCTCATCCTTAGTCAATAACCTTAGGACATGTCCCAAACATCAAAGTATGCCATTCATCGTAGGATCCGAATCCCACACCATCACGCTGCATTAGTCTTATTACAACACACTTAAACTTTTAAAAATATTTAAATAGATCAAAATTGTTTTCTCCCGGTTGTTAAATTCTCCCCCCACTTAGGGTCATTCATCCTCAAATACACAACAATGCTTATCTCTTCCTTCGCACATCTTAATGTCTCAAATTTTTCTAACTCCCAAATTTTTCAGAAATTTCGGCTGAGCCTCCCCTGTATTGGGCATATCCACCTACTAGAGTAACACCAAATAACTCCTAACGACACATCCACAACCCAATGAAACACCACAATGTGTATATGAATAACACTAATATCATTGTTATAAGCATCACATTATCATACTGATATTTGGACATGAAACACATCATCTGTATGCTAATAACCATGTCTCCGGCCATAATAGTTGTTCATAAATCATAACATTGCCAATTAATCTTATGTTAACAATCATCTTATTTCAGACATCCGTTTTTATCACAACGAGGCATCAATATCTCATAATTACTTACCTGAATTAACGAGCCACCTTTAATGACACTCGGGCGCCCATCTAATAGGCTAAACTCAAGGTTTACAACAAAAAAATAGCTCAATATGAACAGAAAATTGCAATGACCCGACCCGATGTTACGAGAGTTAGCGCCCTATTTTCCCCATTTTATTCTTCTACATGTTTTATTATGTGTGTTTGGAGAATTTGAATTAACTCGGATGGAGTTCGGTTAGAAATGATATAATTAGTCTTTTTATGAGAAGGTTAGTTTGAAAAAGTCAACCCCATGTTGACTTATGAATTAGAAGACTTGGAATGAATTTCTGATGATTTGAATAGTTTCGGGGGATGATTTATGACTTAGGAGAACAATCGAAATTGAATTCGGAGGTCCGATGTAGATTTAGGCTTGAATTAGCTAATGTTGGATTTTGACAAATTCCGGTTGATAGGTGAGATTTTGGTCCGAGGGACGGAATGGAATTCCAAGAGTTTCTGCAGCTTTGATATGTTATTTGTGATGTGTGTGCAAAATTTTAGGTCATTCTAACTTCGTTTGGTTGGGTTTTTGATCGAATGCGTGTTTCAAAGTTTTTGAAGAACTTAGGCTTGAATCCTACGTGAATTGATGATTTCAGTGTTGTTAGGTGTGTTTTGATGATTGGAACAAGTTTGAATGATATTTTTGATATGTTGGTGCCTTTGGTTGAGGTCCCGGAGGCCTCGGGTGTGTTTCGGGTTGTGATCACGCTCTTATTTGATGTTTCAATGTCGTATCTTTGGAAATAAAGGGGTACCATATTGAACCAATTAGCTCTCTTTACTCTTTTGAATGAAGCATTAAATCTGTATCGTAATTACGGACCCGTAGCAAAAAAAAATCATCGAATTTGGATATCGTATGAGGATTTTATGGCTATTTTACTAAGGTTGCCCAAATTTTTAGGTCAATGACGAAATTGCCCCTGTCGGCGTATTAAAAACCTCCATTATTTGCAAATCTTAAAACCTACATATCTCCTTCATTATAAGATCAAATTGAGTGATTCAAAAGTCTAAATTCATTAGAATTTCACAAGGAATCCATTGGAAGCAGTAAAACGCGTTAACAGTATACCTATAATGAGCACGTCGAGTTTTCTTCCAATTTTGGAATGGGAAGAAGCTTTTGAGGCGATGTTTAATAGAAAATTCATAGAATTTCATCAGGTAAGAGTTATTAGACTCGGATTATGTTGTTATGATGTAAAAACATAGATTAAACACTAAAACACCAAGGATTTAAGGGGTAAAAATGGAGGTTAGAGCTTGAAACCTAAGAAGGTGTAAAGTTAAAATTTGAGGGGACAACGGACTCCGATTTTTGTGTTCTTTATTTGTACGGACTCTTGGCGAGACGGGGAATCCGTTGGTGTAATTTTCAGAAATTTTTGAGAAGTGGGCCCAGGGCTCGGGTTTTACCAACTTCGTCAATTTTAGTACTTTTCGAGTATTTTTGATTGGGTTATATTTGTTTGACCCATATTTATTTAATTGTTATGGTTTTGACTAGATTCGACGCACGATGTAGCATATTCGAAGGGAAAGGGTATCGCGGACGAGTCCACGGCCGGCCAGAGGTGAGTAGTTAGTATATATGGTAGCCCGAAGGTTTGAAACTCCGGCTTAGCACACTGTGACGCTATTAGGGCGTGGCTCGCACCCCATAGCAGGTGCATGATTGGTTATGACTGGGTATTGAGACTTGGTCCATCCCGAATATGAATAATATTATATTGGGGTAGAAACACACTATGTTAAATATATATGTGGGCTGTAAGCAATGTTTGGAGCCTTGTGCCAACCTGTAGTATCCCTAGGGGATAGATATCTATGTGATAGTATGATTTGAAAAATCATTGATCCTAGTCCTGGTTTGAAATCACTATTTTGAAATTCTAAGTCACATGTTCTTGGAAAATTAAATAAATTAAAATATTTTTCATTATTAATGAACTGGAACATGGAAATAAATAAATTAAAATGTTGTGTGACTCATATGCATGATGTGGACTGAGGATGGATCGGGATGCACGCCGCAGCGGATGATATGAATATTTTGCTTGGGATGAAGGAGCCCCTCCGAAGTATGTACACACCCCCAGTGAGCGCCGTCGATGTTAAACGGATCGGGCTACGCGCCGTAGCGGTCATGTGCATTGCATTGCATTCTTGTTTGTAAATTACTGGTGCTATTTGTGATTTGCTATTGTTGTTAGTTCGTGGTAGGTATTGGACTGTAGTTTTAGCTTTGCTCTGTGGTATTCTGTGAATTTCCTGCTTTCAGCTATTTTATATACTTTTTACTCACTGAGTACTTAGTACTCACCCCTACTCCATGCACCTTTGTGTGCAGATCCAGGTACACAAGAGGGTTAGACAAGCATTCCAGCTTACTTCAGAGTCTATTCGAGTTGCTGAGGTAGCTCCTGGCATTCGCAGGACCTAGATTCTCTCTTTATTTCAGTTATTTCTATATATGCTCCCAGGCATGAGTATTTTGATTAGTATTCATATTACTATCCAGTTTATGTTTAGAGGCTCTAGACTCGTGATCCCAAATCTTTGGGAGTGTTATTTCGATATCCACATTTCTCAGTATTTGTTCATACTATTATTATTGGAGTATTTATCGACTCATATATTCTTCTTGAGATGACTTTTTGGGACTAGTTTTCTACTTGAAAACAGTTGTTGGTCTGGCTTGCCTAGCTTTAGTGTTGGGCGCCATCACGACCGTATTTGGGTCGTGACAAGTTGGTATCATATCTTAGGTTACTAGGCCTTGCGAGTCATGAGCCGGTTTAGTAGGCTCTCGCAGATCGGTACGTAGACGTCCGTATTTATCCTCGGGAGGCTACAGAACTTTTAGGAAACACTCACTTTCTTGGAATTCTTATCGTATATGTTTGATTAACTTGAGATATAACTCTTAAAATTCCTTCCACACGTCTGTATGCGCACGCGAGCATTCAATAATACATCTGCATCGATGGCTTGTGATTCCCCGATCAATGGGCGAGATGTAATCTCCGTGAGTTCATGTTTGGCAAGTCTAGAGGACTTGAGGCTGAATCTTCGCTAAGGTATGGGCACCGAGGTACTGATTTTGCGAGCTGGTATTATGAACTTATATGTTCAGTATTGTCCTTAACTGTGGGAATGTCGGCTAGATAGCTACGTGATTAGTATATTGGTGAGGTGAGTTGTGTTTATGTGATCTTGGTAGTGACGAAGAAGTTTGTGGGATAATAGATGAACTGTTAAGTGATTCATTCCTATTGCGATCTGTTGTGTAGCCCCGAGTTATGGGCGTGTGAAGAATATTATCGTACCTCTTAGTTGGAAAGTTAAGTGTAATACGTGTGGTGGTATGAGTTTAGACTCAAAAAGACTAAATTGCCGGTATTTTATATGTGTTATGATTCAAACAAGTGCAACGCATGACCCTGTATCGATTTTGATAATATAATAGAGGTAGTATTGAGATTAACATTGTTGACATACATTATGATGTTTTGTTGAGTTGTAGTCGTGTTGTTAGGATGGTTTTGGTGTATCTCTAGCAGGTTGATAGGCCCAATTACAAAGGAAACTCTATAGAAATTTTTGAAAAAATTTGGGACTTAGTAAAAATTTGGTCGCCTAGAGAGTAGGCTTAACTGTTATGTGAGTGAATGCAAGAAAATGCAAAAGAGTTAAAATTCTAGATGATTTGTATTCCCACAAGTTTATGAAAGAGTGAGTTTAATCTCGCCATGGTATTACGACAACAATGGAACATATGTTTTACGAATAGAGTCTGTTGTGATATATGGTTTTGAGCCAAGTTGGGGAGCTTGCAAATGTTTAGCGGATTGTGTGGCTTTGTACTATGTTAGTTCTGATTTGACGCAGGCTGGCGAATCAGTTATGGTTGTGGAAATAGGGTTGTGAATGACACAAGTGAAGGAAAATTTTTGACAAAGATGTCAAGAGATTGGATGGGCAGGAAGGAATTTTCGGTGGTTAAGATAAATTAGTATCATCTTCAGCGACACCTGAGAGCGGTGTTGTGTCCGGGCTAATGATTCTTGATCGCTCTTCAGCGTTAGTGCGACCGGTGGTTTGGAGGTACGCCACAAATATTGTTGCGGTAGGTTGTGGGAGTGTGTCCCACTGGAAGATTGTATAAGTGTGACATGTGATAACTTGATTGATTAAAGATGTAAATCAAGTATGAAGGTTGTGATAGTGTCGTTAAATTGAATGATTCATGCCTGGAGGGCACTTGGCCTCTTGGGCTGTGAACTAGGGAGGATTACACCGATTATGATGGTTGTTCTTGTGTTCTATGAAGAAAATGGAAGTTATTATGGACCTTTGAAAGGTTATCAGGCCAGTTCACTGTGATCAAAATCGGCTTGAAGTCGGTGGATAGATTTAATGTGAATAATGGCTATATATCAGGCCAGATGTGTGCCTTTTTGTAACGCGGTCCTCGTGGAGGAGTAGTTAGTTTGATGTTTCTTTGTCGGATATTTCGCGTAGTGATGTATTGCGCTGGGTGAGTGTGAAACGGCTTGAGAAATTGCTATATGTTAAGAATCCGTGTAGGAATGACGTTATATGAGCATCTTGGCTCTTGAAATTCAAATTGTACATCGCACCTCAGTTGTGCTTAAGTGTTGTAGATTATAACGCTATATGTCCCTCAGAGATATCACTATGCACTTAGCATGCGTACGACCGATACTCAGTATTATGTTGTACTGAGAAAATTTGGCTCGATGTGCATCTCCTTATGTGAGATCTATGTGTGGATCGGGTGGCACGCCGCCATGGGTATGTTATTATTATATCGAATATAGTTTTCTATGTGCCATCTTTATATACCTTGCTTCCTGTTTTCCAAGGAGAGTCTGTGTTAGTGCGTAGGATTTGATAATTCCTTCCAGAGCTCGTTTTATTTAGTATTGCATTCGAATTGGTAGCTTATTGGCACATTGGGGCATCATATGCAACATTTAATTATGCCTGGAGTGGCTTATTGCCCGAGCAGTTTGTACTAGGTAAGACGAGATCATTGAATTCGAGATCAGTGCAATCTGAGTATATGAAGTGAGGTAAAGTGCTAAGACCATTGTTTGGTTCATAATAAGGTGATGGTCCTTGCCAATAATATAAAACTAATGAATGGTTGCCTAGATGGTGGCTAAAAATGTATACGGATCTCATCTGTCATGTCAACATTGTAAGAATTTGCATAAGGCATGTGTATGTCATGCAGAGCATGGAATGTGTAGTGATTCCTTCTAAGTGATTAAATAAATGATCTTCGGATGATTAGGGAAAATGATATGACTAAGTGGAAGTGATTTGATGAGAGTATATGTCTCAAAGAAAGGTAATGTGATTAAACTGATTATATTTCAGCAGTATTGCAGCATGCTCTTGTTGGGTCCACTAGTGGTATTCGGGTTTGCTTGGTAGCGCATGTAAATATTGAATAGTTATCGTGGAGTATGTATTCGCACGGTGGAAATTGGGATCAGGTATGATGAATTATGTGTTATATGGAGATATGGTGTACAGGCAATGTTGAGGTAGTGGATCTTTATTCGTTGGTATGTTATATTTTGGATGTGATGTTGGAATTCAGAGTGGTTGTCCTAGTGTTGGGGTGATTTTGAACTATTGCATTAGGGGCTACGCCAGAAATTCCACGGGTTAAGTGGTGAAGTGCGTTAGAATATATTTTAGCAGAGTAACTTATATTTCAAAGAACCGGCAGGCAGTTGGGAAGGAGTAATTTCTTAATTGGGCATTTGTGATAGAAGTCAGTGTATAGGTTGCTATCATTGATCACGTTCTATTTTTAGGGACTTTTCGGATGCGTTTCATGTGGTTGGGCATGTAATTGGGTGAGATTGTGGATTTCGGTATTTATTTGGTGCCTTCGACGGGAGTTATAGAAGTGGGAGAAACATTTTTAGGCTTCTTGGTACTTAGTTCGTTGGCAGGCCGATATGGCTACGCAATTAGCTTGAGTTATCTTGGTTGACCATGAGTTGTAGTGTTGAGGAATAGATTAAGTCTATCGTTATTGAGCTTGTTAGGGACCTGAGGAAAGCTGTGAGTTGTTTTTCGATATTATGAGACATTTTGATTTGTTAGCTATGGGCACATGTGGTGCGGTTCCATTGAGAATTCATAGAGAAAGTCGAGCATGAATAGTAACTGAGTGTTGCTCGGTGTACAGAGAATTGGATATGGTCTATCGGGTTGTGTGTTGTGTGTTCTCTGTTTCACCATGGGTGTAATGAATTGTGTTGGTTTCAGACATCAAATGTGGGTGGTTGTTGATTTGGAGCATAGTGGCTTGGTGTGCTTCAGGTGCAACGGTGTTGGGATAGGGTTGCGCATTGTAGTGACACTAAGGGAGTTATGACCTTTCGGAGTAGATTCAGGCAATCTATATCTATGATGTGAGACGGGGTCTCAGCCTTGTATTGTAAGGGCATTGATGAGCTTGAGGTACACCTCTTTCGTTTGAGTCATTTGTTATGATTTGAGTGGGTTTAGATCGTTTCTTACCGATACGTGTATTATGCAAGATGTGGTTTAGACTTGTATTGAGGTATCATATCATCAGAGTGGTGTTGGATTCAAGGTGATCATTGGGTTCATTAATGAATACAGACAGATTTGATCTCAGCTTGTTAGGAAGATAATATCGAGGTTTGACCCGAAAATCTGTTGTGATATCAATTAAGGGAAGTGGTTTCATGAATGGTTGATCTGAGAGATGATTACAGTTTATAGCGTGTTTCGTTCATTGAAGTCTAGGAATAAGGCTCTAGCTAATAAGAGGTTATCTACTGGTAATTGGTTGTTGAGGACAACGACTTTGAATATAAGTTATGATTCCAAGTGTTTGGTTTAGGCGGTATATCATATGTTTTCACCCGAGGGTGCAAGTATGGGTTATTACAGCTGGTTCGGGCTTACTCCGATTTCAGATGTGAATTTCTGATCTTGTGTATAATTTTTGGAAAGTGCGACGTGGTTCCATGGTTTGGTTTATGGATTAAATGGATTAAGAAAGTTTAGTTATATTGTGTTATCGGGTCTATGTGAGATAGGGTGACGAGGCATCACCCCGGGTATATGGTTGGCAAGATCATTCAGCTACTAGTTGGCTTTTAGAACAATTCTCGATACGCTCGAGGACGAGGGTTTGTTTAAGTTGGGAGGATGTAATGACCCGAACAGTTGTTACCGGAGTTACCGCTCTTTTTTCCCCATTTTATGCTTATACATGTTTCATTATGTGTGTTTGGAGAATTTGAATTAATTCGGATGGAGTTCGGTTAGAAATGATACAATGAGTCTCTTTATGAGAAGGTTAGTTTGGAAAAGTCAACCCCATGTTGACTTTTGAGTTAGAAGGCTTGAAATGAATTTCTGATGATTTGAATAGATTCGGGGGATGATTTATGACTTAGGAGAACAATCAAAATTGAATTCGGAGGTCCGATGTAGATTTAGGCTTGAATTAGCTAAGGTTGGATTTTGGCGAATTCCGGTTGATATGTGAGATTTTGATCCGAGGGTCGGAATGGAATTATGAGAGTTTACGTAGCTTCGATATGTGATTTTTGATGTGTGTGCAAAATTTTAGGTCATTCAGACATCGTTTGGTTGGGTTTTTGATCGAATGCGTGTTTCGGAAGTTTTTGAAGAACTTAGGCTTGAATCCGATGTGAGTTGATGATTTTAGTGTTGTTAGGTGTGTTTTGATGATTGAAACAAGTTTGGATGATATTTTGGGATATGTATGTGCCTTTGGTTGAGGTCCCGGAGGCCTCGGGTGTGTTTCGGGTTGTGATCATGCTCTTATTTGATGTTTCAACGTTGTATCTTTGGAAATAAAGGGGTACCATATTGAACCAATAAGCTCTGATTACTGTTTTGGATGAAGCATTAGATCCGTATCGTAATTACGGACCCTTAGCAAAAAGAATCATCGAATTTGGACATCGTATGAGGATTTTATGGCTATTTAACTAAGGTTGCCCAGATTTTTAGGTTAATGATGAAATTGCGTATTAAACACCTGCACTATTTGCAAATATTAAAACTACATATCTCCTTCATTATATGGTCAAATTGAATGATTCAAAAGTCTAAATTCATTATAATTTGACAAGGAATCCACTGGAAGCAGTAAAACGCGTGAACAATATACCTATAATAAGCATGTCGAGTTTTCTTCCAATTTTGGCACGGGAAGAAGCTTCTAAGGCAATTTTTAACAGAGAATTCGTGGGATTTCATCAGGTAAGAGTTCCTAGACTCAGATTATGTTGTTATGATGTAATAACACAGATTAAACACTGAAACACCAAGGATTTAAGGGGTAAAAATGGAGGTTAGGGCTTGAAATCTAAGAAGGTGTAAAGTTAAAATTTGAGGGGCCAAACGGACTCCGATTTTGGTGTTCTTTATTTGTATGGACTCGTGGCGAGATGGGGAAGCTGTTGGTGTAATTTTTAGAATTTATTGAGAAGTGGACCCAGGGCTCGGGTTTTACCAACTTCGTCAATTTTAGTACTTTTCGAGTATTTCTAATTGAGTTATATTTCTTTGACCCATATTTATGTAATTGCTATGGTTTTTACTAGATTCGATGCACGAGGCAGCAAATTCGAAGGGAAAAGGTATCGTGGACGAGTCCACGACCGACTAAAGGTGAGTAGTTAGTATATATGGTAGCATGAGGGTTTGAAACCCTAGCTTAGCACATTGTGACACTATTAGGGCGTGGCTCGCACCCCATGGCAGGTGCGAGATTAATTATGACTGGGGATTGAAACTTGGTCCATCCCGAATATTAATAATATTATATTGGGGTGGAAACACACACTGTGTTAAATATATATGTGGGCTATAAGCCATCTTTGGGGCCTTGTGCCGACCTGTAGTATCCTTATGGGATATATATCTATGTGATAGTATGATTTGAAAAATCATTGATCTCAGTCCTCGCTTGAAATCCCTATTTTGAAATGCTAAGTCACATGTTCTTGGAAAATTAAATAAAATTTAAGTATTTTTCATTATTAATGAACTGGAACCTGGAAATAAATAAATTGAACTGTTGTGTGACTTATATGCATGATGTGGACTGAGGATGAATCGGGCTGTATGCCGCAGCGGATAATATGAATATTGCGCTTGGGCTGAAGGAGCCCCTCTGGATCGAGCTACGCGTTGTAGCAGTCA
The DNA here is from genome assembly GCA_032618575.1 of Nicotiana noctiflora. Taxonomy (NCBI): domain Eukaryota; kingdom Viridiplantae; phylum Streptophyta; class Magnoliopsida; order Solanales; family Solanaceae; genus Nicotiana; species Nicotiana noctiflora. The sequence goes on from JASVEL010003200.1 coordinate 293,238, forward strand.
TGTACATTGCATTGCATTCTTGTTTGCAAATTACCTGTGCTACTTGTGATTTGTTGTTGTTGTTAGTTCGTGGTAGGTATCAGACTGTAGTTTTAGCTTTGCTCTGTGGTATTTTGTGGATTTCCTGCTTTCAGCTATTTTATATACTTTTTACGCAGTGAGTACTTAGTACTCACCCCTACTCCCTGCACCTTTGTGTGCAGATCCAGGTACACATGAGGGTTAGACGAACATTCCAGCTTACTTCAAAGTCTATTCGAGTTGTTGAGGTAGCTCTTGGCATTCGCGGGACCTAGCTTCTGTCTTTATTTTAGTTATTTCTATATATACTCCCAGACTTGGGTATTTTGATTAGTATTCATATTACTATCCAGTTTATGTTTAGAGGCTCTAGACTCGTGAACCCAGATCTTTGGGAGTGTTATTTCGATATCCACACTTCTCAGTATTTGTTCATACTATTATTATTGGAGTATTTATCGACTCATATATTTTTCTTGAGATGTCGTTTTGGGGCTGGTTTTCTACTTAAAAACAGTTGTTGGTCTGGCTTGCCTAAATTTAGTGTTGGGTGCCATCACGACCGGATTTGGGTCGTGACAAAAATACACAAGAATAGTCAAAGAAGCCTAACAGGCATGACTCCCATTTAAAAGATAGTACAAAATTTTAAATTTCATAAAATGAGAATTTTAAACACATAAACTTTTCACCGCCAGGACCTTGTCCTCATATAACATCCACCGCAGCTTCTAGCTCGGTTTAAAGCATTTCACATCATATAATTATTCGAGGATATCACCCTCAACTCCGAATCATAAGTATTTGCACATTGTGTCAACTGAAAAATTTCATTTCCTTTATTTATTCTTTTCAATAATTCCCGTCAAAGAGAATCGCAACATATAATAAACGCTCATACCGATAGGGCATATAATTTACAATGAAATCAATTATCCTGAAATTACATCAAAAACCACTGTAGCAAGTTATAGAAAGTCACTTTTAGCCTCATAGATATTTTTTTTAGTGACCAACACATAATGATAGGGATAGCTATTTCCATATAATATCCCAACGTGAGTGTTCACATAAGTAGATTTCAGGATTACGAATCTCTTTCATGAGTGGAGAACATTAAAAGGACTCACCTCGATTTTCAAAACCAAATCAAGTTAAGGAAAAATATCTTTTTATAACAATTAACATTGTACATGTAATGACACCAACTGGTGTAGTGGCCTCAGTCACACTATAGTAATTATATCAATGGGTCGGGAATGGGTCTGGCATCCACCTAGCGCCATTTACCCATTTGTTCTCCATCTCTAACTTGTAGTGTATGTAAATTGTAACTATAATGGAGTGTGTTGACAGTGTGTCCTGATGAAATAGATTTCTCCTGAGGCTGGGACAATTTCTCATGACGTTTTCTAGTATCATCACATTCATAACAACCCATTTGCAGTTCGGCTGCTCCTACTGAGTCTGTGCCGGATAACTCGAATAACCATTTGAGGAATTCCATGCCAGTAGTGCATTAAAAGATGACTGCCCCATGAGAGTGTCCTGATTAACTGGAGCACTACGAGTATTCTGAAATCATTTCCAATTCCCTGCCAATACAAAAATGTAGAATTATTATGGACATAGGAACATTGAAGGTCCAAATATCATCCCATACAAATCTCATCTCTTACTCATATGCAAGTTTCAGAGAACTTTGAATACCACTTAAGTACATTGCAAGCCAAAATTGATATGACACATGACTCACAATTTGATCGTTGATAGTGGACTCTCTTCACATTGATGCAAGGCCATAAGATACATCCCGATACTCCACAATACTAACATTTATTGCTCGTACGTCACCATCATAAGACATCTCAAGTCGTTCGATTGGTATATGTCATTCTTAGGACAGTTAAACTCACTCACTCTAGTATCTCGGTTGCTAGTTGTACCCTTCGCTAACTAGATATCTCATATGAACCACATAGTCACTATTACCACCAACTATCTAGGTTTACATCCACCTCGTGACTCTACTATTACTGTGACAATTAGGTAGTTAAGTAAACCTTCATAAGACCGTATTTATCAACCGAATGTCAAAACCTAGTGCACCCCCATGTTCACAATTGAATGGATCTCTCAATACTTTTGCATTATCGATATGGATGACACGTGGTAACAATGGTTGAGTAAATTCTTGGCTCCCTTATAATCCCTCTATAGCATCACGAACCATTGGCGCATACTTGATACCGAGTGCGCAATTTCAATACACGAGTAGATGCAAAAGAACATATGATACAAGTTTTAACTGAATAAATGAAGCACAATAAGGAATGGAATGAAGTGTAATATTCCAAACGGTTATATAGCCTGTCGTAGATAAGTACAGACGTCTCCGTACCGATCAGCGAGACTCTAATAAATTGGCATGTGTCCCGTGACTCCTGTGAACCTAGGGCTCTGATACCAACTTGTCACAACCCTAGTTCACCAATCGTGAACCTGTTATAATGGCACCCAACCTTCGCGACTAGGTAAGCCTAACACATTGCGGAAATTGAACAACCTTTACGAAAGCAATAAACAAGTACTGAATAACATAAGAAAATGTATAAAGTGCCTCCTGGCACATACACTTCAGATCAAGATACAGAAACAAGCTCCAAGGCCCGGAAACTCACGGGCAAACACATGCTAAAGAATTCAAGCTATGGCTCTATCATCCGGAAATATCTATACAACTGAACAAATAAAATGAAATACTATCTATAAGGAAGAGTAGAAGGAGACTCTTCGGATCTGCGGGCGCGGTAGATGCATACCTCAAGTCTCCCAATGTAGCTCGGCAATCACCGATAATGGGCTCGATCAGAAGTACCTGGATATATACAACAAAAGTGTACAGAAGAGTAGCATGAGTACACCACAACGGTACTCAGTAAGTGCGAAGCCTAACCTCGATGGAGTAGTGACGAGGAAGGTTAGGGCCCTACCGAGAATAATATAAAAATAGTATCGAACAGTGTAAAGCAATAAATAATCTGAAATGACAGCAAAAATAGGATAGAAGCTACAAGTAATTGACAATTGAGTTAAACAAGGAAAATAACATAACAAGTATCCCTCGAATGTCCATTGGATCTCCCGGGAATCGAACCCGTAGTCCGTCTCATTTAAATATCTAGGAGCTTCCGGGAATTGAACCCGTAGTCCATCATATCACTAACAAAGGATCTCCGGGAATTGAACCCACAGTCCACTCATCTCAGTAACAAGGATCTCCGAGAATCAAACCCGCAGTCTACTCATCTCAGTAACAAGGATCTCCGGAAATTGAACCCGCAGTCCACTCATCTCAGTAACAAGAATCTCCGGGAATTGAACCCGTAGTCCCAAAATAAAAGCGTAGGGGGATGTCCCGGGAATTGAACCCGTAGTCCCAAAGTAAACAAACAAGGGGGAGCTCCCGGGAATTGAACCCGTAGTCCGAAAGTAAATGCGCAACCAATATCAGAGAAATATTCAGAAATGAAGTATATCAATATAACAACTGCTCAAAATGTCAAATAATTACCAAATTCATGGGAAATAATAGTAGATCATAGCCTAATATTCTTCATAGAGTGCAAATAAGGAAGTTTAAGCAAATAGGCAAGTAACTCCGCTAAACGTGATTTTCTATATTAGCACATGCTACAATAGCAAGTAGAATAAGGCAAATACGAAAGTAATTGAGTTCAAGTATTTTAAGTAAAAATTTGGGTTTTCAATAATTAGCTAAAGTACGCGCTTGTCACCTCACGCACAAGATATTCAATTACCAAATATCACATTCTAAGGGACAAAGTCCCCCACACAAGGTTAGACAAGCCACTTACCTCGAATAAGTGCAAGTCACGCTGAAATCACGCCCTTGCCACGAGTATTCGACCCCAAATGGCTCAACTCTGGGATTTCCCCCGTTAATGATACTACAATGTTCCAATACACTTAAATAACTTCAATCTACAATACAACATTCAATATGACCAATATTAGTAACAAATTCCATAACTTATGCCATTTAGGCATATTATCAAACACCTTGTAGGTATAAATCTTTCCAGCTCATATCTATGGTATTGGTTTATCCAATTATCACTATAAACCAACAATTCATCCCACTATTTTTCTTTTATAATTTATACTCCTAACATCACATGTGTGATCAACCATTCACATCCAACCAACAAAATTCCATCGAATAATCAACATTAAATCCCTACCATGTCATGTATTTAAATTAGGAATTTATTGTTTTCAACCACCATACTATAAGTTGTAATACTTGATTCATACTCATATTCCCATAATATATCCATATATGTAAGTCTAAGGTGTAGAATTTACCTTTTGGAAGACATCTTACAAAACCTCCTTTGAGTTCTTGAAGGAATTTCTTGAAAATCTACGAATTTTCAAGACTAATCCGTGTTAATATAAGTGATTAGAAGTAGTAATCAACTCAAAATACTCCGAAAATCTTACCTTGGACCATAGAAATGAAGAGTGGGACGGATTCCTCTTGAGAGAGCAAATCCTTGCCCCAAAAATGACTTGGGAACTCTCTATACTCGGTCTTGGGGTATTTAGGGGCCTACTACTAGCGCGCCCGCGCTAATGGCCGCGCTAGTGAGGCAGAATATAACTCAATTAGCGGGCTACTAGCGTTCCCGCGCTAAGGCCGCGCTACTAACACATGCCCAGTAAAATGGTCATAACTTTCTCTATATAACTTCAAATGACAAACGGTTTGTTGTATTGGAAACTAGATGCAAATGGCTTTAATTTGATAGGTTGTGGGTCACGCAATTCTTTATATAACGGGAGATACGATTGTTTAAAGTGAGGTATTGAGCATGCTCATTTACAATTTCGTCTATCATGAAATTTTCCAACTTCAAAAGTTCCCGTTAGCCATTCAAAATCATCGTGAGGCCCTCAAGACCTCAACTAAAAGTGCAATTCATCCTAAAAAATCATATAAACTTGTTCCAACCATAAAACACATCCAACAACACAGAAATCACCAATCACAACGAATTCAAGCCTAAGTTCAATCCAAACTTCCGAAACTCGCATTTAATCAAAACCTGACCTAAACACGTCCGAATGACTTGGAATTTTGCACACATATCCCAAATCACCTAACGAAGCTACAACAACTTTCAGAACTCCATTCCGACCCTCGGATCAAAATTTCACCTATCAACCGGAAATCGTCAAAAAACTAACTTCGCCAATTCAAGCGTAATTCTACACTGGTCATTACAAAAATATTCTGGATATATTGCTAAGTCCCAAATCATCTCCCGGAGCTAACCGAACCATCGGAATTCATATCCTATCCCTCTAACTCATAAGTCAACGCTCGGTTGACTTTTCCAACTTAAGCATTCTTAAAAGAGACTAAATGTATTATTTCTTATCAAAATCACTCCAATTAAATTCTAACGCACCCAATACCCTTAGTAAAACATAAGGAAGCAGTTAATAGGGAAACAAGGTGTAAATTCTAAAAACGACCGATCGGATCGTTATATGAAGTTCCTAAAAATCGATTAATGTTTCAAGGATATTTTTTGTCGTTCAATATTTAGAATAAATTATTCGTAATTTTATATTAATATAGATAGATATATGTAGATAGATATAGATATAGATTAATGACAAGTTAGATATGTTTTAAAATACTCCAAATGTGGTAAGTTTTTCCCATTATTTGGACGATCAAAACTTCTAATCTTAGTAAACTACCAAAAATGTATTTTAGTTGAGTTTATTTACTAAATTTGCCATCTCGTCGATTCTCTGCCGCGCCGTCGGTCGCCACCCACCTCTCCGTCATGTCAGTTCAGAGATTCTCCCTATCAAAGCTCCGTCATTACTCTCATAATTTACCGGAAATCTCCTTTCTCCACACTGTCACTTCTTCAGACTCTCATACTAAAACCTCAAACCCTTCCAATCACTATCGCCGCAATAACCATGGCCACCGCCGGCACCTCCACTTTCTCGACTCGTTGTTACCGTCACAGCCGCAACTTTCTGGACCGCACAGTGCTTCCTTCTGCCGTTCGTTCTCCACTCGCGACTGGCGAGTTGGTGATATCGGTGACTCGGTGATGACTCAGTATGAGAACACGGAATTGTCATTGATCGGAGAAAATGTTAGTGGAAGTGTTGAGGATTCAATTCTCCCAGTACGTGCCTTGATATCGTTGCTGGATGGTTATCATGACCTCACCGGCTTCCCTTGGTAAAATTATTTTTGAGCACCTTTAGATTTGTTTTTTTTTTTGAATTTCAGAAATTCTAAGCTTTAAAATCTGTAGTTCAAATATGCCTTGTTCATTGATACAGTAAGGTGAAAAGAGCTATTATTTACACTGTAAAATGCATATACAGAAGTTAAGCAAACAATGCAGAACATGCTTTTCCTTATGCATTAAAGTGCTAATAGAGGAGAACTGTATCTTGTAAATTGTGATATATGGTGCAAAATGTGTCATATTGTTGGAAGTTTGTCTATGATAAGGGACTGCATGATTTGGAAAGGAAAATATAAGGGCCTGCATTAGGCTTTTGGTGGTGGTAGAGATAGGTGCATGTCAAGACTAAATTGTGGCACTAAACATTTCTTTTTGCTTGCGCTCTGCTTACAACCGTTGAAGATGATTTAATGTGTATCTTGTTGTCATGTTATTGGAAATTTTTGTCATTAAGAGCCAGGATTAGGCTTTCGATACCAGTACAAGTAGTTGCATGCTGTTGTTCACTCGTAATAATGGATTCCAGTGGCTTCCTCCTTATGTCATACTATCTTCTATCTAGCCAAATGTTTTAGTGTCTACTTTTGGGTGGGAGGAAGTGGTTTGTTCAAAATTTAATCATTGGATACTTCGGGGACCATGCATATTTCTTTGTGAACTTTATGCCTTTGGTTTTACCAGGTTTTTGCTGGAAATATATGCTAGGAGCGGGCATAAAATCCAAAAAACTGAATTCCGAACCGAACTGAATTAATTCGGTATTTCGGTTTCGATTTTTTCGGTTTTTCGGTCTAATTCGGTATTGCATTTTCGGTATTTCGGTACGGTCCTCGGTATTAGAATTTTAATTTTGAAATTTCGGTATACCGAATTACCGAATGTTTAAAGACATTTTTAAAGTTGGACCTACCTATATCTTACTGCCTAGCCCCACCAGCCCATCGCCATTCACCCCAGCCCAACTGCCCAAGCCCACTCTAAAGATTAGGGCATTAGGCAATTGATTTCCCCCTTTAGCATTAGGCACTAGGCAGTCGTACTCACTCGGTCACTCCTCACAATTCACAAATTCCGATTAGGCCATTAGCAATTTAGCAAGTTCCCTTTTGACAGGATTTTATATTGAAAAAGACTACTGCACCATGTGCTCAAATTATATTATCTACTTAAAAGAATGGCCAAGTGCCGATGGTTTCTTTGAGCCTCTGTATTATAGAAAGGAGGCTCATGTGTAGTAGGAAGATACAAATTACATAGATAACAATGCAAATGACCTGTTTCCCACCTCTTCTCTTGTTACCTTGGTTTCTTTTTGCTCATTTATTCTGTTTAATAGCTGTAGCAGAGAGATGTACTTATATTGTCCATTTGGACAAGTCTTTAATGCCAAAAATATTTGCTAGTCACAATCAGTGGCATTCTTCTACCATTGAGCTTGCCTTTTCAAGTTCCACATTTATTCAGTGCCATACTGCCATCTGCTTGATTGCACAGTTTTTTTTTTTTTTAATCAGTGAGGTACTTACACATTTTTAAGCAGATACGATTCCGACAGGAAAAAATTGTAGGCTAGAAGCCATAATATTAAACCGAAACCGTACCAAACCAAAATAATAAATACCGAACCGTACCGAAATATTTTGGTACGGTATTTGGTATACACAATTGATAAACCGAATACCGAAATACCGAACGCCCACCCCTAGTATATGCTGTTAACAGTAATTCAATGTGAACTTTGCCCTTAGGATTTACCAGGTTTGTACAAAAGTTTCTATGCTGTCGGCAGTAATTATCAAGTCGCTGTGTTTACAAAATTGGCTTAAGCAGCTTAATTCTGTACTTCACTGGTTTAGACCCACTCCATTTTGCTATATGGCCCTCAAGGCCTGCATTGTTCCTCAACCAAGAAAGAGAGTTATTGACAAAATTCCGTTTAGAAGCACATGGAACTGTCAATAATCTCTTAATTTTGTAGTTGTTTGTAATTTGTATCAAATCATAGTATATGGCCCTTGACTCTAAAATAATGGTGTGTGTACTTGGTTTGCAGGTGGATCATAATAGCTTCTTCAACAGTGGCTATGAGGCTGACATTGTTCCCATTTGTGATATTGCAACTCAACAAGTTGAAGAGGATTGGAGAGTTATTTCCTAAATGTGAGGCTTGGTTCTCAATACCCTTTAGCTGATTCTAACTTTGGAACTTAAAAAGTAGGATGGACTGAATGAATGGGTGGACTTTTCCTTTTGATTGGAATTTCGGATAAAAAAATATTTCATTAATTCAACTTCAACTTGAAATATAATTTGTAAATCAATGTTTTCTTTACCACTTGATCCATTATTTCAGCTTCAACTTGAAATGGAGAATTTGAAGTTGGAAAACTGGTTTGAGGAGTATTTCAAGTGAAATAATTGTTTTTAATCACAAAACTTTCAATTTTTTTCCAAGTGAAATTTAAGTCAGACACAACTTCAACTTCCAAATACTCCTTTTCAACTCCAACTTCAAATACACTCTTTGTTTCAACTTTAACCAAATATTGTCCAAATGCCTACTAGTATTAAAATCATCAAAGAAGATGCTCATAGATTTGGATTAACTTGGTAAGATGCTGAGTGAGTTTGCCGCTAGAAGATGACAAGTTAATTTGCGAAATTAACTTGGTAAGATGCTCAGTGATTTTGCCACTAGAAGATGACAAATAAGATTATCTTTTTTAACAATTCAGTTCCTTATCATTTCTGCTCAAGATTGACAAAACAATAGAAATCTTAAATTTAATGTGTTCCATAGTTCTACTTCTTTCCCTCCAAGTGCTTCAGTATCTATTCACTCTAGAGTAGATTCGTATACCTGCATTTTCTCATTTCATGTTTCTTGAGGTGCACTTGTTCAAAAAGAAAGTTATAGGGTCCCCAAGGGATGGCCTGATGGTTGAAGCGTGGGATTAACAACCCGGACATTTTAGGTTCCAACACCAGCTATTCACTTGGTTTGAGCCCATCTGCTTCAGCCTTGATGGATGTATCTTGGGAAACCCATGCTTATGGACCGGACAATTTGCCCTGCAGATTAGTTGAGGTGTTCTCAAGCTAGCCCACACGCTGCTAATTTTAAAAAGAAAAAACAGAACAACCATGATAACTTTGATGCTGCTGCTATTTTCTTTGTTGCTTCAAGAATCCATCTCATAATGGCATGTCCAGCCTACACAAAACATATGAAAAAGAAAGAGTTAAAGAGGCTAGTCTAGTGAGTTGTTTGAGAAAATGGACATAGTATTTACCTCTTAATAGAGATGAATGCCCGGCAGAAGCTATTATTTTTCAACTGATCTTTCTTATGTATTTTTAAGTGCCTCCTCCATTCCCTCCGCCTATGTCAGGAAGGAGTTTAAGAGACCAACTTAAAATCTTTTTCAAGCAGAAACAAGAAGCAGGATGTCCTTCATTTTTTTGGTACTTCGCCTCTCTGGCAGTTCAGGTGATAATCCTTTCTATTTTATTATATCAAATTAATTTGCTTTAGTACCTTTTATAAAATTCTGGATAACTATATTTGATTGTACATTAACATACTGTGAGGAAATTGTGACCTTTATTTGGGAGCCTACTGTGCAGCAAAACCAAAACTTACGATAATTCAGTACTATCTGAGTGAATCCGAGATTGACTATTCCGATTTGTGATGCGATATTCTAATCATTATACTTTGTGATTTATAAGAGTTTTGTCTTTAAATCCAAATTAACTTCAGTTATTCCATAGATATTTCTTGTAGTCTTACTGTGTTAGGGCTTCAAGCTCTTCCCTGCATAAGATGCTCTTTGTTTATCGAGTTAACGTATTTTACTTATGATCTATAAGACCTTTCCCTAGAGAAATGTCTTGTAGGTTAGGTAGCGAATTATGACCTTGTTCTTACTTTGCAAAATGCAACGATCTGCATATTAGGTGGTAGTGGGCCAAAAAAACAAAAAAATGACTGGAATATTGAATCAAGGTTATCTCATTTGAGTGGTTGATATATGTAAACAAAAATAAAATAAAGTAAGAATAGTTGTATTTGGGATTGTGAAGATATTGTTCTTTAGGGTCGATTGGAAACAGTCTCTCTGCCCTCTCGGGTAGAGGTAAGGCCTAGGTAAGGCCTGTCTACATATTACCCTCCCCAGACCCCACCTTGTGGGAATATACTGGGTTGTTGTTGTTGTTGTTGTTGTTGTTGTTGTTGTTGTTGTTTAGTTAGTCTTCTGAAAAGGATCTTTTTATAGGATTAATTTCTAGAATGATTTCATTTGATTTATAGTGATGTTACAATATGTTTGTGTTACTGCTTGTACAACCTTATTCCCTTCTTGGTTCCTAAAAGCGCTTTGAGTCTTTTGGTCTTGTCAGAAGTTTGTATGAATTTTTAAATATTAGATTAGTGCAGGTCTAAATGGAATCACATGGTTGTGAAAATTCATATAGTTGATCCTGACTAGCTTGAAATTGAGACATAGACTAGTAATTGTTGCTATGTAGGTGCTATTACAGGCTGTTGGGAGTACCCCTGGTTATAGAAGCTGGTGAAAAAAGATTTAAGGGTGTGGAATGAGAACATTTATGGTGATTTAGAGAAGGTAAGAAAAAGAAACAGCTGTCAAGTGTCAAGAGAATTTACAAAGGCTGGAAGCAGCCAGGAAAAAAAGTTATGGTATCAGGTGAGGAAGAAACTGTTGGAAAATACTGTATTAAGAAGGGAAGGAGAACTTCAGGAAATTGCAAAAGCTGAGGCAGATATCCTGGAGGCAAAAGTACCGGTGTTTATCGCTTCAGCAAGGAGGCAAGAATACAGTTTTTGTTTTCTTTTCACAAAATGACAAATACTTACGAGAGATGTAATTGTATGGATTATGGAAAAGTTGAAGGTTGATGACACTACGGTATGGGATCCAGCAGAAGTTAGCTACATGATAGTTGGATAGCATACAGCCCGCTTCAGGACGAGGAAACTTGGAGACCTTCTTTTGGGGGTATAGAGTATAGACATTCCCACCATTACAACAAGTGAAAGAGAGTGGCTGCAAAGACCATTCACAGTGGAAGAGAATAGATTGAGGAAGCACCGACACATACTATGGAAACTAACCTCGGGACCTGATGATTATACAATGGAAGCATAAATGTTTTCCATGTATGAAGTCTTTCAAATTTTGAGATCAAACTGGGTTTGTTGGGTTTGTTGTTGTTGAACTCTTTCAAATGGGATAATGGATACTGTAAATTTTTACTACCAATATGAAGTCTTTCAGAAAAGCCTCTATGCAACACACATTGCTCTTGTTCCAAAAAGGAATGATGTAGAAGAACTCAACGACTACAAACGAATTAGTTGGTGGGAGGAAAATATAATATTATTGCAAAAACATTAACAGTAAGGTTGAAAAAGGTGATTGGGAAATTGATATCTGGTCTTTGGAATGTTTATATTCTCTTGGCCTTTTGGTTTAAGATGACAGATGCATATGATTGTCAACTATTTACTTGAATTCCTTTGGGAAAATAAAAATCTCTCTACTTGAATTCCTCAACTCGCTAGATGTACTTGGTGCTATTCCTATGGATAAAGGTACTTTTACTTATCAAAAGTAATTGCTGTTGTTACTACTTACAACAACAACCCAGCAAAATCCCACAAGTGGGGTATGAGGAGGGTAGAGTGTACGTAGACCTTATCCCTACTCCAAGAGGGTAGAAAGGCTATTTCCGATAGACGCTCGCCTCAAGCAGACAAAAAAGACAATATATCAGTACCAACAACAGAGAAACATAGAAATAATAACAACATCATAAGTACCAAAAAATAAATGAAAAACAATAGCAGTAACACGTAAAAAGGCTCAGTACTTTGAAAAGTGAAAGAAAAGTGTGGACACAACAATAACCACTAGCACGGTAGGATACAACCCTATCAGACAGGCCTCTCACCCGGTTTGAAGTAAAAAGAGCATCGCTACCTCCTAACTACAACCCTAATGCTAGACCTCCACATCTTCCTATTAAGGGCCATGTCCTCAGAAATTTGAAGTCTCGCCATGTCCTGCCTGATTACCTCTCCTTAATACTTCTTGGGCCGCCCTCTACTTCTTCTCATACTCGTTAAAGCCAACTGCTCATATCTCCTTATTGGGGCGTTCGGACTTCTCCTCCGCACGTGCCCGAACCATTTAAGCCTAGCTTCCCGCATCTTGTCATCCATCGGGGCCACACCCACCTTCTCCCGAATATCATCATTCCTAATCTTATCCATTCTAGTGTGTCCGCACATCCACCTTAACATCTTCATTTCTGCTACTTTCATATTTTGGATATGAGAGTTCTTAACTGGCCAACATCCTCCCCATACAATATGGCTGGTCTAACCACCGCTATATAGAACTTACCCTTAAGACTCAGTGGCACCTTCTTGTCACATAGGACTCCAGATGCTAACCTCTGCTTCATCCACCCCACCCATATACGGTGCGCGACATCCTCGCCGATCTCCCATCCCCCTGGATAATCGACCCGAGATACTTGAAACTGCTTCTTTTGGGGATGACCCGTGATTCAAGTGCCACGTCCACACCCAATTCCCTCGGTTCGACGCTGAACTTGCACTCAAAGTATTTTGTCTTAGTTTTGCTAAACTTGAAACCCGTAGACTCAAGGGCCTGTCTTCAAACCTCCAGCCTCTCGTTAATGCTGCCTCGCATCTTTAGTCAGAACTACGTCAGCAAATAACATACACCATTGCACCTCCCTTTGAAAATGGTGCGTTAGTGCGTCCATCACCAGGGCAAATAAAAATGGATACATGTCCTTAATCGCCCAATGTAAGAACCCGACACACCTTTTACCTCCAGACATCTCCAAAGAACCTCCCTAGGTACCTTGTCATATGCTTTCTCTAGGTCGATAAACACCATGTGTAGATCCTTCTTCGTATCACTGTACTGTTCCACCAACCTCTTAATAAGGTGGATAGCTTCCGTAGTAGAACGACCCGGCATGAACCCGAATTGGTTATCAGATATAGCCATAGTTCTCACCCTCTCTTCCACCACTCTCTCCCAAACTTTCATGGTATGACTTAGTAACTTAATACCCCTGTAGTTGTTACGATTCTGGATATCTCCTTTGTTCTTGTACAACGGTATCACCGTGCTCCACCTCCACTCATCCGGCATCCTTTTCGTCATTAAAAAAATAATATTGAACAACCTAGTCAGCCACTCCAAACCTGCTCTACCCACACTCCTCCAAAATTCAACCGGAATTTTGTCTGGATCGGTCGCTCTACCCCTTCTCATCTTATGCATAGGCCCCACGACCTTCTCAACCCTAATACGTCTAGTACCCAAAGTTTCGGTGACTTTCGGAATACCCCAATTCACGTAGCACAATATCTGTGTCCTTCCTTCGTTCAGAAGTTTATGAAAGTAGGCTTGCCATCTCCTCTTAATCCATGCCATCTCCTAGTTAATACTCTGCCATCCTTATCTCTGATGCACCTCACTTGGTCCGATCCTGAGCCTTTCTCTCTTTTGCCTTGGCCAGTCGGAAGAGCTTTTTGTCCCGCCTTTGTCCCCCAATTCCTTGTACAGACGAACAAATGTAGTAGTCTTAGCCTCCGTGACCGCAAACTTTGCCTCCCTCTCAGCTACCTTATACCTATCTTTGTTCGGTCTCCTCTCCTCTTCGTATGTGCTCCTTGCTAACCTCATGTACGTCGCCTTCTTCTCTTCCACTTTGCCTTGAACCACTTCATTCCGCCACTGATTGTCGTTGTGCCTGTCAATGTAACCCTTCGAGACCCCTAACACCTTTTTTGCCGCCACCCTAATACAGTTCGTCGTCGTCGTCGCCCACATATCACTCGCGTCCTCACTACTCATCCGGGCTCCCAATGTCAATAACCTCCCCTCCCACTCCTGCGCTTTAGCCTTAGTCATGGCTCCCTACCTGATCCTCGGTCGTCCTTGTGCGGACCGCTTCTTTCTCTTTATCATGATATCGACGACCATCACCAAGAGTCTGTGGATCTCCCCCAGAATAACCTTGCAGTCCTTACACAACCCTCTATCACATTTACTGAGGAGGATGTAGTCAATCTGGGTCCTTGCCACCGTGCTTTGGAAAGTAACCAAATGCTCTTTCCTCTTTGAAAAACTGGAGTTCGCAATCACTAGCTCAAATGCCTCTGCAAAATCCAACAGCGAAGTACCTCCTCCGTTCCTAATCCCAAAGCCGAACCCTCCATGCACCTCGCCATAGCCATAAGTAGTTGACCCAATATGACCAATGAAATCTCCTCCTATAAATAACCTCTCGGCAAGCGGGATACTGCGCACAATCTCATCCAACCTTCCCATAAGCGCCTTTTAACCTCCTCATCCAAGCTCGCATGCGGCGCGTAAGCGCTAACTACATTTAGAGTGCACTCCCCGACCACTAGCTTAATAGTCATTAATCTATCACTCGCCCGCCTAACCTTTACCACTGACTCTCGAAGATGTCCACCAAAATACTCACTCCATTCTTACCCTTCGTGATTCCAGACCAGAGTACCACAACTTATACCCGTCCGCATCCCTCACCTCGATCCTATCCACCTAGTCTCCTCGACACAAGCTATATTAACCCTTTTCCTTAGAAGAATCTTTGCCAGCTTTATAGACTTACCCGTTAGTGCTCCTATCTTATGTTCCATGACCCAATCTCAACCTAGAGGCTCCCGTGTTCTCTTTACTCCCCTTGCCTCCCTCCTACCCCCGAGCTTTGCCCTACCCTCCGCCCCACCCAGGATATGACCTTACTCTCCATCCCTGATCTCAGCCAATATACCTACGACAGAATAAGGAAAATTGCTAACCCAAAAGTAGGCAAAGGACCAATCTTGAAGAAAATGATATGTAGCTACAGGCACGCAAATATTATGATTATATTAATGCGGATTAAAATGGCACCTATTTAAAACGAAGAGAGTGAGGGAGGCGGGAGGTACCAACTCCTGAGAGTAGAACCTGGATATTCATCTTGGTTCAGCCTTTACTACCACTTCTTCAACGACAATCGGCGGAAAAGGTCACCGGGAAGTTGGTTGTAGTGACTCTTGCTTGTCGGAGCTGGCTGAACTGTTGTGGGATAGGGCGCTTCTGAAAAGACAACTGCCACCAAGATATCTCTTGGCCTAAAATCTGACTGTACAGTAACACTCTTGCAGGCGCGTGGTTGGTTCCCGTTGGGAACCCTAGATCTGCCGTCAATGCGCACAAACACGGGGGGGGGGGGGGAGAGGAAGAGATGGGGATAGAGTAGATGGCAGTCACCGACTCTGTGGAAGCTACCGGCGCAGGTGGAAAATGGGCGGAGAAAGGGATAGGGTGGAGAGGGTCGAGGAAGGAGAGATGGTAGGGGATAGAGAGAGGATAGAGGGCGAGAACTTACTTGGTGGTGATGGTTATCGCCAGTGCCGGAGCTTGGCTTGTCACTGGTGTTGGCAGAGAGCCGATACACATAGTAGGGTGTGAGAGAAAAAGTTCGAAGAGAGAGAGCGCGTTACTGCTCGAGGACATTTATTTCTCGGTCTTCGACCCAGTCCAGTTAGTTGATAGTCTTGAAATCATGGTCTGCAGATTCTTTTTATTTTATTTTATTTTATTTTTAGAATGAGGTTTGTAGGATTCATTGTTTGCTTATTTAGGATGAGTAAGAGTTAAGACGACAATAAGTTATGTCTCGTTTTCTTGGCTTGTTACCTTCAATCTGGTTTTCGGGTTTGCTTTAATTTTAGTTTTTGATGAAGAATTCACCCGAAAAAACTAGATGCACCAATCGAGATTTATATTCACATGGAGGGTGTGAAGAATGATAGAATGATATTTGCCTGGTTGCTATCGAAATCTATGCATGAAATTTGGTTGTTTTTTGATGGAAGTAAGATGTGGTTGAGTAATCTTGTCATCTTAATTATATTCTTATTCATTTCTAGGTGCCCTGCTTTCTTCTTTGGATTACAACTATTAGAAGAATGTCATTGGATCATCACGAAGGCTTTGATTGTGTAAGGGCACTCTTGTTTTATGCAATTCCTATGTAGGTTATTATTCTTTTGTTATTATGATTCTTTCTTGTACTTATTTAATTGTGTCGTCTGGTTTTTGATTATCATTCTATTGCAAGGCTCATTAATACACCTAGTACATTAGATTAAGATGTGAATTTTTTTGTTGTTTCTCCATCTCAAAACGATTAAAAACGAATCGTTTTTGTTTCTGCAGATAATATGCAATCCAACAACATAGTAACTCTAATAAAAAAGCGAGGCACTTAATATCTGTAACAGTTTTCGTAATAAATATACAAACACAAATGTTATCCCTTAAATCTAGGAGTATGCAACATGAATTCTACTAGCGTGCTTATTGAAATGGACGGATGCTCGTTTTGCCTTAATAATTGCTTCCTCCCATCTCATTCTCCAAAGAAAGATGAGATTTATCCGATGAGGTTTTCTATTCTTTTAGTGGTATCCCAAATGGTTTTCAATATTTTGAAAGCCTATTTTTTTCTTTTTTTCTATTTTAACATGAAACATATTTTTATCATTTGGATAGCCCTCTTTGTACCCTATGGACATTCAGTTAACCAACTATGCCCTAATTCTCTATTAGATGGCTATGAATTCTCCATATTTATTCCAATTTATTCAGATAAGTCAATATCATGAGAGTTACGGTGAGAGAGAGAATAATTAGAGTTCAGGTGTTAAAGTTGTGTTTTTATTTAAGTTGGGTATGGGTATGGATTGTAATGTGAGGGTATATGGGTCGAGCTTTATGGGTTGTTGGGTTAATCAAATAAATAAATAAACAAAACAATTTTTTTTCACAAACCTACCCTTTGCCCAACGCTCCACGCTAGGCCTAGCGCTGGGGGCGTCAAACATACTTTAAAGTGCGCCCCAGACAGCGTGGGGCTTTGGTTTTGGTGATTTTTTTTGGACTAAATTCCCTAATCCCCCGAGTGCTTTATGTACCCAATTTACATGCCCCAATATTCTGCCTATAATTTCTATATCTACAAAGAAAATAAATTCTAGTATACTCTAACTAAAAATTTGAAAACTAAACTATGAAAGCAATAAAATTGGGTTGCCTTCCAACAAGCACCTGATTTAACTTCATGGCACGACGTAGACCCTCGCTTACTCATCAGCAAGTTCTACTTTGGTCTTCTCACGATCAATGATTCCTCCCCAATAGTGCTCGACTCTGTGTCCATTTACTAATTTTTTTCTTTCACCATGTAAAGTACACATCTCAACTGCACCATAAAGAGTGACTCTCACACCCTCAAATGGACCTGACCATCTCGATTTTAACTTCCCAGGAAGTTTATCAAGGGCTAACCCACGCATAGAGAAGGAAGAAGCAACTGGCCTTAGAGTAGTGTATTGAACTAAAGGACAGGAGCGAGCCCAGAATTGAACAATAGTACTTCCTGGCCCGGTTCGAGGTGATGTGGCTTGATACACTTGTCATGACATTCTTTTGTTTACTCTTTATAAAGCTTAGTATTTTCATAAGAGTGTAGCCTGAACTCATCTAATTCATTCAACTTCAAGAGTCTCTCATTGCCCGCGACTTCAAAGTCCATATTCAACTTTTTAATGGCCTTGTACCCCCTTGTGTTCAAGTTCGACAGGCAAGTGACATGCCTTCCCATAAACAAGCTTATACGGCGATGCCCGAATTGGTGTTTTGTATGCAGTTCTATATGC
This sequence comes from Nicotiana noctiflora, assembly GCA_032618575.1. Classification (NCBI taxonomy): domain Eukaryota; kingdom Viridiplantae; phylum Streptophyta; class Magnoliopsida; order Solanales; family Solanaceae; genus Nicotiana; species Nicotiana noctiflora. The sequence continues at coordinate 311,385 of JASVEL010003200.1, forward strand.
CCACAAGGCATTATTTAACTTTGCGTCCCATCCTTTCTATTCACACTCACTGTTTTCTCTAATATTTGCTTTATTTCTCTGTTGGGCACCTTAGCTTGCCCACTTGTTTGCGGATGATACGCCGTTGCAACCCTATGGTGGACCCCATATTTAGCTAGAAGGTTATTCAACAACCGATTACAAAAATGTGTCCCTTCATCACTAATCAAAGCGCATGGAGTCCCAAACCTCGAGAATATGTTCTTCTTCACAAAAAGCAACTACCACCTTGGCATCATTTGTTGGCAATGCGATCGCCTCTACCATTTTGACACGTAGTCAACTGCTAGCAAGATGTATTTGTTTTATTTGTTTCCTCTGGACAATGAGAACGGCCCCATAAAGTCTATCCCCGCACATCAAAAATCTCTACCTCCTTGATGTTATTCAAAGGCATCTCATGCCTCTTTGTGATTGTTCCTGTTCTTTGACATTGGTCATGCTTCTTAACAAATGCATGGGCGTCGTTGAATAGTGTTGGCCTAAAGAACCCAGATTGCAACACCTTTGCAACTGTCCTATCGCCTGCATGATGGCCCCCCATAAGGTGATGCATGACAATCATACAACACTAATTCCACCTCCTTTTCTGGAATGCATCTCCTCATCAACTGATCAGCACACTGCCGGTACAAGAATGGCTCATCCTAGTAGTAGAAGTTCATATCATGTAGAAATTTCTTTCTACCTTCAGATTCAATTTCAGGAGGAAGTACCCCACCCACAAGATATTTCACATAATCCGTGTACCATGGGGGTGGGGGGTCTTGGGTGATAGCAAAAAGTTGCTCATCAGGGAATGCCTCCTTAATTTGTCCACCCTTCTCCACGTGGTCATGATTTTCTAACCTTAATAGATGATCATCTACATCTAGCCTTTGGATTCCTTTTTTTGTAAATGGATACCTAATTGTTGCATGATTGGTATGAACTATGACTTTTGGTCCCACCAAGTATGCCTGAAATTTCTCAAAGGCCCACACAACGGCCAACAACTCCTTTTCAGTGGTGGTGCAATTCAGCTATGCTTCATCAAGAGTCTTACTCGCATAGTATATCGAGTAAAACATCTTGTCCTGGCCTAGCACTGCCCAAATCGCATGGTCAATTGCATCACACATAAGTTTAAATGGTAAGGATCAATCCAGTGTCGCAATAATGGAGCCACCAACTTTTTCTTGAGCTCTTCAAATGCCTTCAGGCAGGCTTCATCAAAATGGCCGGTGCATTACAAAGACTAAACGACATTCGCTTGAAAGCGAAAGTGCCATATAGACATGTAAAAGCGATCTTCTGCTGATCATCTGGGCATATAACAATCTGGTTGTACCCCTAATAACCATCAAGGAAGCATTAATATTCATGCCCTGCCAATCTGTCCAACATTTGGTCAATGAATGGAAGTGGTTCTTACGGGTGGCCTTGTTGAGCTTTATGTAATCAATGCAAACTATCCACCCCGTCATGGTGTGAGTAGGAATTAACTCATTTTTTCCATTCTCTACCACAACCATTCCTCACTTTTTAGGCACTCATTGCACTGGGCTTACCCCTGTCAGAAATAGGAAAGATGATACTGCATCGAGCCACTTAATTACTTCCTTCTTCACAACCTCTTTCATAATGGGATTTAATCTCCTTTTTTGCTCAACACCGGGGCAGTGTCCATTTTCCGGAAAGATTTTATGCATGCAATATGATGGACTGATTCCTTTTATGTCAGCAATTGTCCGCCCAGTAGCCTTTTTATGCTCCCGAAGTACTCTAAGCAATTTTTCTTCTTGCATATCGGTCAAGCTGGATGAGATAATCACCGACAATGTCTTAGAGTTCCCCAAATAAGCATAGTACAGATGCACTGGAAGGGGCTTAAGCTCTAGCTTGAAGCTTCTTCAATAGATGGCTTAGGAGGGTTTTGAGTAACATGCATGTCTAACTCCTCAAATTTCCCAAACCCATGGACATAACTACTAGACATGTCAAGTACTATCTCAATTTCTCCATCATCTCATCTTCACTGTCTTCTTCATCCCCAATCAAGGCTCGTTCAAGAGGACCTATGAGGCTCATATACGTCACCAATGATGTCACATCACTTTCTACTACAAAAATCATGGATAACTCTTTATAGTGGGCTGGCAATCTGAGTGCTTTATACACATTGATACCTCCACTTGGTCACCCACTCTCATCGTCATCTTTCCTTCACATACATCAATTATAGCTCGGCATGTGGCTAGGAATGGACGCCCCAAAATTAGTGGAACTTCCCGATCAGGCTCATAGTCCAAGATAATGAAATCAACAAGGAATATGAAAGAACCCACTTGAACTAACACATCTTCAATTACACCTTCAAGATGAGCAAGGTAGCGATCAGCCAACTACAAAATCATCGTGATTGGCGCGGCTCACCCAACCCCAACTATCTGAACACAGATTGCGGCATCAAGTTGATGCTCTCCCCAAGATCACACAAAGCTCGCCCGATTGTGTGCTTACCAAATGAGATTTGGATAGTGAAACTATCCGGATCCTTCAATTTCTGAGGTAGCTTGCTTTGAATTCTTGAGCTACATTCTTAAGTGAGTTCCACTCGAACTCTGTCAACCTCTTTTTATTTGCCACTATATCCTTGATGCATTTGGCATATTTGGGCACTTCTCGCAGGATGTCTACTAGTGGAATATTGATTTGCACCCGCTTCAAAATATCGAGAAACTTTATATAAGCGGCATTATCCTTCACTTTCTGCAATCTCGGAGGGAACGTAGGTGGTGGCCTCGCAACTAATAGTAGGAGTTGCTTAGCCACCACCTCTTCAATGCTTCTCTGGCTTCTTTGCTTTTGCTGATTTTGCATCTATGGTGGACGGTTTCTCATGAAAAGTCACTTGCGTCCTCTTTTTCGACGGGACTTCTTCTAAAAGTCTCCCATTCCTCAACGATACAACATTAATAGATGTCTTAGGATTAGCTTCAGTGTTGCTCGGAAGAGCTCCAACTGGTCGATTATTTTGGGCACTGGCAAGTTGCCCCATTTGTCGCTCCAAATTTTGAATCGTAGCAGTGTGGGCTTCTGCTTGAGCTTGCTGGTCAGCCATTAATTTCTTCATCATCTCCTCAAGGTGACTTGTCAGGTTTGTAGGTTGTTCAGCCTGAGATGGTCTATATTGTTGTTGAGGCGCTTGTGGCCTATACTGATTCTGAGCTCCTTGGTTTCCACCCAAAGAGAAGTTTGGGCGGTTCATCCAGCTAGGATTGTAAGTGTTCCCATACTAGTTTGTCTGGCCCTATTTGCATTACCCACAAAACAGATCGACTCTGGGTTAACTGGGCATAAGTCGCTCATATGACCCTCTCCCACATACTTCGCAAAATATTTTAACTTGTTGCACTGGTTGGGCTTGTTGCTTGTTTATAACCAAGGTCATCTGATTGACTTGGTTGGCCAATGTGGCAATCTGCGTTGATAATGAAGACATGACATCTAACTAGAGAACCCTTGCAGATTTTTGCACTATGTGTCTGCCCATCTCTCCTTGCCAATCAGGATTGCTTTTGGAAAATTTGTTCAATAATGCATATATCTCATCAAAGCTTTTCTCCAACACTTGACCTCCCGCTGCAATATCGACCACAATATTTGTCTCAGGATGTAGCACTTCTATGAAAGTGTGAGCTAACACTTCATTTGTTTGAGTGTGTTGAGGACAGTCTCTGATTAGCCCCTTGAACCTTTCCCAAGCCGAGTATAAAGACTCCACCGATTTTTGTTTGAAGGCGACTATCTCACTTCTGATCTTTGGAGTTTTGCCTGAAGGAAAGAATACAACAACAACATACCCAGTATTATCTCACACCGTAGGGTCTAGGTAGGGTAGAGTGTATGCAAACCTTACCATTACCATGTAAGGATAGAGAGGCTGTTTCCAATAGACCCTCCGCTCAAGAAAGCATAAGCACCACAATGATGAAAATATAGACAAGAGCCGATAGTACCAAAAGGCCATATAAAAGCAGAATAAAAATAATAAGATAGTAAGGTGATCAACTATGAAAGAAAATAACGGTTAGTCATACATGCCTACTACCAACCAAAAGCGAGACGGTACGTCAATACTACTGTTATGAACACTCTTGACTACCTACTCTACTACCCTAATCCCTAACCTCCATACCTTCCTATCAAGGGTCATGTCCTCGGTCAGCTGAAGCTGCCATATCTTGCCTAGTCTCCTCTCCCCACCTCTTCTTAGGCCTACCTCTACCTTTTCGTAGACCTTCCAATGCCAACCTCTCACACCTCCTCACCGGGGCGTCTGTGCTCCTCCTCATAATATGACCAAACCACCTAAGCCGCACTTCTCGCATCTTGTCCTCAATAGGGGCCACACCCACTTTGTACCGAATAACCTAATTTCTAATCCTATCTAACCTGGTGTGCCCGCATATCCTTTTCAACATCCTCATCTTTGCTACTTTCATCTTCTAGACATGAGCGATCTTGACTGGCCAACACTCTTCCCCATACAATATCGTTGGTCTGACCACCAATCTGTAGAACTTACCCTTAAGTTTCAGTGGCACCTTCTTGTCACACTAAACACCGGAAGTGAGTTTCCATTTCATCCACTCCGCCTAATACGATGTGTGACATCTTCATCAATCTCCCCACCCCCCTGAATAATAGACCCAAGGTACTTAAAACTCCCTCTCCTAGGGATGACCTGCGAGTCCAGCCGCACCTCCCCTTTCCCTCCTTAAGTCTCGCCACTGAACTTACACTCCAAGTATTCTCCCCCTATACTGCTCTATCAATCTCCTAATAAGGTGGATGGCTTCTGTAGTCGAACACCCCGGCATCAACCCAAACTGGTTCTCGGAAATAGATACACTCCTTCTCACCCTTAGCTCTACCACTCTATTCCAGACTTTCATAGTATGGCTAAGCAGCTTGATGCCCCGATAGTTATTGCAATTTTGGATATCACCCTTGTTCTTGTATACAGGAACCATCGTGCTCCACCTCCACTCTTCAGGCATCTTCTTTGTTCTAAAAATGACATTAAATAACCTAGTAAGCGATTCCAAGCCTGCCTTGCCCGCGTTCTTCCAAAACTCCAATGGGAGTTCATCCAGCCGGTCACTTTGCATCTGCTCATCTTACGCATAGCCCTCTCAACTTCATCAACTCTAATCCGCCTACAATACCCAAAGTCACAACGACTCCTGGAGTGTTCCAAATCACCCAGTACAATGCTCCTGTCCCCTCCTCGTTAAGAGACTATGGAAGTAGGTCTGCCATCTTCGATGAATAAGTCCTTCATCCAACAAAACTCTACTTTCTTCGTCCTTAATGCACTTTACTTGGTCCAAGTCACGCGCCTCCCTTTTTCGCGTCTTGGCTAACCTGAACAAGCTCTTATCCTCACATCGGCCCTCAAGTTCCTCGTACAAACGACTAAAAGCTGTAGTCCTGGCCACCGTAACTGCTAGCTTTGCCTCATTCTTAGCCAACTTATAATACTCCCTATTCGTCCCCTTCTCCTCATCGTCTACACTTCTACTAGCTTCAGATATGCTGATTTCTTGATTTTCACTTTTCCTTGCACCTCTCCATTCCACCACCCGTCTCCCTTGTGACCACCTGAGTAACCTATGAATTTTGTCAAAAATTTCATCGCCAGATCATTCCATGATGTAACAGAATTAGTTGGTTCCGCCTTCAACCTTCGCTTTGCTTCGCCGGACAAGAGAGAACGGGGATACTGTGAACCTCACATAGTTTGGAGTGACTCCGTTAGTGATATAAGTATCACTAATCTCTTAGAAGTTTAGGATGTGCTGTTGTGGATCCTCGTGTGGAAGACCCATAAACTACCCATTCGCATGTAGTAGTTGGATCATGCTCTGTTTCAGCTCAAAGTACCCAGTGATTATGGGCTTTACAATGCTGGAGGTAACATTAGCAATGCTGGGCATCGCCACCTCCTTAACAACCATATGTTGCTCCTCCATGTCCACATGAAATTGAACAAGTTCCTGTACATTATCTGTGTCCTTTGCTTCCCTCAACCTTATGTGAAATGTTCTCTCATGTTCGGGGCCAAAGCCTTGAAGTCTGTCCTGGCTTCTGACCCTTCGCATTTAATCAAAGTTCCTGAGAGCAGAGCAATAATTAAGAAACGTTAGTCTTGACGAAATAAACAATTAAAGCAAAAACTAGAAAGTAGTCAATATTCAAGTCCTCGGCAACGGCGCCAAAAACTTTTCGCTCCCAAACGCACACGCAAGTATACGTTGTCGAACAAGTAATTAAATGATAAGTCAAGTGCCGAACCCACAGAGACTTGTATTAACTACCCACCAAGTTCACCAAGATTGTTATTCAGTCGAGTCAATCCGAGTTCAAAAGTGTGATTATACTAAACAATAGTTCTAACTAGTAACTAAATTATCAAGCAACAAAATGGTTGTTTATTCAGCAGATACAAATATTCCATGGTTGTGATCGATTCACCAATCCTATTGTGCTCTCGTTAACTCTCCCTTTCCTATAATTCACCCATGATTGCTAATTAAATAAACAATTGCTTTCGTAATCTTCTCTCGAAATACTACCTGCCTATTCAAAATAGATTAACGCATGTATTCCTATGGAATTAATCTATTAAGAACGCATTAAGATTACAATATTTAATTAAGCACAGTGACTATTCCTATCCTAGCCACAAATCCTTCCTCAGAGTTAAGATCATGCTCTCTTCAATTCTTCTCTAATCTAAACATGGCTTTCCCAAGCATAGCATAGATAGTAAATAGAATCTAATTGTTGGCCAGACAATTAGGCAATTAATCACACAATTGAAGAAACAACCATATATTGGTGAATTGTAATTAAGGTTAAGTCAACTTTAAACAACAATTTTCATGGCTCAATCATTACCTCAGAACTATGGGTTTTAGCCACTCATGATAATATCAAAGCTAATTCACAAGTGTTGAATAATTTAAAATACTAAGAAAAGATGAAGAAAACTGAGATATCCTCGCTCCCGGATATTCCTCGTGTGTATTTTTCCTTCAAAGAGGCGTCACCCCTCTCAAAATAGGCTTAGTCTTGCTTTTATACGTGTTGGGTAGGTTTTGGGGCGAAATAACCTTGTCCCGGGCAAAGTTGGAGAAGTTTCCATCACCAGCTCCCAAGGCAGCGTGGGGCGCTAATCCTGGCGCTGGGAAAATAAGCATTCTGGAAATGGTGCCATAGGTAGCGCCCCATTCTGCCTGTTGCTCTACAATGGCCAATTTTTTAACATTTGCTTCTTTTTTACTCTAATCTCGTACCTGTCGCTCCCTATTGCCTCCAGATGATTCCTAGATATAAAAATACGCTGAATAAGCATAAATCATTACATTTCACATCCAAAATCCACGAAACACGAATAAAACATGAGGGCGATATACATATAAATATATATACTTTAAGCTAGATATCAAACTCCCACAAAACTCCACTCAGTTATCCCTTGATTTTCTCCGGATTCCTCTAGAAGAACCATTTTGCTTCTTGTTCACCTCCTTCTCTACAAGCTCTTAACCACTGCCTTCATATTTTCTTCTGTGAATAGTAGATTATAGAGCATGTTCGATTTTTTATGAAGGACTTTAATAGCATAACTATATAGTTTACTTTTTGTTACAAAATTATTTCTGGTTAGTAGTCTAAGTCTTGCATTTATATCCTGTTAAAGTTTCTGAATTCTTTTGGGTTTTTTTCCTACTCGATGATACTGATTTCCATTTCATTTCATTGTAGGGGGGTATTCTTTGGTTCCAGAACTTGACTGAGTTCCCTAGTGGTGTTTTAGGGCCAGTCATTCCTTTACTGATAGCGGGCTTGCATTATGTCAATGTTCAGGTATCTTGCTTTTATCAACTTGAGTGTTGCTGCTTATCTGTTTTGTTGTTTTCTTTCTTTGTGTTACCGGAGTTTCATTATGGGATTAAGAGACCTGTACGTTGTTGTTGTCCTTGGTACTAGATACAGTTTCACATATAATTTCTTTCTGTTTGGCGGGTTGGCTGCCATCCAATATAATCATTGAAATGCAGGGTAAGGCTGCGTACAATAGACTCTTGTAGTCCGGTCTTTCCCGACTCCGCGCATAGCGGGAGCTTAGCACACAGGATTGCCCTTTAGGCATTTGATCATCAACTCGAACCATCACTTTATGTATAAGACATGTTCATTTGAGGCCCACCCTGCATGGGGTGATGGGTCTTGGATACTGTTTCAAGTTTGGGTCAGGCCTGAAGCAAGTAGGTAAAAGGAAAAAAAATCTTCTACAGTTCTATAGGTATCAGACACCTATATACAAGCATCAGTTTTCTTTTTAAATATTTTTTCCATTGTCCAGTGCTTGTTTATTGTCAATACTTACTAGATTTGCCTTTACTTTCTTGCCCCTTCACATTTTTGAGCTTTTTGATATACTGTTGCAAGGAAAAATAATCCATTCTTGCTCGGTTTTGTATGCTAGGCACTCTTCTCCCAAACAATATAGGAACTGTAAATCTGTAAACATTGGGTTCTGTATCACTTTTTTTTAAAAAATATTTTTTCCATTGTCCAGTGCTTGTTTATTGTCAATACTTACTAGATTTGCCTTTACTTTCTTGCCCCTTCACATTTTTGAGCTTTTTGATATACTGTTGCAAGGAAAAATAATCCATTCTTGCACGGTGTTGAATGCTAGGAACTCTTCTCCCAAACAATATAGGAACTGTAAATCTGTAAACATTGGGTTCTGTAATCTCAGATCCCCTTCAGTTCTCAAAACTCTTGAGGATCTAAGATTTAACCAACAGGTGGATTTTCATGTTACCTCTATTCAGTTAGCTTATAAGACCTGCTCGATAAAGTTCGATCTTCCCAAATGGTGGTGTAGAATCTTAGAAAAGAGAGGATTTCATCTTGGTTTGGATGATCACCGAGCAAAGGCTTAAACTTCCTGGAGGACTTGAGTTCAGCAGTTAGCAGATTTGTTGGTTAGGTAGCAAAGAATACTTACGAAATTGCCTCTTCTTGTTATTTTGTGCTTACTGCTCTTCTGTTATAAAATCTCCCCTGTTTCTCCATTTTCCCCGAAAAAGCATCTTGAAAAATGGGTTCCTAGAAGTTTTACGCGCAAAAATGTAAAAAATAAGAAAGAAAGGAGCCACCTCGAGAAGATTCACATAAGTGAAAATTATGCAGATATGTTAAAGTGATACCGAGAGACAAGTTCGAGCTATGCTTAGAACTTGTTGGCATGAGCTTTATGTGAAAAATTGAAGATACCTCCTTCAGATGCATATACTGGAAGGGGGGAGATTTGTGCATCCAACCCATGTTTTAAGGAAGATGTTTTCTTCCTCTGGTAAGAATTCCTAATGTCTACAGATTTGGCCGGTAGGCCAGTGATCTCTTCACATCGCTATTGTTGACATTGCTATCATTTGCCTATGTCATTGATGACATTGGTATGCTATTCTTCACTTTATAGATACAAAACTTCTTTTGTATTTGCAACACACCAAACATATTGAACGAAGAGTAATACAGAGAACAAGTGAGCAATTCACAGAGTGAGAACTAAAATATTTTCTGAGGAAATACAGAGAGTGCAAGTGATATAGTAGTGAGGTGAAAAATCAAAAAGGGTTATTTCTTTTGAGTGTGTAGTGGTATTTGGAGTATTTTACACAGATATTCAAAGTGTAAAATTCCTTACCATAGTAAAATTAGTTGCTCTTGTCGGGGTTGTGGTTTTTCCCTCAGAAAGATTTTTTATGAAAAAATCTTAGTGTCCTTGTTACTCCTTTTTTTTGTTCTTGTTGATTATCGTATCTCGATGCTACATTATCATTTCTTTGTTACCGTGAATATTATTTATTATTTATGTGGCCTATTTATTCCCAACAAATAGTGCAGCGGAAGAGATTTATCTGATAATGCTTGCATTCATTGCAGTGGTGGGTTAGAAAGATTTGAGAAGGTTGAGCCATGGAAATGACAGTATGTTTTCAGAAGATTAATAGGATGAATAATCTGATAGTGTGATGTAAATTCAAAGTGAATGAGAGAGAACCACAATAGTTTTTTTTTTTTGGGGGGGGGGGGGGGAGGGAGGGAGGTTGGAGAAAGACAGATAATCAGCAAAAAGATATATGAGGAAAGTGGGAAGAATATTATAAGTAGTTGGCTGAGTTGTACGTGACGGGATTTGAAAAGCATGATATGGTCTTAACTACCCTAAATAATGTTATCTACTCCTAATAAAAAATATAAATAAGAAAGAAAAACACCATTTGGTGTTTCTAGTGGTTACATTTAAAAAGAGGGTTTTTCCCTAAAATTTCTCCTGCCCTTATGCACCTTACTCAAAATTTATAATTTTTTAAAAGGCAGCACATTGTATTTTATTATTCAGTGAGCTTGGTCTAGTTTCTTATGGAAGTAATAATCAAGCAGGTATTCTGTCTCCATGCAGAGACATGCTTTTTGATAGCTGATATCTTCTCTTCCTATTACTCTTCAGGTATCCTTTCAGAAATCTTCAGTTGGAAATATGAGTGGACTACTGGGATTATTAGCCAAGGTCAGTAATCTGTCTAGAAATTTAGGTGAAATCTGCTTTAGTAAAAGGTTTCTTATTGTTAGAAAGAGAAATTTATGAAATGCGGTTTTCTTCATTATGCTGTATAATTACAGAACATAACCAATCTCTATTCAAACTCCATTGTAGAAGTATATCTGTAATTTTCGTTCATCTTATTGCAAGAGTCCTATCCCATGAATTGGAGACAAGCTAAAAATTCCTCCTTCCGTTCCAAAGGGAATACCTAGTTTCGGAGTATGAGGATCATAATTTTTGAAGTGCATTCGGATACCGATTTCCAAATTCATTTGAAATATAATTTTAATATCTACACATAATATTAAAGATTACAAATTATATTTTTCCTTATAAAATGATTTTTAAAAAGTTTGAATCGTACTCAGAAGAACTGCTGGATTCTTCAAACAGCAGCATCGTTATCCTTTTTGAGATGAAAGGAGTTGCATGATATTTTGTTTAAATATCTAATTATCCTTGCTGCTAATAGAAGTCCAAGTGATTTAGCTTGATTTTCTTTTTTAAAAAGGAAGAAGAAGAAAAAGAAGAAAGAAGTCTAAATGATATGGTGTTTTAGTATTTTAGTGTTTTGTAGTTTGAGTTCTCACATTAGTATGCTTGTACTATTATCACTTTCCACCATTGTATAGATGCCAATAAGCCACTTTATTGTCCATCTTGGTATGTTTTTGTTAATCTTAAAAGTATTTGGTATAAGGTCATCTTCGGGGTATCAAACTCGAGCTGATCTTCTGGGTACTACAAGTCTGTTTTATACCGGAGGTTCAGCCCCATAAACTCTGCTTGTCTGGTCGGAAGAGGTGTTTGTATGCATTGAAGACAAATAGGGGGGCTGATTGGAATAGATGATACAACGAAAAGTTGAGCTTTCTTAGGTGAAGCTTGACTTGCAATGAGACTGATGACGCAACCAGTGTTGTGGGCGGAAAAAGTTTACCATCTTAATAAAAAAACAACCTCGCTGAATATTTTAGGATACTTGCAGAGGTGACAGGCATTCTGAATGAGTTGGTTCAAAGATGCATTAAACTTCAAGCGCAATGGGCAAGTCAAAGGGCAAATCAGAGAACTCGACATGTGGCACATGGTTACTATGAGACATTTGAAATCTTGGGGATCCAATTTGAATTTTTGAAGATTTGAAATCAGAGGGGAGCCCAGCTATAGTCTATCCAGTCCCCTAGGTTCAATACTTCTGGACCAATCATTTTATAAAAAAGGCCCATTATTTAGAAGCAATTTCAATAAATCTTGTTAACAAAAGTTCAGGGAAACCTTCAGACCCTTGAACCTTGAGAAAGGCCCACTGTTCATCATTTGACCTATCATCTAGGGACCCCCTCTAGGTAGATATTCAAGCCCATCAAGGGTCTATCTCTAATTCCCATCAAGATACCAAGAACAGCTCGAAGTGAAGTCTTAGCCACAGCCTCCAATGGCGATGATGGTTACCTCACGGAATGGTACTCAAAACCAGACTCAAGCGAGTCGGGAAGGGAAAAGATTTCTCTTTTCGGTAACCACTTCAGGTATTGAACTCTCTTTGCAGTCTGAAGGAGATACGGAGGAGAACTACTCATTGCAGGCAGGGGACAACAAATTAGTTCTACCTTGGTATGATCATGCAAACGACATGCAGAAACAGAGACTCATCCCTACAGTGGTTCAGCATTCAGTTGGAGGTCAAATCTAGGGGCTTTGAGACAGAGTTCCTGGAGCTCTTCTTGAATATAAAAGCAAAGGAAATCACTTTCAAATCAACCGGTCTCGGTTGAAAAGGAGAAGGCCAACGCACAAAAGGGTTAGAATGAACTTTAAAAGCTGGTATTTAAGGTAAATTATGGAGAATCTTTGGAAGGGGGAAAGTGGAGAAAGAAAAATTCTCCGTATATGAAGATCAAAATTCTTAGCTAGAATGCGAGGGATTAAGGGATCCAGGAAAATGCAAAACATTAAAAATGCTAGCAATACAATGGGGGCTGATGTTACATGCTTCCAAGAAACAAAAGTAGAAGAGTGGACTGTACAAAAGTCAATGCATGTTCGGGGAACTATTGGGCTGATTGGGCAGATAAAGAGTCTGGCAAAGTATAGGATAAGTTGGCAAGGAGCTATAAAATTTCATGTGTTCTTGAAAGTATATCAAAGGAGAGTTCACTGGAACATTTACAGGAATCTATGGACCTGAGGAAAGAGAAAGTGTGTGGCTGAAGCTTGCTGCAATTAGACTAATTTGGGAAATGCGTTGAGTTATTGGGAGGGATTTTAACACTACCAGATTCACCAAAGAAAAGAATGGTACAAACAGAACAAGCAGGGCTATGAGGATATTTTCCAATTTTATCAACGACATGGCTCTGGTTATTTACCACTTCATCTTGGTCCCAATTGATTGCAATGAAGCTTTTCTTCCTAAGGCCTTATCTGATCGTAATCCTTTTTTCTTGGGAGGTGTTAAAAGGACTCCTAATCTAAGCTACCTAAGTTGCTCCGACACTTCAGTTTAGGTGCCGCACCCGTGTCGACACGACACTAGTATGGGTGTGGTGGGTGTGGGTATGGGATCCGTACCGGATATGGTCAAACACTTTTGGGTACTTTGACCACAACAGACGGGAAAATTCGATACAAGATACAATTTGATTTCCGAAATCAGAACCAAAACTAGGATAAAATTTGAAGAAAATAACATATCTTATCTACGATATCAATCCATTACTTATTTACAACTTGAGAATAAAAAAGAAATAAACACTTTACAAGCTATGCTAAGTATTCCACTAAATTTCTTACAAATTTAGAGGTATTTTTATATTTTTGAATTAATTTTAGATGGATCCCCGCACCCGTATCCACACTAGGATCCGTATCCCCGAATCTTAGAATTTACATCTCGAAGGATCCGACCTTTAGATCCGCACCCGTGTCGGACACCCGAACCCGCGTCCGAGCAACTTAGTAAGCTACTTCAAATTTGAGAATATGTGGCTCAAGAGCAGTAAATTTTTGGATAAAGTTAAAAATTGGTGGAACAACTATACAATTCAAGGGACCCTTGGTATCATATTGATGCAGAGAACTTAAAATGCTGAAAACAAATCCCAAAAAATGAAACAAGGAAGAATTTCGTAGTCCGGTAGATGATAAAACTTTAATTTGGGAAGAGTTAGATCAGTTGGCAGGAAAAAGAACCCTTTCAGAAGATGAAACAACAAAAAGGATGGAGCGAATGGAGGAGCTAGAGAATCAGGCAAAACCAGAGGGAATCTCTTGGAGGCAAAAATCAAGATGTTCGCGGTTAAAAGATGGAGACAGAAACACAATTTTTCCATAGAACGCAACATCACATAAAAGATGCACTTGGATTGACAACTTGCTGTCGAGAGGGAGTCGATTTATAATCCCCAGGTGATAAAAAAAATGAAAATATGGATTTTTACCAACATCTGTACTCGGAGGATGTTACACGGAGACCTTCTCTAAAACTGGATGACATCGATATCATCCCTAATGAAGAAAAAGAATGGCTGGAGTGAGAGTTTGCAGACTGTAAGAAAGCACGGGAGAAAATATATTATCGATGTATTAAGACAATGATACACTGAGCCCTATATATATATATATATACACAACACATGTCCTACTCCTAATACATATGGGATTAGGGTTATATACTTCTATTTACACAATGAAACTAACACTCCCTCTCAAGCTGGTGCATATAAATCATATGTACCGAACTTGTTACATATATAACTAATACGAGGACCAGTGAGGGACTTGGTGAAAATATCAGCAAGCTGATCATTTGACTTCACAAATTTTGTAGCAATATATCCTAAGAGTATCTTTTATCTAACAAAGTGACAGTCAATCTCGATGTGTTTTGTTCTGTCATGGAACACTGGATTTGACGCAATATGAAGAGCAGCTTGATTATCACACATAAGTCCCATGACTAATCTCACCAAATTTCAGCTCCTTGAGCAACTGTTTGATCCAAATTAGCTCACATGTGGCCATAGCCATTGCTCGATATTCTGCTTTTGCACTAGACCGAGCAACCACATTCTGTTTCTTGCTCTTCCAAGACACCAAATTTCCTCCTACTAAGACACAATATCCAAACGTAGTACGTTTATCAGAAGGTGATCATGCCCAATCAGCATCTGAGTATCCAACGATCTGCTCATGGCCTTGATCTTCAAACAATAAGCCTTTTCCTGGAGCTGATTTTATATACCGAAGAATGCAGACAACTGCATCACTATGACTATCACAGGGAGAATCCATAAACTAACTAACAACACTCACAAGAAAGGAAATGTCAGGTCTAATCACTGTAAGGTAATTTAATTTACCAACCAATCGCCTATATTTTGCAGGATCGCTAAGAGGATCCCTTGTCCTGGCAGAAGTTTAGAATTCGGATCCATCGGAGTGTCAATAGGTCTACAACTTGTCATTCCTGTTTCCTCAAGAATATCTAAGGCATACTTCCGTTGTGAGATCATAATACCCGAGCTAGACTGAGCGACCTCAATACCCTGAAAATACTTTAATCTACCAAGATCCTTAGTCTAAAAGTGCTGAAGGAGATGTTCCTTCAACTTACTAATACCATCCTGATCATTGCCGATAATAACAATATCATCAACATAAACGACCAGATAACTACAGAGATTTGAATCAGAATGTCGATAAAATACAGAGTGATTAGCTTCACTACGAGTCATGCCAAATTCCTGAATAACTGTGCTGAACTTACCAAACCAGGCTCGAGGAGACTGCTTTAGACCATAGAAGGATCAGCGCAACCGACATACAAGGCCACTAGACTCCCCCGAGCAACAAAACCAGATGGTTGCTCCATATAAACCTCATCATCAAGGTCACCGTGAAGAAAAGCATTCTTAATGTCCAACTGATAGAGAGGCCAATGGCGAACAACAACCATGAATAGAAAAAGGCGGATTGATGCAATTTTAGCCACAAGAGAGAAAGTATCGCTGTAATCAAGTCCAAATATCTGAGTATATCCTTTGGTAACAAGACGAGCCTTAAGTCGATCAACCTGGCCATTTGGACCAACTTTGACTACATACACCCCAACGACAACCAACAGTCGATTTACCTGAAGGACGAGGAACAAGCACCCAAGTACCACTCGTATGTAAAACAGACATCTCGTCAATCATAGCCTGTCGCCATCCAGAATGAGACACTGCTTCACCTGTAGACTTAGGTGGAAACAGAGGACAAAGATGACACAAATGCACAATGGGATGATGAGAGACGGTGGTAACTTAAACCGATATAATGAGGATTATGATTAACTGTGGACTGTATACCTTTTCGAAGTGCAATCGATTGATTAAGAGGAGACAAGTCCGCAGTATTAGCAGGGTTAGGTGCGGGACGTAAATCAGCTAGGCCTGATGCTGGGGGCAGATGACGATGATAAGTCAGGAGTGGTGGAGCTGTAGAAGGTTGAACTTGAGTAGGTAGTGACACTGGAGCTAGAGTTGGTGGAACTGGACTAGGTGGTGGCACTGGAGCTAGAGTTGGTTGGACTGGACTAGGTGGTGGCACTGGACTTTGTGGTGATACTGGAGCTATAGGCGGTGACACTGGACTAGGTGGTGGCACTGGACTCGGTGGTGATACTGGAGCTATAGGTGGTGGCACTGGAACTGGAACTGTAGGCGGTGGAGCTACGGAGGAAGATGAATGGGAGATAGGGACTGAATCTCCAAAAGAAGGAACATGTAACACCTCAGAAATATCTAAGTGATTAACTGGACATGTGAAGTGTTAGCGGAAACGTAAAAGAAAGAACACAAGATTTAACGTGGTTCGGATCAAAATAATTCTACGTCCATCAGAGAACAATTGCCTTTCTATTATTTATAAAGGAAGGGGAGATTTCCTAATTACACTTAAGAGAATTTCTCTCTTAACTCTCTACTCACTACAATATATTGTATTGTTTTTGGGATGGTTTCTACAAATGAAAGAGTGCATCTATTTATAGGGGTAAGGACTTCCTCTTGATGTCATTGGTGACATCAAACTACCTCCTCTTGATGTCATGGGTGACATCAAAGGAAGAAGCTTCCTCCTAGCATTCCTGCCAACTCTTTCCTCCAACTCTTCCAATTGGCATACCATTGTTGACTAAACCCAAACCAATATTTTCAGCATGCCATTGTAGACTAAACATAAACCAACATTTTCAATCTCCACCTTGGTTTGCATTTCGAGCGTAACTTCTAAGCTTACCGGGCAGTCCCGTTGTAAGAAAAAAGAAGAATCAAAGCATGGTTGAACATACCATCTCCACCTAACAACTGTTCTCTTTGGAGTTGCATCAGTTGATGCACACCCCCGCCAAGTCTTTGTCAGTGTGCAAACTTAGCGAGCTGGACTATCTTGATCAACATATCTGCAGCATTATCGTCTGTGATAACCTTCACGACCTTGATAGTTCCCTCTTCAACAAGATCTCGAAGGAAATGAAATCTAACATCAATGTGTTTAGTGCGTTCATGAAATCTTTGATTTTTCATTAGATGAATAGCACTCTGACTATCACATCTAAGAGTTGATTCCAGCTGAAGTTCCGCTACTAAACCTTTTAATCAGATAGCTTCCTTCACCGCCTCAGCTACTGCCATGTATTCTGCTTCTGTCGTAGACAAAGAGACAATCGACTGTAGAGTCGACTTCCAACTAACGACACTGCCAACGAGGGTAAAGATGTATCCAGTTGTGGACCTTCTTCTATCAAGATCTCATGCGTAGTCAGAATCCACATAACCGAGAATTGAAATACCTCCACCACTTTTTTGAAAAGTCAGACCAACACCAGAAGCTCCTTTGAGATATGTCAATATCCACTTGACAGCTTCCCAATGCCTCTTTCCTGGGCTGGACATGTATCTACTTACCACACTTACAAATTGAGCAATATCTGGACGTGTGCATACCATAGCATACATAATGCTACCAACTGCGCTGGCATAAGAAATCTTTGACATATGCTCCATCTCATCCTCGGACTAAGGCATTTGTAACTCTGAAAGTTTAAAATGAGGAGCTAATGGTGTACTTACAGGCTTGCACGCATGCATATTGAATCTCTCGAGAATCCTTTCAATATACCTCTTATGAGAAAGATGTACAACACCGTCTTCTCTTGAAATCTCCATATCAAGGATTTTCTTTGCAGCTCCTAAATCATTCGTGTCAAATTCCTTACTCAATAGTTTCTTCAAAGCATTTATCTCCGTAATGTTGTTAGCAGCAATAAGCATATCATCAACATACAACAGTAAATAAATCATTGAGTTACCAGACATCTTCTTGTGATACACACAGCTATCAAATGCACTCCTTGAGAATTCATGTGTAGTCATGAATGCATCAAACCTCTTGTACCACTGTCTAGGGGATTGCTTCAAACCATACAAAGACTTCTTTAGTTGGCATACGTGATCTTCTTTTCCCCCAGCTAGGAAACCTTCAGGCTGATCCATATAGATTGTCTCTTCTAGATCACCGTGTAAGAAAGCAGTTTTGACATCAAGCTGTTGAAGCTCCAAGTCAAATTGTGCAACCAATGCTAGTAGCACGCGAATTGAGCTATGCTTCACGACTGGAGAGAAAATCTCATTGTAGTCAATTCCCTCCTTCTGGCTGAAACCTTTTGCAACCAATTTCGCCTTTAACCTAACATTTTCCACTTCAGGAATTCCCTCTTTCTTTCTGTAGATCCACTTGCATCCAACTGTCCTCTTCCCCTTTTGTCTTTTCACTAAGACCCACGTCCGATTCTTGTGAAGAGACTCCATCTCTTCCGTCATGGCTAACCGCCATTGTGCAGCATCCTTGCAAGCTTCAATATACGAGGAGGGCTACAGATCCTTAATCTCTTCTTGTGCAGCTACGAATGCATATGCAATGAAGTTTGCTTGATTTATAAGGCGTTCCGGTTCTCGTGTCTGCCTCTTCTCCCTCCCTTTCGCAATTTTGTATGGTTCATTGACAGCAAGTTCTTCAAGGTCTACATCTTCTGATTCATCTTTGACCCGAGTCTCTTAATTCTTTTCCTTAGCAAGCTCCACCGGATGCTCCACCTGCTCGTTCTTGTTTCCTGAAAACTCCACAGAAACTTTACGGGGATCAAATATAGAGGATCCATCGAAGGTGACATCTCTACTAACTATAAATTTGAGTAAAGACAAACACCAAAGTTTGTACCCTTTTACTCCATCCACATACCCTACGTATATGGCCTTCTTAGCCCTTGGTTCAAGCTTTCCTTTATTAACGTGATAATAAGCTGGACACCCAAATACTCGTAAGTATGAATAGTTAGAGGTTTCACCTGACCATACCTCATTTGGAGTCTTAAAGTCAATTGCCGATGCTGGAGATCGATTGACAATATGAGCAGCAGTGTGAACTCCTTTGGCCCAAAATACTTTGGACATTTTGGCTTGTATGAGCATACAACGAGCCTTTTCAAGAAGTGTTCTGTTCATTCTCTCGGCAACTCCATTCTGCTGTGGGGTATGCCTGACAGTCCTATGTCTTGAGATCCCATGAACCTTGCATAATTCATTAAACTCTTCATTACAAAACTCCAAGCCATTATTTGTGTGAAGATACTTGATTTTCCGCTCCATTTGATTTTCAACTAAAATCTTCCACTCTTTAAATGCTTCAAAAGCATCACTTTTTGCCTTCAAAAAATGTACCCAAACCTTTCATGAGAAATCATCAATAAAAGTGAGAAGATACCTCTTTCCGCCCTTCGATGGAAGTTTAGAGGGACCCCATAAATCTGAATGGATGTAGTCTAGCACTTCTCTTGTCTTGTGTTTTCCAGTGCTGAAGCTGACCTTCTTCTGCTTCCCTAACGCAGTGCTCACTGAAGTCAAGTGTGCTCATCTTCTCACCTTCCAAAAGGTTACGATTGCTCAGCATCTCCAGTCCACGCGCGCTCATATGACCCAGTCTCATGTGCCATAATCTTGTCTTGTCATCATTAGATAACTGCATTGTAGATTCATTTGCAAAGCCAACAATGGTGCTTCCGGCCAATGTGTAGAGGCCGTTCTCCAGCTTGCCTTTCAGCATGACTAAAGAACCTTTAGTCACCTTCAAAGTTCCTGCTTCGCTCATGTACCTGTAGCCTTGTTTGTCCAGAGTACCCAAGGAGATCAAATTCTTCTTCAGATCAAGAACATGACGGACTTGTGTAATAGTCCTCACGACTCCATCATGGCAGCGAACTCGAACTGAGCCAATGCCAACTATTGCACAAGTTGCATTATTGCCCATTACTACGGTTCCTCCACTATCATTATCAAAATCATGTACCTGTTCAACTGTAGATGTACTCGCCTTTTCCTTGGACTTTGACATTAGGCAATCTCGTTCAAAGTGCCCCTTCTTGCCACAACCCCAACACTCTGTATTCTTCTTGTTCACACGAGCTTTGATCGGTACTTTGATTTGCTCTTTCCCTGTTGGCTAGTCCGGCCTCTCACAAAGATCCCACTTGCCTGGTCATCTCTGTCTCCTTCGATGTGCCTCCGCACATCACTAGAGTTAAGTGCCTGCCGCACTTGCTCAAGCTTGATAGACTCCTTGCTATACATCATTGAATTCTCAATATCACGATATCCTGAAGTCAATGAAAATAGTAAAGCACATGCAAGCATCTCCACCCCCCTTTTAATTCCTGCAATCTGCAAGTCCGTGACAAGTTTATTGAACGCATCTAAATGATCTTGTAACGAAGTACATGACCCCATCTTAAATGTGTGCAGACGCCGTTGTAACAACATCCTTGTTGTCACTGATCGGTCTTGGTATAGCCCTTCTAGATTTTCCCATAACTGTTTGGCCGTCTCTTCGGTACCTGTACTAACTTCACAAAGCACGTTAGGTGCGAGGGATAGTTGGATTGCACTCAATGCATCCCCTTCAATCTTCTCCATGTCGGGAGCTGATGTATCCTTAGGATACTTTCTGTCAATAGCATGGATTGAACCTTTCCTCCGCAGTAACGCCTTCATCTGGATCTTCCACATGTTGAAGTTGTTGCGTCCATGGAATATATCAATTTCAAACTTCATGAAACTCATCTTTGCTTGTTCTTCCTCTTTGGATCGTTAAAGAATATTGTCGCTCTGATACCAATTGTTAGCGGAAACGTAAAAGAAAGAACACAAGATTTAACGTGGTTCGGATCAAAATAATCCTACGTGCACCAGAGAACAATTGCCTTTCTATTATTTACAAAGGAAGGGGAGATTTCCCAATTACACTTAAGAGAATTTCTCTCTTAACTCTCTACTCACTACAATATATTGTATTGTTTTTGGGATAGTTTCTACAAATAAAAGAGTGCATCTATTTATAGGGGTAAAGACCTCTTCTTGATGTCGTTGGTGACATCAAACTACCTCCTGTTGATGTCATGGGTGACATCAAAGGAGGAAGCTTCCTCCTAGCATTCATGCCAACTCTTTCCTCCAACTCTTCCAATTGGCATGCCATTGTTGACTATACCTAAACCAACATTTTCAGCATGCCATTGTAGACTAAACATAAACCAACATTTTCATGAAGTATGATTGGGTTTTAAAGAAAGTAACATCAGCAAACATAAGAAATCGATGAAGGTCAGGAGAATAACATCGATATCCCTTTTGCGTTCTCGAGTAACCCAGAAATATGCACTTAAGAGTACGAGGAGCTAACTTATCTTTTCCTGGAATAAGGTCATGAACAAAACACGTACTCCCAAAGACACGGGGTGGAAGAGAGAACAAAGGTAAGTGGGGAAATAGGACAGAGAATGGAACTTGATTTTGGATAGCTGAAGATGGCATACGATTAATAAGATAACAAGATGTAAGAACTGCATCCCCCCCAAAAACGCAGCGGGACATGAGATTGTATGAGTAGGGTACGAGCAGTTTCAATAAGATGTCTATTCTTTCTTTCAGCTACCCCATTTTGTTGGGATGTATACGGACAAGATGTTTGATGAATAATCCCATGGGAGTTCATAAATTGTTGAAACAGGGAAGACAAATACTCTAGGGCATTATCATTACGAAATGTGCAGATAGAAACCCCAATTTGATTTTGAATTTCAGCATGGAAGGTCTGGAAAATAGAAAACAACTCAGATCGGTTTTTCATAAAAAATATCCAAGTGCAGCTGGAATAGTCATTAATGAAACTGACAAAGTAGCGGAATCTTAAGGTAGAGCTAACCCGACTAGGACCCCAAACATCTGAATGGACTAAAGTAAACGGTGACTCTGCTCGATTGTCAAGACGCCGCGGGAAGTGAGAGCGGGTATGCTTACCGAGTTGACACGACTCACACTCTAGAGTGGATAAGTGAGATAAGCCAAGTATTATTTTCTGAAGTTTTGACAAACTGGGATGTCCTAACCGCTTATGTAATAAATCTGGTGAATCAGTAATGAGAGAAGTTATTGGAGGAAGACAAGATGCGAGTCCATGTGATTTTGCAAGGATAAGGTAATAAAGTCCATCTGATTTACGTTCGGTACCAATGATCTGCCATGTACTGCGTTCCTGTATAAAAACAAGGTCATCAAGAAATAGAACAACAGATTTAAGTGATTTGGCTAAGCGACTAACGACTATGAGATTAAAAGGACTATCAGGAACATAAAGAACTGAATCTAAAGGTAAGGAAGGAAGTGACTAGTTTGACCTATTGCAGTTGCCATGGCTTGAGACCGATTGGCCATTGTGACTGTTGGAAGAGATTCAGAATATGAGATACTAGTGAAAAGAGATTTGTTACCAGAAATATGATCAGATGCACCTGAATCAATGACTCAAGACTTAGAAGGTGGAGACTGGGAGACACCGGTTATGCTACTATTTGTTGAAATGACGGAGGTTAACCCTGAAGATGTCTGTTTACGTGCTTTGTACTGAAAGAACTCAATATAATCTGGTAAAGAAACCATCTGGATTGGATTTATTGCATTTAATCCAACGGATTGTGAGGCGAAGGCTTCAGGTATTAATTCCATTATAATATTGTGCCGGAAAGAAGCAGAAAATTGTTGAGATCACTGTTCACGTCGGAAAAATCACTGTAGCTCGCCGGAAATTCCAAAGTTGTCGGAATCTGTCGGAAATAGTACCAATAGACTCGGAATTGTTAGTAGAGCAGGCTCACCTGAAGAAGTTTTGCAAAAAAGTGGCCGGAAAAGGGCTCACGCGTCGGAAAAATCTCAAAGTGCTCGGAATTTTATTTTAACTGGATGTATAGGCTCGGAAAAACCAGGCGAAGACACTGTCCAAAAGAAAAATTTTGAAAATCTGGCTGGAACAGCCCTCACGCGCCGGCGCGTGGGACAGACGCGCCGCCGGCGGCAGAACTCCGGCGGGCGCGTGGGGGCGCGTGGAAGGGTTTTTTCAGGTGAAGTTTTCTGGGGTTTGGTCGGAATTCTCTCGCGAACCTTATGATGGTGTTGGATTTTCCACAACACTGATAAATAATTACTTTGATGTAAAAAGTCACTTAGGTCACCGGAAAATTGCACGGTGATGATGGATTTTTTCCCGGATGTCGTTGGAATGAAGCACAATGATAATTATCTCACAAATGCTCTGATACCATGTGAGAAAGCACGGGAGAAAATATATTATTGATGTATTAAGATAATGATACATTGAGCCCTATATATATATATACACACAACACATGTCCTACTCCTAATACATACGGGATTAGGGTTATATACTTCTATTTACACGATGAAACTAACACAGACGAAGAGATCCCCAAATAAAGCGGGGCCATCATGGGTATACGATGGCGTTCTATTATTTTTGGATAGAATAAAGATCTGAAAAGAGAGCTGGGGTACAACAAAGTTGTTTGGAGTGGGAATCGAAACTGCAACCTCACATTTCACAAGCTAT
The DNA here is from genome assembly GCA_032618575.1 of Nicotiana noctiflora. Lineage (NCBI taxonomy): Eukaryota > Viridiplantae > Streptophyta > Magnoliopsida > Solanales > Solanaceae > Nicotiana > Nicotiana noctiflora. The sequence goes on from JASVEL010003200.1 coordinate 335,101, forward strand.
AGCAATCCCAGCAATCGGAATGTTGTGACCAATGGTTCTCTTATTCTATCTAGTCATGTAGGTCCTATGGCTATATTGATCACCATAAAATCTTCGAGGTCCTATAGCTATATGATCCACTCTTAAATTTTATTTAATTTTAAGGTTATCGATTTGTCTGAAAGTTCTACCTATTTTAAGGTTATCGATTTGTCTGAAAGTTCTGCTAGGTAGACAAACTTTCAGGGTTTAGCGTCTTTTTTGCTGTAACAACTAACAAGTATTGCTGCAGGCTTTTGATAGATTTAAGCTATTTTGTGTTTACTGTGGCATCTTGCAGCTGCAGTAAAATTAGAAGCAAAGTTAAACTTTTGAAAATGCTTTAGCTCAAGGCTTGTGATGTTTTTTTCTGTTTTATTGATTATAACTTTGAGAAGTAAATCTTAACGACTGCATTTCTTGTTGCAGTACTACAAGAAGTACTTGGAAGTCCTGACATTGCCCTTATTGTTTATTACATTCAATATTCCCCAGGTAATCAACTATTTGATTGATTGATTCTTAAGTTTGATGTGCCATAAGATTTGTCCACTTTCATTTCATTCATTTGCAGTAAAATATGAACCTGGCATCTGATGTTTTCATTTTATTACGTTTAGCTTTATGGGCCAGTTTTAAGTGGAGGGGAGAAGGAAATTTATTTTGATTTTGAACTGTTTGGTTTGTGTCACGACCCAAACCAATGGGTTGTGACGGGCACCCAGTGCCTTATTCAACCGAGTACCAACGTAACGTTTTTTTCGTGTGATACTGTCATAGGTAAATGAACCAGAAAGGTTGTCATGAGATAACTATAATAAAGCATGAGGGAATACTCAATATAGGGTGACCCAACTTGATATACCGACTTATACATATGACATACGGCATGATCATTAATGTACTCAAAACATAGGCCGACAAGGCCATACAAGTATTCGTATGCATGACATCTGTCTACAAGCCCCTAAGAGTACATAAATATCATAAAGGTCGGGACACGGCTCCGCCATACCAATCAATACATGTCCAATCCTACTGACCAAATAAGCAACTCCGGAGCAACGGAGCATACCAACACCTTCCGCTGAGCTGATAGCCTACCTATAGGACTCTCAACCTGTCTCGGGGACCTGCGGGCATGAAACGTAGCGTACCCGGGCAAAAGGGACGTAAGTACAAATAAAGTACCAAGTATGTAAGGAATGAACATCAGTAAATGAAAGTCATGAGAGAAACATGGAGTAAAAGACTCGATATGTAAGTCTGAATAGCTCTATGAATCATTTAATATTTAAAATGTCATACATATACGTATAAATGTCATAGCATGCATAGATATATGTGTACATAACATCATCAAGCCTCTGAGGCATCCCATCATATCATCTCGGCCGTTGTGGGCAAAATCATCAACGTACACCAGTTAACTAGGTGGTGGTGTGTATATGACGCCATAACCTTTCCTCATACCCCATATACATATATATATGCGTATATAATGTCATCTGGTCATGGGTCAGTGTGCATGTATAACTGAATGCAATGCATAAGAAGTGAGTTAATAAGATTTCTCGGTATGTCATAAGATCAATATGTCTTTAATTAATATCATGAAATAAACTTTATCAACTTACGTATTTTCTAAGACCCATAAACAGTACACATGGGGAATCAAGAACATAGGCAGCGCTAGTACTTCTATGAATAGAATCATTTATGAATGTTGCGCATTTGTTCATTTTGTTTGTATCATATGTATCATGCCAAAAGGAAAGAAAGGATAACCTTAACATACCTGAACTGATTCTTTGACAATCCCACACGTAACGGTGGATCGAAGTAGGGAAAATTCATACAATATTCTTGAGAAAGATTGTATTGTGCTCTCTTAGAATTGCATCTCACGCTACTATTACATGATATAATCTCGTATAATTTTGCTGAAGCGCCCCTTCATTTCATTGTAGAGATGCAAGCCTCTTTCTTAAGTGATTTAGAGAGGATTTAACCTTAATTGGTGTAGGGCCCACATTATGATGTCTTGGCCACAAATCCTTTAAAAGTGCCACCTTGCTACATGGTGCAAGAGTCACAACTTTGGCTTGATTGAGACTCCATTTGCTGCCATGTTGGGGCTCTTTAAACTTATCCAAAGATCTTAATTAATTAGTTAATCTCCCACTAAAATCAATAATTACATAATTATTCACATAATTAAGAATTATCTGAAGTTACATTAAATACTATTCACTTATAACTGTGAGAATGCACGGGAAAAAATATTATTGATTAATATTGACAATGATACAATAAGCCATATATATATATATATATATATATATATATATATAATACATGTCCTACTCCTAATACCTATCAGATTAGGGTTATTTACTACTATTTAACTATCAAACTAACACTCCCTCTCAAGCTGGTGCATATAAATCATATGTACCGAGCTTGTTACATATATAACTAATACGAGGATCAGTAAGGGACTTAGTGAAAATATCAGCATGCTGATCATTCGATTTCACAAATTTTGTAGCAGTATCTCCCGAGAGTATCTTTTTTCTAACAAAGTGACAGTCAATATCGATGTGTTTAGTTCTCTCATGGAACACCAGATTTGACGCAATATGAAGAGCAGCTTGATTATCATACACAAGTCTCATCTGACTAATCTCGCCAAATTTCAACTCCTTGAGCAACTGTTTGATCCAAATTAGGTCACATGCCACCATAGTCATTACTCGATATTCTGCTTCTACACTAGACCGAGCAACCACATTTTGTTTCTTGCTCTTCCAAGACACCAAATTTTCTCCTACTAAGACACAATATCCAGACATAGAACGTCTATCAGAAGGTGATTCTGCCCAATCAGCATCTAAGTATCCAACGATCTGCTCATGGCCTCGATCCTCAAACAATAAGCCTTTACCTGGAGCTGATTTTATATATCGAAGAATGTGGACAAATGCATCCTAATGACTATCACAGGGAGAATCCATAAACTGACTCACAACACTCACAGGAAAGGAAATGTTTGGTCTAGTCACTGTGAGGTAATTTAATTTACCAACCAATCGCTTATATCTTGCAGGATTGCTAAGAGGATTCCCTTGTCTTGGCAGAAGTTTAGAATTCGGATCCATCGGAGTGTCAACTGGTCTACAATCTGTCATTCATGTCTCCTCAAGAATATCTAAGACATACTTCCGTTGTGAGATCACAATACCTAAGCTAAGCTAGACTGAGCGATCTCAATACCCAGAAAATACTTTAATCTGCCCAGATTCTTAGTCTGAAAGTGCTGGAAGAGATGTTGCTTCAACTTACTAATATCATCCTGGTCATTGCCGGTAATAACAATATCGTCAACATAAACGACCAAATAAATACAGAGATTTAGCAGAATGTCGATAAACTACAGAGTAATCAGCTTCATTACGAGTCATGTCAAACTCTTGAATAACTGTGTTGAACTTACCAAACCAGGCTCGAGGAGACTGCTTTAGACCATAGAGGGACCGGTGCAACCGACATACAAGGCCCCTAGACTCCCCCTGAGCAACAAAACCAGGTGGTTACTCCATGTAAACCTCATCCTCAAGGTCACCGTGAAGAAAAGCATTCTTAATGTCCAACTAATAGAGACGCCAATGGCGAACAACAACCATGGATAGAAAAGGCAGACTAATGCAATTTTAGCCACGGGAGAGAAAGTATCACTATAATTGAGTCCAAATATCTGAGTATATCCTTTGGCAACAAGACGAGCCTTAAGTCGATCAACCTAGCCATCTGGACCAACTTCGACAACATACACCCAATGACAACCAACAGTTGATTTGCCCAAAGGAAGAGGAATAAGCTCCCATGTATCACTCGTATATAAAACAGACATCTTGTCAATCATAGCTTGTCGTCATCCAGGATGAGACTGTGCTTCACGTGTAGACTTAGGGATGGAAGCAGAGGACAAAGATGACACAAATGCACAATGAGATGATGACATACGATGGTAACTTAAACCGACATAATGAGGATTATGATTAAGTGTGGACCGTATACCTTTTCGAAATGCAATCGGTTGATTAAGAGGAGACAAGTCCGCAGTATTAGCAGGGTCAGGTGCAGACGTGAATCAGGTGACCTTGATGCTGGAGCGGACGACGATGATAAGTCAGGAGTGGTGGAGCGGTGGAGCTGTAGAAGGTTGAACTGGACTAGGTAGTGGCACTGGAGCTATAGTTGGTGGAACTGGACTAGGTGGTGGAGCTGCAACTGGAACTGTAGGTGGTGGAGCTATGGAGGAAGATGAATGGGAGATAGGGACTGAATCTCCAAAAGAAGGAACTGGTAGCTCCTCAGAAATATCTAAGTGATTAACTGGGCTTGTGAAGTATGATTGAGTTTCAAAGAAGGTAACATCAGCAGACATAAGAAATCGTTGAAGGTCAGAAGAATAACATCGATATCCCTTTTGCGTTCTCGAGTAACCAAGAATTATGCACGTAAGAGCACGAGGAGCTAACTTATCTTTTCCTGGAGTAAGGTCATGAACAAAGCACGTACTCTCAAAGACACAGAGTGGAAAAGAGAACAAAGGTTAATGGGGAAACAGGATAGAGAATGGAACTTGATTTTGGATAGCTGAAGATGGCATAAAATTAATAAGATAACAAGATGTAAGAACTGCATCCCCCCAAAAACGCAGCGGAACATGAGATTGTATGAGTATGGTACGAGCAATTTCAATAAGATGTCAGCTACCCCATTTTGTTGGGATGTGTACGGACAAGATGTTTGATGAATAATCCCATGGGAGTTCAAAAACTGCTGAAATGGGGAACACAAATACTCTATGGCATTATCACAACGAAATGTGCGGATAGAAACCTGAAATTGATTTTGAATTTCAGCGTGGAGCGTGGAAGGTCTGAAAAATAAAAAACAACTCAAATTAATTTTTCATCAAAAATATTCAAGTGCATCGGGAATATTCATCAATGATACTGACAAAGTAGCGGAATCCCAAGTTCTCCCTACTACGACCCCAAACATCTGGATGGACTAAAGTAAAAGGTGACTCTGCTCTATTATATAGACACGGGAAATGGGAGTGGGTATGCTTACCGAGCTGACATGACTCACCCTTTAGAGTAGACAACTGAGATAAGCCAGGCACCATTTTCTGAAGTTTTGACAAACTGGTGAATCAGTAACAGGACAAGTTATTGGAGGAAGACAAGATGCGAGTCCATGCGATTTTGCAAGGATTAGGTAATAAAGTCCATCTGATTCATGTCTGGTACCAATGATCCGCCCTGTACTGCGTTCCTGTATAAAAACAAGGTCATCAAGAAATAAAATAGCAGATTTAAGATGTTTGATGAATAATCCCATTGGAGTTCAGAAACTGCTGAAATGGGGAACACAAATACTCTATGGCATTGTCACTACGAAATGTGCGGATAGAAACCCCAAATTGATTTTGAATTTCAGCATGGAAGGTCTGAAAAATAAAAAACAACTCAAATTGATTTTTCATCAAAAATATCCAAGTGCACCTGGAATATTCATCAATGAAACTGACAAAGTAGCGGAATCCCAAGGTAGAACTGACCCTACTACGACCCTAAACATCTGAATGGACTAAAGTAAAATGTGACTCTGCTTGATTATAAAGACGCGGGAAATGAGAGTGTTACCGAGCTGACATGACTCACCCTCTAGAGTGGACAAGTGAGATAAGCCAGGTACCATTTTCTGAAGTTTTGGCAAACTGGGATGTCCTAACTGTTTATGTAATAAATATGGTGAATCAGTAACGGGACAAGTTATTGGAGGAAGACAAGATGCGAGTCCATGTGATTTTGCAAGGATAAGGTAATAAAGTCCATCTGATTCATGTCTGGTACCAATGATCCGCCCCGTACTGCATTCCTGTATAAAAACAAGGTTATCAAGAAATAAAACAGTAGATTTAAGTGATTTGGCTAAGCGACTAACGACTATGAGATTAAAAGGACTACCAAGAATATAAAGAACTGAGTCTAAAGGTAAGGAAGGAAGTGGACTTGCTTGACCTGGCTTGAGACTCATTGGCCATTGTGGCTGTTGGGAGAGATTGAGAATTTGAAATACTAGTGAAGAGAGATTTGTTACTAGAAATATGATCAGATGCACCTGAATCAATGACCCAAGACTCAGAAGGTGAAGATTGGGAGACGCAAGCCATGCTACTATTTGTTGGAACAACGGAGGCTAATCCTGAAGATGTCTGTTTACGTGCTTTATACTGAAGGAACTCAATATAGTCCGTTAAAGAAATCATCTGGATTGGATTAAATGCACTGGATCCAGCGAATTGTGAGTTTAAGGCTTCTAATAAGAATGGCATTATAATGTTCACACTGGAAAAGAAAATCAGAAAATTGTCTGGAAATCACTGTTACTGTTCACCCAAAACACTGTAGCTCGCCGGGAAATAAAAAAAGTCGTCGGAATCTGATGTAAACTTGATGGTAGGCTCGGTAAAGCAGGCTGTCCTGAAGAAGGTCGGCCAAAAAATGGCCGGAAACAGGCACATGGGCCGGTGCGTGGGACAGACGTGCCGGCATATACCCTCCTTTGACCGGCCTGTGAGGGCGCGTAGGGTGGATTTTCCGGAGATTTTTTCTGGGGTTTGGTCGCCTCTGTCTTAGGGGCGTTGTGGTGGTGTTGGATTTTGAACAACGCCAAGGAAAAATGATTTTGTTGCGGATAGCCTCCTAGGTCGTCAGAAAATTGCACGTTAACGAGGTCGTTCTTCCCGGAAGTCGTTGGAATGATGCACATCGATAAATTTCACTATTGCTCTGATACCATGTCAGAATGCACGGGAGAAAATATTATTGATTAATATTGACAATGATACAATAAGCCCGATATATATATATATATATATATATATATATATATATATATATATATATATATATATATATATATATATAGGATTAGGGTTATTTACTACTATTTAACTATCAGCTAACAATAACATACTTTACACGCCTTACTATCTTGGTCAAGTGGTACCTCGGATTGTATTTTATCTCAAAATGTCAAACTTCGACGAAACTCATTTATATATATATATATATAGGATTAGGGTTATTTACTACTATTTAACTATCAGCTAACAATAACATACTTTACACGCCTTACTATCTTGGTCAAGTGGTACCTCGGATTGTATTTTATCTCAAAATGTCAAACTTCGACGAAACTCATTTTCTTCGATTCGCTTAGTCTCTAACCTTCACGAATTTACTTATCACCTGTTATAATTAGCATAAATGCTTATAACCTCAAAAATAATCTCATTTCCCAGTCTATGTCGATTAACTTACGACGAAACTTTAACGTACGAAAATGCCGATGTAACATCTCATTTCCGAGCTTTCATCAATTTACTTGTGGCGTACGTTCACGTACGAAAACATGGGGTGCAACAGGTTGGTTTTCCCTAGAATCTTTTTTTTTGGGTCCAGTTGATTTATTGATCTTTGCAATAGCTGAAATCGTTGTTTTCTTAAGAGGTTGTTAATGGAGGTACAGTTAAACTTTTGCCTCCGTTCTTCATGACCCTCTCTGATCATAGAAATATTTCCTCCATATAGGGCAAAAGGGGCTTATCATATTGTAAATATACTGATATCTGCTTTGAATCTGAATATCTCTACCTGTGTTTTAACAACTAATTGATGGTAAGGAGTAACTCATCGTGTCAGAGCTTTGAGTTGGAATTGTCGGGATGTACTTGCTTTTCTTGGTAGTCTGCATCATGTCTAGTTTGGAGATGTCTCCTAAGGCTTTCTTTGTTGGGAAAGACACGAAGAGATTGTTGTCATTGTAAATGCAGCTTTATGAGCCAATCTGTTGCGTTTGTTGAAGTAAACAGATGGAACCATATCATAGTTGGGTAGATTGAACATAGTATTTTATGGATTGTTTTTGTTGATAGGTTTAGTTTCTCTTGCAAATCATTGTTCTATGGTTAATACCTTCAGAGATGGACTGTACTAGGAATATAGATGCAATTAATGCAATTGATATTTTGGTACACAAGTGGCACATCTAATGGTCATTTGGAATTGGTGAAAGCTGATGCTGTGGGATGTCATGAACTGCCAAATGAGTAATGACCTGACGACTCCTTAATAGTACAATATAATGTCTTACAGGAGGGGAAGCCCGTATGGAGTTTTGGGTGATGGAGAGAGCAACTTGATTTAGTTTCTCTATGTGATACTGGAGACTTATGCGAAAGAATGGCAGCTGTGGGTGGGCTGATCACTTAAAAATAGATATTAGTGTTGATAAGTCCCTTACATTTACTATTCCAATTTTTTAAATTGTGGTGTTGAGTTGGAAGAGGGTGTTGCAAAGGTGAAATAAGTTTCATTACCTTTCTGACTCATTCATTTGCCCTTCTATCTTGATATGCCTGATAAAGGATCATGTGCATGAAATGAAGTTTCTTTCATTTGTCAATTTTTCAGGGGAGTTCAGTCTATTGGCTTACCAATAGTTCGATGACCGTTGTTCAGGTATCTCTTCTGAAGTATCCGTCCCTGAATGTTCCTCGTCTCAATTTTATTTCCTTGGTGACTGGGCATGCAGATAAATGCAAATGTTCTCAGTTGTCTTTAAGGTTTGGTAACTTCTTGTGCTGGACTCCAAGAGCTTTACTTGCACAAAAGGCATTAAGTTTCGAACTCGCATGATCCATGTGGAGTGCAGGGACTTCTTATCCTTTACTTTTCCTGGATACGTGGAAAGAAAGCATGATAGATAAACTGCTAGATTATGAAGATGTTAACTTTCTTCAAACTTCCCTTGGAAAATGCCTATGAGCTCCTCGTTTTCTCGCTTTTGCTCCCTCTAACAGTGCTGTCTAGCAGAATGTACATACCAGTTGTCTTTTAAGTTTGTATTCTTTTCCTGGTCCACTTGTTGCCATTGAAAATGCGCTTCTTAAGATTGCACTTTCTACATCTTCATGAAAATCAATGAATGTGGTGAACTCATTGCCTTTTTATGGGCAGCAACTATTGCTAAAGCATCCAGATGTTCGCAAGAAACTGGGGCTACCTCATAAGGATCCTCAGTCAGTGACTGCGCATCAGAAAGAGTTAGCTAATCCTGAAGAAATCAAAATAGAACCATCAAAAAAGCAGCGGAAAGTATCTGTCCAGAACCTATCACCTCATGAATTGGTTAATGTTAGTAACTATTTTCTTTTCCTGTTATTGACATGAAATGTTGAATAGTTCTTCTTGCTGTCTAAATTTTTGTTGGTGAAACTTCATCAGCTTTCAATCAAATTCTTAGCAGGAGGTCGTAAAGATGAAGCTATGTCCTTTCTTAGGTAGGTCTCTCACAAAATAAAAGCAATCCTCACCTGCTCATTTATTTTCTTTCTTCACTGTAGCATCTCCCATTTTTATGTATGTCTTTCAGACTTGCTCTTGCAAAGGATCCCGAGTTTGTTCGAGCTTTGCTTGTTATTGGCCAGTCACTTTTGCAAGATGGTTCCTTACCAGAAGCTACTGAATACTTGGAACGTGCTATTGCTGAGGTTCGAATCTGACATGTCCTGCATTTCAATTTGAGTTTACTGATCTTTTTGAGTGAAGAAACTTCAGTTTGCTTTTGTGGACTAAGAATTTTCCATGGAATGGTGACTAAATTCTGTTAAAAGTCATATCTGTTTGTCTATATCTGGTAACCTTCTAAAGTTTATGTAGTATTAGGGGCGGGCGTTCGGACAGTTCGGATTAAATATAGAATTTCGGTTTGGATTTTCGGTTTTCAGATTGAAGAAATGACAATCCAAATCCAATCCAAATAAGCTCGGATTTGATTGGATTTTTTAAGTTCGGTTTCGGATTATTCAGGTAGGATATTTTGGATTTTCGGTCTTGAGCTTATAAGTTGACATGTTTCTTCTTTTTACAAAATGAATATCCAAATGAAGTACTCATATTAAATTGCCTGAAAAGTTAATCGTTCTCACCGCAATCATCCAAATAAAGTATTCGAGTAATGAAATTACTATCAAGAAAATGCGGCAGAGACGGTAATACGGTCGATAAAATTTAGTAATAGTAAAACCATGTCCAAATAGAAAGTATTCTGACAGTAACTTAGTAATTTATATTGCATATATGAAATAATATCTAATGGATATGGTATTTAACTTATTATTATTGACATATAGATAATGGACTAAATATAAAATATAAAATATTCGGATATCCAAAAATCCGAAGTACCAAATCCTACCTCCAATCCGAAATCCAAAAAATTTAAAAATTAAATCCATAATCCAAAAATCCAAACCAAAAATCTAAGAAGTTTGGATTTTGGGTTTGCCCAAACTATGCCCACCCCTATGTAGTATGCAGTATACTCTACAGCAGACCTTGATCTGGCTGCTAGAATCCAGCAAACTTAATTTGTTGCTAACCATAGTCTATTTATGCAAGTTCAGCTTCAGCTAAAGGAGAATCCGATGGACATTGAGGATGTTGATCTCCTGATTCTATCATCTCAATGGGCAGGTGTTGCCTGTATACGGCAGGTAATGGGTTTTTAAGAAATTGGCTTGATGGTTGACCTAATAGACTTAACATGACAACGAGAATTCTTTTTTTATTATAAGTAGTTTAATCAAAAGAACTCTAGTACAGATAATTGAGTACCTTGCACTATTTACATGATTCTGTGACATGGCACAGTGGTGGTGATAGAGAAACAATGTATGTAGGGGGTGTTTACCTTTCTCTGGTTTTAGTGGTTGAGTTATTGAAACTCTATTGTGGGATATTTTCAGCCTAGAGAAGGCTCCTAATACAAGATTTCCCTTTCCTTTTTTTTTCCTGGTCCTGTATATGCTAGAATTTTTATCTTAGTTCTCTTTCCTATTCAAATGTTTTGTGAAATTCCTGTCTGTTTCATCTGCAGTATGTTCCAAGAATATTTAGCTTGTTTTTGTCAATTATCTTTCTTTGTATTTAATGTTCTTATAAATCTAAATAACATTAATGATTCAATCCCTCAACTTCCTTTCTTACAATATGTTTTATTTTTGAAGACTCTAAACTGCCCTTTGGCCTGCTGATTGCTGCTCTCCTATGTAATGACAGTGAAGAATCAACCCGACTTACCCCAATTCCTAGCTGCTCTCCCCCCTCTCCCTTCAATGATCTGAACAAACTGATTATGATAGCAACACGATAGGGGATTCAAGATTTACTAAAGAAAAACAAGAAACATGCGGAAGCTTAAAGAAAATAAAGAAACGAAAAAGGCAGAAATTAAAGATAGATTGAATTCAAGAAAGAGTTTCTTGAATTCAAGAAGTCTATTCTTGAAGTTGAATCCTAACAATAACAATTAGTTAACAAAAAACTAATCGCCTTTGGTAGAGAATTAAAAACAATAAATAGATTGTGAAACTCGATCCTTTAGAATAACAAGAACAACAATAAGCCTAAACTTATCACCTTTCTTGAATACCTAGAAGTGATCTAAGATTTCGAAAAAGATTTAATCTTACCACTTTAAGTTGAGTCTTGAAGGTGGAAGAATAAATCCAAAAGTAACCACACACAAGAGTGCAAGAAAAATCTCACATTTTTTATTGATAATAATCTGAATAATCTACCTAAAACAAAAAAGATACCCCTTTATATAAAGGGGGTCACGAAATTGTACTTAAAAATAAGGAAATAAAGTCCTAAACTACTTTGGACAACAAGTCCAACTAACCTAGGAAAAGGTAAAACTCTAGGAAACAAAAACCAAGTCAATCTTGGAAAGTAATTCTACCAATCTTAGGAAACGTAAAATATTAAACTTAACTAACTAGGAAAGCAATAAATATAGTCCCATAATATATGGAAATAAGTCCCAAACTAATCTTGGATAGAATTTTGAAAACCTTGAAAATCTTGAAGGAAATTTGCAAGCAACTTGGCACCAACTTGCACTCAACATCTAACACGCCTATTATACCTTTCTTCGACATCAAGTAAGTCCTTTTTATACTATTAAAAACGTGGTTTATGTAGGACTTCATGAGCTGCAAGTTTGGGCATATTTTAGGTGCGAAATTGGTCCAATGACCTTGTTTTGCAACTTTTTAACTTGAGATCTTATTAAAGGCCCTCTTTGCGATTTCAAAGCTTTATACTTGTCCTTGAATAGATTTGAGCTTCCTAGGATGCTATCATTCCCCTCTTCTTGAAGAAAATTCGTCCTCGAATTTCGACCTTACAAGAAAACAAAAACAGGCACTAGAAAATGGCATCCACTAAAAAATGGTAAAAATAAAACATGATAATGACCATGTGTCCACTTAACCCAATTAAGCCTAATAGGTGTAAATACTCCTTTATACAGCATATGGACATCATCATCCCAATAAAATTTATACCTACTTAGATTTATCCCATAAATACCTCTCTTAAGGTAGTCAAAAAATGTGCATGACAATGAAATTACAAAAGATTGATCATGTGTCCATTCAAAACAAGTATCTCTGCTGCATGTATCAAATAAGACACATTTATGATATAGCCAAGTATCAATTACAAATTTCATGGATTCTTCAACATATAAGTTATTCAAAGAAGCACATAAATCCTCAAGAAGGTTAAAAGAACCCATAATTCCCAAAATAAAAGTTTCAATACATTCAAACTCATCATTATAACTTTCCCTAATAATATTCGCAACATCAATGGATTTTAAATAATTATTCAAGCTATTACACAAAGAGCCATGCATAGGTTTATGTAAGAGTACTTGATCACAAGCGTCACAATAATCATGCATATCCTCTTTACTAGTAGCAAACACTTGTACAAGCTCACGGTCAACATGGCTTAAAGAATAACTCTCTAGCCATTTATCATATGAAAGCTCACTAGACACTTGAATAAGAGAAGAAGAAATATTTATATCATTCGCAAGCCTCGTTCTACCAAGTTGGAATTTATAATCATCCACGTCGAACTCAATTTAAAAAAAAAAGCAAATTACTCTTGCACTTGAACTTAGATATTACTATTAATGACTTGATATGCATCAAAAGACCATCATCCATAAATATTATAAAGTCATCAACATAAGAAATTAGAGTATAGTTCTATTACCTTCAAACATACCTTAGGTGTCCTAGAAAGGCCAAGAATTCGAATAAACCAATTATACATACCATACTTGGACTATTTTACCAGTGGAACATCATCACTTTGTATTCTTTTATGCAATGGCTCCAACTTAGCAACACTTTTAGGCAACTCCATGTTATAAACATGTAAATAGGGATCAAAATAGTCAAAGGCTCAACAACAAATAAATGAATCAAGCTTTTATCTTTCACCATCCAACAAGAATTCATTTTGCCTAATTTATGTTGGACTCCAATAGGATCCTTTGCTGCCATCACTCTCGCCTCACCTATCCTTTTAGAAGGTCTTTCAACATGTGGCTGCACAAAAACACAAGAACTAAAAAGAAAGAGTTAATGGGTTAGGAAGTAAAGAACATATTTTCTTACTTGCACTCTCTTTGGCTTTTACCTCAAGACTAACTTTTTCATCGCCCTTAGCCTCTTTTCTCTCACTAAAGTTTTCTTCTTTTTCATCACTCAAACCATCTTTCTCTCTCTACCTCAAAGCCTTTTTCTATCTTATGGCCTTCTCTCTTTTCTTTCCTCTCAAACTCACTCTTTTCCTTACTTGACATCACACTCTTTTTACTCAACACAACCTCTCATTTTTCCTCTCTTGGGATGTCAACATGCATTCCCTTACTCCTCTCATTCTTTTCTCTCTCATATTTTTTCATATTCTCTTTAATTAGAATGTTTCTTCTACTTGGGCATTCATAAGCCTTATGCTCTCTCCTTTGACACTTGAGACATTGAATAGAAGAAGTAGAAGTAGAAGTAGAAGTCTTAGGCATAAAAGGCTTAGCCCCATCCTTGGATTCCAATTTGTTCTCGCCCTTGTCTTTATGTATATTAAGAGTAGGTGTCTCCTCATATTTCGGCCATTGCTTCTTTGGAATAATAGTTGGCCGGCTTCTCCATGAGCTAGATTGCTGTCTTCTTTTGTTTTGTCTTTCTACCTTTACGGCTAATTCAACTAAACTCATCTAAAGTTACATATATCCTTATTTAAACCATTCAAAAACCTAGCCATTGTAGCTTCCCCTTCCTCCATACAATTAGCTTGGATCATAACCATATCGATAGCCTTAAAGTACTCATCTACGGACAAGGACCCTTGCCTCAAAGTTTGAAGACGTTGTAGATCTCTTTGAAAGTGTGATGGCACAAATCTCTTCCTCATTAACCTCTTCATCTCAGCCCATGTAGCAACGAGTGCTTGTCCTTCTTGCAATCTGTCCCTAGAAAGCTTTTTCCACCAGATTGCAGCATAGTCAGAAAACTCAACATCAGCAATTTTAACCTTCTTACCCTCCGAATAGTTGTGGCAGTCAAATATGGCTTCCACTTTTCTCTCCCAATTAAGATACAAGTCTGGATCTCTTGTTCCCTTGAAAGATGGCATCGTCAATACTACTTATACTATCATCCTCAAGTCTTCCCCCTTCATTTACAGTAGGGGCGGGTACATTTCTCCTAGCTTGGGGTCTAGCATTATTTCCCATCCTAAGTTCAGCTATTGTAATATTTTGCTCAGCAATGGTGTCCCTCATCTCTTGGAATTGCAAATTTCACCTTTCAAATTGTCGAAATTATTCCTTCCTTTAATTTCGGCTTCTTGAATAATTCTTTGTTCTTCATCACTACCAGTATGATACATCTTGAGCGAAATATATATCTCTCACTTTTGTTGTTCCCTTTTTTTTCACTCAATGCAACCCTTGGTCGTTAATCTTTAGATTTATTAATAAATCTTACTAGTCACAACCCTTTAGTGATAAGAATTTAGAGTGAGAAAAAGAAAAGGAAAGTGGAAGACCAAACCTAGAAAGAATAGAAATTGGTTAGTAGAAAAAAAAAAGGAAAGAATTTAAGAAACCCAAAACCCACAATAATAATGAAAGAAGTTTTCTTAATCTTCAAGAACTAGCATACCCTCTTCTTGTTTCCTTTCTTGACTTGTAAACCAAATAATACTTGAATTATGAAAGTAATAATGAACCAGAACACTTTTTGGGGCTGAATTTTGTTTTGTTTTTTTGGGTCTTTTTTTTTGTTTTTTGTTTTTTCAAGAACCTTCCAAGATTATCAAGATTGAAATCTTGATTAGCCTAAGCTCTGATACCACTTGATAGCAACACGATAGGGGATTCAAGATTTACTAAAGAAAACAAGAAACATGCGAAAGCTTAAAGAAAATAAAGAAACGAAAAATGCAGAAATTAAAGATAGATTGAATTCAAGAAAGAGTTTCTTGAATTCAAGAAGTCTATTCTTGAAGTAGAATCCTAACAACAACAATTAGCTAACAAAGAACTAATCGCCTTTGATAGAGAATTAAAAACAAGAAATAGATTCTGAAACCCGACCCTTTAGAATAACAAGAACAACAATAAGCCTAAACTTATCACCTTTCTTGAATACCTAGAAGTGATCTAAGATTTCGAAAAGAGTTTAATCTTATCACCTTAAGTTGAGTCTTGAAGGTTGAAGAATAAATCCAAGAGTAACCACACACAAAGTGCAAGAAAAATCTCATAATTTTTATTGATAATAAGCTGAATAATCTACCTAAAAACAAAGAATATACCCCTTTATATAGAGGGGGTCACGAAATTGTACTTAAAAATAAGGAAATAAAGTCCTAAACTACTTTGGACAACAAGTCCAACTAACTTAGGAAAAGGTAAAACTCTAGGAAACAAAGAGTCAATCTTGGAAAGTAATTCTACCAATCTTAGGAAAAGTAAAATATTAAACTTAACTAACTAGGAAAGCAATAAATATAGTCCCGTAATATATGGAAATAAGTCCCAAACCAATCTCGGATAGAATCTTGAAAATTTTGGAAATCTTGAAGGAAATTTGCAAGCAACTTGGCACCAACTTGCATTCAACATCTAGCACGCCTATTATACCTTTCTTGGACATCAAGTAAGTCCTTTCTATACTATTAAAACGTGGTTTTATGTAGGACTTCATGGGCTGCAAGTTTGGGCACATTTTAGGTGCGAAATTGGTCCAATGACCTTGTTTTGCAACTTTTTAACTTGAGATTTTATTAAAGGCCCTCTTTGCGATTCCAAAGCTTCATACTTGTCCTAGATTTGAGCTTCCTTAGGATGCTATCAGATTACCCCTCTCTATATCTCTGCCTTATCCTTCATTGAAAGAAACCCTAGGCATTGCATATTCTCTCGCTTTACTGTTATTTGCCGTCAAAACTAGCTATAACCTCACTCTTTATTTTCCTCATTCCGCTCTTTGGACTTGAATTGAGATTAAATGAAACAAATAATATGAAGGTGGATAGATTGTCGGCTGATTGCTCAGTGCCTGGAGTCAGTGTGGATGGTAGGCGAGTCAGCTATAAGAATGCTGACACCTCCAGAATGGTGCTGCTGACACCTCCAGAATGGTGCTCAATGTAGTCTTCAATCTTTAGTCTTTTCGTGTCTCTTTTTTCGGGATCTTTATATAAGTATTGTAGACAGAGTTTTGTTTCCTCTATGTTTGATGACTATTGCTCTCTCACCACTATGTAAGCGCAACTTCTATTTCATTCTGTTGTTTTGAGCTTGACTTGCCATATTTTGGGGTTTATAGTCAAAGTCAGATCTGTCTCAAACCAAAACAGCTTGTTTATGAAGACGTCTTGGGAGTAGGTTTCTCAGAGTGATATTGCACCTTTGTTTTTTCTTTCAGGGTAAGATGGGAGAGGGACTTGTACACCTGGAACGAATAGCTAGTATAAAAGAGCCAGAGGACCCAAAGAGCAAGGCTCACTACTATGACGGATTAGTACTGCTGTCAAGGTAAAGGTTTTCCTTTAATCCTTGACCCGTGATTTGTCATCTCCAATTAGTTCCACCTAGAAAAGCAAGGTCTAAAAGACCTCGTGTTTATTCCAATTCTACAATTGATTAAACTGGTACATAATGTTTTTACAGTGCGTTGGTCAATGTTGGTCGCAAGAACGATGCAATTAAGCATCTGCAAATGGCTACTGCTTATGATGAGTCTTACAGGGAACTTCTGCAACAATGCGAAAATGAAGAGGATGATATCACTGATGACCTTGTCAATAGCAGAAGAGCAGATTACTAAGCTTTGTGAGCGCATTTTGCCTTCCTGTTTCTCATTGGCTTGTCTTATTGTTATTTAATTGTATCATCATAGTGAATAATTGCCGCTGTAAAACTTTGTAGGCACCATTCTTTTTGCTGAATTTTTTTGATAGGCCAATGATGTTAATAAGGTTTCCGTAGAATCCAGGTCTTAAATCGATCGAGGCATCTACAGAATCTGTACAAAATGATTTTGATAGAGATCAGTTCTTTTTCTCCTTGAGATACCATGAGGATTGTTGTTTTTTAGATCAGTTTTGTTTGGATGATTGTTAATTATTATATTGTATCATATTGTTACTTTAAATATAATGTTTGTTTGATTGTTACTTATTTTTTTTATCATATTGTATTGTTAAATCCGTCAACGACGAAAAATGTCACTTTATGGAACGACAGATTTGGTGTGGTGGCGTCGTTACCTTACTTTTTTCTTTCATCTTGCTCTTCCTTATTATTAAATAATCATATTTATTATTTATCCTACTGTTTTATACAATATTTTTACTATGTATCCTATTTTTCGTAGTAATGTTGCAAGTTTATTCTTCTTATTGTTAGTGCGTGACATCATGAAGACAACAAATGATACAATTTATCTAAACGTTGTATTAATCAAATAATACAGCACAATGCGGTACAATAGAATATACGTAATACATTTTGAACGATATGTAACAACAATACAGTACAATACATGTCACGACCTAATTTCAATACCCGGTCGTGACGACGCCTATCATGAATACAAGGCAAGCTAACAAAACAACACAGACTTATTATTAATTCATAACTTTCAATGAACCAAAAAATATGAATTATCTATATATAATTAAAAGTAAGGGATAAAAGCTTCTGAAGAAGCCAAATGGCAAAATAATATAACGCCACATGTCACATTAAGACAAGACTCCTACATATTAGGAAGCACACAAAAATGGAAATATAATTTAACTTTTACAGTGATAGTAAAGACAGGTTTTTTAGTCAAAAGTATCATCCGTATTCAATTTTTTCAAAATCGTTCCCAAAATAAGTGAAAATTTATGGAAAAATATATGAAAGTGTTCAGTTTACAAAAATCAGGGATATTTTATTTTATTTTCTTTCGAAACCATTCAGTTCTTTAAATTTAAAGTCATATGTAGTCTTCTCTTTTTTTAATTTAAAATCTTTTCAAATCATTATTGAACGTGCCTTGAGAACCTAAATCGTTCAAACTTTCTTTTTTAAATAAAGAATTTATTTTATATTTGTATTAATTATTCTTAAAGGAAATAACAGTTTTATAAACTGAAAATAATTGAACGTGGGGTACATTTTACTCCAAAAAAATAGGTTCCATTAACCCTAAATGTCTCTGCAACTGTCAAACTCACGATGTAGTCTACTTCCTACCAACTTCTCCTAAAACCGTATGCAATTATATCTCTTCCTTACGTACAGTTGCTTCATTTTTATGGTGTAAATTTTCTACGAAGATTTCAACATAACATACGGAATAGTTAAAAAATGGCCGCTAAGTTTGATTTCATCAACGATATAACCATTTAAAGATGCAATGAAAGTTGAAAGTTCGGGTTGTCCGTATGTAGGAAAAATCGGATCATTTTAATCTTGGCTCTATATTCTCGACTGAATTGATTCTACAAGATGAAAAAGTATTTTTTATATTTTATTGCGTTGCAAATCCTTTTTGCTGTTTGAACTTTAAATATGAAGATACATAAATGTGTTCTAATCTCATATTGTGATATTCAATATAGTGTATTTTTATGCTTTTCCACATTATCATATAAATATTTTGTTTAATTGCAAATCTAAATCAAGTGTAGTTGCAATGGTGTGCTTCCTAATCCGTATAACTGTGCGTTGTGTCTAAGTCATCCTGTTAACTAAATTGATAAGATGGCATCCAAATAAGATTTGCAGCAAACATTTTTTAACTGACCCTTGAAAACACATTGTAACACTGGAAATACAGTATCCATTTACCAATGTACAACAATTGTAAAAATTTGGAAAATGCACAATTACGTTGTTATAAAAAGAAAAGTGGAAAAACGCATACCCCGAAAACTACCAAATGAAAAAGAAAAAGTTAATGCGATAAATAGAGCAAATGAATATAATTTTAATTATTTTTGAATTGATTTCGGTTTTTTATTGTGCTTGAAGTTTAAAACTAAATATAAGCATATGAGGCCTGTACTTTATATTCATCATGAAGTTGTGTACTTTATGATTCTTATCGAAAAAGTTAATATAATTGTTATTTTGTACTATTTGTACATTATGATAATAATTTATTTTCACCAAGTGTTTACTACATACCAAGAGGATTCCTTATATAAAGGAAGAAAGTTTCATATTAAATACATTGTATGTGATTGCACATGCACTTTATATATATATATATATATATATATATATATATATATATATATATATATATATATATATATATATATATATATATATATATATATATATATATATATATATATATATATATATATATAGGAATTCAAAGATGGAGTACAGCGCCGCGAACGCTGACTCACCTTGCTCAACTACCATAATAAGGCCTTCCTGCTAATCACCCGCTACCGGGTGAACAATACCTGCAACTGCACGCGAGGTGCATAGAGTAAAGTGAGTACTTCCAACTCAGTGGTAATAAGAGTAAATAATGCTGAGAGGAAAGAAATCACGTAATAGCACTACATTATGCAATAAAGTACAGTACCATCCTTTTTAGAAACAGTAATTACATGAAAATCCTTATAAAATATCTGGCTCAGTTTAAACCTATTTTGAAATCATCCCTTTCTTTCCTTATTAACAGTTAAGCATCTGAATATGGTATCAAGTAGTGCAATCCGCACACAAATCAGTCCATCGAGCACAACACTCCTTTAGCAATTTACACCAGGGTTTCTGGTCAACAAGGCAAGTAATACATGCATGCCAATAATATATATGAGTGCTAAATATCATGTCACGTAGTACAAATAGAGACCAATGCATGAATGCAATGCAATGCATATGACGGTACACTCCGGTACCTACTGCGGCGTGTAGCCCGATCTATTTAACGTCGACGACGCTCACTGGGGGTGTGTACAGACTCTGGAGGGGCTCCTACAGCCCAAGTGCAATATCTTGGTCAGTCATTGTAACCTGACAGGTCAGCCATTGTTACCTGACCAATTTATATCATATAGTGTCGTTGTTACCACTGTTCCAAATATATATTACAATGTCATTGTTACCACTGTATCAAGCATAACATACAGTGTCATTGTTACCACTATTTCAAGTATATATACAGTGTCATTGTTACCAATGTTTCAAGTAGTTTCCAGCCCGGAAAAAATTTAATGTCATTCGAGTTTTCAAAACTTAAAAGTATGGCTAAGGTTGCAAAATAGTATTTAAAACCTTGGACTGAATCCAAATGATGTGCAAGATATGCTAAAACAGAAATCTCAATCCCCAAAGGATTCACATAGTTGGAATGAAGCCCAAACATGGCAATCAGCCCAAATTATAATGATAACAAGTAGTTTCAGTCAAGTACACAGTAAAATCAACAATCGGGACGGACCAAGTCACAATCCCCTACGGTGCTCTACCCCACGCTCATACCTAACGTGCAAGTCACCTCAATACATCACTATGATGTGTGCAAATTCGGGGTTTCAAACCCTGAGGACATCATTTACAAGTATTACCCACCTTGAACAGGCGAAAATTCTAGCCCTCGATGCCTTTTCCTCTCAAACTGGCCTCCACGTGCATCAAATCTATCAGAAATCAGGACAAATATATCATAATATGCTAATTGGACAACACCCAATCGAAAACAATCAAAATATAACAAAAATCTCGAAACTAGCAATACCCGAGCCCCGGGCCCGCTTCTCAAAAAATTACGAAATTCACATTTCCGAAATCCTCGTCTCGCCACGAGTCCGCACATATAAAATTCATCAAAATCGGAGTTCAAATGCCCCTACAAATTCCAACTTTTCCATTCCAAAAACCAAGCCCTAGTTTTTTCAATTTTTACCAAATTTCAGAGATTTCAAGGATGAATCTTCGATAAATCATGTATTTAACTCATAAAACTTACCTCCAATCGTTTTTCAGTCGAAACCCTCTTTATTCCTTGCCAAAAGCTCTCATCTTGCTAAAAAATGGTGGAAAATGAACCCAAGTCGCGGATGAAATATTATAAAAACAAGTCTGCCCAGGCATATATTTACTCTATGCGAACGCAATCCAAGACCCACGCGTTCGCGATGAACAAATTACATTGACCCCAATTAACGTTATGCAAATGTAGCCACTAGCCCACGAACGCGAAGTTCCAAAATCTCAACCTACGCGAACACACCCCTCTAGCCGCGATCGCGGTGAGTAATTACTCATGGCCTCACCTTCCTTCTACGGGAAAGCGCACACGCACCGCAAACGCGATGCTTTACTCCACAGAACAACGCGAACGCGACCTTGATCTACATGAACGTGATGACTAATTTTCAGGCCTCTCCCATTTACTCTACGCGTTCGTGACACTCCCTACGCGAACGCGATGAACAAAACTTCTGCAATACAACAGCTGAAAAATTGGCAACTTTACAAGTCCAAAAATGGTCTGTTTGATCACCCGAAATCACCCTGAGGCCCCCGGGATCTCAACCAAAAGCACCAACATATTCTGAAATATTATTCAAACTTGCTCCAATCATCAAAACACATTCAATAACATGAAAAATAATCAATTCACCATAGATTCAAGCCTAAGTTTATCAAATTCTTTCGAAACTCACATTCGATCAAAAGCCTGACCAAACAACGTCCGAATGACATGAAAATTTGCAAAAATATCCCAAATCACCTAACGAAGCTACTATAACTCTTAGAATTCCATTCCGACCCTCGGATCAAAATCTCACCTACCAACCTAAATTCGCCAAAATTCAACCTTCACCAATTCAAGTCTAATTCTACACCGGACCTCCAAATTCAATTCTGATCGCACTCCTAAGTCACAAATCACCTCCCGAAGCTAACTGAATCATCGTAAATCACATTCGATCCCTCTAACTCACATGTCAACTTTCGGTTGACTTTTCAAAAACATTCCTTAAAGAGACTAAGTGTCTCATTTCTTATCAAAAATCACTCTAAATCAATTCTAACACTCCCAATGCCGATAATGAAACATGAAGAAAAATTGAAATGGGGGAAAGGGAGCAGTAATATATGAGATGACGGGTCGGGTCATCACATTCTCTCCAACTTAAATAAATGCTCGTCCTTGAGCGTACCCAAAGATGTATTAGAAGCAACCCAATAGTTGAATGAACTTACCAAGCATATACTCGGGGTGATCCCACGTCCCTCTATCTCACATAGGTGCGATAATACAATATAGCTGAAATTTCACAGTCCATCTAGACCATAAACCGTAGAACCACATTGCACTTTCTGAAATCATACACAAGATCGGAACCTCCCATCGATACCCACAATAAACCCAAACCAGCTGTAATTACCCATACCTGCAATCTCAGGTAAACTCATATAATATACCACACAATCCAAACATTCAAAACAATAGCCTCTATTCACAGAAATTGCCCGCAATAATCAAATATCGATAAAAAAACCTTTTTTATTAGCTAAAGTTTTATTCCAACACTTTCATATACTGTCAACGGCAACTGAAATGCGCGATAAACCGAACCCATCTTTCAGATCAACCATTCATGACTCCATTTCCTTTTTGACGGATACTACAACGCCGAGCCAAACCTCGATATTACCTTTCTAACAAGCTGAAATCAAATTTGTTCATACTCATTAATGACTCTAATGATCACTTCGACTCCAACCACCTCTCTGGTGATATGACACCTCGATACAGGCCTAAGCCATAACTTGCGTAAATCACACACCAATGAGAAGCAGTCTGAACATACTCAAATCATGATAATGACTCAAACGAAAGAGTTGTACCTCAAGCTCAACAGTACCATTACAACACAAACTAAGATCCCACCTCACATTATAGAAATAGAGTAACTGAATCCTCCTTGAAAGGTCATAACTTCACGTGGCCTTGCCATAACGCGCGATGCTATCCAAACACTATTACCCATGAAGTACCTCAACTCACCATGCTCAAAACGGACAATGACGCACAGATTGAGGTCTGAAACCAAGCAATCCATCACACCTACGATGAAGCAAGTAATATATACTATTCAATCCTGAAAGGACACGACCGATGCGATATTCGCCGAGCAACACCCAATATTGTCTTTCCTCAGAAACCAGGAAGTAAGGCATACAAAGTAACATATAAAAAACTATTCTCCACATCACCCGATCTAGATAACATACCCGTGGCGGCGTGCCACCCGATCCACACATATGTCTCACAAAAGGAGATGCCCATCGAGCCAAAATTGCTCATTACTATAAACACATATAGTCTCATGCCCGGCCACAAAAAGCGAATCTGAAAAAGTCCCTCAATACCGGAACTGAATCAATGGTAGAAACCTCTGCACTGACATCCACCACAAAGGCCCAGTTAATAAGCAATACTTGCTAGCCGTCCGCTGGTCTTTGGAATACAAACTACCCTAGTAGAACATAATCCGATGCACATTGCCATGCAACCTGTGACATTTTCCGACATGGACCACAACACATTAGTCTAGACAACCTGACATTGGGACAACTAGTCTGCCATCTAATATCATAACCCAAATTTAACATACCAAGCAAAGAAAGATCCACCCGGACCTCCAATTTCCAATAACCGCTAAATGGTGTCGATACACACGATATACAACCACTGCATAGTCGGATCACGAGAACTCCTAGTCTCCAACACATATAACACATGAATCACTATGCTTGATCCCACACTCTACCGTACGAATACATAACATACATCAAGTATCCATTCATACCACAAGTATCCATTAATACCACGAAAGATATTCAAAAATGTCCTTACGCCATCAACAACTCAATTATCAACAGTCGATCCAACAAAAGAATACCGCAACACCACCAAATTATTATCAGTTTACATTACCCTGGCCCCTTCTTTTGAACATATACCCCCGTCAAATCACTAGAATAGCAGTACCATCTCCTTAAATCATCAGAAGATCGATTCTTAAATCACCAGCAGCTGCCCGTGCTACTCAAGAATTTAATGACTTCCCATTATGAACTAAGCCAAAACCTTGAACACGCAAATCTCAAATCTTTATGTCATAACACATAGACCATATCACAGTAGGATAACATGAGGACTTCTATCTCTCTTCTACGCCGCAGACATCAACGCACTCAACTAGTCAAGAATTTTCATGATCCCATATAGAAGAAAAATTATTACACACTTAATGCTTCGCATACCTATATGAAATATACTCATCTTCATACCACGGTAAAACACATAAAAAAACTCTCTCTCCCAATTCCATTGCACAACCAAACTGCCAGGACTGAAACCTTCTACCTAAACCAAGCTAAGCAAATTGCCAGCACTCAAGAGCTTTGCTGCACAATACCTGTAAGACTCATTACCTCAACACATACAAAGAATTAATCATATCCTTATCACACTGATTCGGTTTATTATCAAGCTATTCCATTTATCCAATTTCCTTCTTGATTCATCATTAATTTGATATTCTCCCTTGCTGTAGCACCACAATACCTCAATTCGGGTTTACCACACGAGACTCGCACATAAGACCACATTGTCTAAGACCCGTAGGCCACCGAATACCCTCTCAAACGTTTTCTAGAAATACCACATTCCAAAATGCTTCACTATGAAGAACTTCCTGTGAATCTGAATTCGTTACCATTACCTTCCAAATGCGGATACATAGAATCCCATGATTAACACAAATTACCACAAGTCTTGATCTTTTCTAATGAAAACACTATCTCTAGCCACATACACAAACTTAAGACACCCGATTGTTACATGCAAAATCTTGAACACAACAAAACCATTCTCGAGAGTCATTCACTCTTATTCAGCTGTAATTAACCTACCCTAAATAAACGGAACCACTCGTTCCTTATTATCATTCTGACACCGCAGAACATGATTTCATACAAATACAAACAAACCTCTTTCTTCTCTATACACTGAGCATTCTTTATCAACATCAGCTCAAAACATCCTAGTATTTCTTCACATTCACGAAAGCACCATATAACCTTTGTAAAAAAAAATCTTCACACGTGCCATCCTCGACTAAATTTCTGTAACCAGAACTGATCCGCCATCATCCCTCGAAACGGAACCAACATAGCACATAACCGTGCAATCAACTGACCAACAACAACCTCCACAACTTGGCTCAAAGCCATATATCAATGCACTCTTAACAACTCATAGCACTTTTACTCTAATGATACCACAATACCGCAGTGAGATCAAAATCAAATCATTTATAAGTTTTGTGAATACACAGATCATCTAGCACTGACATTCTCTGCAAACCTCACATTCATTTCCACATCAGCTGAGTCCACTTTCTTAAGCGTCCCAAAATTCTCACATACCCTCACATACCCTTCAATTACACATGAGATCTTCTAACATACACATAAGGGTCATACCACTCAAAAACACTCTGCAGGAGATAACCCACCTGTTTCGCCTCATTTCAATATTTCAACATACCTTCCACCATTATATACGTTACACAATCAATTAGTCTGAACTCATACCGCCACATGTATTGCTCCTCACTTTCCAACTAGGGGATACGGAAATATTCTTCACATGCCCATGACTCGGGCTACACATCGAACCATAATAGGAATCGAACACTTAACAGTTCATCTATTATCCAGCAGACTTCTCCGTCACTACCAAAAATCACATAAATACACCTCGTAGTACTAACGTACTCATCACATGGATATTCAGTCGCCATTCCGGCTAATGAGAACAACACTAAACATATAAGTTCAAAACACTTGCTCACACAATCAGCACCTCGGTGCTCAAGCCATAGGCAAAGATCCGGCCTCAAGCCCTCCAGATTGGCCCAACATGAAATCACGGAGATTACCTCTCGCCTCTTGATCGGGGAATCACAAGCCATCAAGGCACATATACCACTGAGTGCTCACGTGCGCATACCGACGTGTGGAAGGAATTTCAAGAGTTATATCTCAAATTGAATCAAGTACGTACGATAAACATTCTAAGAAAATGAAGTTTTCCTAAAGGTTCTGCAGCCTCTCGAGGATAAATACAGACGTCTCCGTACCGATCCGTGAGACTCTACTAAACCTGCTCATGACTCATAAGACCTAGTAAACTAGGCTCTAATACCAACTCGTCACGACCAAATTCCAATACCTGGTCGTGACGAATCCTCTCATGAAGACAAGGCCAGCCAACAAAACAACATTGACTTATTTACTAATTCATAATTTTCAATGAACAAAAAATACGAATTATTAGTATTAACAACTGATATTTATCACTCCACAACCCGACCGGGGTGTCACTAGTCACGAGCATCTAATGAGTAGGGACACTACTATTGGACCAATAATGTATATATATATATATATAGAAGATAAACCAAAATTCAAAAATGGAGTATGGCGTCACGAACGCTGACGGTCACCTTGCTCAACTACCATAATAAGGCCTTCGGTCTTGCTAATTATCCGCTACCAGGTGAACAATACCTACAACTGCACGCGAGCTGCAGGGAGTAAAGTGAGTACTTCCAACTTAGTGGTAATATCAGTAAATAATGCTGAAAGGAAAGAAATCACGTAAGAGCACTACATCATGCTATAAAGTACAATACCACCCTTTTTAGAAACAGTAATTACATGAAAATCCTTATAAAATATCTGGCTCATTTTAAAACCTCTTTTGAAAATATTCCTTTCTTTCCTTATTAACAGTTAAGCATATGAATATGATATCAAGTAGTGCAATCAGCATTCAAATCAGCCCCTTGGGCACAACACTTCTTTAGTAATTTACACCAGGGTATCTAGTCAACAAGGCAAGTAATACATGCATGCCAATAATATATATGATTGTTAAATATCCTGCCACGTAGTACAAATAGAGACAAATGCATGAATGCAATGCATATGACGGTACATTCCGGTACCTACTGCAGCGTGCAGTCCGTTCCATTTAATGTTGACGACGCTCACTGGGGGTGTGTACAAACTCCGGAGGGGCTCCTACAACCCAATCGCAATATCTTGGTCAATCATTATTACCTGACCGGTCAGCCATTGTTACCTAACCAATTTATATCATACAGTGCCATTATTACCGATGTTCCAAGTATATATTACAGTGTCATTGTTAGCATTGTTTCAAGCATAACATACAGTGTCATTGTTAGCATTGTTTCAAGTATAACATACAGTGTCATTGTTACCACTATTTTAAGTATAACATATAGTGTCATTGTTACCACCGTTTCAAGTCACTTTATAATCAGTCCAGAAAATAATATAGTAAGACCCTTGGGCATTTACAAAATAGAAGTTTACAGCACGGAATAACTTTTAAAATGTCATTCGAGTTTTCAAAACTTAGAAATATGGCCGATGTTGCAAAACAATATTTAAAACATTGGACTGAATCCAAAGTGATGTGCAAGATATTGCTAAAACAGAAATCTCAATCCCCGAAGGTTTCACATAGTTGGCACGAAGCCCAAACATGGCAATCAACCCAATTATGATGATAACAAGTAGTTTCAGTCAAGTACGCAGTAAAATCAACAACCGGGACGGACCAAGTCACAATCCCCAACGATGCTCTACCCCATGCTAATATCTAGCGTGCAAGTCACCTCAATACAACATTATGATGTGCAAATCCAGGGTTTCAAACCCTCAGGACATCATTTACAAGTATTACCTACCTCGAAGCGGCAAAAACTCTAGCCTGCGACGCTTTTGCCCCTCAAATCGACCTCAATGTGCGTCAAATCTATCCATAATCAGGACAAATATATCATACTGTGCTAACGGGAAAACAATCGAAATATAACAAAAATCTCAAAACTAGCAAAACCCGAGCCCCGGGTCTGCTTCCCAAAAAATTACGAAATTTACATTTCTGGAATCCTCGTCTCGCCACGAGTCTGTACATATAAAATTCATCAAAATTGGGGTTCAAATGACTCTTCGAATTCCAACTTTTATAGTCCAAAAACCAAGCCCTAGTTTCTGCAATTTTTATCCAATTTTAGAGATTTCAAGGATGAATCTTCGATAAAATCATGTATTTAACTCATAAAACTTACCTCCATTCGATTCTCAGTTGAAACCCTCTTAATTCCTTGCCAAAAACTCCCAAGCTTGCTAAAAAATGGTGGAAAATGAACCCAAGTCGCGGACGAAATGTTATAAAAACAGGTCTGCCTAGGCATATTTTTACTCTATGTGAACGCGGTCCAAGACTCACGCGTTAGTGATGAACAAATTACGCTGACCCCAATTAACGTTACGCGAACGCTGGCACTAGCCCGCGAATGCAAAGTTCCAAAATCTCAACCTACGCGAACGCACCCCTCTAGCCGCGATCGAATTACTCATGGCCTCACCTTCCTTCTACGCGAACGCGCTATATGCACCGCGAACGCGCTATACGCACTGTCACACCTCTTTTTTACGCACCCGCAAGGATGCAAAGAGTTTTTTCCAATTAAAGGACAATCGAGATGGGATTTATTTTAATTATTTCAGAGTCGCCACTTGGGAGATTTATGGTGTCCCAAGTCACCGGTTAAATCCCGAATCGAGGAAAAGAATGACTCTATTTAACAGTCCGCGAACCAGAAATCCGGATAAGGAATTCTATTAACCCGGGAGAAGGTATTAGGCATTCCCGAATTCCGTGGTTCTAGCACGGTCGCTCAACTGTCGTGTTTGGCTTATCTATCTGCTTTTTACAATTATGTACTTAGGGCAAGTTAATATCCCTTTACCGCTTTTATTGTTGGTTATGATTTACGAAAGAGAAAGTTGCTTAAAAAATATGCTTTCGAATCGCGTCACATGAAATGCGCCCGGATCCTCAACATATTCTTATTCAACATTTCGGGGTTTGGATTTGGGTCACATGAAATGCACACCCGTATTTAAAAAGGTAAAACTAAAATATGCGCCTGGATTGACTACTTATTTACATTTGTTGAGAAAGGCGTGATATTCGTTAAGAAACGACGCATCTCGAAACCTAAGTATTTATATGTACATTTATGACGGCTATGTGATTAATGTAACTATTGGGCGAGGCGTACCTTTGATTCAAATCTAAAGCGAACTACATCTCACTGTATCTTACTTAAGAGTTGATTCCAAATTACTTAAAACTTGCTACGAACCACATCACATGAAATGCGCCTGTGGTTCTTAACATGCTTTGTTTACTCTTGCCCGAAATTGGGGTCGGGTCACATGAAATGCACCCCCGACTCTTTTTAATCTAATTACGTCATTCCGTTGAGTAACAACTCTCTAGCTAATCTTGCTTGTGACATAAGGTCTATCATTTAACAGGTTTGGAGATTACACACATGAGTAGGGAAGATTGAATAGAGATACGAAGACTAATTCAGGTTTACATGCTTATCTAACGACAATGTATCTTTGGCCTAGCTACGCTTTTCCATAACAAAACTAGCAATACAGATTTAATTAGACAGTAACAGAACGTAATCAAGCATAGACTTTGGATGACTACATGATTCAACAGACTTCAAACATGAACTTCAGGCTTCACTCTTTTTGAACCAAGGAATTACAATAACAGAGATGTGTACCTGGAATGCGGAATAACAAGGAAGAGTGAGCAATGGCAATGCAGCAACAGCAACAAGAACAGTAACAGGTGCAGCAACAATCACAGACCAATAACAACCAACAGTAAACCAATAGCAACAACAACCAGTGAACCACTCAACTAAATACACCAGTAGCAAACTACAAACCAGCTTCAACCATACTGGACCAGCAACAACAATGCCCAAGCAGTAACAACCAAAGCAAATCAAGAGCTACCCAAGTCAGATGTAACAGCAACGACCAAGACAGTGGCAACAACTACACACCAGTGGCAGCAATACTCAAACAATAGAAGAGCCAGCACTGTGTTGGACCAAGCAGCAACACAGACACAACAACAACACACAAATGACCAACAGTAACAACCTCAACACAGCAACAACCAAATCAGTGCAGCAACCAAACGACCAAGGCAACAAACCACTGACCAACAGCAACACAACAGTGTAACAACAACAACAACCAAACCAGTGCAGCAACCAAACGATCAAGGCAACAAACCACTAACAGAAGAACCAGCCAGACAGTAGCCAAGAAAATTCGATGAAACAGTGACTCCAAACCAATGAAACAGTGACCTTTTGTCCCTCTCAGTGTACTCTCCAATCTCCGTATGTATATCCTCTCAAGTGTCTATATGTATCTATGAATATTTGCTCTCCAGGTCTGTTTCTATAATGTGTGTCTGTGTATGCCTATCAATGTATCTATATCCCTCCCTATACATGTATGAATATGCCCTATTTATAGCCAATAGTCCCTCCGGAACACCTGCCCCTAAGGTTACTATCACCCTGCCCACTCCCAACTCTGCCAGACCCATCAAATTCCCTGCATTCCCCACTACCTACTGTCCAAAATATGGACTTAAGCATTAAACAATGCTGGTGGCAGTGTTCAGTGGGATGCCCTGCTGTGACAGTGGATTCCACTGACTAGCCTCATGTGCAGGGCACCCAATACTCTAAGTGTGAACCCTGATTCCCTAGTTGGCTTAATTTGAATCACAACTTTAGTTTCAAACCAATCAAACAGTAACAAGCTCTATACCAGTGAATTGCATCAGGCAGATTCAAGGGATTAATATTACGAACTATTTGACGACTTTAATCACATTGGACTCATGATTCATTTTAACTACTAAAACAGAGTAATTGGCCAAATAAAAGGCCTCAAAGGAGGATAGCAGGTCGACTGTTATGAGAAATTAGAAGCATGCTAGCATAGAATTGAAACAATGAATAACAAACACACATATTCACAAAAATCGCATTGAATCGACCAAAAGAAGGAATGAATACCTTGCAAGAAATCTGCCGACCAAACTTCGAACTAAAACTCGGACTTATTGAAGCCAAACGGGCTTTAATCAAGATGTTCTCGATTGAGAACACCTGGACTAAAGTCCCTTGGACTTCAATTGTGGCTAATCCGGCTTGAATTGAGTTTCTTCAAAATTAGGGTTCTTGGGCTCGGATTTGGGGCTTTTGCATTTTTGGTTAGATTCGAAGCACACCAATGCCGGTGGGAGTGTGGGGGAGGTGTGAGGAGACCGTGGTGTGAATTTGGGGTGATTTGGCATAGGTTCGAGTTTGACTCGAATCTTCAAATGAAGATTCGAGGAGCTCCGGCATGATTCGAGGTTAATGGAGGCGGGGATCGTGATGGGGGAGGTAAGGGGAAGGTTTTGGCGTTGGTTTGGGTTTGATTGGCCTACCGGAACCGCCGTGAGGCGATTTCCGGCAGGCGGCGCACGGCGGCGTTACGCCGGGGATTTGAGAGCTCCTGAGGGAGAAGAAGGGAGAGGGGGGGGTCTGGCTTGGGGGGGCGGGGTAAGGAATGAGCCTTATATACGAGATAGGAGATTGAATCCTGATCGTTGGATCATTTACGATCAACGATCAGGATCCCCTCACTTAAACCAAACGACGTCGTTTGGTTAAATCATAATCTGAGTGTATATTGGAATTAAAGGATTAATCCGGGCCGTTGGATAATAAAATCCAACGGTCCAGATCAAGCGTTACCCAGGCTGAAGTTTGGACGGGTATTTGGGCTGGATTGGGGGCAATTCATTTGGGCCTGGCTTTTGGACTGAATTTGGCCCAGATCGGATCTTCATGATATATTACATGTGTAAGTGTATATATATATATATATATGTATATATATACATATATATATATATATACACACATATGTATATATACTAACCTATAACACCGCTGTTTTTACTACAATTAACGCACATGATTACATATCACCCAAAAATGTGAATCACATGACTCCGATATCAAACACTGAAAATGCAAAGCCTAGCATATATTTTTGTATTTTTAATTTAAATAAATAAACGTGCACACAAAAGATAAAATTAACACAAAATCACACAAATCATGCCCAACACGAAACTATTTTTATTTTTGAATTTTCTGGGAGTACTTCTCAAGTAAGGCAAAAATCACGTGCTCACAGCTGCCCCTCTTTGCGCGTAAACACGAAGAGTTTTCGTGCAAAGATAAATGAGCGGATATAAGCGATTTTTGCCTATTCGAACACTCCGTATGAAGCATTTTGGAAAAGTTTTTGACCGAACCTTGCTTCAAAGGTCTCCTACATATCCCTGGCTAAAAGGGAATCAAGTCAATGTAGTTCGGGAAGTTCTGGTAGCTGGGACTACCATGCCTGTTGCGATCTCGCTGTTACTGCCGTTGCCGATGTTACTGCTGTTTCCACTGCTCAGCTGACTTCCTTGTTACACCGCATTAGGCAACGAAAAACAAAAAGCTAGACTAAGTTACAGTACTACAAGTTCTTATCTATCCCTTTTTAACTTGATCTTGTCGCGCTCCTTGCCATCCCGTCTGACCGGGCGTTCCTTCTGATGCTTCTTCTCTTCTTATGAACTTGGATTCATGCCGGAGATTTCTGTTACATTCTACCGCTCTCCTCTACCAAATTAAACAGATCGCCACTCCATTCTCCAGTCGGGCTCCCTGACTTCAATTACCACTTCAAAATTAAGTCGCCACTCCATTCTCCAGGCGGGCTCCCCGACTTCAACTACAACTTCGAAATTAAATCGCCACTCCATTCTCCAGCGGGCTCCCCGACTTCAACTACTACTTCAAAATTAAATCGCCACTCCATTCTTCGGGCGGGCTCCCCGACTTCAACTACTACTTCAAAATTAAATCGCCACTCCATTCTCCAGGGCGGGCTCCCTGACTTCAACCGCTACTTCAAAATTAAATCGCCACTCCATTCTCCAAGGCGGGCTCCCCGACTTCAACTACAACTTCGAAATTAAATCGCCACTCCATTCTCCAGGGCGGGCTCCCCGACTTCAACTACTACTTCAAAATTAAATCGCCACTCCATTCTCCAGGCGGGCTCCCCGACTTCAACTACTACTTCAAAATTAAATCGCCACTCCATTCTCCAGGCGGGCTCCCTGACTTCAACTACAACTTCAAAATTAAATCGCCACTCCATTCTCCAGGCGGGCTTCCCGACTTCAACTACTACTTCAAAATTAAATCGCCACTCCATTCTCCAGGCGGGCTTCCTGACTTCAACTACAACTTCGAAATTAAATCGCCACTC
The DNA here is from genome assembly GCA_032618575.1 of Nicotiana noctiflora. Lineage (NCBI taxonomy): Eukaryota > Viridiplantae > Streptophyta > Magnoliopsida > Solanales > Solanaceae > Nicotiana > Nicotiana noctiflora. The sequence continues at coordinate 368,992 of JASVEL010003200.1, forward strand.
CATTCTCCAGGCGGGCTCCCCGACTTCAACTACTACTTCAAAATTAAATCGCCACTCCATTCTCCAGGGCGGGCTCCCCGACTTCAACTACTACTTCAAAATTAAATCGCCACTCCATTCTCCAGGGCGGGCTCCCCGACTTCAACTACAACTTCGAAATTAAATCGCCACTCCATTCTCCAAGGCGGGCTTCCCGACTTCAACTACTACTTCAAAATTAAATCGCCACTCCATTCTTCAGCGGGCTCCCCGACTTCAACTACTACTTCAAAATTAAATCGCCACTCCATTCTCCAGTCGGGCTCCCTGACTACTTCAATTACAACTCACTGATTTCATCCTATCTTGATTACCTTCCTTCGCCTCTTGTACCATTTTCTTCTTCCTGCGTTGCCTCTCGGACCACCTTCTCTTCTGAATTAACCTGTTCCTGCCTTCCCCTAGGTCGTGTTACTTTTCTTCTGGCTGCTGGGGATATTTTGGAACTGTTTACTCGCCTGCTGGGGATGATGCTGCTGAGGAAGTATTCTTTGTTTCCTTCACCCCTCATTCTCTCCCTTCTTCCCATACCTTTTCCCGGACTCACGCTTTTGCCTCCTCGAGCAAATTATGGAATGTAATACCGCTGGAGGAATCTCGAAGCCATTGTTTTATTTTCCGATAACTGCTGGAGATGATACCCGGCTCAAAAATCACCCCATCTTGTGTTGCTTTCTACACTTACCCTCTGAGTCTTGCTTTCCAGAAAATTTTCGCAACAGGAGAAAATTTTCTGCCCCAGTGTGATAAACTTCTGGACGGTATGCTTTTCTGCCGTCGGACCCTCTTTTCCCTGCTTTAAATCAAAGAAAAATTGTTAGTTTCAAAACGCCGCGAGTGGTCGTGCCACTCTTGTCGAGGCCATTCTCTTTCAGCTGCTTGGCCTCTCTCGAACTTTGAGGACGACGTTGACGCTTGCTTGGGAAGATGCTTTTTCCACGAACGACCTCTCATCTTTCCTTTTATTCCACTCTTTGGTTTGGTCCGACTCTTTTTAGCCGGTGATCTGTTGCGTGAAATCATTTTTCGGACATGCCACATGTGTCCATCATACTCCATAATTCTTGCGAACCTTCCACTCAGCCTGTCATCCCAATCTCACTATCGTAACGACTTCCGTCTCATTGCCTTGTTCCATGCCTATTCACTTTCAATATACTGCTTTGGGAGACTTGGTAGTAAGCTTTGAAAAATCAATTTTCGAAAAATGAAAGAAAAGAAAAGAATACCGACCGCAAATGACAAAAGAAGAGAAAAACTTTTCTGAACTCAAAAATAGGAAAACTTATCTGAATGTGTGCCTGATCCAATGTTATGCCGCGCCTTTGAGATTAAACTACCCAGTCTATTCATGTCAATCACTTTCTGATACCGCGTCCTGCTAGAGGTAAACGGGTGTCCCAACCTTGTCTCATGCGGACATCTTGTAACCATCTCGTCCTGTCACCTCACAGTGCCCTTCAAAGGGTTTTCACTAATGAGATTCTCTCATTTCTCTCTATCTCCCGTCGCCTTAAGGTGCCCGTAAAGGTTTTCACCGTAAAACTCTCTCATTTTACTTCTCTCAACTTCCTTCGCCTTAAGGTGCCCGCGAGGGTTTTCACCGTTAAGACTCTCTCATTTATGCTTTCTTTCCTCGCGGCGGGGTATCACCCCTGAGATTCCCTCTAGAGCGTTATCCCCTTTCGGCTTGTGCATCCTGGATTCAATCGAGGGTCGGGATGTCACTCTTGGCCTTCATTCACATGACTTGGCACTTTTCAAATACTGATCGAGAGGTCTTTCTGGTTCTTAATATGGTTTCTGCGCGTGAGGCCGAAGAAAGAGGTTTAGCCTCAACGGTTAGCTTATTACAATTTTCGGAATTCACACTATCTTTCAAACGAAACAATGACTTCTGCCCCAGTTTTATTGCTTGGGGGATTTTTTTGATTTTTATTTTATTATGACCGAGCCGTGTGGCGCCTACGTATCCTTCTTGAGGAATCAGGTCGAACGTAGTTCACTTTTTCTTGTATTACTTCTTTGTTTCTTTTCTATTCTGTTACACATCTTCCTCGATGATTCCGAAAGAGGGTATATGAAAGAATAATTAAGGCTCAAATGGGGAAACAAAGGTTAAAGTGTTTGGGTAGTAGAAAAATTGCCTCCGTCATTTCATTCTCCGAAAAATGCCAAGTACACACAAACGAAACCAAACGTTGACAAATGCATTAAAGAATTACACATAATATCTCTTGACTGCATCAGAATTAATAGCCATATCGGTGCATCTTCCCTCGACATCCGTCAGACATAGAGCGCCGTTGGATAATACTCTAGTCACCACAAATGGTCCCTGCCAATTTGGAGCGAACTTGCCTTTCGCTTCGGCCTGATGTGGTAGAACTCTCTTCAGCACATGCTGTCCCACTTCAAATTTCCTGGGACGTACCTTCTTGTTATATGCTCTCGCCATTCTCTTTTGATACAATTGGCCGTGACATACCGCTGTCAATCTCTTTTCATCGATCAAGCTCAATTGCTCTAATCGGGTTTTGACCCACTCGTCGTCATCAATCTCAGCTTCAGCGACAATTCGGAGGGATGGAATCTCAACTTCTGCGGGTATTACCGCTTCAGTCCCGTACACCAACAAGTAAGGAGTTGCACCTACCGAAGTCCGGACGGTAGTGCGATAACCCAACAATGCAAATGGTAACTTTTCATGCCACTGCCTAGACCCTTCTATCATCTTCCTCAATATCTTCTTTATGTTCTTGTTTGCTGCCTCGACCGCACCGTTTGCTTTTGGGCGATACGGTGTGGAATTTCGGTGTGTAATCTTGAACCGTTGACATACCTCTTTCATCAATCCACTGTTAAGATTTGCACCGTTATCTGTAATGATCATCTTTGGAATTCCAAACCTACAAATGATGTGGGAGTGTACGAAGTCCACTACCGCCTTCTTGGTCACCGATTTGAATGTTTTGGCCTCCACCCACTTGGTAAAATAATCAATCGTTACCAGAATGAACCTGTGACCATTGGACGCCGCAGGCTCAATAGGTCCAATGACATCCATACCCCATGCGACAAACGGCCATGGTGCTGACATTGTATGCAATTCAGTCGGCGGAGAATGAATCAAATCTCCGTGTATCTGACACCGATGGCATCTTCGCACGAAACTTATACAATCCCGCTCCATAGTGAGCCAATAATATCCTGCTCGAAGAATCTTCTTTGCCAATACGTATCCGCTCATGTGTGGTCCGCAAACTCCCGAGTGTATATCCGTCATCACTGTTGTTGCTTGACTTGCATCTATACATCTCAACAATCCCAAATCCGGGGTCCTTTTGTATAGCACCCCTCCACTAAGGAAAAATCCGTTCGCCAACCGCCGAATAGCTCGCTTTTGATCTCCAGTTGCTTGTTCTGGGTATACTCCTAACCTGAGGTATTCCTTGACATCATGAAACCATGGCTCACCATCCACTTCTTCCTCTATCACATTACAATAAGCATGTTGATCCCGGACACGGATATGTAACGGATCGACACGAACCTTGTCCGGGTGATGTAGCATTGACGCTAAAGTAGCCAACGCGTCGGCAACCTCATTACGCATCCTTGGGATGTGCCTGAATTCTACCGATCGAAAGCGTTTGGTCAAATCATGCAAACACTGACGATATGGGATAAGCTTTAAATCTCTGGTTTCCCATTCTCCCTGAATCTGATGTACCAGAAGGTCCGAGTCCCCCAAGACCAAGACGTCCCGTACATCCATGTCCACCGCTAATCGCAACCCCAAGATACATGCCTCGTACTCAGCCATGTTATTGGTACAGTGAAAGCGCAGTTGAGCAGTAACAGGATAATGATGTCCTGTTTCAGATATGAGCACAGCCCCTACTCCGACTCCTTTTGCGTTTGCCGCTCCATCGAAGAAAAGCTTCCATCCTGGATCCTTGGTTAGTTCCAACCCCTCAATCTGCAATACTTCCTCATCTGGAAAATACGTCCTCAAAGGTTCGTATTCGTCATCAACGGGATTTTCAGCTAAGTGATCGGCCAGGGCTTGAGCTTTCATAGCCGTCCTTGTCACGTATATGATGTCGAATTCCGTAAGTAATATTTGCCACTTTGCTAACCTCCCCGTAGGCATGGGTTTCTGGAAAATATACTTCAACGGATCCAACCGCGAAATGAGGTACGTGGTGTAAGAAGACAAGTAGTGTTTCAGCTTTTGGGCTACCCAAGTTAGGGCGCAACATGTCTTTTCCAGATGAGTGTACTTGACCTCGTGGACTGTAAACTTCTTACTGAGGTAATAAATGGCCCGTTCCTTCCTGCCAGTAAGATCATGCTGCCCCAGTACGCAGCCAAACGAATTCTCCAAGACCGTCAGATAAAGAATCAGGGGCCTACCTGGCTCAGGCGGAACTAGTACGGGTGGATTTGACAGATACCCTTTGATCCGGTCAAACGCTTCCTGACATTCTGCCGTCCATTCTATCGCCACGTCTTTTTTCAATAGACGGAATATGGGTTCACAGGTTGCCGTAAGTTGGGCAATAAACCTACCGATGTAATTCAACCTTCCCAACAGACTCATTACCTCTGTTTTATTCTTCGGCGGGGGTAACTCCTGAATGGACTTGATTTTGGAGGGGTCCAACTCAATGCCCCGTCGGCTGACGATGAATCCTAACAGCTTTCCCGATGGAACTCCGAATGCGCATTTGGCCGGATTAAGCTTGATGTCGTACCTTCGAAGTCTTTGAAAGAACTTCCTGAGGTCGGCAACATGGTCTTCTTGACGCCTAGATTTTATGATCACATCATCCACGTACACCTCAATTTCCTTGTGTATCATGTCATGGAATACCGTAGTCATCGCCCTCATATATGTTGCTCCCGCATTCTTCAAACCAAACGGCATCACTCGGTAGCAATAAGTCCCCCACGGTGTGATAAAAGCCGTCTTTTCTGCGTCCTCTTCATCCATCAAAATCCTGATGATATCCCGCATAACAGTCCACAAAGGATCCAATTTCGCGTCCGGCGCAATTATCAATCAGGATATGGATATTGGGAAGTGGGAAATTATCCTTAGGACTTGCCTTGTTGAGATTGCGATAGTCCACGCATACTCTGATCTTTCCGTCTTTCTTTGGCACCGGTACTACGTTAGCCAACCATTCAGGGTATCGAGTGACACGAATGACTTTCGCCTGCAACTGCTTGGTTACCTCCTCCTTAATCTTCACACTCATCTCCGTCTTGAATTTCCGCAGCTTTTGCTTGACGGGAGGATATGCCGGATCGGTGGGTAATCTATGAACCACTAGATCAGTGCTGAGTCCTGGCATGTCGTCGTACGACCATGCGAAAATATCTTTAAACTCCATGAGTGTTTTGACCAATTCTTCTCTCAGATTGGGTTCAATATGGACACTTATCCGGGTTTCTTTGACGTCATCTGCATTCCCTAGATTAACGGCCTCAGTATCATTTAAGTTCGGTTTGGGCTTTTCCTCGAAGTGACTTAATTCTTCACCGATTTCTTCCACGGCTTCATCATCGCCGTACTCCGACTCACTCTCGTCACTTCTTATTTCATGTGTTATTATTTCCAAACCCGATTGACTTTCTAGACTGGGTTGATTAATCTTTAAGTGCGCCATATCATTAAGATCAGTTGCAAGAAGGCTGTTCAGAAAAGTAAAAAGAAGAAAAGGTAAACAAAATTAGACACGAAGGAACCAAATTTCATTGATGGGAATTGTACAAGGGAAAACAAACTGCAAACTTAAATCAAAAATAAACAAAACAAACGGGATTTTACTCCGGGGACAAACCCCCAATACAAAACTTCGAAAGAAAAACAATCCAAGACAAACTACCAAGACTCCTTCCGGACAGGGAGAGGAGTAGCCTTCCAGTTATTCAGTTTTGCCTTTGGTCCCACAAATTGTATCTCGGCGTGACTAGATCCTTCACCGTCCTCGAGCATACATACATCCGTGAATAGGTCCTCGAACTTCCTGAAGAACTCTTCATCTGGCCTGATCGTAGGACCGGGAATCTTTGGCGCTGGATGTCCTCTTGCTCCGGACCTGACAAAAGATTGGGAAAGGCGTGGAACAGGCTTTGGGAGCACCCATGTCTTCTGCTTACTCCTCTTTGCTCGCCGGATATCCTCTGAGGTTGGCTGGAATCCCAAGCCGAAGGTCCCCAAGTTCTCGACCACCGATACCGGTTGTATGATTCCTTGCAGAGATGCACCTAGACCTTTACCGGGTACGAAACCATGTCGCAACATTTCATGCGCCACCATGACATCCGCAATAATTGTTCTGTCGCCGGGAATGCATTCCCCTTCCGGAACTCGGTGGGCGGACACCACATCGCAGACCTGATATACCCACGGCCCAACGTCTTCTTCTGTTTCAACAAAGGGAATGATGGTGCCTGATCGTGGATCGTTCTCTCCATGGACGACGATCTCCTGCTGGTCCCATTCAAACTTGACGAGCTGGTGTAAGCTGGACGGAACTGCTCTTGCGGCATGAATCCATGGTCGCCCTATTAGGAGGTTATATGACACCACCATGTCCAGCACCTGGAATTCCATGGTGAACTCCACTGGCCCAATTGTCAAGATTAGCACTATGTCACCAACCGATGCTTTGCCTCCTCCGTCAAACCCTCGAACACATACCCTGTTCTCGCGTACCCTGCCGATGTCTACTTTTAATTTGCCCAGTGTAGAGAGAGGACAAATGTTAGCACTGGACCCATTATCGACCAAGACTTTGGTAACCACCGCCTCTTCACACTTCACCGTAAGATATAAAGCCCTGTTATGCTCAGTGCCTTCCTCAGGCAACTCGTCATCGGCGAAGGTGATCCGATTTGCTTCGAAGATCCGATTGGTGATCTTCTCCAAATGGCTCACTGAGATTTTATCCGGTACATGTGCCTCATTCAGGACTTTCATCAATGCTTGCCGATGTTCTTCCGAATGTATCAGCAAGGATAGCAATGATATTTGCGCCGGGGTCTTCTTCAACTGCTCTAAGACGGAGTAGTCGTGCAGCTTCATCTTTTTCAAGAATTCTTCTGCTTCTTCATCAGTGACCGGCTTTTTCAATACCGCCGGAGTGGTCTTCCTCAATTCCGCAGGGGCAAAACATCTCCCCGAGCGGGTCAACCCCTTGGGCTTCACAAACTTCCTCTTTCACCTCCTTTCCTCTGTAGGTCGTTGTAATCCGAGCATAATTCCATGGTACAGCCCGGCTATCAGTTACTGGCAACTGTGTTGCCGGCTGGATGATGAAAGGATCCATTCGAACGCCTGCTACTGTCAGGATGGGCTTGATTGCTGCCCCCGGTACAACTATCTTGGCCGGCTTCACCGGTACTTCGTTCACACTTTCCTTTCCTGCTTCCGACTCTCCTGGTATGTCCTTCTTGCAACTGGGCGACTCATCAAGGCTTGGCCCTTTTCTCGTTCCTGCCCCGCTAGACTTAATCATCATTACAGTCTGAGAGGCTTCCTCCTTTCCTTCCTCCGCCCGTACCAACTCGATCATGTTGGTCTCATGATGAGTTGGAAGCGGGTTTTGGTTGATGTTGGGCTCTGTTGGAGTCTGGACCTCAATCCTGCGAGTGTCAATGAGCTCCTGGATGGCCGTCTTTAGCCTCCAACACTTTTTTGTATCATGTCCCGGACATCCCGAGCAGTAGGCACAATTTACCGAATGGTCCAGGTTTTTCGGAAGAGGGTTTGGCAGCTTAGCTTCAACCGGGTTCAGCAACCCTACCTGCTTTAACCGGTGGAACAGACTAGTGTAAGACTCTCCTAAGGGAGTGAAAGTCTTTGGCCTCGGCGCCCTGTCGCCCCTGAATGCCTGGTTCGGACGGAAACTCGCGCCCGAGGGGTTTCTGTAAGCTCTTGGGGGTGGATGATTGTTCTGGGGGTTTGGTGCACGCCACGGTGCATGAGCGGGAGGTGCGGAATAGGACTGTGCATGGTGGACAGTAAAATGGGGATCAGGTGCGGGATAGTAATGTGGTGGGTGGCTATATGGGTTGTGAGAGTAATTTTGGTGGTGAGGTTGGGGTGGGCTATATTGTGGCGCGGGGCCTCTATTTCTGAACCATGCCCCGGACTCGACGGCCGCAACTTCCTCTCTCCTCTTCTTCCCCAGTACTCCTCCAGTACCGCTTTGGATAGCCTGAGTGGTGGCTTTCAGTGCTGAGTAACTCATGATCTTGTTGGCCTTCAAACCCTCCTCGATCATACCCCCATTTTTATCACCTCAGTGAATGATTTGCCTACGGACGTTACCAGATGTCCGAAGTAGGTGGGCTCTAATGTCTGCAAGAAGTAGTCCACCATCTCGCTTTCTCTCATCGGCGGATCTACCCTGGCCGCCTGTTCCCTCCATCGGAAACCAAATTCCCTGAAGCTTTCAGCAGGCTTCTTCTCTAGTTTTAGCAATGATAGGCGGTCGGGGATTATCTCAAGATTGTATTGGAACTGGCCGATAAAAGCTTGAGCCAAATCATCCCACGTAAACCATCTACTGGGATCCTGTCTAGTGTACCACTCCAACGCCGATCCTCCCAGACTCTGGCCGAAGTAGGCTATCAGAAGCTCGTCCCGTCCTCCGGCCCCTCTCATTTTACTGCAAAACCCCCGCAGGTGGGCCACTGGGTCACCATGCCCCTCGTATAGGTCGAATTTGGGCATTTTAAATCCCGCTGGCAACTGGACGTCCGGAAATGGACACAGATCCTTATAGGCGACGCTGACCTGGTTGCCTAAACCGTGCATGTTCCTCAAGGACTGCTCCAGGGCTTTTAACTTTTCTGGCGACTTCCTCGTGTTCCGAACTTTGGAAGTGTTTTTCCGGTTCGGCCGGATTATCCCAGCGAGGTGTATGTGATTGTGGTTCAGGAGCCCCGAAAGTAGGCTCGGAGGATAGTAAGAGTTGTCATGGATCCGAACATATGGCTCGCCGGCCGGCCTTGGCAGAGGAGCCGGGGGAGGTGCTACAAAAACAGGGGCGACTCTGGAGGAGGATTTGGTTTGGTCGGTGGAATGTGGGTGGCATATGGGTTTTCCCCCTGAAAGTATGGATAGCTCGGGGCGCTTGTTGAAGGATCGACGGGTGGATGTTCCGGAGCTGAGGCGAGAGTATGGCGGTTTGGTGAAGACTGTTCCCTGGCCCAGGCCAGGTGCATCTCTGTTATCTGTTGTTTTAACCGGTCTACTTCTTCTTTCATGATTTGTAGCTCGGATTTTTCTTCCTCAAGACTCTTGCCAGAACTCGACATGCTTACTGTAACTGGTCCTTTGGATCTAGTACGGTAGTGATGGCTGGCCAGGATATTCTGTCAAACCAACTGCTAAACTTTCTGGAATACGCAACAAACTTGTTAGTTCACCGAGTTTGACAGATATGTTATAGCACATTGGATGCAATGCACCTAACCAAATAACCCTTTCTACATGTACTCTTTAACATGCGTCATTCCGGCCCTTTTGCTTTTCTTTTTCTTTTTTCTTTTTCCCTTTTTTTTTCTTTTTCGACTATCTTTGCAAGCCTTATTGTTATTTAACCTTTGGATTCTTTTTCTTTCTTTTTAGTGGTGGTCGAATCTTATGTGGATTGCCTACGTATCACGACCCCGCGTGAATCAGACCGAGCGTAGTTCTGGTAACAAGATTGTGGCAAAATTCAGTAACTTTTATATCAAATAAAACCGTGTAGTTACAAAACACGTCTTACAAAATCATCAAAACAAAAGAAAAATGCTTGACTTGGGAAAATAAAGATAAAAATGCCAACTAGCTTGACTCAACATTTCAAAATACATTTTCAATCAAAAATCTAATGCCCTAAAACTCCCTGGGGGCCCGCGAGGCATCATTCGGCCTTGCCGCGGGCCTTGGTGTGAGGTCCTTGTGTAGTTCCCTCAACTCTTCCATGATCCGGTGAACATAACCCATAATTGAAGCGAAAAGGTCGGCGCGGGGCATTCGTTCACAAGCCAGGCACTTCATGGTGACATAGTGCCCGATTTCTCCAATTCTATCCTTGATCATGTCCCTTTCTCCGAGTAACCGCTCTATTTGCTGGTTTTTCGCTCCCAATCTTCGAGCATTGTTGGTGACTTGATCTAAGAGCCTATCCACTTGTCCTTGCAGTCGGGCCATCAAATTGTGGCAGCGGTCGAGGTCTGCTCTGGCATCTTGGGCTTGCTTGAAAACCCGCTCCCTAAGGACAACATTTGCTTCCCTCAAGCTAGTGATGATATCGGTGTAATCTTCTTCTACTTGCTTTAGGTGAAGTGCATGTTGATGTGCCTCCTTTTTCCAGCTAGCACGGATCCTCGTTATTTGGGCTTTTGACTCGTCCAATTCTCTTTGGATGTCGGTGACTTGGCTTCTCAAACCCCTTATCAATTTTTCGTCGGCCCGACTCCTCGACCGTCTGTCAGCATCTCTTTTCATTTGTTGGATTTGAGCTCTCAAGAAGTCATTTTCTTGTGCCAACTTCTTTTTGTCTCCTTCGTCGGTGGCGGCTTGCATGTTCTTTTCGAACTGAAGGTCCCGGACCTGCTGTTCTATCCTGCCAATCTTCGTCCTGTACCCCTCCTCCTTTGCTAACCAATCCCATTGTTCCCGTGAATCTTCCGTGAATTGTTGGACATGGGCTCTTTTAGAACATCTTCGACGAATCTGAAATCTTTTCCCGAACCACACGTTGTACTTTGGATCCACCTCTCCCTTGGCTAATTCCCGGACCATGGTTTTAGGCTCAAGGAACCGACATTCGTGCCATAGCCTTCTAACCTTCTCTTCAGGGAAGACAACTCCCGGGCTCAACTCAATGGCGTACTTCCTTAGGTCTTGATCGGTAGGGATAACCCGAAACCTTCCTAGTTGACGTAACACACGGTGAGGGACATATGGTTGGACACTGCGGATCCCCATCAGAAGGATATAACACTCCTCGGCAGCCATATATATTACTTCAGTATCGGGTAACCACCCGAACGCCCATTCAATCTGATCGGCTTCTATTGAGCTCAGTCGTGCAAGCCATGCCTCGACGCCTTCGGGGAATACAGCACCCATCATCCGTTCTTCGAAACCCCTGATACAGTTTTTTCCGGTCAACCCATGGTTCATGTATCTGTGTTCGGTGATGGAGGTGTTCTTGCATCCATAGTTGAAGTAACAGATTGCAACCTTGGAAGAAATTGCCCCCTTCTCGGCATACAGTCAAGGCTCGATAGATTTCGGACAAAACCAAAGGGACCACAGTGCTGGTAGCCTTTTTGATTGCAACATCGGCTATTCCTACCAGACTTATCTCTATTTTCTTATCTTCGCGCGGACAAATCACAATCCCCAAGAATGTCGTTATGAATGCTAGAATTCGTCTGGCCTCCCACTTGGTTCTATTCCCTGCGTGAGTCAGTCCAAGGTTTGACTCTTCAAAACCCCGAGGAGTGCCGTACCGTTGATATAAGAATTGGAGGTCGCAACACCCTTTCAACAGATCATCATTTTTCACCTTCCGACTAATGCTCAGCAGATCCAGAAACCCATGTGGAGATACCGGTCTTGGCGAGAGTAGGTATTGCCCTCTTAATTTCCCATTTAGTCCTGCATAGCCCGCAATTTCCTCTAATGTGGGCGTCAATTCAAAGTCAGCAAAACGGAACACATTGCGGGTCGGATCCCGGAAAGATACCAGTGCCTTGATGATGTCCTCCCTTGGCTCGATATTCAACAGATCAACCAAACCTCCCAAAATTCTCCCTACGACCTTTTTGCTATTGTCTTCCAAATCGTTCCACCATATACGGAGCTGCTGAGGGACCTCACTAAAGATTGAAAATGATTTATTCTGATTCGTGCTCATCCTGCACATTTATTAAGGTGATTTAAATAAGAAAACAACTTTGTTTTGCTAAAAAATAAAAAAAAATCCAGTTTTCAATCACGGCCTTTCAACGCCTCGGGGACGAAGGCTTTTAAGGCTGTGGGGTAAATTGATCGAAATCAAAATTGACCCAAAGGTGGCCGTTTATACGAAATTAGCCTTCCGGCGTCCCTTTCGGAACATTCGGCTATTTTTAAAAACAACGTCACCGACTTATTTAGTACAAAAGTTAATTTTTCAAAAGGTGAAGTTGGACCCGATGGAGGTTGCCTACGTATCTCACATCCGATGAGAATCAAACCCCCGTAGTTCGATTTATTGAAAACTAAAATTCGACACATTTTTTTTTTGATTTTTTTTTTAAGGGGTGGTTGGACCCGATGAGGGTTGCCTACGTATCCCACCTAATGGCGAGAATCAAACCTGCGTAGTTCGGTCAAACAAACTACATCTTTAAAGGAAACAAACTATTTATTATTTTTTCACACATTTTTTTTTAAGTTTAAAACAAAAATTTTTCTTTTTTTTTTTTTCTTTTTTTTTTTAGTAAAAAAAAACAAACTATTTTGAAATCACATTTTTTTTATTTTACAACAAACGTTTTTTTTTCTTTTTAAGTAAAAAAAACAAACTATTTTGAAACTATTTTTTTTTTATTTTCCTCAATATAAAAAAAACGGTTAGCGTGCAAGTCTGAAGCAAATATATGCATAAAACAAAACAGGATGCAGCAGGATGGTCTTTTCATTTCAGGTCACCTGTCCTAGACGGACCCAACCCCTGTGTCGAGTCCCCTAAGTCAAATGCAACATGATGCAAATAAACGTTCCTACTAGGGATCCGGCATGAAGCTTTGTTATTCTAGGTTTAAAAACCTGGGTTTATTGTTCTAGACCTGGCTTACCCGAGCGGACAACTCGAGCCGAGGAGGAGGCAGCAACCCGGGAATACAGAAGCTTCACCGATTTTGCAACTTATCCAAACCTCGTTCTAAAGTGGGAATTAGACACTATACAGTAAAGAAGTCACACGAAGTGCACCCTTCTTCATGATTTAGAAGACTCAGAGAGGAGATTGGTTCCGGCACAATTTATATGTACAGTTCACAAAATATCAAAGCGGTAAAAACAATATTTAACACGTTAATACAAACATGCCATAAGATCAGATAATAAATAAGCCAAATACGACAATTATTCCGAGCTCGAATTCTAAGGAGATCCCCAGCAGAGTCGCCAGAGCTGTCACACCCCTTTTTACCGCACCCGCGAGGGTGCAAAGAGTTTTTCCAATTAAAGGACAATCGAGGCGGGAATTCATTTATTAAGAGATTCAGAGTCGCCACTTGGGAAAGTAATGGTGTCCCAAGTCACCGGTTTGATCCCGAATCGAGGAAAAGAATGACTCTATTTAACAGTCCGCGAACCAGAAATCCGGATAAGGAATTCTGTTAACCCGGGAGAAGGTATTAGGCATTCCCGAATTCCGTGGTTCTAGCACGGTCGCTCAACTATCGTGTTCGGCTTATTTATCTGATTTTTTACAGTTATATACTTAGTGCAAACTAATATCCCTTTACCGTTTTTATTGTTATTATGCTTTACGAAAGAGAAAGTTGCCTAAAAATATGTTTCGAATCACGTCGCATGAAATGCACCCGGATTCTCGACACATTCTTATTCAACATTTGGGATTTGGATTTGGATCGCATGAAATGCACACCCGTACTTGAGAAGGTAAAATTATTAAAATACGCGCCTAGAGCGATTACTTATTTACTCTTTTGAGAAGGCCATGATATTTGCTAAGAAACGGCACATCTCGAAATCTAAGTACTTTATATATACACTTATGAGGGCCCCGCGATTTGTATAACTTGTTAGGCAAGGCACACCTCTAATTCAAATTTAAAGCGAACTACATCCCGCTATATTTATTTGGGAGTTGATTCCAAATTATTTAAAACATGTTACGAGCCACACTACATGAAATGCGCCTGTGGTTCCTGACACGCTTTATTTAACCTTGTTCAAATTTGGAGTCGGGTCACATGAAATGCACACCCGTTTTAATAATTGGAGTCGGGTCACATGAAATGCACACCCGTTTAATATTGAGCTTAACGAAACAAAGGGATGACATAACTAATAGACTGCTGGTTTAATGTTACGGTACTGTAGAACTATTTGACTTGCTTAAAATGAAAATAAGCATCATATACTGAACCCTACATCAATCACAAACTCACATAATCCAGGGAGTCAACCTTTTTTCACCACAAGGGTAGATTACAACTAATGCTAAGTTGTACCAAATTTATAGCCCGTAACCAACAAAATAGCAGTCCTAAAATAACAGTCCACCTAGGTACAAACTTCATAGTCTAGTTTTATTGAATGTAAATCCAACTAAAATACACTATACTATCACTAATATCTATTTAAATACATGCCACATATCCATGCAGATAAACGTCTGGAACTACATTTTAACAAATCTTGAAGTCACACCAATTTGAGTTCGAATATATGTACCTGGAAGTGAATTACAGTGAGGGAGAAAAACAAGTCAGCAGCAACAGATCAAGGACAGTAGTAGCACCAACAGAGTTAAACCCAGGACAGTTTTAAAGTTCAGAAGAAATACAAATACTCTCCAAACATCATCCAACAAAACCAAGCATGAACCAAAAAGCCCAAATAAACTTGATTTCAAACTTTAAGCTAGCGGATACCCAAAGTTGTTTCAACACTACAAGAATTTGTAGAGAAGCACTCAAAAACAGATTCGATCCAATCAGTAAAATAGTGTAGTTGTCTTTTGATTTTCAACTTTCAAGATCAATGAAGAATCAGTGAAGTTCCTTCCTCCTATTCGTTGAAACAATGTAGCCTTAGCAAGTTGGAATCCGAAATTGGAAGCCAAGAAGAAAAGAAAAATCAATCTCCAGATTGCTCTCTAATGTCTCTCATTCACAGGCTCACCCAAAATCCCTTAGACTAACCCCATGTATTCTATGCACTCTACTGTCTGTTTTTCAGAATGGTCCCTCTCAAGTCTCCAATGTCTGCTTCTTTTTACAGACCAAAAACCCGGGCTTCCTATTCTCTGCAGCCTCCCCTATATAACCAAAACAGACCCCTATCTCTAAGACCCCAGGACCAGCAAAAAATCCACTCAAACCTTGCCCATCCCTACTCTGCCAGCCCACTAACCCCTCTGTTTTCAGCCACTAAGTCTTGTCAAGTGTGGGCTTAAATGTTAAATGAGAACCTGGTGGAATGCCCTGCTGTAACAGCAGGTTCCACTGGGCTGTGTAGGGTATTAAACAATTCTAAGCCTGATTAATCACTTTACACTAATGCTAACAGCAGATTCTGGACTTAACTTGAAATCACAACAATTCTAAGAGATTCACTTGATAAAACAGCCACATCAATCACTAACCAGTGTTCAGTAGGAAGAATCATATAACTAAATGACGACAACTACTTAATTGATCCTACGTATACAATCAAGAACAAACAAAGTTCAACAAATCCGTGACTCATGGTTTTGACATAACAGGATAGCAATCCGTATGAACTAGTTAACTTGACGACCTTAATCATACTAAGTATATCATTCATCTTCAATCGAAGAAACAACAAAAAATCGACCAAATCAAAGGGTCCCAAAGAGATGAAGAAAACAGAGAATTGGCGGAATATTAAAACAACAAAGAAACGAACTAGAAACAATTAAATTGAGACGACGAATAAACAAAGACAGAGATACCTTAAAACAAATACTTGGAACTTGGCCGACTTGGATTCGAAAAGAGTCGCGGTTGCATTTGAAGTCAAATAGACTTTAATTGGAATGTTTTCAAACGAAAACATTCCAATTAAAGTTTATTAACTTCAATTTCGTTCAATCCGAATGAAATCCCTAGTTTCTCAATTCTAGGGTTCTTGAGGGCTCGATTTGGGGGTTAAGGGGTTAGGGCTTGATTCGAACAAAACTAAAGCTGGTAGGTGTATGAGGGAGGCGAGGGGAAGCCATAGTATGATTTTGGTGAGGTTTGGCATGACTTTCAGATTCCGGCGAGCTTCGATCTAATATTCGAAGAGCTCGGGAATGATTCGAGACTAACGGTTAGGGGATTCGTGTAGAGGGAGGTGAGGGGAAGAGCTGGTGAAAATTTGGTGGCCATTGGCCTACCGGAACCGCCGTGAGGCGATTTCCGGCGGGCGGAGCACGGCGGCTCACGGCGGCGATGAGGCTGATCTCTAGGGTGAGAGACGGAGGTGAAGAATGAAAAATGAAAGAGGGGTCTGGGGGGTGTTTGGCATACTAAACTGAATGGATCAATCGGAGCCGTTGGATCAGATGATCTGAACGGCTCAGATCGATCAAAAGTGAGGGTGGGCTGATCCAGTGGTTTGGGCCAAGTCATATTGAATTGGATTTTGGCCCAATCCGAATCCCATGTCTTACAACTAGACTCCATGATGTATCATATGTATATATATATATATATATATATATATATATATATATATATATATATATATATATATATATATATACACATATATATACTAACCTATAACACAACTAATTATCCCACATAATTACATATCACTTAAATGTAAACCGTATAATTTTGATATTAAACACTAAACAAAATGCAACACATAATGTATATATTTTTGTATTTTACTAATTTAAATAAATAAACACGCACACACAAAAAATGCAAATGTAAGATAAAAATAACACCAAAAATCACAAAAAATCACACTCAACACAAAACTATTTTATTTTTGAATTTTCTGGGAGTGATTCTCATGTAGGGCAAAAATCACGTGCTCACAGCTGCCCCTCTTTGCGCGTAAACATGAAGAGTTTTCGTGCAAAGATAAGTGAGCGTATACGAGCGATTTTTGCCCGTTTGAACACTCCGTATAAAGCATTTTTTGGAAAAGTTTGACCGAACCTTTGCCTCAGAAGGTCTCCTACATATCCCTGGCTAAAAGGGAATCAGGTCAATGTAGTTCGGGAAGTTTTGGTAGCTGGGACTACCGTGACTGCTGTGATCTTGCTGTTACTGTTGTTGTTGTTGTTATCACCGCTTACCGATCTCCTCATTACATCGTGCTAAAATAAAACAAGAAGCTAGGCTAGCCTACGGATCGCATGATCCTATCTATCTTCAACTTGCTTTTGCCACCTTGCTTTTTTTTTTTTGGCTTGATTGTTCCTTCTGATGTTTCTTCTCTTCTGCCAATTGTTATTTCGGCCTATCTTGATTGCCGAACTCCGACCGTTGGTCCCTTCCTTGTGATCTTCGAACTATTCTCCTTCGACGTCTGAATCTATCTTTCTGATCCTTGTTGCCTTCCTTTGATTATGAACTTGGATTCATGCTGTGGATTTCCGTTATACTCTACCGCTTTCCCCACACAACTTCGAAAGTAAATTGTCACTCCATTCTTCATGCGGGCTCCTGACTTCAACATCTTTTGAAAATAAAATCGCCATTCCTCTCTTCAGGCGGGCTCCTGACTTCAATAACATCTTTTGAAAATAAATCGCCATTCCTCTCTTCAGGCGGGCTCCTGACTTCAACAACATCTTTTGAAAATAAATCGCCTTTCACTTTCGATTGTTCACCATCCTTATCAAATCTTGGAAACTGAGACGGCGTTCTGCTTTTCTGGCGGGCTTCTGACTTTAACAACATCTTTTGAAAATAAACGCCATTCCTCTCTTCAGGCGGGCTCCTGACTTCAATCATCAACTTTTGAAAATAAATCGCCATTCCTCTCTTCGGGCGGGCTCCCGACTTCAACAACATCTTTTGAAAATAAACGCCATTCCTCTCTTCAGGCGGGCTCCTGACTTCAACATCAACTTTTGAAAATAAATCGCCATTCCTCTCTTCAAGCGGGCTCCCGACTTCAACAACATCCTTTGAAAATAAATCGCCACTCCATTCTTCAGGCGGGCTCCTGACTTCAACAACATCTTTGAAAATAAATCGCCACTCCATTCTTCAGGCGGGCTCCTGACTTCAATCATCAACTCCGAAAATTAAACGCCATTCCTCTCTTCAGGCGGGCTCCCGACTTCAACAACATCTTTTGAAAATAAATCGCCATTCCTCTCTTCAGGCGGGCTCCTGACTTCAACAACATCTTTTGAAAATAAATCGCCATTCCTCTCTTCAGGCGGGCTCCCGACTTCAACAACATCTTTTGAAAATAAATCGCCATTCCTCTCTTCAGGCGGGCTCCTGACTTCAACAACATCTTTTGAAAATAAATCGCCATTCCTCTCTTCAGGCGGGCTCCTGACTTCAACAACAACTCCGAAAATTAAACGCCATTCCTCTCTTCAGGCGGGCTCCTGACTGCTGAGGATATCTTTGGAATTGATTACTTGTTTGCTGGGGATAATGCTGCTGGGAAAATCTTCTTTATTTCCTCCTTTTCTACTTCCTTCAGAACCTTTATTCTCTCTCGAGATCGCTGGGGATTGAAGTGTCATCAGCTGGGGATTACCCTGTCGGGGATCCCCTTTCCTTCTTCCTCTTTCCAAACCTCCTTCGGGGCTCGCGCTTCGCTCCCTTGAAAAACTTGTAGGATATAATGCTGCCGGTGAAATCTCGAAATCAATGTTTCATTTTCCGAGGACTGCTTGAGGGTGATACCGGCTTCTTGCCTTTCGAACGCAAGCTTCCTCGTTTTGTCATGTCTGTTGGGGGTATAACTTCCTCTATCACAGCTTGTTGTTTTCTTTCTTTCCAAAACCGCTGGGGATGATCGAGTGCAAAGATCATTTCCTCGCGTTATCTGGCTTCTTTCCTTAACCGGGTATTTGGTTTCGAGAAAATTTTCGCAACGGGAGAAAATTTTCTGCCCCAGTTTGAGAATCTTCTTCGTGGCATGCTTTTTCTGCCAACAACCCCTCTTTTTCCTGTTTCAAATCAAAGAAAAATTGGTTAGTTTTAAAATGCGGTGGCTGATTGTGGTGCTCCTGCTGGGGATGGTTCTTCTCCTCTTCCCTGCTCTGCGTTTCATTATCAGAACTTGCTGGGGATGTTATTATTTGATGATGGGACTTCCTTTCTCCCTTTTCCACTCTGTGTTGTCCAACCACCTCGGAACTTGTTGTAGATAACACTGTTGGTGGATTTTCATTTCCTCAAAATTGGTGTTTCATTCTTCTTGAAGGCTGTTGAGGATGACATTGGTTCGAAGACCATTTTTCCTTCTTCCCCAAGTGGGTATTGACTTTCAGAAAATTTTCAAACTGAAAAGAAAATTTTCTGCCCCAGTTTAATAATCTTCTTTGCACCATACTTCTTTGTCGTCAATGGCATTTCCTTGCCTTGCATAATAATTGGACAATTGGTGGCAAGTTTTGAAGTCATTTCTCACTATGTTTTGACTAGACTGGCTTTGATGGAGAGTTTTGACAAAAGGAGAAAGATAAAAAGAAACAACAAATAGAAGACAAGGGAGGACTGACTCTCTAACCAGAAACAACTATAAAAACTTATCAAACGCGGATACCAACTCTACTGGTCATGACATGCACATATGGCCTACCCTCCGTCGTTAATTTCCTTTCACGATTTCTGTCTCGTGATTTCCATCTGATTATCACCTTTATTCGACTTGTAGTGCCCGAAGGGTTTTCACTTTCAAGCCTCTCTCATTTGATTTTCTCTCAGCTTTTGTTGCCTTATGGTGCCTGTGAAGGTTTTCACCGGTAAGACTCTCTCATTTGTATCACTTTTAGCTGGGGATTGGGGTGTTACTGCTAAGACTCTCTCGTGTTTCCTTTCTGCTGGGAATTAGAGTCTTTTCTACTGAGAATCATAGTGTTATATTCTGATAGGACTCTCTCACTCGCCTGACGTGGCATCTTTTGAAGACTGATCGGAAGGTCTTTCTGGACCGTAATGTGGGATTTGGATAGGGTTAGAAAGAAAGGGTATTGAAGGCTCAAAACAAAATCAATTTTGGGTTTAAAAATTTACAACCTTCGGAACTAAATTTATTTATAATCACACAATTTTTCTTTGCCCCAGTTTTTACTTGGGGAATTTTTATTACTTTATTTACACTATGACCGAGCTGTGAAGCGCCTACGTATCCTCCTTGAGGAATCAGGTCAAACGTAGTTCCCAATTCCTCTTTTCCAAATTTCTTTTTTCATACATTTTTCTTTTCTTTTCTTTATCTCTTTTTGTTGTTTTCTTTTCTTTACTTTTTCTTTATCCCTTTCTTCTTTTACCTTTCAAACTTGTATTTCTAGTCTTTGCAACTAATTCCGAAGGAGGGGTATGAAGGAATTTTAAATTCAGGCTCAAAGGGTTGACGATGGATAAAGTGTTTGGATAGCAGAACAAAATGCCTTCGTCATTCCGATCTTCAAAACATGCCAAGCGTAAACAACACAATTGATATTCATCATATCTTTAAAGCACTGTTGGGCAACACTCTCATTATGAACGACCCCATGTCAATTTTGGCCAGCTTGCCTTTGACTGTTTCTTTTTACTTGCCCCGGTTTCAGATGACTCGAGATCCAAATAGTCTCAAGTTGTTTTTGTTTCCTTTAGATGACCCGATCATCTTCCAATTGCTTAATGATTAACTTTTAGAATTAAGCCATAATTATGTGTGCGCATGTCGTGTCACTAGATTCGGCGTTTGAGCACAAGACAAATCTAAAGGGTAAAAGAACTAAACAAATAAAATGACCGGAAGTAACAAAAGACCGAAAGCTTCATTAAACTAATAACGAAATGGTTCAATGACAAAACAAGCAAAACAAACTAGAGTACAGCCCTGAAACAAAACTGGGCAAGACCAAAGCAAACTGCTAGGACAAAAGGGTTTGACCCCCGGAAAACCTGAAAACAACTCGGACAACAGAAATGACGACGGAACGAACCACCAAAGCTCCATCTAGCTGACCAAAAGATGGAGTGTCTTCCCAATTACCAAGCACAATATTTTAGCCACTAAGTTCTGCATCGATATTGCCGAGGCTGCCATCTGCTTTAGCTTCAGTCAATACACCACCCAGAGGATTCGTGTGCTCCTTGTCATCGTCGTTGATTACAATCAACCACCCTTTTTGAATCATTCTTTCTATTTCCTTTTTCAAGGTACGGCAACTCTCAATATCGTGCCCTCTGACATTGGAATGGTATGCATATCGTGCAGTAGGATCGAAGCTTCTTGCACGTGGATCGGGAGTGTATCCGGGGAGCGGCGTAATCAGGCCGACATGTTTTAACTTTTCAAACAGACTTGCATAGGACTCTCCGATAGGGGTGAGCGCCTTTTCTCGCTTCAGCAACCTTTCCTCCCTAAACGCCTTATTTGGCCTGAAACCTGACCCGGGGGTTTCCGGTATGTTCGTGGGGGTTGGTAAGCCTTTTGTGGAGCTGGGTACCCGGAAGGTGAAGTACGATTTTGGTTGTCCCGGGGAGAGTAGTGGTGTTGGGGACGGGAGTAGCGTTGTGAAAACATAGTTGGGGGACGAGTAATTGAGTTACTCGAATGGCCGGAGAAGTTGTGATAGGCGGGTATATATGGAGAGTGCGGGAGATCATCCGGCATCGGGTTCATGGTACGGGTAAGGACAGAGTCCAGGAAGCTAGGTGGTGGCGGAGGTGGTGCTTTTCCATCCATCCACGCCCGATACATATCAGCCACGTGTTGTCTCAATATCTCGACCTCCTCTACTAACCCGTGGTTCCGTTCAACCAGCTGTTGTCGGGTACCTGTACCAACCCACTCAGTCTTGAGATTATCTGCCATTGTCCTCCGACTTCGTCTTACGGGGAAGAGTTATTTCAGAACCACAACCAACCACCTTTCTGGAAATGGACACAACAAAACAAAGCCAGCATGTCAGCATTAAGGTGTCCCGCTTATCGATCATTCTTCTTTTTTTTTTTTTTTTTTTTTTTTTTTGGTTATGGAAATGGTCGAATCCTATGTGGATTGCCTACGTATCATGACCCCGCATGAATCAGACCGAGCGTAGTTCTTGCAAATTAATGCAAGAAATAAAGAGATGTTTATTTGTTTTTTTTTTTTGATTTTTTTCTTTTTCTTTGAAAGAAAATTATAGAAGCCGATTCCAACTACAAACTTGTGTAGGAGATTTCTACATGAATAAGGATATTTTTTGTGTCAATTATGACTATTTCTATAAAATTGGCCACATAATGGCTTATTTGACAAAATGACTATTTTTGCAAAATTTATTTAAGAAAGATAAACTTGAAAATTTTTTTTTATCCTGTGGCTCATGGGGCATCGTTCGGCATCACCATAAACCAACACAAGACTATTTTTCATAAATTGGCCATGTAATGGCTTATTTAAACAAAGTGGCTCTTTTTGCAAAATTTTATTTAAGAAGATGCAAATTCAAAAAAAAATTTTTTATCCTGGGGCCTATGGGGCATCGTTCAGCACCGACACAGGCCAACACAAGACTGAGGAAGTTAAAATGCAAAAATGTGGCTATTTCAGCAAAACTCCGGCCATGTAATGCCTTATTTGATAAAGTGGTTATTTTTGTAAAGTTGAGTGATGACTTAAAACTTGATTTTTTTGCGGATACAGCCTTTCGACATTTCCGCGAGGGAATATTTCCAGGATGTGTCCAAAATTATTTCCAAACGACTCAAAGTGGCTATTCTTGCAAAAACGGCCTTCCGGCGTCCTTTTGCGGGACATTCGGCTGATTTTAAGCAAGAATAGCATCACCCGACTTATTTATAACAAAATCAAAAATTTTGACATTTTTTGGTTATTTTTGCAAAAGGGGTGTGAACCCGGACTTTATTGTGCGGCTATGGCCTTGCAACATTTCCACAAAGAATATTTCAAGGCTGTGCCCGCAAATTATTTAAAAATCATTCAAAGTGGCTATTTTTGCAAAAAACAGCCTTCCGGCGTCCTTTCGGAACATTCGGCTATTTTAAAAAACAGCGTCACTTCGATTTATTGAAAACTAAAATTCGACACATTTTTTTTTTGATTTTTTTTTTAAGGGGTGGTTGGACCCGATGAGGGTTGCCTACGTATCCCACCTAATGGCGAGAATCAAACCTGCGTAGTTCGGTCAAACAAACTACATCTTTAAAGGAAACAAACTATTTATTATTTTTTCACACATTTTTTTTTTAAGTTTAAAACAAAAATTTTTCTCTTTTTTTTTTTCTTTTTTTTTTTTTAGTAAAAAAAAAACAAACTATTTTGAAATCACATTTTTTTTATTTTACAACAAACGTTTTTTTTTCTTTTTAAGTAAAAAAAACAAACTATTTTGAAACTATTTTTTTTTTATTTTCCTCAATATAAAAAAAACGGTTAGCGTGCAAGTCTGAAGCAAATATATGCATAAAACAAACAGGATGCAGCAGGATGGTCTTTTCATTTCAGGTCACCTGTCCTAGACGGACCCAACCCCCGTGTTGAGTCCCCTAAGTCAAATGCAACATGATGCAAATAAACGTTCCTACTAGGGATCCGGCATGAAGCTTTGTTATTCTAGGTTTAAAAAAACCTGGGTTTATTGTTCTAGACCTGGCTTACCCGAGCGGACAACTCGAGCCGAGGAGGAGGCAGCAACCCGGGAATACAGAAGCTTCACCGGTTTTGCAACTTATCCAAACCTCGTTCTAAAATGGGAATTAGACACTATACGGAAAAGAAGTCACACGAAGTGCACCCTTCTTCATGATTTAGAAGACTCAGAGAGGAGATTGGTTCCGGCACAATTTATATGTACAGTTCACAAAATATCAAAGCGGTAAAAACAATATTTAGCACATTAATACAAACATGCAATAAAAATCGGATAATAAATAAGCCAAATACGACAATTATTCCGAGCTCGGATTCTAAAGATGTCCCCAGCAGAGTCGCCAGAGCTGTCACACCTCTTTTTCACGCTTACCCGCGAGGGCGCAAAATATAAAAGAGAGTTTTTCCAATTAAAGGACAACCAAAACGGGATTCATTTATTGAGAGATGAGTCGCCACTTGGGAGATTTATGGTGTCCCAAGTCACCGGTTAAATCCCGAATCGAGGAAAAGAATGACTCTATTTAACAGTCCGCGAACCAGAAAATCCGGATAAGGAATTCTATTAACCCGGGAGAAGGTATTAGGCATTCCCGAATTCCGTGGTTCTAGCACGGTCGCTCAACTGTCGTGTTCGGCTTATTTATCTGATTTTTTACAGTTATATACTTAGTGCAAACTAATATCCCTTTACCGTTTTTATTGTTATTATGCTTTACGAAAGAGAAAGTTGCCTAAAAATATGTTTCGAATCACGTCGCATGAAATGCACCCGGATTCTCGACACATTCTTATTCAACATTTGGGATTTGGATTTGGATCGCATGAAATGCACACCCGTACTTGAGAAGGTAAAATTATTAAAATACGCGCCTAGAGCGATTACTTATTTACTCTTTTGAGAAGGCCATGATATTTGCTAAGAAACGGCACATCTCGAAATCTAAGTACTTTATATATACACTTATGAGGGCCCCGCGATTTGTATAACTTGTTAGGCAAGGCACACCTCTAATTCAAATTTAAAGCGAACTACATCCCGCTATATTTATTTGGGAGTTGATTCCAAATTATTTAAAACATGTTACGAGCCACACTACATGAAATGCGCCTGTGGTTCCTGACACGCTTTATTTAACCTTGTTCAAATTTGGAGTCGGGTCACATGAAATGCACACCCGTTTTAATAATTGGAGTCGGGTCACATGAAATGCACACCCGTTTAATATTGAGCTTAACGAAACAAAGGGATGACATAACTAATAGACTGCTGGTTTAATGTTACGGTACTGTAGAACTATTTGACTTGCTTAAAATGAAAATAAGCATCATATACTGAACCCTACATCAATCACAAACTCACATAATCCAGGGAGTCAACCTTTTTTCACCACAAGGGTAGATTACAACTAATGCTAAGTTGTACCAAATTTATAGCCCGTAACCAACAAAATAGCAGTCCTAAAATAACAGTCCACCTAGGTACAAACTTCATAGTCTAGTTTTATTGAATGTAAATCCAACTAAAATACACTATACTATCACTAATATCTATTTAAATACATGCCACATATCCATGCAGATAAACGTCTGGAACTACATTTTAACAAATCTTGAAGTCACACCAATTTGAGTTCGAATATATGTACCTGGAAGTGAATTACAGTGAGGGAGAAAAGCAAGTCAGCAGCAACAGATCAAGGACAGTAGTAGCACCAACAGAGTTAAACCCAGGACAGTTTTAAAGTTCAGAAGAAATACAAATACTCTCCAAACATCATCCAACAAAACCAAGCATGAACCAAAAAGCCCAAATAAACTTGATTTCAAACTTTAAGCTAGCGGATACCCAAAGTTGTTTCAACACTACAAGAATTTGTAGAGAAGCACTCAAAAACAGATTCGATCCAATCAGTAAAATAGTGTAGTTGTCTTTTGATTTTCAACTTTCAAGATCAATGAAGAATCAGTGAAGTTCCTTCCTCCTATTCGTTGAAACAATGTAGCCTTAGCAAGTTGGAATCCGAAATTGGAAGCCAAGAAGAAAAGAAAAATCAATCTCCAGATTGCTCTCTAATGTCTCTCATTCACAGGCTCACCCAAAATCCCTTAGACTAACCCCATGTATTCTATGCACTCTACTGTCTGTTTTTCAGAATGGTCCCTCTCAAGTCTCCAATGTCTGCTTCTTTTTACAGACCAAAAACCCGGGCTTCCTATTCTCTGCAGCCTCCCCTATATAACCAAAACAGACCCCTATCTCTAAGACCCCAGGACCAGCAAAAAATCCACTCAAACCTTGCCCATCCCTGCTCTGCCAGCCCACTAAACCCTCTGTTTTCAGCCACTAAGTCTTGTCAAGTGTGGGCTTAAATGTTAAATGAGAACCTGGTGGAATGCCCTGCTGTAACAGCAGGTTCCACTGGGCTGTGCAGGGTATTAAACAATTCTAAGCCTGATTAATCACTTTACACTAATGCTAACAGCAGATTCTGGACTTAACTTGAAATCACAACAATTCTAAGAGATTCACTTGATAAAACAGCCACATCAATCACTAACCAGTGTTCAGTAGGAAGAATCATATAACTAAATGACGATAACTACTTAATTGATCCTACGTATACAATCAAGAACAAACAAAGTTCAACAAATCCGTGACTCATGGTTTTGACATAACAGGATAGCAATCCGTATGAACTAGTTAACTTGACGACCTTAATCATACTAAGTATATCATTCATCTTCAATCGAAGAAACAACAAAAAATCGACCAAATCAAAGGGTCCCAAAGAGATGAAGAAAACAGAGAATTGGCGGAATATTAAAACAACAAAGAAACGAACTAGAAACAATTAAATTGAGACGACGAATAAACAAAGACAGAGATACCTTAAAACAAATACTTGGAACTTGGCCGACTTGGATTCGAAAAGAGTCGCGGTTGCATTTGAAGTCAAATAGACTTTAATTGGAATGTTTTCAAACGAAAACATTCCAATTAAAGTTTATTAACTTCAATTTCGTTCAATCCGAATGAAATCCCTAGTTTCTCAATTCTAGGGTTCTTGAGGGCTCGATTTGGGGGTTAAGGGGTTAGGGCTTGATTCGAACAAAACTAAAGCTGGTAGGTGTATGAGGGAGGCGAGGGGAAGCCATAGTATGATTTTGGTGAGGTTTGGCATGACTTTCAGATTCCGGCGAGCTTCGATCTAATATTCGAAGAGCTCGGGAATGATTCGAGACTAACGGTTAGGGGATTCGTGTAGAGGGAGGTGAGGGGAAGAGCTGGTGAAAATTTGGTGGCCATTGGCCTACCGGAACCGCCGTGAGGCGATTTCCGGCAGGCGGAGCACGGCGGCTCACGGCGGCGATGAGGCTGATCTCTAGGGTGAGAGACGGAGGTGAAGAATGAAAAATGAAAGAGGGGTCTGGGGGTGTTTGGCATACTGAACTGAATGGATCAATCGGAGCCGTTGGATCAGATGATCTGAACGGCTCAGATCGATCAAAGGTGAGGGTGGGCTGATCCAGTGGTTTGGGCCAAGTCATATTGAATTGGATTTTGGCCCAATCCGAATCCCATGTCTTACAACTAGACTCCATGATGTATCATATGTATATATATATATATATATATATATATATATATATATATATATATATATATATATATATATATATATATATATATACACATATATATACTAACCTATAACACAACTAATTATCCCACATAATTACATATCACTTAAATGTAAACCGTATAATTTTGATATTAAACACTAAACAAAATGCAACACATAATGTATATATTTTTGTATTTTACTAATTTAAATAAATAAACACGCACACACAAAAAATGCAAATGTAAGATAAAAATAACACCAAAAATCACAAAAAATCACACTCAACACAAAACTATTTTATTTTTGAATTTTCTGGGAGTGATTCTCATGTAGGGCAAAAATCACGTGCTCACACCAACTAGTATTCGCCAAAATTCAATCTTCGCCAATTCAAGCCTAATTATACACCGGAACTTCAAAAATTCAATTTCGATCGCACTCCTAAGTCATAAATCACCTTTCGAAGCTAACTGAATCATCGTAAGTCACATCCGAGCCCTCTAACTCACATATCAACTTTTGGTTGACTTTTCCAAAACAAGTCTTCCTTAAAGAGACTAAGTTTTTCATTTCTTATCAAAAATCACTCCAAATCAATTCTAACACTCCCAATACCAATAATGAAACATGAAGAAATTTGAAATGTTGGAAACGGAGTAGTAATACATGAGATGACCGGTCAGGATGAGTATACATATATGTACATTCAAAATTGTGGAATTGGAGAAGTTGGTGAATCGCATATTTTTAGCATAACTCAGTAATTATTCAAGTGTTATTGCCCGTAACTGAATATTTGTTATTGCCAAAAAATCATAAAATGGTGCCTCCTTATTAAAATACAGTATAGTATAATATAATATATTTTGAAACGATATGTAATAATAATATAGTACAATACAATGAGTATATGTATACGTACATTCGAATTGTGGGATTGGAGAAGTTGGTGAATCAAATATTTTTAGCATAACTCAGTAATTATTCAAGTGTAGCCCATAACTGAATATTTGTTATTGCCAAAAAATTATAAAATGGCGCTTCCTATTAACAATATTCTTTTCTGTTTGTAACTTATTAGAAGTTAAATTAGAAATTCCAATATGTTTATGCTTATTTATACCTTCACGTTACTTGAATATAGAAAATTCACATATAAGTCTTAATTAAATTTCCAATTGAGGTTTTCTTAATTTTAAAATAAAAGATACAATATTTGATTTGGTTTGATATTAGAGAAACTAGCAAAATATTTGTTTATTGTTTTAAAAAAATCTCTCAGACCATAAAGTTGTCTAGACATATTATAGATGCTTGGTTGAGTTTTTTTCTTTTTTATTGGAGTTATTTTGGAGTGATTTATTCACTATTTTAATCATTAATGTTAGTTTTAGTTTAAAGCATACATGAATAATAAGATGTTGTTACTTGATTTATAAAGTGATAATTGTAATGTCTCAATGTCTTACAGTGAAACTACTTCTCAGATATTGATAAATGCAAAGATAATAGGTTCACCTATTTGTTTAAATTTTGCTAAATATATAAATGAAAGGGTTAATTATACTAAACTAAACACCAATTGTATTTTAAACTTGAACATTTACACCCCCCTATACTATAGAAATCTTACACGTATACCCACTATGAGGTGTAAACTATAAACTTTCTATGACAAAATAAAACTATAAATAAAAAAAAATTTAAATTATTTTTATGAAATTAAAAAAGATTGTAAATATTTTTGTTGAAAATCCTTATTTACACTTTTGATTAAAAAGATATTAAATATTTTTGAAATATTTATCTTTTGAGACTTTTAAATAAGAACTGAATTTGAATTTACGTATTAAGCAAATTATTTTTATCGTTTGAAACTCGTAAATATAATATTGTTATTCTTATTTTTTTAAAACATTTCAACTCTTATATAATGAAACAAACTAAAAGTGATTTAAGATAATTTTGAAGCAGAGAACAAATAAACAATCAAAAATAAAATTGGAAATACTTTTCATTTATAATTTTAATTTATCTTTTATTAATTATATTTATTATACATAGTTACACATAGGATTTTTATAATATAGATAGGGAGGGGGAATGTGTTTTAAAAAAAAAGGGGTGTATCGAAACATGAGTTAGGTAAATGATATTCGTACTTTAAGCAAAATTTTAAAAATCGACTAAAACCAAAAAACAAAGAAGAAGAAAAATGCTCTCTATCAGTTGGGATAATAATGCTACTAAAATTGACCCATATTTTATTTTCTTACCTAGTTTAGGTTATTTTTTATATATAATACTTGATATTGTTTCATTCCTTAGCCCAATATCTTTTTATTAAAGAATTGATGGAAAATTTTAATACCTCATTTCTTGTGATCAATGAAGAGGAGCTTCGGTGTTACTAGTAAAGTTGTTGCCATGTGACCAGGAGGTCATGAGTTGGAGCCGTGGAAATAACCTCTTGTAAAAATACAGGGTAAGATTACATACAATAAACCATGTGGTCCGGCCCTCTCTGGATCCCGCGCATAGCAGGAGCTTAGTGCACCAAACTGCCTTTTTAGTTTTTTTAATTTTTTTTAATTTCTTGTAATCAATAACTGTAACACTCATCTAGCCCAGTTCCCAACCTCACACTCGATATCCCTGGAGGAAAGAATAAAAATTAGCCCAAACAAATATTTTATAAAAAAGGGCAGTCCAGTGTACTAAGCCCCTGTTATGTCGGGATCTGGGGAAGGACGGATTACAAGGGTCCATTGTATGTAGTCTTACTCTACATTTCCGCAAGAGGTTATTTCCACGGCAGGTTGGGAACTTAAGATAAACAAACTGATATCTTGCACCTCACAATAACAAAGCTAATTTAGATTGCGTGTTGTCTCGATAGAATGGAAACATTAAGTGGAGTTCAGAATTTAACTTTGAAGTGATTTGAACTAGATTTGAGTTAAAGTTCACGGGAGACTCAATGGAGAAAAGGAAGTTAGTTTTTGTACAATAGTGTGTATAATAGTGTATTTGATTTCAGTTGTTAAATTTTTATAAATCTAATATATATATATATATATATATATATATGCGTGTGTGTGTGTGTGTATCTTGTGTAAAGTGTATTTCATTTTTAGTTATTTAAAATCAGTCCAAATCTCCACTAAATAATTTTAAATTTTGCAATCACCTCTATAGACTATTTCTAATAAGTCTAAATAATACTCATCCCAAATTTCTTATAGAATCACATTCGAAAATTAAATCCACTTATTTAGACTTGTTCAACGATGGTAGATAACCTTAAAAATTTATTTTTCACTACCCAAATGAATTTGATTTGTTGAACTAATATTTGAGTTATAGTTAATGATTCAGAGATAAGGTTAGAACCTTTAGTTTTTTTTTTTTGTTTTTTTGTTTTTTTTTTACAAAAAATAGTTGTTTCGAGAATCTTTTTGAAGTTGGATGTTGAATCTCGACCTATTATTTTGGGGCTACATCTTTACAAAGTTAAATATAATGTACCTGATTGCAGTATATGCGTGTGAACTGTACTTATGTAAAATGCTCTCTTTTACCGTTAGAGTTTTGTATTTGCAATCCATTTCTTTTATTTTTGAAAAAGGACCTAATATACCCATTTACTTTGTTTAATTGTACAACCATAACCCTCATTATACTTTCCATTCTGATTTAGCCATGTCGTCCATCAAAGTTCTATATTGCCCATATTTTATCGATCGGGACACATACTCTAAAAGAATCAACCTACCTATGACCTTAGCCCACCCGATCCTATACATTTTTAACCTTATTATAATATTGTCCCTACTGTAAAATCCCATATCACTTTTAATTTGGTACTAAGGTTTCTTTATTTTTGCCTTCTTAATGCTCAGCTGGTCGGAAAAGAATTATTAATATTAAAAAAAATTGTTCGGAGAAGAGGATGTGCGGCGGAGGTGAAGTTGCTAACCACTTTACTTCAGAAACTCTCTTAAACCGCGGAAGGAGATATTACAAGTATCATAAATTCGAGGTACTTTTTATAAGGTTAATAGGGTATATGATTTGGCGGTGCAAGGATATAAGGTTGGGTTTGATTATTTAGTTTAGATTCTTTTAGAATGTGGCAAGGACAAATATAAAACTTTGATGGTTGATATGACATAAATCTAAACAAAACAAAGAATATAATTGAATAATAAAACAAAGTAAAAGGCTATCTATTATATAATTATGCCAATGTGTAATAAGTAAAATCTTGGGCATGCAGTGTGAATTTCCTTCTTCGCCTTCTCATTCATCCAAATGCTATATTAATACTAATTAAATAAGATTTTTTAAATAGTAATTAAAACTTGACGTTCAATTGGCCACTTAAGATCATACCCAAAAGAAAAAGAAAAAAAGTGATGCAAATTTTCGTACATAACATTTTGGCATCAGAATCAGAAAAAATGAAACAGGGTGTCAAAGATCTCACATTCTTACACTCCATCACTGAGCTTCCATAGATTCTCCATTTTCATATCCTAATTCAAGAAATAAAATCCTTTCCTCCCTACTTATCTTTCAACCCATTTGATCTTTTCAACAAATTCCACTATTGATCTCCCAAATGTCAGCCTCTAATAAACCACCTTCCCGTGGTTTCTCATTCTTTAACATCACCGCCGGCATCGGCGGCGGCGGCGGCGGCAGTGGCAGTGTCAGTGGCAGAAATTCCAATGCGACGACGGATCTTCCACAACCCCAGCTGAAGCTGGAACCGGATAGAGAAGTGTATAGACCGGGTGATCCGGTAACCATTACTGTTGAAATCAAGAACCCGACTACTTCTTGCTCTTTGCTTATTGAAAAACTTAGTTTTGAGATTAAAGGGATCGAGAAATTGGATACTCAATGGTTTTCAACTCCTAAACCTTCTTCTGATTCTAAGCAACGCAGAGGTTTGGTGTGCTTTCTGTATTTATTTACTCAAATTCCATTTTTGTTGTCTTTGTTTGGCCAAGCTTAGTACTGTAGTTTTTAAGAGAAGAGTTGAAAATATTACTCATTCTCTGTCCCAATATGTGTGATGCAGTTTCCTCTGTCTAAAGAGAGTGATACCTTTTAATACTTAAAAATATATTAGTTTTAAATTTCACGTTTTAGTTAAGATGATTTATAGCTACACAAATACACCTGACTTATTTTAGACCAAAAATTTTAGAATTGATTCATTCTTTCTAAGGTCAAACAATGCTCACATATATTGGGACAGAGGAAGTATATAAGTTGTAGTTAAAAAATTAGCTACTTACTTTGTCACAATCTATGTGATGCCCTTTCTATTTTAGTTTGTCCAAAAAGAATGATATATTACTATATTTATAAGCAATTTAACATTTAATTTCTCATTTTACCTTGATGAGATAATTTATAGCCATATAAATTCTACAGCTTGTTTTAGACCACAAGTTTCAAAAGTCTTTCTTAAACTTCGTGCTCAGTCAAAAAATATCACATAAAATGGGATGTAAAAGGGTAGCCTGGTGCACTAAGCTCCCGCTATGCGCGGGTTCCGGGGAAGGGCCGGACCACAAGGGTCTATAGTACGCAACCTTACCCTGCATTTCTGCAAGAGGCTGTTTCCACGGCTCGAACCCGTGACCTCCAGGTCACATGGCAGCAACTTTACCAGTTACGCCAAGGCTCCCCTTAAAAAATGGGATGTAATGAGTAACAACAACAACTACAACAACAACTACCCAGTATAGTCCCACAAGGTGGGGTCTGGGGAGGGTAATATGTAGACAAGCCTTACCCCTACCCAAAGGGTAGAGAGGCTGTTTCCAATCGACCCTCGGCTTAGAAAAGGAAAGGGAAAGCAACAACAAAAACAAAAACAAAAGAGCATTAGTAATTCCGGCAGAAATCGCATAAATAGTTATCTAAACATAAGAATTATACATAAAATGACATGTAATAATATCAAACAGTAACTACCATAAATAACTACCATAATGGGGACACAATCCAATGCACGAATCATCTATGAGTCGCCCTGACAAGCCTCACCCCACCCCGGGAAAGGAGTACAAAAAATTCTAGGGGCCCCAATCCTACAACCCTGATACTAGACCTCCAAACTTTTCTATCAAGGGCCATGTCCTCGGAAATATGCATCCTAGCCATGTCATGCCTAATCACCTCTCCCCAATACCTCTTAGGCCTCCCTCTGCCTCTCCTCACGCCGACCACCGCCAGTCGTTCACAACTTCTCACCGGGGCATCAGGACTTCTCCTCCGCACATGCCCGAACCACCTGAGCCTCGTTTCACGCATCTTCTCATCCACCGGGGCCACCCCCACCTTCTCTCGAATAACTTCATTCTTAATCTTATCTAACCTGGTGAGTCCACACATCCACCCGAGCATCCTCATCTCCGCAACCTTCATTCTCTGAACATGAGAGTTCTTCACCGGCCAGCACTCCGCCCCATACAACATGGCAGGTCTAACCACAGCTCTATAAAATTTTCCCTTGAGTTTCAGTGGCACTTTCTTGTCACACAGGACTCCTGACGCAAGCCTCCACTTCGACCATCCCGCTCCTATACGATGAGTGACATCCCCGTCAATCTCTCCGTCCCCCTGAATCACCGACCCAAGATATCTGAAACTGTCCCTCTTAGCGATGACCTGAGCTCCAATCATTACGTCCCCGCCTACTTCGCTCGGCTCGGCGCTAAACTTGCATTCCAAGTATTCAGTCTTGGATCTGCTTATTTTGAAACCCTTAGACTCGAGAGTCTGTCTCCATACTTCTAGCTTCTCATTCACACCGACCCTCGTCTCGTCTATCAATACTATGTCATCAGCAAATAGCATGCACCAAGGCACATCCCCTTGAATATGTCGGGTTAGAGCATCCATCACCAAGGCAAACAAAAAAGGGCTAAGCGTCGATCCTTGACGAAGCCCCATAACCACCGGGAAATGATCTGAGTCACCTCCCACCGTCCTAACCCTAGTCTTAGCTCCATCTTACATGTCCTTGATTACTCTGATGTAGACTTCCGGCACGCTCTTCGCCTCCAGGCACCTCCATAGCACCTCCTCGGGACCTTGTCATACGCCTTCTCCAAGTTGATAAACACCATGTGCGTGTCCTTTTTCTTATCCCTGAACTGTTCCACCAATCTCCTGACAAGGTGGATAGCTTCTGTAGTGGAGCGACCCGGCATGAAACCAAACCGGTTCACCGATATAGATGTCATCTCCCTCACCCTCGCCTCGATCACCCGCTCCCAGACCTTCATGGTGTGACTTATTAATTTGATACCCCTATAGTTGTCGCAACACTGGATATCCCCTTTGTTTTTGTACAAGGGCACCACCGTACTCCACCTCCACTCATCCGGAATCCTTTTAGTCCTGTAGATCGCATTGAACAACCTAGATAGCCACTCCACTCCTGACCTACCCATGCATTTCCAGAACTCCACCGGAATCTCGTCAGGCCCGGTCGCTCGGCCCCAACTCATCCTTCGCAAAGCCCCTATGACCTCATCCACCCTAATGCGCCTGCAGTACCCAAGGTCTCTATGGTTCTTTGAATGCCCCAGCTCCCCAAGCTCTATGTTGCGATCCCCCTCCTCGTTAAGAAGATCTCGAAAGTACGTCTCCCACCTCTGCTTGACCCGAGACTCACCCATCAAAACTCTACCATCCTCGTCCTTGATGCACCGAACTTGGTCTAGATCCCGCGCCTTCCTCTCCCTTACTTTAGCTAACTGGAATAACTTCCTGTCCCCGCCTCTCTCCCCTAATTCCTCGTACATGCGACCAAACGCCGCGTTTTTAGTTTCCGTAACCGCCAGCTTTGCTTCCTTCCTCGCCACCTTGTAGGTCTCCCCGTTCACTCTCCTTTCATCCTCGTTAGTGCTCCCTGCCAACTTAGCAAACGCCGCCTTCTTTACCTCCACTTTTTCTTGGACTACATCGTTCCACCACCAGTCACCCTGATGTCTACCAGAATAGCCCTTGGCTACCCCGAGCACATCCCGTGCTACCTCCCTAACTAAGTTCGCCGTCTCCGACCACATTGCGTCCGCTTCCCCAGAACTTCTCCAAGCTCCACCATCAACTAACCTCCTCTCTAACTCCTGGGCTTTCTCCTTAGTTAGAGCACCCCATCTAATTCGCGGTCGCCCCCGAGCACTCCTCCTCTTCCTCTTCACCCAGAGGCCGACATCCATCACTAGGAGTCTATGAAGAGTCGAAAGGGACTCCCCGGAATAACCTTGCAGTCCTTGCATAAGCCTCTATCGCTCCTTCTGAGAAGGAGGTAATCAATCTGGGTCCTCGCCGCCGAACTTTTGAAGGTGACCAAATGCTCTTCCCTCTTCTGAAATGTCGAGTTCGCAATTAGGAGCTCAGAAGCCCTAGCGAAATCAAGCAATGAAGTGCCTCCTCCGTTCCTAACCCCAAAGCCAAAGCCGCCGTGAACCTCACCATAACCACCAGAATCAGCCCCAATGTGACCATTAAAGTCCCCTCCAATAACTAACTTCTCGGATTGGGGAATACTACTCACCAAATCGTCCAAGCCCTCCCAAAAGCGCCTCTTAACCTCCTCATCCAAGCCCGCTTGCGGTGCGTAAGCGCTGATGACGTTCAGGATGCAACCCCCAATAACCAACTTAATAGACATTAACCTATCATTCACTTGCCTAACCTCAACCACGGACTCCCTTAGATCCCTATCTACCAAGATGCCCACACCATTCTTACCTCTCACGGCCCCAGAATACCACAACTTAAACCCGTCCGCATTCCTCGCCTTCGACCCTTTCCACCTAGTCTCTTGGACACAGGCTATGTTGACCCTCCTCTTCTGAAGAACCTTCGCCAACTCAATAGACTTTCCCGTCAGGGTGCCTATGTTCCACGACCCGATCCTTAATCTAAGAGCGTGCGCTACCCTCTTCCCACCCTTGCCTCCCGCCCTACCCGCAGAACCACTCCCAGCCCCCCTACTCACCCCTGCCAACACCCCCGCCCCCGAGGACATGACCTTACACTACCATCCCCCGTCGCGGCCACTATCCCTCCAATCGATTACGGAGGACAGTTGCACACACGTACTATTGCGGAATACGCAAACTAATGCAAGTAAGGAATCGGCAAAGTAAACCACACACAGGATATTTAGCTAGAAACGTAAAAAGGTGTACAGAGTGAATACGAGCCTCACCCCACCCCGGGAAAGGAGTACAAAAAATTCTAGGGGCCCCTATCCTACAACCCTGATACTAGACCTCCAGACTTTTCTATCAAGGGTCATGTCCTCGGAAATATGCATCCTAGCCATGTCATGCCTAATCACCTCTCCCCAATACCTCTTAGGCCTCCCTTTGCCTCTCCTCACGCCGACCACCGCCAGTCGTTCACAACTTCTCACCGGGGCATCATGACTTCTCCTCCGCACATGCCCGAACCACCCGAGCCTCGCTTCACGCATCTTCTCATCCACCGGGGCCACCCCCACCTTCTCTCGAATAACTTCATTCTTAATCTTATCTAACCTGGTGAGTCCACACATCCACCTGAGCATCCTCATCTCCGCAACCTTCATTCTCTGAACATGAGAGTTCTTTACCGGCCAGCACTCCGCCCCATACAACATGGCAGGTCTAACCACAGCTCTATAAAATTTTTCCTCGAGTTTCAGTGGCACTTTCTTGTCACACAGGACTCCTGATACAAGCATCCACTTCGACCATCCGCTCCTATACGATGAGTGACATCCCCGTCAATCTCTCCGTCCCCCTGAATCACCGACCCAAGATATCTGAAACTGTCCCTCTTAGCGATGACCTGAGCTCCAATCATTACGTCCCCGCCTACTTCGCTCGGCTCGGCGCTAAACTTGCATTCCAAGTATTCAGTCTTGGATCTGCTTATTTTGAAACCCTTAGACTCGAGAGTCTGTCTCCATACTTCTAGCCTCTCATTCACACCGACCCTCGTCTCGTCTATCAATACTATGTCATCAACAAATAGCATACACCAAGGCACATCCCCTTGAATATGTCGGGTTATAGCATCCATCACCAGGGCAAACAAGAGAGGGCTAAGCGCCGATCCTTGATGAAGCCCCATAACCACCGGGAAATGGTTTGAGTCACCGCCTACCGTCCTAACCCTAGTCTTAGCTCCATCGTACATGTCCTTGATTACTCTGATGTAGGCTTCTGGCACGCTCTTCGCCTCCAGGCACCTCCATAGCACCTCCCTTGGGACCTTGTCATACGCCTTCTCCAAGTCGATAAACACCATGTGCAAGTCCTTTTTCTTATCCCTGAACTGTTCCACCAATCTCCTGACAAGGTGGATAGCTTCTGTAGTGGAGCGACCCGGCATGAAACCAAACCGGTTCACCGATATAGATGTCATCTCCCTCACCCTCGCCTCGATCACCCGCTCCCAGACCTTCATGGTGTGACTTATTAATTTGATACCCCTATAGTTGTCGCAACACTGGATATCCCCTTTGTTTTTGTACAAGGGCACCACCGTACTCCACTTCCACTCCTTCGACATCCTTTTAGTCCTGTAGATCGTATTGAACAATCTAGAGAGCCACTCCACTCCTGACCTACCCATGCATTTCCAGAACTCCACCGATCTCGTCAGGCCCGGTCGCTCGGCCCCTACTCATCCTTCGCAAAGCCCCTATGACCTCATCCACCCTAATGCGCCTACAGTACCCAAGGTCTCTATGGTTCTTTGAATGCCCCAGCTCCCCAAGCTCTATGTTGCGATCCCCCTCCTCGTTAAGAAGATCTCGAAAGTACGTCTCCCACCTCTGCTTGACCCGAGACTCACCCATCAAAACTCTACCATCCTCGTCCTTGATGCACCGAACTTGGTCTAGATCCCGCGCTTTCCTCTCCCTTACTTTAGCTAACTGGAATAACTTCCTGTCCCCGCCTCTCTCCCCTAATTCCTCGTACATGCGACCAAACGCCGCATTTTTAGCTTCCGTAACCGCCAGCTTTGCTTCCTTCCTCGCCACCTTGTAGGTCTCCCCGTTCACTCTCCTTTCATCCTCGTTAGTGCTCCCTGCCAACTTAGCAAACGCCGCCTTCTTTACCTCCACTTTTTCTTGGACTACATCGTTCCACCACCAGTCACCCTGATGTCTACCAGAATAGCCCTTGGCTACCCCGAGCACATCCCGTGCTACCTCCCTAACTAAGTTCGCCGTCTCCGACCACATTGCGTCCGCTTCCCCAGAACTTCTCCAAGCTCCACCATCAACTAACCTCCTCTCTAACTCCTGGGCTTTCTCCTTAGTTAGAGCACCCCATCTAATTCGCGGTCGCCCCCGAGCACTCCTCCTCTTCCTCTTCACCCAGAGGCCGACATCCATCACTAGGAGTCTATGAAGAGTCGAAAGGGACTCCCGCGGAATAACCTTGCAGTCTTTGCATAAGCCTCTATCGCTCCTTCTGAGAAGGAGGTAATCAATCCTGGGTCCTCGCCGCCGAACTTTTGAAGGTGACCAAATGCTCTTCCCTCTTCTGAAATGTCGAGTTCGCAATTAGGAGCTCAGAAGCCCTAGCGAAATCAAGCAATGAAGTGCCTCCTCCGTTCCTAACCCCAAAGCCAAAGCCGCCGTGAACCTCACCATAACCACCAGAATCAGCCCCAATGTGACCATTAAAGTCCCCTCCAATAACTAACTTCTCGGATTGGGGAATACTACTCACCAAATCGTCCAAGCCCTCCCAAAAGCGCCTCTTAACCTCCTCATCCAAGCCCGCTTGCGGTGCGTAAGCGTTGATGACGTTGAGGATGCAACCCCCAATAACCAACTTAATAGACATTAACCTATCATTCACTCGCCTAACCTCAACCACGGACTCCCTTAGATCCCTATCCACCAAGATGCCCACACCATTCTTACCTCTCACGGCCCCGGAATACCACAACTTAAACCCGTCTGCATTCCTCGCCTTCGACCCTTTCCACCTAGTCTCTTGGACACAGGCTATGTTGACCCTCCTCTTCTGAAGAACCTTCGCCAACTCAATAGACTTTCCCGTCAGGGTGCCTATGTTCCACGACCCGATCCTTAATCTAAGAGCGTGCGCTACCCTCTTCCCACCCTTGCCTCCCGCCCTACCCGCAGAACCACTCCCAGCCCCCCTACTCACCCCTGCCAACACCCCCGCCCCCCGAGGACATGACCTTACACTACCATCCCCCGTCGCGGCCACTATCCCTCCAATCGATTACGGAGGACAGTTGCACACACGTACTATTGCGGAATACGCAAACTAATGCAAGTAAGGAATCGGCAAAGTAAACCACACACAGGATATTTAGCTAGAAACGTAAAAAGGTGTACAGAGTGAATACGAGGCCGGGAGGTACCAACTCCCGATGGAAAAACCTGGAAGTACGCTTTGATTCGCCCGATATCAACTACCGCTAGCTCTTGCACGTTTCGTCCGGTGATGCTTTGCTCTTCACGCCGAAAGCTTGCCTTGTCCGCCGTGGCTAGTACCTGAAAATCACACACACAACAAACTCCAAAAAAAGCCGGGGGGGGAGGGGGGCTGCCTAGCTCGGGAAAGGGGAGGGGTTGCCTAAAAGTCACACAAAGAAGAGGGTGAGGTAGGGGGTGTGAGAATAGGGAGGAGATAGTGTGTAGAGGGGAGAGAGGAGAGGAAGAGAGGTAACTTGCTGGAGAAAGGGGGGGTCGCCGGAGAAAGGGGGTCGCCGGATATACATATTAGTTAATTTGAATATGAACTGTTGATACTTGCTTGATATACAACACTACTCCCCCCGTGTCAACTTATGTGGCACCATTTGACTGGGTACGGAGTTTAAGAAAGAAAGGAAGACATATGAAACTTGTGTCCTAACATAAGCCATTGACATTTGTGTAGCTAACAATCATCTCATTAAGAGTAACATAGGAATTTCAAAGTTATAATTGTTTTTAAATATAGAAATGTGACATTCTTTCTGGGACATACTAAAAAGGAAGGTGTACCACATTATTGTGATAGAGGGAGTATATAGTTATTGGAATGGATATTAATAAAATGGTTAGTTAGGGAGATAAAATTTCCATCTCTCTAGGGTTGTGTCAACCAAATCAAAATTTGCATAGTGTTTCTGTTGATTTAAGAAACATTTCCGCAATCTCAGTTGGGTTGATTCAATAATACAGAGTAACATAAGCCTCATACATGATCAAGAGAAAGATAGACACAAGGTCATAATGAAAGCTAGATTGGTTAGTCATTGAACAGTGAGATTTAGAGGAAGAAGCTTGTCCAGCTTTTCACTTGAGGATGACTGTCAGTGGAGCTATGAAGGAAATGAAGATTGTTTTCACAAGGTCAAGAGAAGAGAGGGAGTGTAGAACATAATTCTTGGGAACTTTCCTTGTCAGATGTTCCAGTTATAATTAGCAGACGGGAAGGGATCACAGGTGGAAGGTGCTATCGAATACTTCAGATGTACCTGTGGAATGGAACAGTGAGATTTAGAGGAAGAAGTTTGTCCAGCTTTTCACTTGAGGATGACTGTCACTGGAGCTATGAAGGAAATGAAGATTTGTTTTCACAAGGTCAAAAGAAGAGAGGGAGTATAGAACATAATTCTTGGGAACTTTCCTTGTCAGATGTTCCAGTTATAATTAGCAGACGGGAAGGGATCACAGGTGGAAGGTGCTATCGAATACTTAAGATGTACCTGTGGAACCAATTGCAATGTCTGATGTGCATCTTGCTGTTGTTAGAATTAACAACTCGTACTCGCCGGAATAGAATAAGATTATTTGGGCCAAAAAAAAAAAGATTAAAGCTTTAGAAAATATTTTTGAAATCTCATTTGAAGGATTTTAGGAGAAGACTGGAAAATTTAACTGGAAGTAAGAAGGAACAGAAGTGGAATAAAACAAACAATGTGCAAACTCCATCTAGAAGAGCAAGAATTTTGGCACCAAAAGGGAAATGGGCTTCGAGTTCAGATACCTAACTGTTGTGAAGTTGATTGGAAAACAGAAGGAAAGATTGGAAGGAGAAGGCAGAGGGGATACATCAGGCATTTTATACTCACCATCATCTGGCAATTCAAAATAATGTCGCAGAATACGCAGGGTCTAAATGATCCCCATAAAATGGTGTGAAGGCAGTGATTAAAAATTGGAGGCCGTATGTGTATTGCCTACCAGTTACAAGAAATCAAGATGGGTAGGCAATGGAACATGTGTCACAATTGTCTTTGAACTCAAGACTGGCAGCTAAGGGTTTTTCAATTTTATGGGACAAAAGGAGATGTCCCTAAATGAGGAGATCCTTTCATCATGGAGTTGTCCTGCCTTGTCCTACCTGCTCAAATGCTTGGGGAAGATTTTTGGGTGGGTTTTGTCTGGAGAACATAGGGAATGTACAACGATTATGTAATACACTTCAGAAGATGTCAAATTTTTGAGATCGCATGGGATTTTTTATGCTGTTAGATTTGCAGAAGTGATGGTCATGTAACCGTGAATTCTCAGAATTTAAGTCCAATTTTTTGTTATTGGTTTACCAATGGTATGGTTAAATTAACGTGGAGAAAATAAAAGAGTTGCGTCTTGCATTAATAGGATAATATCTCTAGTAATTGGTAGGAGAACTTTCCTAGTTTGATTTAAGAAGTGAATATGCGGCTACAATAGGGGGGTTATTGGTGAAGAATTGGTGGTACTATTTCTCAGTCCAAGTGGTGCAAGATTTTGATTACCTGCAAAGCTTAAAAAGTTCAAAGAAAACCTTGAAACTGTAGAAGATGGAAGTGTTCTGGAAGGGACACTGATGTTGCAAATCTGATGCAAGAACTAAGTAAAGCTAAAGTTGTTTAAGAAAAACTAGAATCAAGATGGATATGTTGGATTGTATTCTTCTTCTTTGTTTTTGGTGTACATCTGAATACATAGATGATCCTGAGGATAGTTTGGATGTACTAGGTAAATCGTAGCTATCCTTAGCATGATATTGGGAAATCTCATTGCTATTACTCAAACAAGCATGAAACCTATGCTTCCATATTCGTCCATAGGCCAAATCGCCATCTCTTTCAGGTTGTTTACAATTTCTATTTCTGTGTTGCATATTTCATTTCTGCCATTTAAATGTAATAGGATTGGCCATGTCAAGTAATCTCCCATCTGTTCCCCCGGATTCCTAATGATCACTTGTCCCCTTGTCCATAGGGACCTCGTGGCATACAACCGAAACGACTCCCGCTAGATAGCCGCCCCTTTCACGGACAAAAGAAGGGAAGTTACAGAACGGGGCATTGAAGGCTCGTACTATTTTGGTGCTCTGATGTAACATCCTATTTTGGTTTCCAGCACAATCTTTATGCTGATGTCTTAATCAATATACAGAAACATGTTACCTAAAAAAAACTAGTATCTAAGTAAAGACAGGATGCTCTACGTTGGTCAGTACTGGACCTAGAAGGTAACTTCCAGAAATTGGATGCTGTCAAGGAACCAAGTTTTGGGCTTACGAGCGCATCCAGAGGAGGAAGAAAATTTCTGAACACTTGTTTGGTAGGGGCTTTGTAAAGTGTGTTGGCTCAACGAAAGCAATCAGAAACTGGGCTGCAGAGATATGGGGGTTAAACACAGGTTGAAGATGCCCCCTTTAGAAGACACAGGATTGCCATCTGGTTTTTTAGCGAAGAAAAAGCAACTCAAGTTCTAAACAATGAACAACAGTTGATGGAGGGACGTTTTTGAAGCTGGGAAGGTAGTCTGAAGTGTCTGGCTGGGTAGACCATGTTTGACCACAAAATCTGGTCGGTGTACCAGTTCATACATGGTGCTTTGATTTTTCAAAGATAAAAGTGGGCATTGTGGGTGCCATTATGTAAAGTTCTTCATCAGCTGATAAGGCACAATCCAAATTTATAAAGGACTAAAAGCAATATATGCTACATTAGAGAAATGCTTTATTCCTGATTATCACAAAATTTCTTATTGCTAGTAGGACGAAATCATAGATCTTATAGAAAAGAAAAGTCTGTTTTTGCTCTTTCTTTTGATGAAGTAATAAAATTCATTAAGGGCATCAAGCAGATGCAAAGCATTACATGGATGAACAAAAGAAACAAAAAGTGAAGATTTGTCAGTTCTGGTAACTAAAACTAGGCTATGACTAGTGAACTGACAAAATCCAAAAAAACTTCTATCCCTGTCTAACCAGATGCACTAATAAATAGCTCCAGGGACCATCTTCTGTTTTGGTCTGTTGTTATTACTGAAGATAAATGTTCTTATATCTTGTTATGCGTTATGTGATACTTTTCATTGTTATGTTTTATACTCTGCCAGGTGAGTATGTTTTTATGGATAATGTGACTCCTGCATTAATTTCAAATCAGATTGTCTCCGCTGGTAGCTCCAGACAATGTAAGTTTAACCTCTAGCTTGACGTTATCCTCCTGTTTCTTTCTCATTCTAATCATATACTCCCGCTGTTTCAATTTATACGACATAGTTTGACTCGAGATGGAGGTTAAGAAAGAAAGGAAGACTTTTAGCATGTGTGACTTAAACATGTCATAAGATTTGTGTGGCAATAAAAACTTCCCTTTAAGGGTAAAATGGGAAGTTCAAAATTAATTGTTTTCAGATATAGAAATGTGTAATTATTTCAGAACGGACTAATTAAAAAATAGTATCACATAAACTGGAACAGAAGGAGTATAGTGATATTCTTTGATCTTAAACATGTCAAAGAATTTTGTATAAACATGCGATCAGTGGATGTAACCGCGGTGCTATGCTAGGTAATACAATAGATATAAAATTTATGATGCTTTGTTGCGTGACATCAATACAAAAAGAATGATATACCTTTTGTTTTCATAGTCTGGTGTTTGCTTGCAAAACAGGGAAACTAAAAAAATATTCAATAAAATCTCAAGTGTTTGGTTGAAGATGATGACGAATTCATTAAGCTTTTTAGTTTGGTCTGAATGATGAAGCAGGGGTGTTTTTTTGATGAAGTAATATGTTTCATTAAGAAGGCATCAAGAAGATGCAAAATTACAAGATGGTGAAGCGGGGGTGTAATAAGGACTATACTTCGAATCATGTTGAAACCCTATGAAGTTGAAGGGAAATCAAGCAAAAAGCCTAGGACGGGGCTTATTTTAGCAAAACTAGAAATTTTTGAAAAGAACATGACAACGTCAAGGCAAAATACCATTAATCATTTG
Source organism: Nicotiana noctiflora (assembly GCA_032618575.1). Taxonomy (NCBI): domain Eukaryota; kingdom Viridiplantae; phylum Streptophyta; class Magnoliopsida; order Solanales; family Solanaceae; genus Nicotiana; species Nicotiana noctiflora. Next base: position 413,521 of record JASVEL010003200.1, read on the forward strand.
AATAACTCACATAGTTGAATTGCATGATGATAATGAGTATAAAACTGTCCAGAGTTACTGTATGTTGCATGGTGAACATTATTTGTATAAATTTTTTACTTTTTTCCATTGACCCTTAGGTTCCTTCATTGCTGGGTTTTGGTTACCCAATTAAAATACCGTATTACCATCCAGCTTTATAGTTTATTGCAAAAATTGGGTATTACCAACCAACACCATTATGGACTTATCAGTAATTCTCCATAGTTTATATCAGTTATCTCCTTATTAATTTAATATTACAATTTAATTTTATTGTAAAATCCTTCTTTTGATATGTATGTTACTTTACATATTCTATCCTATCGGATACAGCATCTTGCCTATTGTATAACTTTCAGTTCGTCTTAAAAATAAAGCAACGCTCCAGTTGTCTTTATCAATCCAGTTTTTTTTTTTTTTTTTTTTTTTTTTTTTTTTGTGAAAATTCAATTTGAACACACTCAACTCCGAACCATCAAAGTCTCTTTGACTTACTCCCTTTGGTATAGTTACTTGATATGACTTATAAAACATTGTAGTTGCACAATATTCATTCGATTTTGGAACGTTTCACATCATTAATACTATTTAATTAACAAGACTACTTTATAAAACCTTCACAAGTTTCAAGAGTTTAAACTCATTCGACTATTTTAACTTTGATGAACTGTTGTTCTATCAAGCTAACATAGCACCTTATCTTCTGTTATTTCTTTGATGATATACAAGTCAATTGACATCTTGAACTCGTTGACCAATAAAATAATGTCACGTAAATTGGGTTGTAGGGTGTAGTTAAAATTTTGAACTCAATGGTTTCAAATGCACAGTTTTGATTTACCTTTTGGGTCTCAAATATGGTAAAATAACTATTTACTAAGTTGAGTTGTAGCAACATTTGGCTTTTAACCTCTTCCAAGAAATTAATACTCCCTCCTTCCCAATTTATGTGAAGGTTGACTGGGCACGATTTAAGAAATTAAAGAAGACTTAACCAAATACATGCAAAATACCAATATCCTTTAAATGAGTTGCAGGAGAGTTGCTCATGTCTTTTCAGTTTAAATAGGGTGGTAAAGGTCCCAATTACTCATTTCATTAAGGGTAAATCGGGGATGTTAAGATTATGTAGTTTCGAAAAACAAGAAATGTGTCATTTTTTTTGGGATATATTAAAAGAGAAAGCGTGTCCCATAAAATTGGAGAGAGGGAGTATAAGATATTCAGTAGTCTGTCCTTTATGATCTTAAAAAGAAGAAATCTCCGTCTGTTTGAGATTTCACCTTTATGTTATTGGGTATGCCATGTATAATTGGAACATGCAAGTTCTCAACTAGTGTTGCTACATTTGTTTTATATATATATATATATATATATATATATATATATATATATATATATATAGATGGATATCACAAAAGTACTTGCAGACTTAGAACCTATATGGATCTTTTGCTCCATTGTGTTTGAATTCTTCACAAAATTCGCATGAACTCTAGAGCACCTCTACAGTTAGAAAACCCTTAATTTATCGTAGAAGACAAATTACTGAGTATTGGAATTAAACAGTTCAAAACAGAGCAGAATGGATATTTAGGATATATGTAGCCCAACTTGTTTGTGATTGAGGCGTAACAATTGTTTTGTCGTTGTACTACTTTTTAGTGGTTAAATCTTTAGTCTTCTATCAAAGAAGGAAAAAAAGAACTTTATCATCGTGAGGAGAGGGAAACACTTCCACATGAACTCTTTTTTCTTTTCTTTTTGATAAGCAATACAAGGAACTTAATGGTCAGAAACTGTATGATAATTATGAAAGCTTAAGTCTGAGTTTCAACGAGACACGTCAAATAGACCTTGAAAAGACTATAACTCTGAACAAATAAGTGTATAAATAAATCATACTAACTAGCCAAGGATGTGGTTAATGGTCAATCCGGTAATGAAGGTAGAGTCGACCTGAGACCAAGGTTCAAATCATAGCAGAGATAAAAAAGCAAAAATGCTAGGTGATTTCTTTCCATCCGTCTAAGCCTTGACATAAAGGGTGTTTGGATTGACTTAAAAGCTGGTTGAAAATTGTCAAATATACCTTGAAAAGACTTTAACTTTGAACAAATAAATGTGTAAATAAGTCATACTAACTACCCAAGGATGTGGTTAATGGTCGATCCGTTAATGAAGGTGGAGTAGACCATGAGATCAAGGTTCAAATCATAGCAGGAATGCTAAGTGATTTTTTTCTATCCGTCTATGCGTTGTTGGACATAGATAGTGTTTGGATTGGCTTAAAAGCTGGTCAAACTAGCTTAAAATTGCTTTTGGGCTTGTTTTGGTGTTTGACAAACTTAAAAATTCTTTTAAGCCAAGTGCTTTTAAACTAAAATAACTCAAAACAAGCCAAAAACTATAAATTGGTCCATCCCAAGTTATTGATTGCTTTTTGGCTTAAAAGTACTTGGGGTTTGACCAAATAAATTACAGTTTTATCCCTTATCTTTCTTCTTCTCCACCTATCTCTCCAACCATAGGTGATGATTATACTTGTCATGGCCGCAATTACTATCACATCGAGTGCTCCATTTTGTGAAGCTTTCTGCAACTTTTTGGAATGACGATCCGCAATATCTTTAGTAATTTACATCATCCCTTCAATATATTTGAACACCATATCCTAGATTCTGATTGAACTTTAATTGAAGTTGGCTTCTCACCTTTCCATTACCTTTTTTTGAGTCATTTTATAAAAGTAATTATCTGATCAAGGGAAAAGAAACATCTAATCAATAAAATTAATTTTATCTAATTAATTTTATAACGTGAAATAAAATGCAACCTAAACTGACTTGTACTAAAATTAAAATTAGCACAATATCTTTAGAATTAAAGTTTTGCAGTAATCAATTCATATTTGGTGTTGACAGCTTTAAGGGAACTTTGGTCATTTTAATAAAATTAGTTTTTCACCAAGCACATCAACTGCTTATTTTCAACTTCAACACTTCTAACCAAACACGTAAGTGCTTTTTAAATTCAGCCCCAACACTTCAAAAATGCTTTTAAGCCCAAGTGCTTAAAAGCTAATCCAAACGAGCTCACGGTTACCTGATACGTGAATCGGTGGGAGGTGTTGAAGATATAATCAACTAAATAAATATGTACTTTCTTTGGCAATTTAAATTTTCGATGAGGTGATCACACAAATCAACATGGCATTAGAGCAATCAGAGGTCGTGGGTTTATGTCTCACCGCCCATTATTATAAAGAATTTTCACGTGTTTGACCATGAAGAATAATCATGCACGCTTGTGAGGGAGTGGGTTGATGACATGTGAATTTTCACGTGTTTGACCCATGAAAAATAATCAGGCATGCTAGTGAGGGAGTGTGTTGATGACTTAATTAGTTATGTGTTCTCTCTTACAGTTTAAGCGTTTAGATGAGGTGGTCACACATTTAACCAGAAGTAATAGGTACTTTGGTGAATTAGATGAAGTGCACGCAAATTGGTCTGGAACAGACCATCATTATAAAAAGAAAGTCGTACTAACCAAAGACAAGACGGATACAAAGTGGAAGAATTAATTGAGGAAATACCAAAATTATTCCTAGAAGGTCCGTGCCATTTGTACAAATCTTTGTTGAATAGCTTAGGGAGTTACCTGGCGTTTCATGAGATACATGTTTTTTCGTGCACTTTTCACATGCCAAATTACATTGTCTTGATGCCGACCCCCTGGTGGTTAGGTTCTTCAATTTTTACTTAGATGTATAGGTTAAACATGTATTGCAAAACAAAGTGGATTGGCAGAGAATAGCCCAGGCCTCATTTTCTGGGAATAACTTAGCTGTTATGTAGGTAATAATTGATGTGATTGCATCTTGTATTTATGCGCAACCTGTGTCTATTTTATGTTCAGTGATCCAAAGATTATGTTCATTTGTGGGACGGACCCCTAACAAAGTGTAAAACTTAAAAAATGCTCCGAAAAGTACTTCTTTTAAGGTATTCTCCTTGTTTTGACATGAATAAAGAAAGGATGTGCTTTTATTTTGCAGTTATGGTGCGAACAATTCTACCAAGCACCATACCACCATCATACAGGGGTGCAACCATTCGTTACCTTTACTATGGTAGAAGTATTTTATCTGGCCAATACTTGGTGATGGAAAATGGTCACTTCCGTGAAGAATCTATACGAGATCTTGATGAGCTGGTTAGTTCTTTGCTGTTCTGTTCATCATTCATTTATACTTACCATCCTTGTTTGATTTAATTTTCATATTTTATCAGCTTTCAGGAGCATTACCCTGCTCTTTTGTGGCATGCTCTTGTAATTGCATGTCTAACTTTTCTGCGTCTTTCTCATAGTCATCCCAGCTTTTCCAGAGCGCTATGTGGTCATGTGCTTTACTGTTTAACCATTTTTCATGTTTCTGACAGCTCTATGTCCTTTTGGTCAGCAGCTTGTCAATCTTGAATTAATTAAGAATGCAACTGTGTTACTGTTTACATTGATGTGCATTGTGCTTTGCTTTCAGTTTCTTTTACCTCTGGTAATAAATCAGAACGGAACTAAGAGAAGGTGATCTTGTCTTAAGCTTCTGTTTCATCTGTATGCAAACCAATGTCTAGAAAAATCATATTCAATTGTGGAAAAGAAAAGGAATGTCCACCTGAAATACGAACAATACATTCAATCATTTAATACGAAAATTTTATTGCTTATAATGTATGCGTTAGCAAAACGATATAGAGAAAAGCGCTACAACTCCCAAATTTTTCTCTGATTCTTCTTCTTTTCGAAGAAAAAGAGGAATTGATAAATGTATATTCCTCTATATCCACTCACAGGAGATGTTAAGGCTTGAGTTTTAGTATCAATACAGAGGTGCAATAAAGCCTGAGTTCTGATAGTAATATATTCTTACCATTTCAACAAAAAAAAGTGCAATAACTGTGCATAAGTTTTTTTCTACTTTTGGATTCTACTATTTTCTGAATCACAACCCGTGCAGGAAACGAGAATACCACTGCAAATATGGGTAACTCAGAAGAGTAATGGCCTGAAAAGTGAAGAAGGCCGCACTTGTGGTAATATTTTCTTGTTTTAAACTTTAAAACTTATATCATCTGTTCTCTGGTTCGTGATTTAGGTGTTGAATTTTGCGTAGAAAGCTTTAAGTCTAACATCCTGGTGAGGTCATTGTTTCGTTGCAAGATATCTTCAGTAACATGGGAATACACCCGGGGGGGGGGGGTGGCGGCTAAAACGATAGAGAAAAGAAACAAAGTCGGAATATTTGGTTCCATTGAGGAGCCATAATATGTCCTTATAGTGTTGCATACATGGTTACTACATTATAATTGAAGTCGTAAAATACCTATGAGCCCCTTCAAGAAAAACGCTGTTTTACTAGTATTATATAAGGACTTTTCTGAAATCTATTTATCTGGCGCAACTTTCTTTTCCTCTGACCAATCTTAAATAATCCTACTGTGATAATGTCACGACCCGGATTTTTCCCCCAACATCGGGATCGTGATGGCGCCTACTCGTGGTAGCTAGGCAAGCCACTGTATTCATACTATCCTGTTTTTAACACAATTTTAATTAAATAAATGCGGAATACTTTATCGAAATGGAAATAACTAATTACAAAGTGAAAATCATACTGAAATCCTCTACCCAAGACGCGGAGTCACCAACTCACGAACTACTATGGAATACTACACATAAAAGTCCGAAGGAAATATAACATAATTCTGTTTGTCTCGGAACAAAGAGACTACAGCTAATAACACAAATAAAGAGAGAGACGCCGGGCCTGCGGACGTCTGCAACCTACCTCGGTCTCAAATATGATCAACTCCCACGCAATCGATTTACTGCTGCTACTGCTCCTGATCGTAACCTGGACCTGTGCAAAAACGCACAGAAGTGTAGCATCAGCACAACCGACCCCATGTGCTGGTAAGTGCCCGGCCTATCCCGCGAAGTAGTGACAAGCCTAGGACCAGACACCCACATAAACCTGTAGAATTCAATATACATATGTGTACCACAATATAACAAGAAATAATCAAGTATTAACACAATAAGGAATATCTTAAAGAATTCAACAATTAACCACAGTTAATAATTTCACAAGGAAAAACAAAGTGTAATGTAAACACAGGTAATATCAATTCAAGAAATAGCAAACAGTTGCACGGCATCACCCTTCGTGCTTTTACTCTCATCCTCACCAAATAAACAAATAAAGTACACGGCATCACCCTTCGTGCTTTTACTCTCATCCTCACATCCATAAGTACGGCATGATCCTTCGTACATGGTTCAATAACAGGGCACGGTACGATCCTTCGTGCATAATCAATAAATAAACATGGCACGGCATTAACCTTCGTGCATAAATAAATAAACATGGCACGGCATCACCCTTCGTGCATTATCACTCTTCCTCACCCAAATAACAATCACAGTTAAGGGCAGAGAAAGAAACAACAATTCATAAATCGTCCCATGGCAATCAATAATTATCTTCACAACAAGTCCCAACAAGGGAGAACAATAACGATTCACATGTAATATATCTCAAAATATCATTTTTCAACGACTCACGGTCATACTAGACGCCAGTGTATGGATGCTCGTCACCACAACCCATACACCGCACTCGATCACATAACACATAGCACATAATCCTATTCCCTCAAGCTAGGATAGAACAAACACTTACCTCGAGTGTTTATGAACAATTCAATCCGTGGAAATGTCTTTTTCTTTCAACTTTGGCTCCAATCCAATCGTATCTATACACAATTGATTTAATATCATCAATACTACTCAACAAACTAATTCTTAAGACCAAATACAACTTTTACAACATTCTGCCTCGGAATAGTGAATTTCAACCCCGGGCCCACATGGTCGGAATTCGGGGTTAGGACCAAAATCCGGTTACCCATCCCCCCACGAGTTCATGTATATTATTTGTTTCAAAATCGGATCTCAATTCGAGGTCCAATTCCCCAATTTATGAAAAACCTATTTTCTAACAAAAACAAGAATTTTACCATGAAAATCATTGATTTTTAATGAAAAACATGTTTAATGATGTTAGGAATTGAAAGAATTAAGTAAAAAGTGACTTACAATCGTTTTGATGAAGAAGAAATCCGTGAAGAATCGCAAATGGGTGTTTTTGTTTTGTAAAAAGTGAAGAAATGACCGAAAATCGTGTTTTACAGGTCTCTGTGTTCGCATTTGCGAACACGGGTTCGCAATTGCGAACCCCGACCAATTTCTGGAGTTTGAAAAATAAGCTAAGTGTCGGAAGTTCGCATTTGCGAACATTTGTTCGCATTTGCGATCACCGGCAGACAAAGCGGTGTTCGCATTTGCGAACACAAGCTGAATAAGTGCATAGTTCGCATTTGCGAACCAAGGCAAGATGGGGAATGTTCGCATTTGCGAACATTTGTTCGCATTTGCGAACATAGGCAGTCTCGGGACCTTCGCAAATGCGAACAATTGTTCGCATTTGCGAACAAGCCTGGGGTCAAACGGGGCTTCGCATTTGCGATAAAGGTTCGCATTTGCGAGCCTCGCCTTACACTCTGTCCCCTTCGCAATTGCGAGAAAATCTTCGCAATTGCGAAGCCAACAACTGGGTGAAAAACAAGCAGTCAAAAATTTCGAATTTCATCCAACGGCCTATCAAATCTTTACCCGAGCCCCCGGCTCCAAACCAAACATGTACATAACCTCAAAAACACATTATGAACTTGTTCGTGCGATCACATCGCCAATATCACTTCGTTCTAATCAAATCAAGCCTCAAACTCATGATTTTCATACTTTTGATTTTCAAAACTCCTTAACTTGGAACTCAAGGTCCAAAACATCTCAAACGACATCCGAATGTCACCAAACTTTACAGAAATCACATATATAATATTTAAGACTTGTACCGGGCGTCGGAACCAAAATACGAGCCCGATACCAAGGTCAATTAATTTATTTCCTTTAACAATTACATCAAAAACAATTTCATAGAAAAATTCATAACTTGGGCTCTAGGCCTCAGAATTCGACTCCGGACGCATGTCCAAGTCCCATATTTTCCTACGGACCTCTCGGGACCATCCAATCTCGGTCCGGATCCGTTTACCAAAAATGTTGACCGAAGTCAACCATATCAATATTAATATCATTTTTATCCAAATTTCTCATAGAATTCATATTTTCTATCACAAAATCTTTCCGGCTACATGCTCGGATCGTGCACGTAAATCGAGGCAACATAGAACGAGGTTTTCAAGGCCTCAGAAGATCAAAATTATTAATAAAATAAGTGATGACCCTTTGGGTCGTCACAATCTCCACCTCTAAAACAACCGTTCGTCCTCGAACGGACAAAAGAAAGAAGTACCTGAGTCAGGAAACAAGTGTGGGTAACGGCTCCGCATATCAGACTCGGACTCCCAGGTCGATGCCTCAGGAGGCTGACCTCTCCACCGAACACGCACAGAAGGATAACTCTTCGACCTCAACCGTCGAACCCGCCGGTCTAGAATGGCCACCGCTCCTCCTCGTAAGATAGATCATTGTCCAATCGGACAATACTGAAGTCTAACACACGCGTGGGATCGCCGTGGTATCTCCGAAGCATAGATACATGAAAAACCGGATGCACGGCCGATAAGCTAGGCGGCAAAGCTAATCTGTAAGCCACCCCTCCCACTCCGTCTAAAATCTCAAATGGACCAATATACCTAGGGCTGAGCTTGCCCTTCTTTCCGAACCTCATCACGCCCTTCATAGGCGACACTCGAAGCAATACTCGTTCACCAACCATGAAATCTACATTTCGAACCTTACGATCCGCATAAGTCTTCTGCCTGGACTGAGCTGAACGCAATCTCTCCCGAATAGTCTTGACCTTATCCAAGGCCTCCCGAACTAAGTCCGTACCTAACAACCGAGCCTCTCCCGGTTCAAACCATCCAACCGGCGATCGACATCGCCTACCATACAACGCCTCATACGGAGCCATCCGGATGCTAGATTGGTAACTGTTATTGTAGGCGAACTCTGCTAATGGCGAAACCGGTCCCGCGAGCCTCCGAAATCAATAACACAGTGTAAGGCACCGTAAAAGTAATCCGAATAGTCCTCTCGACCGGCCATCCGTCCGAGGATGAAATGCCGTACTCAATCGAACCTCGGGTGCCTAACTCCTCGCCGGACCGCTCTCCGTAACCGCGAGGTAAACCGCGTTCCCCGATAAGAGATAATAGACATCGGCACCCCACGGAGACGAACAATCTCCCTAATGGAAACCTCCGCTAACCTCTCCGACGAGTAGGAGACAGACATTGGAATAAAGTGTGCTGATTTGGTCAACCTATCAACAATGACCCAAATAGCATCAAATTTCCTCCAAGTCAAAGGGAAGTCCAGGAACGAAGTCCATAGTGATCCGCTCCCATTTCCACTCGGGAATTTCAATCCTTCGGAATACACCACCAGGTCTCTGGTGCTCATATTTCACCTGCCGACAATTTAGACACCGAGCGACATACGCAACGATATCTTTCTTCATTCTGCGCCACCAATAGTGTTGCCGTAAGTCCTGGTACATCTTCGCGGCGCCTGGGTGAATAGAATACCGCGAACTGTGGGCCTTTGCTAAGATCAACTCTCGAATCCCTTCGACATTGGGTACACAAACTCGACCCTGCAATTTCAATACCCCATCATCATCTAGACTTACCTGTGTGGCACCCCCCGCTGTACTGTATCTCTCAACTCACGCAAATGAGGATCATCAAATTGCCTCTCACGGATACGCTCTAATAAAGAAGAACGAGCGACCGTGCAGGCTAACACTCTGCTAGGCTCAGAAATGTCTAATCTCACGAATCGGTCGGCTAAGGCCCGGACATCTAGAGCTAACGGTCTCTCGATCGACCGGAATATACGCAAGACTACCCATGTCGGCATACTTTCTACTCAATGCATCGGCCACCACATCGGCCTTCCCCGGGTGATATAATATAGTAACATCATAGTCCTTCAGCAACTCTAACCATCTCCTCTGTCGCAAATTCAACTCCTTTTGCTTGAATAAGTACCGTAGGCTTTTGTGATCCGTGTATACCTCACACGCCACACCATATAGATAATGCCTCCAGATTTTTAAGGCATGAACTACTGCTGCGAGCTCAAGATCATGAACCGGATAATTCTTCTCATGGATTTTCAACTGTCTCGAAGCGTAAGCAATAACCTTACCATCCTGCATCAATACCGCTCCAAGCCCCGTACGGGATGCATCACAATAAACTGTATAAGGCCCTGCACCCGTAGGTAGTATAAACACTGGTGCTGTAGTCAAAGCCGTCTTGAGCTTCTGGAAGCTCGCCTCACACTCATCTAACCACTTGAACTGGGCACCCTTCTAGGTCAACCTGGTCATTGGGGCTGCAATAGAAGAGAACCTCTCTTCAAATCGACGGTAGTAACTTGCTAACCCCAAGAAACTCCGGATCTTGGTGGCTGATCTTAGTCTAGGCCACTCCTGGACTGCCTCAATCTTCTTTGGGTCTACCTGAATACCTTCCACTGATACAATGTGACCCAGAAATGCTACCGAACTCAGCCAGAACTCACATTTAGAAAATTTGGCATATAGCCGGTTATCTTTCAGAGTCTGAAGAACCACTCTGAGGTGCTGCTCGTGCTCTTCCTGGCTGCGGGAGTACACCAGGATGTCATCTATGAAGACTATCACGAACGGATCTAAGTAAGGCTTGAATACCCGATTCATCAACTCCATGAATGCTGCTGGGGCATTGGTCAACCCGAAGGACATGACCAAGAACTCATAATGCCCATATCTGGAGCGAAAGGCTGTCTTAGGAATGTCAGCCGCCCTGATCTTCAGCTGATGGTAGCCTGACCTTAAGTCTATCTTAGAGAATACCCTCGCTCCCTGGAGCTGGTCAAACAAATCATCAATCCTCGGCAGTGGATATTTATTTTTGATAGTCACCTTGTTTAACCGCCGGTAATCAATACACATCCGCATCGAGCCATCCTTCTTCTTTACAAATAATACAGGTGCTCCCCAGGGGGAAACACTGGGCCTGATAAAGCCCTTCTCGAGAAGGTCCTGCAACTGATCTTTCAACTCTTTTAGCTCCGGCGGGGCCATACGATAGGGTGGAATAGAGATGGGCTGAGTGCCCGGTGCCAGATCAATACAGAAGTCAATATCCCTGTCGGGTGGCATGCCCGGCAGGTCTGAAGGAAAAACCTCAGGAAACTCCCGTGCAATAGGGACCGAATCAATGGAAGGAACTTCTGCGCTGGAATCACGAACATAAGCCAGATAAGCTAGACACCCCTTCTCGACCATACGTCGAGCCTTAACATAGGAAATAACAGTGAGAACGGAGTGGCTTGAGGTACCTTTCCACTCTAGTCGGAGTGATTCTGGCAAGGCTAAGGTCACCGTCTTAGCATGGCAATCAAGAATAGCATGATATGGGGACAACCAGCCCATCCCCAATATGACATCAAAATCTACCATATCCAAAAGCAACAGATCGACACGGTCTCAAGACCCCCAAATATAACTACGCACGAACGATGCACCCGATCGACTACAACGGAGTCACCCATGGCGTAGCCACATAAACCGGAATATCCAGAGCATAGCTGTGCACGACCAAATACGGTGCGAAGTAGGGAAGACACATAGGAATATGTAGATCCAGTGGTCAAATAATACCGAAACACCTCTCGCCACACACAACAATAGTACTCGTAATCACAAGCATCCGATGCCTCTCGCCTCCGGCCCGGTCGAAAGCATAGAATCGTGATCCGCACCTCCCTCCGAGCCGCGTCTCTAGACGACCATCAACCGGCCGACCTCTACCTCTCGCCGGACGCGTCTCCACCTCTACGGTCTCGACCTCCACCTCTATAATCTCTACCCCGCCTCCGGCCGGGCCGGCGACCGAGGGTCGACCGGGGCCCGAATCATGTGACGAGGACCTCGCCGCCGAGAGTTGCCCGCTGCTATAGGCAATTCCCGATAAAACGACTCGGGTCGCCACAACCGTAAGAACTCTGGGACCGATAGGCCGCCGGCCCCGACGACCCGAATGGCCTCCACAAACACTCGGAAGAGGCTGAGCATTACAGGAGACCGGTCCGAATAATTCCCCCGAAAACCACGATCACCCGATCCACCCTGTGAGCTGAAGGGCGGAACGAAAAGGCCTGGAGGACCGGCCTCTATCAAAGGATTCTCTGCTACCAGAGGAAGAACCACCAAACCTGCCTGAATGACGAGGCCTCTTATCTGAAGAACAACCGCCTCCCCTAGCAAGAGCCATCTCAACTCTGCGTGCTGCATTGGCTGCCTCCTGAAATGATATGTCACTCCCCACGCCCATAGCCATCCGGAGTCTAATCGGCTGATTAAGCCCATCTATAAATCCGCGGACCCTCTCCCGCTCCGTGGGAAGTATCACCACCGCACGACGAGCCAAGTCGATAAATCTCGTCTCATACCGTGTAACCGTCATAGTGCCTGACGGAGGCGCTCAAACCGCCTCCGAAGTACATCCCGCCGAGTAGCAGGGGAGAAACTTCTCCACGAATAGTTCCGCAAACCGATCCCACGATAAAGCTTGGGGACCCCGCCGGTCGAGTCAAGCAACAATCTCTCCACCAAGTCTTGGCGGATCCCGCAAGTCCGAAGGTACACAAGTCAACTCCGTTTGTCTCCACGATCCCCGTAGTCTTGAGAATCTCACGGCAACCGAATAAGAAGTCCCGAGGATCCTCTGATGCGGCTCCACCGAACGTAGTGGTAAATAGCTCGGAGAACCGATCAAGCCTCCATAACGAATCGTACGTCATGGCCGCTCCATCACCGCACGAGCCGCGGTACTCGACCGAGCGGCCACGCTGGTCGGATTACCGGTGCTCGAGGCCGAGGAGCTACCGGCTCCGGAGTACGAGCACAGTGAGTCCGGGCCCCTCCTCCGACCCGAGAAGCTGGTCGGGCAACCGATAATAAACCCGCTCTAGCAATGCCGTCCACGAATCCCGCTATTCTCGACCAAGGCACCCGGAGATCCGGGGTAAACAAAGCCTCTCCCGGGACCCGAGCTGGGCCCACCTGGAGCTGCTGGAACCGAACCTCCTCGTCAATCTCAATACGAGGCTCCACCTCCCGAGTACCGCCTGGGGCCGAGCTCTACCCCTACCACGGCCTCTCGATACGCCTCGGCCCCCGCCCTCACGGAGCCGCCCGGGGCTCGGCCGCCGGTCGCCGGACGAAGGCCGCGTGTCCTTACCATCCGCGAAAGGACAGAATAGAAATTCAATCAGCAACTGAGGAACAAGTCGCACGACAAGAAAGAACAAACGAGAGACTCTTTCCTAACTCAATAGACTCTGGAGGACAAGTACAGACGTCTCCGTACCTACCTCTCAAACTGTAGCAATACATTCCCCATGGCATGACGAAAGTTATTTTCTCCGCATCTGTCACGACCCGATTTTTCCCCCAACATCGGGATCGTGATGGCGCCTACTCGTGGTAGCTAGGCAAGCCTCCTTATTCACACTATCCTGTTTAACAATACTTAATTAAATAAATGCGGAATACTTTATCGAAATGGAAATAACTAATTACAAAGTGAAAATCATACTGAAATCCTCTACCCAAGACGCGGAGTCACCAACTCACGAACTACTATGGAATACTACACATAAAAGTCCGAAGGAAATATAACATAATTCTGTTTGTCTCGGAACAAAGAGACTACGACTAATAACATAAATAAAGAGAGAGACGCCGGGCCTGCGGACGTCTGCAACCTACCTCGGTCTCAAATATGATCAACTCCCACGCAATCGATTTATTGCCGCTGCTGCTCCCGATCGTAACTTGGACTCGTGCAAAAACGCACGTAAGTGTAATATAAGCACAACCGACCCCACGTGTTGGTAAGTGCTCGGCCTATCCCGACAAGTAGTGACAAGCCTAGGACCGTACACCCACATAAACCCGTACAATTCAATATATATGTATACCACGTAATAACAAGAAATAACCAAGTATTAACACAATAAGGAATATCTCAAAGAATTCAACAATTAACCACAGCTTAATAAATTCACAAGGAAAAACAAAGTATAATGTAAACACAAGTAATATCAATTCAAGAAATAGCAAGCAGCTGCACGCGGCATCACCCTTCGTGCTTTTACTCTCATCCTCACCAAATAAACAAATAAAGTACACTGCATCACCCTTCGTGCTTTTACTCTCATCCTCACATCCATAGTACGGCATGATCCTTCGTACATGGTTCAATAACAGAGCACGGCATGATCCTTCGTGCATAATCAATAAATAAACATGGCACGACATTAACCTTCGTGCATAAATAATAAAACATGGCACGGCATCACCCTTCGTGCATTATCACTCTTCCTCACCCAAATAACAATCACAATTAAGGGCAAAGAAAGAAACAGTAATTCATAAACCGTCCCATCAAGGGCAATCAATAATTATCTTCACAACAAGTCCCAACAAGGGAGAACAAATAACAATTCATCTGTAATATATCTCAAAATAATCATTTTTCAACGACTCACGGTCATACTAGACGCCAGTGTATGGATGCTCGTCACCACAGCTCATACACCGCACTCGATCACATAACACATAGCACATAATCCTATTCCCTCAAGCTAGGATAGAACAAACACTTACCTCGAGTGTTTATGAACAATTCAATCCGTGGAAATGTCTTTTTCTTTCAACTTTGGCTCCAATCCAATCGTATCTATACACAATTGATTTAATATCATCAATACTATTCAACAAACTAATTCTTAAGACCAAATACAACTTTTACAACATTCTGCCCGGAATAGTGAATTTCAACCCCGGGCCCACATGGTCGGAATTCGGGGTTAGGACCAAAATCCGGTTACCCATCCCCCCACGAGTTCATGTATATTATTTGTTTCAAAATCGGACCTCAATTCGAGGTCCAATTCCCCAATTTATGAAAAACCTATTTTCTAACAAAAACAAGAATTTTACCATGAAAATCATTGATTTTTAATGAAAAACATGTTTAATGATGTTAGGAATTTAAAGAATTAAGTAAAAAGTGACTTACAATCGTTTTGATGAAGAAGAAATCCGTGAAGAATCGCAAATGTGTGTTTTTGTTTTGTAAAAAGTGAAGAAATGACTGAAAATCGTGTTTTACAGGTCTCTGTGTTCGCATTTGCGAACATGGGTTCGCAATTGCGAACCCCGACCAATTTCTGGAGTTTGAAAAATAAGCTAAGGCTGGGAAGTTCGCATTTGCGATCACTGGCAGACAAAGGGGTGTACGCATTTGCGAACCAAGGTTCGCATTTGCGAACACAGGCTGAATAAGGCATAGTTCGCATTTGCGAACAATGGTTCGCATTTGCGAACCAAGGCAGTATGGGGAATGTTCGCATTTGCGAACTTTTGTTCGCATTTGCGAACACAGGCAAGCACTGGGGACCTTCGCAAATGCGAACAATTGTTCGCATTTGCGAACAAGGCTGGGTCAAGGGGCTTCGCATTTGCGATAAAGGTTCGCATTTGCGAGCCTTGCCTTACATTGTCCCCTTCGCAATTGCGAGAAATTCTTCGCAATTGCGAAGCCAACAGCTGGGTGAAAAACCAGCAGTTCAAAAATTCAGAATTTCATCCAACGGCCTATCAAATCTTTACCCGAGCCCCCCCGGCTCCAAACCAAACATGTACATAACCTCAAAAACACATTATGAACTTGTTCGTGCGATCACATCGCCAATATCACTTCGTTTTAATCAAATCAAGCCTCAAACTCATGATTTTCATACTTATGATTTTCAAAACTCCTTAACTTGGAACTCAAGGTCCAAAACATCTCAAACGACATCCGAATGTCACCAAACTTTACAGAAATCACATATATAATATTTAAGACTTGTACCGGGCGTCGGAACCAAAATACGAGCCCGATACCAAGGTTAATTAATTTATTTCCTTTAACAATTACATCAAAAACAATTTCATAGAAAAATTCATAACTTGGGCTCTAGGCCTCATAATTCGACTCCGGACACATATCCAAGTCCCATATTTTCCTACGGACCTCTCGGGACCATCCAATCTCGGGTCCGGATCCGTTTACCAAAAATGTTGACCGAAGTCAACCATATCAATATTAATATCATTTTTATCCAAATTTCTCATAGAATTCATATTTTCTATCACAAAATCTTTCCGCTACATGCTCGGATCGTGCACGCAAATCGAGGCAACATAGAATGAGGTTTTCAAGGCCTCAGAAGCTCGAAATGATTAATTAAATAAGTGATGACCCTTTGGGTCGTCACAGATAACAAGTCAAATGATGTATGACTATACATACTTTGAATTACCCAACATGATATGCTGAAATAATCATTTTATAAAGGTTGTGTAAATGTTTTTTCGTGCTTTTCTTTCTTGATTTCTGCATGCACGTCCCTTCATATTCTTAGATTTTTATTACGTTATGTGGTTTTATTCGCCTCAGGTATTGTATTCCCTGTTGCTATTATTTGGTACTACTTATCCTTTATATCTCCCTTTTCTCTTCCATCTTTCTTCCTTCCTTGCTTTCCTCCTCTTCTTGCCCTTCCTTAGCCGAGGGTCTATTGGAAACAACCTCTCTACCTGCATTAGGTAGGGGTAAGTTTGTGTACAGACTACCCTCCCTAGACCCCATCTAGACCCCATCTGTTGGGATCAAACTGGGTTTGTTGTTGTTGTTCTTTCTTGGTTTCTCAGTTCTGAAAATTCCACTCTAATTATGTATTTTGGGGAATACTTATTTTTACTTTGACCAGTGGCATGATCACATTATGCTTTTCGATTTGACAGGTATTGTTCCTGCTTCAACTCTGCCTTTGGATGTTTACTGGAAAGAGATGGATGCAGATTCTGATTGGGTAAACCATTCTGTTGCCAGATATCTTTGTTATTCAGTAGGCTTCTTGTGATTAAAGAAAGAAATATTGACTGTATAAGGATTCACTAAGAATTTGACAAGACATAAAATTAGAAAAGATGGTTCAATTTGTAAAAGATGATATTCCAGGGAATATTACTACAACAACTGTGAACAGACCCAAACGTTTCCAGGAATAGTTGACCAGAGTAATTTCATCCTTTTTTCATTCTTCTCCTCCGTTTCAATACTACTACAACAACAACTATGGCTCTGTCCCAAACAAGTTGAGGTCAGCTATATGAATCTTCACCATGTTAGTCCATTTAAATCATCTCATATAACTAAACTTGAATAGCCTAATGGTCCTTCCCTATTTCTAGCCATCCTTAGGCATATATTCACTTTCATTGTAACTTTTATTCGCTTTGTCTCTCTCTATGAAGGTATGTAGTGTGTTTAGTGCTCTCTTTTTCTTTTCTTTTCTTTTGGGGTTGAGAATTGTGTGTTTCTAGAAACTCCTATCTTCAAGTCACCTATAATGGCAAAGACAAACATATAGTGAGGACTTTGCTTCTATTCTCCTAAAGCTACGAGGCATGCAAGTGAAGAAGAGGACTTTTTGAATCTTCTGCATTTCTTCGTCTTTTTAAATAATAAAAAAAGAATTTTTGTTAAAATAGATTAAGTCAAGAATACAGAGAAGTGGGCTGTCAGGCTAGGAAAAAAATAAATTACAAATTTGGAGCTCTTCAGTCTTGTTATTTGATTGTGAGGTTTTATCGGATTTTGTTACACTGTCCAAATATCAGGCAATTTGTAAGGACTAGAACCCCTTGACGCCATAGGCCCTCCTAGAAATGATTAATTTAATTAAAACATTTTTTACCAATAGAGTTCAAATTGGGAGGATAACTGAAACAAAACTTTCTTTGTTCAGCATAAGTGTCCCAACATTATAGCAGTCAACAGATCTAGCATTAACACTCTAGTTGTAGATTTACTTAGATTTGGTTAGCCGTTATCATGTAGGAATGGAGCAAGGTCCGATATTGCATGAAATGTTAGAAGATTAAATGAAAGAACGGAAATGGTGGCCTTTTAATTTCCTGGAGACTTTAGAATCTCAATATCTGCTATGTCGTGGATGTACTCCAGGAAGAATGGATGAGAGAGGAAAATCTTTCTTCTTCCTAATTGTACTTGCCAAGATAAAACAGTGTTAGATTCTTGATAAGCAGACCCCTCTTTAATTCCTTCTTTTTTTTCCTTTGGAGAAGGTAACATATACCCATATATTAATAAATCTCCAGCACAAAACTTATGCTGGAAGACAAAAAGATGTTTACATGAAAATAAAAAAAGCACAAACATTACAATCCTTGCTCTTCTTACAAGGAATCTAAGACTTTTAGATCTAAATCAACAATATATTCCGTTTCGCACCAAAAACAAAAAAGAAGAATACAATTCATCTTAATCTTCTGAATATGGTTGATTGCATCGTCAGAGCATCTTGAATTCCTTCTTTTTGGCAATTCCCTCTCTTTATTTTGTTCTGCTTCTTCTTGTTTCCTGTT
Organism: Nicotiana noctiflora; assembly: GCA_032618575.1. Classification (NCBI taxonomy): domain Eukaryota; kingdom Viridiplantae; phylum Streptophyta; class Magnoliopsida; order Solanales; family Solanaceae; genus Nicotiana; species Nicotiana noctiflora. The sequence continues at coordinate 432,194 of JASVEL010003200.1, forward strand.
TCTTTTTCCCTCGCGGGATTGGATTATGCCAATGCAGCACTTTTACTTAGTAGTTTATTGTAGGATAATCAAAGAGATACGAGAACAAAGAGGTTAACTGGATAGAACTTGTTGACGAGATTTTGTGTTCTGCAGGCTAAAATAAATGAAACTTTTGATGGTCCGGAGGAAGGATATGAAAGTTCAAGGGATGAAGTCTCATCAGTTTCCTCCTATAATCCCATGAAGGATAATATACACCGAACATTTGGAAGTTCATTATCCTTGCAGTCTTCCTTAGCAAGGTCTTCAAGCAAAGATCTTCCACATGTTGAAGGACGGTCGAGCATATCTTCACAACTGGCACTTCCACAGATAGTTGTGGCTGATGTCTTGTATGATTCTAATGGGGGTAAGACGAACACACACATATCTACATGCATATGAAGTGTCGTTTACCATTGGAGTAGTTTCAGAGCATAGCATTAGTCTTAGAAAATTTATTCTCCCTCTGTCCCACTTTATGTGAAGGAGTTTGACTGTCCATAGAGTTTATTAAAACTTTTGACACATAAGCTAAATATATGCGAAGTACCAAAATTGCCCTTACTACCAATAATCCCCCTAGTAAAAGAATGAACTTTTATATCAACCGGGTCCAAACAAGTAATGTCATTAAGGGTAAAGTTTGGATGCTAATTTTGAATAATTTACAAATAGGAAGGTGTCCTTTTTTAGATAGACTAAAAAGGAAAGTGTCACATACAATGGGATAGAGGGAGTATGTGCTTTCATGGTTCGATAGGTATCTTCAAGGAAATTGGCTTTTTTATTTCTATGCCTTTTTTTAACAAAAGGGAAATGTTACAATTCCTCTTAGTCAAGCTGACAGTTTTATCTTATTTTAAGCAAAAAAGAACTGAGTGTTTTATTTTATTCTTCCAGCAGATGTTTTGTCCCCCAGCAAGTCTTCTTCTTTCGTCTCTCCAAGTATACAGCTGAAAAATACCAAATCCTTTTCCAAATATGATGATTCAACAGTACCTTCTGTCTCAGGCATGGGTGAATCTGGAGCATGTAAATCAAGCTTGCACTCAGATCCAAATATCTAGTATTTGTTCCCTCCATACACTCTTTAAATGATAAATCCTTGATGATAATCGTTTACCAACATTTACTGCAGCAGAAGGGTTTATTCGAGGGAGGTCTTACAACATCAGACTGGATGACCAAGTGCTTCTAAGGTTTTCTCCAAAAAATTCTGAGTCGACTTATTACTTCAGTGATATGGTAATTGTATTATTCAGTGTCTTGGTCCTTCCATGTTAGTGCTATCACTAATGCCTATTTGCATCAGACTGGCTGGAACCATTACCTGTTTTTCATTTTTTTGCAACAGATAGGTGGAACCCTGACTTTTTTTCATGAAGAGGGTTCTAGAAGATGCCTTGAGGTAGTCTTATATATCAAAATACATGCTTGGAATAAGCCTTAGACATATGAATTATTATCAGTTTATTGTGCGCTCTGGAGTTTATTGGTCCTTTTTGTTGCTTTCTAGCTTTTAATAACACTGGAGATGACCGAGACTATAAGCCGACGGTTTGTACATCCTTCACGGAGACATGCTCCTTCTATTACTAAGGTATTCTTTAAGTGATAGTATTATACCTGTTGATGATTCTTTACTACTCTTTGCATTTGATAAAGCATAAGTGTTTTGACGGATTTTATCTGGAAAGAGATAAACGCTTGAGCCCCCCTTCATTTGGCGATTAGTAACCAATGCATTTTGAATTATGCAGGTTCATAGTGATCATCACGAAGTGGTTGCTGATTTAATTCAGACAAGCTTTATTTTTTCCATTCCGATGGATGGTCCTATGTCTTTTTCCACTCATTATGTCTCCGTACAATGGGCTCTTCGATTTGAATTCTTTACCACTCCCAAGAATGTTGACTGGTCAAGGTATAACCATTTTTTCATGTAACAGGAATGTTTTGCTGGACTGATAACATAGCATGAGTCATTGATTAAAGACTGGAGTTCTGTTTTGGGAGGGTGCAGATAAAGAGTAAAGCAAATAGCAGAACAGTAATCATGCAAAAGAGGCTTGTAGACTTACTAAAAGCTGAAAAAAGAACATGAACGATCAAAAGGGTCTAGAAGTACATCTGCTCTTCAACTACTTAAATGGCATCTTATTTCCACCAAATATAGGGGATATGAGAAATTTGACAGTGATTTTGTGCAAAAAATTATTCTGATTCCACCTTTTATTTCTTTCATGCCTGAGAATCCATGTAGAATATGTGAGCTGTTGAATCAAGTTGCAGACTATTAGTTATGTACTACTGATCTCCATTTTAATCAAGGAAATCATGAAGAGGCTAAAAGCTCAATTGTCCATGGTTTAACCCTTCGGAATAAACAAATGCCAAATTCTCTAGGAAACTCACATAGAGAAGAATATTTTTTCACTTCTTCCTTCAAACTTAAGTAGCACTCGGTGTCCAATCTTGTACTTCTTTTCTTAATATCATTTGACGTAATGGTTCATGAACTAGTGCCCAACAAATGAAAAGAGGATCATGATGATGGTCTCCGTCTTTTGACAATTATCCTAGGATATTGAGTTTGCTAGGATGGGTCTTAGGTTAGAACCTTTAACAGCAAATACTCTCCCCGTGACAGTAAAAAGGTCAGCCCTGTGCACTAAGTTCCAGCTATGCGCGGGGTCCGGGGAAGTGCCAGACCACAAGGATCTATTGTATGCTGTTTACCATGCATTTCCGCAATAGGTTGTTTCTATGGCTCGAACCCGTGACTTCCTGGTCACATGGCAACAACTTTACCAGTCACGCCAAGGTTCCCCTTCACTCTCTTGCTATCAATATCTAAATTAAAGTGGATAATCAAAGACACCTTGAGATTCTGCATGATTAAACTTCCAATCTACTCTATGTCAAAGTGGGAACTCTCTTGATAGTGAATCACGGAAGGTTGAAGCATGCTCTTAGTTTGTTTCCTTAAATAGTTGATACTATTTTAAAGAGAATATGTTAATGAAAGGAACTTATATGGTCTGATCAAATGCACCATAGTTGTAACTTGACGTGCTCTTCTCCCCTCTTCGTTGCCATGTCCTGATTCATCCGTGCAATGTCTATCTGATTTTGTTTGTAGATTTTCCTTCTTACTTTGGTATTTGTTCCTTGAATTCACTAAATTCTCAAATTTATCCCTCTTTATTTCTGAAATGGTTTCATATATGGAGTATCAGATATGAGCATCCTCTTTTGGTAGAGGGTAGAGAGAAGTGTGAGTGGGTACTTCCAATAACTGTGCATGCACCTCCTGGAGGAGCTGCTGCAGCTCAGACACGAAATGACAAATCATTCTCTTTGGAACCCCTATGGGTCCACACATAAAGGTAAATGGAACTCTCATTTTCTAAGCTAGCTGTTTTAACTTCTGATTGATATGTACTTTGTGAGATGTTTGTTCTTGGTTTCTCTTTTCCACTGTCTGATGTACACATCGACTCATATTCACGTGGAAGATATGATCTAGTCATAGTTTGCTTGATCAACAAATGTACGTGTAGTTTCATATAGCCATTAAGCTGATTGTTGTATGCCTTTTAGAAGAAGAAGGACCTGCACATGGTGTTTATCGACTTGGAGAAGGCGTATGACAAGGTCCCTAGGGAGGTGCCTGGAGGTTAAGAGCGTGCCGGAAGCCTACATTAGAGTAATCAAGGGCATGTACGATGGAGCTAAGTCTAGGGTCAGGACAGTGGGTGGTGACTCAGACCATTTTCCGGTGGTTATGAGGCTCCATCAAGGATCTGCGCTTAGCCCTCTCTTGTTCACCTTGGTGATGGATGCTTTGACGCGGCATATTCAAGGGGATGTGCCTTGGTGATGACATAGTGCTGGTAGACGAGACGAGAGTCGGTGTTAACGAAAGGCTAGAGGTATGGAGACAGACTCTCGAGTCTAAGGGGTTCAAACTAAGCAGGTCTAAGACAGTATCCGGAGTGCAAGTTTAGCGCCGAGCCGAGCGAAGTGGGAGGGAGCGTGATGATTGGATCTTAGGCCATAGCCAAGAAGGATAGTTGCAGATACCTTGGATCGGTGATCCAGTGGGACGGGGAGATAGACGGGGATGTCACTCACCGTATAGCGGCGGGATGGTCGAAGTGGAGGCTTGCATCAGGAGTCTTGTGTGATAAGAAAGTGCCACAAAAACTCAAGGGGAAGTTTTATAGAGGTGTGGTTAGACCTGCCATGATGTATGGGACGGAGTGTTGGCCGGTGAAGAAATCTCATGTTCAGAGAGGATGAAGGTTGCGGAGATGAGGATGCTTAGGTGGATGTGCGGGCTCACCGGGTTAGATAAGATTAGGAACGAAGTTATTCGGGAGAAGGTGGGGGTGGCCCCAGTGGATGAGAAGATGCGAGAGGCGAGGCTTCGGTGGTTCGGGCATGTGCGGAGGAGAAGCCCAGAAGCCCCGATGCCCCGGTGAGGAGTTGTGAGCGGCTAGCGGTGGTCGGTGTGAGGCGAGGCAGAGGGAGGCCTAAGAGATACTGGGGAGAGGTGATTAGACAGGACATGGCCAGGATGCGGATTTCCGAGGACATGACCCTTGATAGGAAAGTCTGGAGGTCTAGTATCAGGGTTGTAGGATAGGGGCTTCTAGAGTTTTCTTACTCCTTTCCCGGGGTGGATGAGGCGCGGTAGGGCCACCCATAAAGGATTAGTTTGCGTTCTCTTATGGTAGTGATTTCTGGTAGCTACTGTTTGGATATTATTGCATGCCGATTTATTTATGGTACATATGTCTCTTATGTTTAGTTAATTATTTTGCGATGTATGCTGGTGTAACTAATGCTGATTTTGTTTTTGTTTGCCTTTCTTTTCCTTGCGCCGAGGGTCGATTGGAAACAACCTCTCTGCCCTCTTGGGTAGAGGTAAGACCTGTCTACATATTACCCTCCTCAGACCCCACTTTGTGGGAATATACTGGGTTGTTGTTGTTGTATGCCTTTTAGGGAAATATTGTGCTAAAATTGCTCTGAAATTTGAGAAAAAGTAGCAGTTAGCTCCTCTATCTTGCTTGACACGTAATGTTTTAACTTCTGAATGGTGTTACTTACATTGGGATGTTTGTAAGCATTATGATTATATGCTGGGGAATAGTTTTCAGGTCCCTTTAAAAGCCATTGGTCTGAGCGTTACTTTTAAAGACTTCTGGCATTTTGTACCCTTTCCCTTGTTTTTTGACAGGTGAGGTAATTACATATTCTGGCAAATCTTGAGACCTAATCCTCCGAGGAAGTATTTGCTCATGATTCGACACTCCTAATTTTAGTCAACTTGATCTTGTTAGACGCCAAGGTCTTCTGTGCCAACATAATAAATGTTCCGGCTATGCAATAAATGCACCATCGTCTTTATTTATTCATGCTTTCTTTGTTTAGTTATTGTGTACACGAATAAGTTCTCTCTCTATTTTCTTCTTTCTCTCCTCCAACTTTTCACATATCTCATCTTAGTGATTTTTTGGACGATTAGATGTCGCAAATGCTAGACTACAGTTGAACTAAATCGTCATTACAAGAATGTATTTGTTTTGCTAAGCTCGTTAGAGACAGCAACTTTGTTCTATCATGCCTGGAGAAGTGGGATTCACTAGATTATGTTTAGCCATTTTTGCAAATCTCTTCTGCATTTAATATTGAAATACTTTTTCCTTTGAATCTTATAGGTGTGTACAATGCTGGAAGTTAATATGCATGGCTCCACAACTGTTGAGAGAAAGCAACCCCTGGAACTTGTGTACCAGGTTCTGTCAGAAAGAGTGATTGGTGACTGAGATTCAGTATTATTGTATTTTATTCATCAGTAGATATTTCCAAATTCCAATCTTTGGTTCTCTTTCATATCATTTTTATGTGATCAGAAATATTCTTTACCTTTTAATTTTCTTTGATCATATTCTTAGAGAAGATTTTGTTCCGGGAATCATTATGTTGAATGGCATGTATATGATTAGAAGAGTCCAGTGAGGCAGGATAATATAAATACCATGCAAATTAATATGACAAACAGTATATTAAAATTTCTGATTCATGGATTAGCATGTTTGATTATTTTTTGGTCGGTTAAATGGCCAAATATACCCCTATAGTAATCCAAAATAGAGTGCATTTATCTTCCGTTTGTAAAGTGGCCTATTTGTCGCGGTTATATATTTTTTGCAACCCCCCCCCCCCCCCAACTCGAGCAAAATGGTTTGGTTTGAAGTAAAGATACCAAATTGCGCAAAATGGAGCTGTGAATATGTCACGCCACAAACCTTGGGAGGTGTGGCCGGCACCCAATGCTATACTTAGCCCGACTCTGTAACTATGAACTTTGGAGGGGTAGCCCTCAACTTAGGCCAACGAGGTCTACTTGAAAGCTAACAATAACAATCAAGGCCGACTGAGCCATATTCAGAATCATCCGAAAATAAAGTTTCTCTCATCTGAGGGGTAAACATACACAAAAACTCATCTGTGCAGGTCGACAAGATTGCCATGAACGTCTAAAGCCAACAATACCAAACTGAACATGTACACGGGGTTGGCAAGGCTACAATAATGGTATACAAAATATACATGACGTGTCTACAAGTCTCTAGAGATAACGAAAATGTATAATGCTCGGGATAGGGTCTTGATCTACCCGGCAAACACGTATATACAAAATGGACTCAAAATTCTACACATGCTAACTCCCGGGGAGTGGAGCTTACCAATCAAGCTGATGTTGGGCTTCGTCCACTAGAAAGGTCTATCTGGCTGTCCATTAGGGCCTGGATGCATGAAATGCAGTGTCACCCTCAAAAAGGATATCAGTACAAAATAATGTAACAAGTATGTAAGGCAATAGAATAACTAAAAGTTGAAACTGAACATCTAATATAATAACTGAAAGTAACAGGGAGTCAAAGATGATTTGAAGATAAGCTTTCCTGCTGATACTTACTCAACTCTCTTAATATAGTAAGTAAAATAGGTGTCCGGCCCTATAAGGCTCGGTACGTGTAACAGTTCGGCCATAGTATGCTCGCTCATAGGCCCTCGACCATACTAGGATCGGTATCTGGGCCATTTCGGGCTCGCTCATAAGTGCTCGGCCACAGTCGGTTCGGTATATAAATGTCACGACCCAAACCCTGGTCGTGATGGCGCCCAACACAATGCTAGGCAAGCCCGACCATATTATCCCTTAAACCAGCCAGTTATTAATCAAATTAAACTCAAACAGTAATTAATTATATCGGGTGATAATCGAAACGTAAAACATACAAAATACGGTCCCAACATATCGTGGTGTCACGAGACTGAGCCTCTACAGAATAGCATCCTAATACAACCAAGTCTAGTCAAATAGGAAATCAACAAGATGATAAAGAAGGAGAAAACAAGCTCTGCGGACGCTGGCAGCTACCTCGTAATCTCCGCAAAAGTAGACAAGGATCGGCAGCTAAAATGTCTCAACTGCTCTCGGGTACCTGTGGATCTGCACAGAAAGTGCGGGGAGTGGGGTGAGTATATTTCAACTCAGTGAGTAACAATAATAAATAATAACTGAAGGTAAGAACTCTCGTGCTATCACTTAGCAGTTCTAAGGCAACTCTCACAGGTACGTCATCACTATGGTAGTACTCTAATCTCCAATCCACATTTATCTCTACAAGATTCCACCCCGAACTAACCCTCACTCGTACCCCTACGGTGTACGGCCATCTCAACATATGAAGACACATACTTATGTCTATAATGTATAAGTATTTAAGTAAATAGTAGGGTATGAATAAGTATAATGCTGCGGCGTGCAGCCCGCTCCAATACATATACCGCTGCGGCGCGCAGCCCGCTCCATTTTTCGTCGACGGCGCTCACTGGGGGTGTATACAGACTTCGGAGGGGCTCCCTAGGCCCAAGCACTAAAATACTGCGGCGTGCAACACGATCCACACAAATATTACTGCGGCGTGCAGTCCGATCCAATATATATATGTATATATCTCTATACTACTGCGGCGTGCAGCCCGATCCCATCATATACACCAGTGCTCACTGAGAATGTGTGCAGACTCAGACTCCGAAGGGGCTCCTACAGCCCAAGCGCAATAATACTGCGGCGTGCAGTCCGTCCCACATGTATGTTACATGTATATCACATGTATATTACTGCGGCGTGCAGCCCGATCCAATGTAGGTATATATATATATAATACCTCATAATGGGTCCTCGACACTATCCCAATCAATATATGCTTGGCCTCTCAGGCCCAATATAATATATCACAGTGGGTCCTAGACCCTGTCTCAGTCAATATAAACTTGGCCTTTCAGGCCCACTTAGCTAGAACAGGGAATTCCACCCTAGATAATCTCTCTCAATGTACACATCTAGTACGGGCTCATATTATGCTATACGGCTAGAGCTACGGCTGAGTGTATGTTTCCAATCACGATATAAGGGTCACCTAGCTCTATAGGTTCCCTAATACTTTACAGATCGGCACAAGGCCCCAAACATGGCTATTAGCCCAATTGTACAGTTATAGTATCAGTAACCGTCATACAACACAGTATTCTATCAGCCGGGAAGGACTAAGTCCGAACCCCTAATCACAATGTCACCACACCCGTTATAGAACGTGTGTCTCATCTCAATATAGCACCGTGAAGTGCTAGTACGGGGTTTCAAACCCTCAGTACATTATTTACTACTACCACTCACCTCGAACCGGTAGAAGCTTCAATCCGCCTTGCGCTTGCCTCGCAAATCAATCTCCTCGGATGCCAACTCCGCTCAAAATCATAGAGAATGCATCAATATACGCTAATTTCACGAAATTCATTCGAAATAACCCAATTTATATCAAAACCCACAAGTTGTCAAAACCCGACTTTTGGTACACTTGTCGAAAAATTACAAAAATCACATATTCGGAATCCTCATCTCGATACGAGTCTAGGCATATAAAATTTACCAAAATCGGACTTCATTTGCCCACTCAAATCAGTGTTTTTCTTCAATTTAGGCTTAGGGCTCAAACCCACCTTAAATCTTCCATTTACAGGGATTTAACCAAGGATTTCATGTTAAAATGATGTAATTAAGCCACAAAACTTACCTCCAACGAATCCCCGATGAATTACCAGCAATTCCCGTGAGTTTCTCTCTCTAGAACTCAAAAATGGCGTCTTGGGTATATGAACCCGCGACTGGTTCTGTTCTGGTTTTAATTTCACTGCCAGAATTATTTCTTCTACGCGATCGCGATCTTCTTCACGCGATCGCGATGCTCAAAATCTCGGCCTCACGCGATCGCGACATCCTTCACGCGATCGCGATGCACAATCCCCTTGCTTCACGCGATCGCGTCCTTCATCCCTGCGATCGCGTAGTACATATTTGCCTGGACCCATTTCTCTTCTACGCGATCGCGTAGATTAACCTGCGATCGCGATGTGCCCCCTTTTAACTCTACGCGATCGCGACTGCTTCCCCTGCGATCGCGATGCCCTAGCCTCCAGCTCTACGCGATCGCATCCCCCTCCCCGCGATCGCGGAGAGTAAATGTTGCTGCGTTTATGACAGCAGCCAACTTTTCTCTTTTCTTCCAAAAATGGTCCGTTTGGACCCCCGGATTCATCCCGAGACCCCCGGGACCCCAACGAAAACCACCAACGTACTCCAAAACATGATACGAACTTGTTCCAACCATAAAAACACCATACTAAACATCAAAATCACCAATTAACCACGGATTCAAGCCTAAGTTTCTTCAAAACTTTCAAAACTAACATTCAATCCTAAACCCGATCAAACGATGTCCGAATGACCTGAAAATTTGCAGACATATCCAAAATCACATAATGAAGCTACAGAAATTGTCGGAATTCCATTCCGACCCCCGGATCAAAATCTCACCTACCGTTCGGATTTCGCCAAAATTCAACCTTAGCCAATTCAAGCTTAAAACTACACCGGACCTCCGAATTCAATTCCGATTGTTCTCCTAAGTCATAAATGATCCCCCGGAACTAGTCGAATCATCAGAATCCGGTTCCGAGCGCTCTAACTCAATAGTCAACTCCAGGTTGACTTTCCTTATTCAAGTTTCATTCAAAAAGGCTATATGCCTCATTTTCAATCCAATGCACTCCTAACTCCCCCGATAGACTCTAGCACTGATATAAAAACAGGAAATATGTAATTACAACATAACGGGGTGGAAATTCCCGTGACGACGGGCCAGGTCGTCACATTCTCCCCCTCTTAAGCAAACGCTCGTCCTCGAGCGGGTCAAGAAACATACCTGAAGTCTCAAATAGCTGAGGGTATCTGCTCCGCATCTCCTGCTCAACCTCCCAAGTAGCCTCCTCTACGGGTCGACCTCTCCACTGAACCTTAACTGATGCAACCTCCTTCGACCTCAACTTTCTTACTTGGCGACCCAAAATAGCAATAGGCTCCACGTCATAGGATAGATCACCATCAAGTTGAATGGTACTGAAGTCTAATACATGGGACGGGTCTCCAATGTACTTCCGGAGCATAGACACATGGAATACTGGATGAACGCTGGATAAGCTGGGTGGCAAGGCTAACTCATATGCCACCTCTCCAACTCTCCTGAGTATCTCAAAAGGACCAATGTACCTGGGACTCAACTTTCCTTTCTTCCCAAACCTCATAACACCCTTCATAGGTGAAATCTTCAACAATACTCTGTCACCAACCATGAAAGACAACTATCGAACTCTACGGTCCGCATAACTCTTCTGACGAGACTGTGCTGTGCGAAGCCTCTCCTGGATCAACTTTGCTCTATCCGGAGCATCCTGAACTAACTCAGTCCCTATCAATCTATCCTCACCAGGCTCAAACCATCCGACGGGAGATCTACACCATCTGCCATACAATGCCTCGTACGGGGCCATCTGAATACTCGACTGGTAGCTGTTGTTGTAGGCAAACTCGGCAAGTGGTAAGAATTCATCCCACGAACCACCAAAGTCAATCACACATGCTCGCAACATATCCTCTAGGATCTGAATAGTATGCTCAGACTGCCCGTCTGTCTGGGGGTGAAATGCTGTACTCAACTCAACCCTCGTACCCATCTCTCGCTGAAATGCTCTCCAAAACTGGGAAGTGAACTGAGTGCCTCTGTCAGATATAATAGACACTGGGACCCCATGCAACCTGACAATCTCCCGAATAAAGATCACTGCCAACCGCTCCGATGAGTAAGTAGTACTAACCGGGATGAAATGTGCGGACTTAGTCAGCCGATCAACAATCACCCATACAGAATCAAACTTCCTCGCTGTCCGAGGAAGCCGAGTAACAAAATCCATGGTGATCCTCTCCCATTTCCACTCGGGAATAACCATACGCTAAAGAACACCGCCCGGTCTCTGATGCTCATATTTGACCTGCTGGCAATTGAGGCACTTAGCTACATGCCTAACAATATCCATCTTCATTCTCCTCCACCAGTAGTGCTGTCTCAAGTCTTGGTACATCTTTGCGGCACCTGGGTGAATAGAGTACCGCGAACCGTGTGCCTCCTCAAGTATCAACTCCCGCAAACCATCAACATTGGGCACACATATACGGCCCTGCATCCTCAAAACACCATCACTGTCGATAGTCACATCTCTAACATCATTATGCTGCACTCTGTCCTTAAGGACAAGCAAATGTGGGTCATCATACTGTCGCTCCCCGATGCGATCATATAAGGAAGATCGAGAAACAACACAAGCCAACACCCGACTCGGCTCCGAAATATCTAATCTCGCTAGCCGATTGGCTAGGGCCTGAACATCATAAGCAAATGGCCTCTCCCCAACTGGGATGAAAGCTAAGCTGCCCATGCTAACCGCCTTCCGACTCAAGGCATCGGCCACCACATTGGCCTTCCCCGGATGATACAAAATAGTGACATCATAGTCCTTAAGCAACTCCAACCACCTCCGCTGTCTCAAATTAAGGTCCTTCTGTCTGAATAAGTGCCGAAGGCTGCGATGATCCGTGAACACCTCGCAGGAGACACCATACAGGTAATGCCTCCAAATCTTCAAAGCATGAACTATGGCTGCTAGCTCCAAATCATGAACAAGGTAGTTCTTCTCGTGGGGCTTCAATTGACGAGAAGCATAAGCAATGACCCTACCCTCCTGCATCAACACACAACCAATGCCCACTCCTCAGGCATCACAATATACAGTATAAGAATTTGACGTTGTCGGTAGAATCAAGACTGGTGCTGTGGTCAGTGCTGTCTTGAGCTTCCGAAAGCTCTCCTCGCACTCCTCGGACCATAAGAAAGGAACACCCTTCCGAGTCAATCTAGTCAAGGGTGAAGCAATAGAAGAGAACCCCTGAACAAATCGGCGATAATACCCTGCCAATCCCAGAAAGCTACGGATCTCAGTAACTGAGGTCGGTCTGGGCCAACTCTGCACTGCCTCGACCTTCCTCGGATCTACCCGAATACCATCACAGGACACCACGTGCCCTAAGAATGCCACGGACTCAAGCCAGAACTCACATTTGGAGAACTTGGCATACAGCTTCTCCTCTCTCAATCTCCGCAACACAATACTCAAGTGCCGAGCATGCTCCTCCTGGCTATGAGAGTAGACTAGTATGTCATCAATGAATACGATCACAAATGAATCAAGATAGGGCCTGAACACACTGTTCATTAGATGCATAAATGCTGCTGGGGCGTTGGTCAGCCCAAAAGACATCACAAGGAACTCATAGTGACCATATCTGGTCCTGAATGCAGTCTTCATAATGTCAGACTCTCTAATCTTCAGCTGATGGTAGCCTGAACGAAGATCAATCTTCGAGAACACCCTAGCTCCCTGGAGCTGATCAAATAAATCATCAATACGAGGAAGAGGATACTTATTATTCACTGTTACTTTGTTTAGCTGTCTATAGTCAATACACATCCTCATAGATCCGTCCTTCTTCTTAACAAACAGGACCGGTGCACCCCACGGCGACACACTCGGCCGAATGAACCCCTTATCTAGGAGTTCCTGGAGCTGCTCCTTCAATTCCTTCAACTCAGCCGGTGCCATACGATACGGAGGAATAGAAATAGGCTGAGTGCCCGGCACCAAATCGATACCAAAATCAATATCCCTGTCCGGCGGCATGCCCGGCAGGTCCGAGGGAAACACATCAGGAAAGTCTCGCACAATGGGAACAGAATCAATACTGGGAGTCTGGGCCTCGACCTCCCGCACAAATGCTAAATAAGAGAGACATCCCTTCCCAACCATTCGTTGGGCCTTGAGGAAAGATATTACCCTGCTAGGTACATACTCAGTCGTGCCTCGCCACTCGATCCTCTGAATGCCCGGCATAGCCAAAGTGACTGTCTTAGCATGACAGTCCGGAATAGCATGACATGGAGATAGCCAGTCCATGCCCAATATAACATCAAAATCAATCATGCTGAGAAGCAACAGGTCTACTCGGGTCTCCGGACCTCCAATAGTGACCAAACAGGACCGGTATACGTGGTCCACAACAATAGTATCCCCTACCGGGGTAGATACATGCACTGGCAGCTCAAGACTCCCTCGGGTCGTGCCCAAATGAGGAGCAAAATATGTAGACACATAAGAATAAGTAGAACCGGGATCAAACAATACCGAGGCATCTCCGTGGCAGATTGAAATAATACCTGTAATGACAGCATCAGAAGTAACAGCCTCAGATCGGCCCTGAAAAGCATAGCATCTAGCCTGTCCGCCTGATCGGCCTCCCCCTCGAGAGCGACCCCTAGCTGTCCGACCCTCACCCCTAGCTGGCGGGGCGGGTGCTGAAGTAGAAGGACCAGATGACGAGGGCTGCCCCCTCTGCTGATAAGATCTGGAAACAAGACGGGGACACTCCCTACGGTGGTGCCCAAACTCTCCGCACTCGTAGCAACTCATCGGTGCTGGGTACTGAGACTGATAAGGACCTCTGGCGCTGGAGTGGCCAGCTGATGAACTAGGCCGAGATGAACCCTGAGCGGATGGGGCCTGTGAAGAACTCTGAGCTGGCATGGCACTGAGAGATGGCTGGCTCTGGTGCGAACCCTGATAACCTTGTCTAGGAGACCATCCGCGACGATCCGAGCGTCCCGACCGTGAAGACCCGAAAGAGCGACCTCGGCTCTGCTCACCCTGGCCTCCGGTCCGAGTGCCACTAGAACTAGTCGCTCCTCGAGGCCTCTTGGCCTCCCTCTCATCCCGCTCCCTACGACGATCCGTCTCTATGTCGCGAGCAATATCCACAACATCCTCAAATGTATGACTCAAAACCCTCTCCCGAGTCATCGAATACGAATGGGATAAATGAGGCCGTCCACGAAGCGCCCAATCCTCTCTCTGTCGGAATGAACCAACCACGGTGCATATCCGGACAACTCTGTAAACCTGATCTCATACTCTGACACTGACATGTCCCCCTGACAGAGACCCTCAAACTGCCTACGCATCTCCTCTCTCTGAGATCGAGGCACCCATTTCTCCAAGAACATAGTGGAGAACTCCGGCCATGATAGTGGTGCTGCCCCGGCTGGCCTGCGGCGCTCATAAGCCTCCCACCAAGCAAAGGCTGGTCCTTGAAACTGAAAGGTAGTGAAAGATACCCCACTGGACTCCAATATCCCTGCCGTACGAAGCATCCGACGACACTTATCCGGAAAACCTCGGGCGTCCTCGCCCGGAGCACCCGTGAACACTGGAGGAGATAACCTAGTGAACCTCTCGAGACGACGCCGCTCATCGTCCGTCATGCGCCGGGACCCTGTCCCCCGAATCGATCTGCCGGTCGAACCGAAACCACGGAGTTGAACTCGGAGGAGCCTTCGGTGTCCGTATGCCCCGCACCGCCGGCTCGGAGTGCGTACTGCGGGGGTCCGATGACCACCCCCGATCCCCGATGCAGCTGCTGCAGTAGTAACTGAAACCGCCTATGCTAGGCCGGTGCAGACTCTTAGTATCCGAGCCGGGGTCTCTCGTAGACCCGGAATAACAATGGGCACGGCTGGTGCTTGATCCGGTGCTGCTGGCACCTCCGCAACTGGGGGCTGTGGGCCGGATGGCACTCGCTCAGCCGCCCTAACTCCGCCACGACCACGACCGCGTCCACGGCCTCCAGCGGTGGTAGTGGTGGTCGTCCTCCACGTCCGGATGATCGAGTTCTCGCCATCCGCGAGAGAATAGAATGTCAAAGTTCGGTTCAAGTCAAAAGTAATCGCACGACAAGAATTCCAAGAATTGAAACTTTTCCTAAAAAGGTTTGCGGCCTCCCGAGGATAAGTACAGGCGTCCCCGCACCGATCCACGAGACTCTACCAACCGGCTCATGACTCGCGAGACCTGTTAACCTAGGCTCTGATACCAACTTGTCACGACCCAAACCCTGGTCGTGATGGCGCCCAACACAATGCTAGGAAAGCCCGACCATATTATCCCTTAACCAGCCAGTTATTAATCAAATTAAACTCAAACAGTAATTAATTATATCAGGTGATAATCGAAACGTAAAACATACAAAATACGGTCCCAACATATCGTGGTGTCACGAGACTGAGCCTCTACAGAATAGCATCCTAATACAACCAAGTCTAGTGAAATAGGAAATCAACAAGATGATAAAGAAGGAGAAAACAAGCTCTGCGGACGCTGGCAGCTACCTCGTAATCTCCGCAAAAGTAGACAAGGATCAGCAGCTACAATGTCTCAACTGCTCTCGGGCACCTGTGGATCTGCACAAAAAGTGCAGGGGAGTGGGGTGAGTATATTTCAACTCAGTGAGTAACAATAATAAATAATAACTGAAGGTAAGAACTCCTGTGCTATCACTTAGCAGTTCTAAGGCAACCCTCACAGGTACGTCATCACTATAGTAGTATTCTAACCTCCAATCTATGTTTATCTCTACAAGATTCCACCCCGAACTAACCCTCACTCGTACCCCTACGGTGTACGGCCATCTCAACATATGAAGACACATACTTATGTCTATAATGTATAAGTATTTAAGTAAATAGTAGGGTATGAATAAGTATAATGCTGCGGCGTGCAGCCCGCTCCAATACATATACCGCTGCGGCGCGCAGCCCGCTCCATTTTACGTCGACGGCGCTCACTGGGGGTGTATACAGACTTCGGAGGGGCTCCCTAGGCCCAAGCACTAAAATACTGCGGCGTGCAGCACGATCCACACAAATATTACTGCGGCGTGCAGTCCGATCCAATATATATATGTATATATCTCTATACTGCTGCGGCGTGCAGCCCGATCCCATCATATACACCAGTGCTCACCGAGAATGTGTGCAGACTCAGACTCCGAAGGGGCTCCTACAGCCCAAGCG
Source organism: Nicotiana noctiflora (assembly GCA_032618575.1). NCBI lineage: Eukaryota > Viridiplantae > Streptophyta > Magnoliopsida > Solanales > Solanaceae > Nicotiana > Nicotiana noctiflora. The sequence goes on from JASVEL010003200.1 coordinate 448,651, forward strand.
CAATAATACTGCGGCGTGCAAGTCCGTCCCACATGTATGTTACATGTATATCACATGTATATTACTGCGGCGTGCAGCCCGATCCAATGTAAGTATATATATATATAATACCTCATAATGGGTCCTCGACACTATCCCAATCAATATATGCTTGGCCTCTCAGGCCCAATATAATATATCACAGTGGGTCCTAGACCCTGTCTCAGTCAATATAAACTTGGCCTTTCAGGCCCACTCAGCTAGAACAAGGAATTCCACCCTAGATAATCTCTCTCAATGTACACATCTAGTACGGGCTCATATTATGCTATACAGCTAGAGCTACGGCTGAGTGTATGTTTCCAATCACGATATAAGGGTCACCTAGCTCTATAGGTTCCCTAATACTCTACAGATCGGCACAAGGCCCCAAACATGGCTATTAGCCCAATTGTACAGTTATAGTATCAGTAACCGTCATACAACACAGTATTCTATCAGCCGGGAAGGACTAAGTCCGAACCCCTAATCACAATGTCACCACACCCGTTATAGAACGTGTGTCTCATCTCAATATAGCACCGTGAAGTGCTAGTACGGGGTTTCAAACCCTCAGTACATTATTTACTACTACCACTCACCTCGAACCGGTAGAAGCTTCAATCCGCCTTGCGCTTGCCTCGCAAATCAATCTCCTCGGATGCCAAATATGCTCAAAATCATAGAGAATGCATCAATATACGCTAATTTCACGAAATTCATTCGAAATAACCCAATTTATATCAAAACCCACAAGTTGTCAAAACCCGACTTTTGGTACACTTGTCAAAAAATTACAAAAATCACATATTCGGAATCCTCATCTCGATACGAGTCTAGGTATATAAAATTTACCAAAATCGGACTTCATTTGCCCACTCAAATCAGTGTTTTTCTTCAATTTAGGCTTAGGGCTCAAACCCACCTTAAATCTTCCATTTACAGGGATTTAACCAAGGATTTCATGTTAAAATGATGTAATTAAGCCACAAAACTTACTTCCAACGAATCCCCGATGAATTACCAGCAATTCCCGTGAGTTTCTCTCTCTAGAACTCAAAAATGGCGTCTTGGGTATATGAACCCGCGACTGGTTCTGTTCTGGTTTTAATTTCACTGCCAGAATTATTTCTTCTACGCGATCGCGATCTTCTTCACGCGATCGCGATGCTCAAAATCTCGGCCTCACGCGATCGCGACATCCTTCACGCGATCGCAATGCACAATCCCCCTGCTTCACGCGATCGCGTCCTTCATCCCTGCGATCGCGTAGTACATATTTGCCTGGACCCAATTTCTCTTCTACGCGATCGCGTAGATTAACCTGCGATCGCGATGTGCCCCCTTTTAACTCTACGCGATCGCGACTGCTTCCCCTGCGATCGCGATGCCCTAGCCTCCAGCTCTACGCGATCGCATCCCCCTCCCCGCGATCGCGGAGAGTAAATGTCTGCTGCGTTTATGACAGCAGCCAACTTTTCTCTTTTCTTCCAAAAATGGTCCGTTTGGACCCTCGGATTCATCCCGAGACCCCCGGGACCCCAACGAAAACCACCAACGTACTCCAAAACATGATACGAACTTGTTCCAACCATAAAAACACCATACTAAACATCAAAATCACCAATTAACCACGGATTCAAGCCTAAGTTTCTTCAAAACTTTCAAAACTAACATTCAATCCTAAACCCGATCAAACGATGTCCGAATGACCTGAAAATTTGCAGACATATCCAAAATCACATAACGAAGCTACAGAAATTGTCGGAATTCCATTCCGACCCCCGGATCAAAATCTCACCTACCGTTCGGATTTCGCCAAAATTCAACCTTAGCCAATTCAAGCTTAAAACTACACCGGACCTCCGAATTCAATTCCGATTGTTCTCCTAAGTCATAAATGATCCCCCGGAACTAGTCGAATCATCAGAATCCGGTTCCGAGCACTCTAACTCAATAGTCAACTCCAGGTTGACTTTCCTTATTCAAGTTTCATTCAAAAAGGCTATATGCCTCATTTTCAATCCAATGCACTCCTAACTCCCCCGATAGACTCTAGCACTGATATAAAAACAGGAAATATGTAATTATAACATAACGGGGTGGAAATTCCCGTGACGACGGGCAAGGTCGTCACAATAAATTACCATCTAATCAGAAGTTTTCCAATATGGGCTTGCCTACTAATTATAGCTCGGTGGTGGGGAAAACACTGAAATATTGTGTGTATATACATCTTGATTGAAAGAAGATAGTATTAAATAGAATATAAAGTCCCAATAAGGGACGATCCAATAACTTAGGTGACTAAGATAATGTACAAATTCAACAGTACAAACTTCTCATTATGTGTCGTTATCAAACTCATTTAGTTACGAGATAATGCCAAAATAAAAAAATATTTAGCCTTAACATACCTTAACCCCCTTGAGTCCTTAATACTTTCCAAGCAACTCTTTAAACAATTGAACTCAATCTACCATAACATAAGGAGATTCAACATTAGAGTTGAGTAAGGATAAGTCTGTAACTTAAGCTAGTGGTTCGTTTACGTAAATTCGGGAAGTATCTCCCCTGTAACAAGGAACTCCTCCAATACCATGTACCACCAACAACAACCAGAGCAATACAATAAGCGAAACATTAACAATAGAGTACAAAATATTTCATTAACAAGTTATCAATATATCACGATGAGCGACAAGCTCAAATTGAATCCCTTTTGCACCATTCAACCCCATTAGCATTCATTCTTGAACTTAGTAATATATCCAATATAATAACGAATACGTGTTAAAGGATTTCCAACCTTCTACTCAATTTCAAAATTAACCGAAATAGTCCAACATAAGATAAATCACTATAAACAACTTCCAAGTGTTTTATAGGCATTTCCTTTTTCACTTACCATTTTCCTCAACAAGCTTGACATGTAAACCATAATAATCATATTAGAAAATATTATATCCAATTTATTTCCCTCTACTTAAAGTTTATAAGAGCAACTTTCGAAATAATCCATCAAGAACAACAACATGTCAAGTTAATCCTAGTATTATCTTGTAGTTTATCATCCTAACAATTTAACCAACATACAAGAAAGATTAAGCACAGTTAATAGGTTGTTATACTTACCTTAACCAGTAGCAACAACTTAAAATTTCAGCCAAGCAAAACCACTTATCCTCAAATGACAACGTAACCTCAAAGAGGTGTTGTTCTTCACTAGAACTAACTATAAATGTTGAAATATGGTGTAATCACTTTAGAATATCCTTTGAACCTTGTGAATCCATTTAGGAGGGTTAAGAGTAGTTTGAGGACGAAGTTGGGTAAAAAAAATCCCAAATCATTTTTAAAGTGAAGTATGTTGACTATCGCCTAAGTGGGTCCCACATAAAGTTGTTTGTGCATTCTCACAAGAAGGCGAATATCTCTTGACTCCGACATCATATCGATGGATGGTTAATGTGATAGAAAATAGACTCGTAGATATTTAATTTGATGGGTGGATCACCCTATAGTTATTATTATATTGAGAGAAAGCTCACTATTTGACCTATTTTCAGCGCATTTATAAACACAACTTGTGATGACCTTTGCCAACTTTTGTTCCACAACTTGCTTAACTTCACAATATAACACACGACTATCATACAACTAAAATAATTCATAACATAAACTCCTTATCATTTAAGCACCCTAGTCTCACCCCAAAAGTACATGTTATAACATTCCTAACTTGATGACTTTCTCGAAACTTATTTTCTTCAATTCGTTTAGCTTTTAAACCTTCCAACCATCTGGGTACTTGAAGTTCATGATCTTAAATATTTGTAACCTCCAAGGTAACATGATTAAATTACTTTATTTACTTTCAAATGTGATCTCATTTCAAGCTTACATAAGTTAATTTACAGCGTACTTTTACGTACGAAAATATGGGGTGTAACATCATTTCTCCCTTTGTAACATTTGTCCTCCAATGTTGATTGATGCGCTTATCAGTCCCCAACCCTCACGATACTTTCTTAAAAGTCCTTAACCTCTCCGACTTATATGGATTCAGTTAAGATGCAATCCAACATGAATATGGGGTGTGTCACACCTCCTTTTTAACTACCACACCCCGTGAAGGTGTAGTAAAGGGAGTTTTTCTAATTAAAGGACAATCAAAATGGGATTTATTATTAAGATTTAGAGTCGCCACTTGGGAGATTTATGGTGTCCCAAGTCACTGGTTGAATCCGAATCGAGGAAAAGAATGACTTCGTTTAACAGTCCGCGAACTAGAAATCTGAATAAGAAACTCTGTTAACCCGGGAGAAGGTGTTAGGAATTTCCGAGTTCTGTAGTTTTAGCACGATCGCTCAATGTCATATTTGGCTTAAATTATCAGATTTTAATAGATGTTTTGCTTATGTGCTTTTAACTTTGAATCGTTTTTATTCTCATTTTGATGAGAATTGCAACATCGCGAAAACACATCTCAAATCACGTCACATCAATGTACCCGTGGTTATTGACATATTTTGACTCCATTGAGATTTAGATTTGAGTCACATAAATGTGCACTCGGGTTTAAGAAGGTAAAATTATTAGACACGCGCCTAACGAGACTAACGTGTTATTATCTTTTGGGAAGGCCGTGAAGTTTGCTAAACGACCCATCTTGGAATATTAAAGTATTTTTATTTTAACCATTTATTAAGGGCCCCATAATTTATGCATTTTATTTGGCGAGGCTCGTCTCATTTATTCTTTAAAGGTCTGTCCTAAAGCGACTATGATTTTCTAATTATATTGTCTCTAAAAGAAATAAATAAAAGGCCCTAATTACTTAATATTATAAACGGAAAAGGTCCTAAAATGCCCCTATACTATACAGAATAGGACACCAAAGCCCCTCGTTAAAACTTAGCTCCTAATCTGCCCTTACCGTCCAAAAAGGGGCTCACAAATACCCCTAATTACTAACTGTGGACAACTAATTCCACCTGGAATTATATTTTGTCTTTTTAAAATGCCACATGGATTTTTTTGCCACATGGAATTTAAAATACCCCAATCCCTGATTATTTCCATACCCTACACCCCGGGCCCACCGCCAATATTAACTTAATGTAGGCGTTACCTCCTCCCTCAATTATCAGACCATTTTCTTCTCATTTTCATCCAAAGAAGCTTCTCCCTCAAAAAAATTTACCTTCATTAATCTCTGGTTTCTCAGACTAATTGGGTGACCTTGAAGATTTCGAGTTGGGTTCTAGTTTAGGTTTAATTCTTTTTCATCTTTATCAGTTTATTTTGGAAATTTCTCTAATGTCAAAGTTCGAGTAGCTTGTCGATTAGGAGGTGTCGTTGTGGACTTGCTGCTAATAATTTCATGGCGTGGACTCCTTTAAATGCCGGGAGAAGATTTTTCAAGTGCCCTAAGCATGAGGTATGTAAATCTATAGATGGGTTCTTTTACTAATTTTAATTTGACTGTTAATTCTTTTCTTTCTTTGGTTTTAGGATGAAAAATATTCATATTGGGAATGGCAAGATGAGGAGCTTCCTCGTAGAATTTCAAATATTATATGCAGTTTAAAGAAGGAAAAAGAAGCTCTAATCCGTAAAAGAAATGAACTCCAAAGGAAAGTTGCCAATCTTGAGTACTCAGCTCTACGGGATGCTAAATTTCGGAAGAAGATGTGGATTTTCTTTTGTCTAATTTTGGGATTTTTTTATGTTCTTTGGATTAGGGGAAAATGATAAGTAATTGGGATGTTTATGTTCTTGGATTAGGGGGAAATGATATGTAATGTTAGTGTTATTGTGGCTAGTTGTTGAACTGCTTATTATGTAATGAAATATTATGTTTTTAGTCAAGGATTTAGTGAAGCTATTCTCATTCATTTGCTGTGAAGTTCTACAGAATTCACTACTAGAACGGATCGAAAATGACCTTTTATATTCCGAAAAGGTCCTAAAATACCCTTAAATATACCCTTAAATTCCATGTGGCAAAAAAAATCCAAGTGGCATTTAACAAAAGCAAAATGTAATTCTAGGTGGAATTAATTGTCCACCGTTAGTAACTAGGGGTATTTGTGAGCCCCTTTTTGGACGGAAAGGGCAGATTAGGAGCTAAGTTTTAACGAGGGGCTTTGGTGTCCTATTCTATATAGTAGAGGGGAATTTTAGGACCTTTGCCCTATTATAAAAAATCGAGCTTCATGTTCGAGTCCGGGTTCAAACAAAAGGAAGAGCCTTTTAATTTGAACCTGCTACCTAACTCAAAGCCGAAACTTATATTGTTGGTAAACCTTGAATTGAACCCTTCCAACTAAATTCAGATTATTGACCCGAATAGGCTTGATTATTTTACGACACTAACGTGAACGAATTAATAGCCTTAATTTGTACTTCATTCACATCTGATTCTAAAGAGACTACAACAAGTTATCCAAATTGTTGATTAGATAATGTGACGCAAAGCTGTTTGGATTATACATGCAACTTGAAACCACTATTGTCATAGACATCGCCATTTAAATCACTTCAGAATTGTGTTTTTATTTCTTACAAAATACTAACTAGAACACGTATACAACTATGATATGACCCTCGCCACATAACCTCGAATTGAAAGTCTAAAATAGTCCCAACTAATTTAAGTACATTCAAACAATTTGATGCTTCTGTTTCTAGTTGAATTACTGTCCCTAACTAATTTCCTATTTTGAAATTAATCACTTGTGGTAGAACAAATCAAAAGTTCAAATAACTTCATATTAGTACTAATTGTTATGGCAAAGCAAACCAACAACCTAGCAGGCTCAAATTGGTAAACTATCAGCATGTTAACATGAGCATAGTAGTTCAGTAGCTATTAATTACAATCCATGTGTATCTACTAGTCACACAATGTAAAACACATAACTAATATCGACTATATCTAATTAACTAACAATCTACCTAATTGTAAACAACAAACAACCTACAAATGAATACAAATTTGTGAATATTTCCATTTTTCAACTTCAGGGAGCTACATCATTACATGACTTCAGAATGTGTACCTGAATAATGGAAAATAGAAGAAGAAAGAGAAGTAGTCAGCAGTAGCATATAACAACTCCAACAAACAACAACAGCTCGACAGTAGCGAATCAAATCAAGTTCGAAACCCAGGAAAGTTTGAAAACCAAACAAACTTGATAGAACAGCCTCAACACAAACCAAAACTCAAGAATGAACCAGGGACTGAAGTATAAGCAATCAGCTGATCTATCCACTTACTTAAACCAACAGACTCGAAGCAAACATGCGAATGGATTGAATTCTTGCTCGAAACTGGAAAGATAGTGAGAAGGATCAATGGAACATTATTCTTTTTTTTCTCAATGTTTCCCAACTCCCTCAAAACTGTATAAGAACTCTCTCTCCCTCTTAAACTAAATTGGGACTGATCTCAACTCTCCAAAATGAAGTTCCTCACAACATTTCTTTGTCTTATTCTCTTAGAGTCAATTTTTAATACTTTCAAGCTATATCAAATTTGCTTTAAAGAAACTGACCAAAGTCTCTCAAAACTAATTTTCTAGGACTTCTCTGTTTTTCTTAGAATATTTTAAGCTCTCTTTCTTGTGTTTCCCCCTCCCCCCCCCCCCCAATTTCTATTAGAATCCCCTTTTTATCATATTCACTAAATCTTTCAATCCCCTTATCTTTGCCGAATTTTTAGGCCCCAATGGATAGTCAAAACTAGAAAGTCGTCTTCCACTATTAGCTGTCTATTAACTATTCAATCCCACTTGACATTGTCCCCTAACTTTTCCAATTCACTAACATTTGTCTCAATCAAATTTCTTAGCAGCATGCCTATTAATTATTTAGGATCTCATATTCCCAAATTACTCCATAAACTATGCCAAAAATCCCTTATGACTTACTTTTAAAATAACAGCAGCCAGATCAAGACATAAGTCAAATTAACCCATGAACCCAAACATAAACCCTTAGGCAGAGCCCACTCAATCATTTCAAATTTCAACTCCAAATTACCCCCTCAACTTACTGTGAATTACTGTCCTACCTCATCAGCTATACCAATTCACCTAACCACTTAACTAGACTACATCAGCTATAACCAATTCAACTTATCAGATTCAATCAAAAGTTCAAGCTAGAACTTAAATTAGATTAAATGGCATTAAAATAGGAACATTGATTCAAGACAATGATCGAACTGAACTATTAAGGTCAAAATTGATACACACAAATACATGGAAATGACTAACTTTGAAACAAATTATATTTTCTAAAATAATTCTCAGACAGAATGGAGTCACCATGAAGCTGGTAATACACGAAACAGCTAACCATCAACTAATTCGAAGAACACAACTAAACCACAAACATGAATGGACTAAGTGACGAAACTAATTAATCGACTAAAAAATCTATAACATATGTCAATCGACATGGGAAAATTGGACCAGAAAAAGGTCTGACAGAGAAGGAAGAAAATAATTCACAAAAATGACAAATTACCACGAAACTTAAACAAATAAACAACAACAAAATAAAAACAAGAAAATAAAAGAAAGATAAGAAATACCTCAAACTCTATAGACCGAATTCCAATCAATATGTTATTCCAAATTGGTTTCCAGTTAGTATTATACGTCTATTTTGTCAGAAATAGGCTTATAATACTAACTAGAAACCCATTCGATCCTGACAACTTCGAAACAGTATTGAACCGCTGAACGCTCTTCCATTCAATGGGTTTTACTGGGATTCGAGCCAAGTTGGTTAGGGATTAGGGGCGAGGAGGTCAAGGGGATTATTGGGTGTGACTCTGGGAGGGTTTGGTGATGGCGCCGACACCAAGGATTTTTAGGGCAGCGCTAGGGTTCTTATCTTGGATTCATTATTCGAGGAGTCCCGGGATGATCCGAATGAAACCAACGACCTTTGAGTGACGAGGGAGGTCCAGGGACGACATGGTGTTGATTTGGGGTCAAATGAAAAATGTGAGGTTTGGGTCAGTTCTTCGATCTAATATTCGAAGAACTCGGGGATGATTCGAGGATGATGGAATGGGGATTTGGAATGGGGGGGAGGGGAGGGTTTGAGGTGAGTTCAGGATGTGAAGACGGGGTTATTTGGACCACCGAAATCACTGTGAGGCGATTTCCGGTGGGTGGTCGATGGCGGAGTATGGAAGAGGTTGCTGGGGGCTGTCTCTGAACGTTAGAGACGAAGGGAAGGGGGATTGACTCAAGGGGGGAGGGGTTGGGTACGTTTTAGGTTTATATAGCCTAAAAGAGAATGGATTTTGGCCGTTTGATCAAACGAGATCAACGGCCTGGATTAGTTAACTTAATAGGAACGTCGTTGTTTGGTTAAATAGGGGGTCGGTTTGAACCATGTAACGGGAACAGGTTATGGGACGGGTTAAGGGGTGTGTTTTGAGCCGCTGGATCATGATCAATGGACGGTTGAGATCTCCCGGCCATGGAACGACATCGTTTTGGACATTTGAGAGGTCTGGTCAATTGGACCGGGTTAAGCACAAAATTTGGGCTGAACTTGGTCAAAATTTAATGGCCCAGTCGGATTTCTTTGTATTTTTGCTCTCTTTTCTTTTCTTTTCTTAAACTAATCTTCAAAATTAAACCTAAAACCCTAATTTAAATTGTAAAACCCAAAATTAACTTTAAAATGCTAATTAAATCTTAAAATAATTATCACACAAAATTAAATACCAATTAAAAGTAAAATTACACAATTTGGACATTAAATGCTAGAAATGTAAAGTACATTATTATTTTCTGATTTTTTTCATCTTGTAAAACAAACTTAATTACTCCTAATTGTACAATTAAATCTTAAAATATAAATGCGATATATTTTATATTTTTAATGATTTAAATAGATAGACATGCACACGCCAACGCAAATAATAATAAAAAAATAACACTAAATCCACAAAAATTGCAAACAACACAATATTATTTTATTTTGAATTTTTTGGGAGTAATTCTCGTATATGGCAAAATCACGTGATCACAGCTGCTCCTCTTTGCCCTTAAATACGAAATGTTTTATGCAAAGACAAAGTGAGCGGATACGAGCGATTTTTGCCCGTTTGAGTACTCCATGTGAATCATTTTGATAGATTTGACTGAATCTCTGCTTCAAAGGTCTCCTTTATATCCCTGGCTAAAAAGGAATTAGGTCAATGTTGTTCGGGATGTTTTGGTAGTTGGGACTACCGTGGAACTGTGCTTTTGCTGTTACTGCTATTATTGCTGCTGTTGTTACTTACTGACCTCCTTATTATACCTTGCTAGAAGAAAATAAGAAGCTAGACTAAATTATAGCTTGTGAACAATAAAAATCTTATCTAGCTCTTAAACTTGCTCTTTCCTATGCTTCTTATGCTTTGATGTCTTGCTGACTTGTGTTTCCACTGATGTTTCTTTCTTTCTGACTTGACTCATCGGCTTCTCTTGATTGTCGAACTTGAACTGCTTATTTCCTTTTTTGAGCTTCGAATTATTTTTCTTCAAAACCTTAAATGCCTTTTTCCGACCACTATTGCCTTCCTTCTGATTTCTGAATTTGGATTTATGTTGGGGATTTTCTGTTGTAACCTTCTGCCTTCCGACAGGTTACTAACTTCAAGACTTGAAATGTAAAGACTGAAATGTATTCCTCTATTATACGGGCGGGCTCCTGACTTCAATAATAACTCTGAAAATAAAACGTTATTCCTCTCTTCAGGCGGAATACTAACTTCAACATCAACTTTAAAAATAAATTGTCATTCCTCTCTTCAGGCATGATTCTGACTTCAACAATAATTTTGAAAATAAATCGCCATTCCTCTCTTCAGGCGGGCTCCTCACATCAGCATCAAATTTGAAAATAAATCACCATTCATCTCTTCAGGCGGGCTCCTGACTTCAACATCAATTTTGAAAATAAATCTCCATTATTATCCTAGGTGGGATCCTGACTTCAACAACAAACTTCAGAAAATAAAACACCATTCATCTCTTCAGGCGGGTTCCTGACTTCGACAACAAACTTTGAAAATGAATCACCATTCCTCTCTTCAGGTGGGCTCCTGACTTCAACAACAAACTTCAAAAAATAAAATGCCATTCCTCACTTCAGGCAGGCTCCTGACTTCAACAACAATTTGAAAATAAATCGCCATTCCTCTTTTCAGGCGGGCTCCTGACTTCACCAACAACTTTGAAAAATAAATCGCCATTCCTCTCTTCAGGCAGGCACCTGAATTCAACATCAACTTTGAAAATTAATCGTCATTCCTCTCTTCAGGCGGGCTCCCGACTTCAACAACAACTTTAAAATTAAATCACCATTCCTCTCTTCATGCGGGCTCCTAACTTCAATAACAATTTTGAAAATAAAATGCCATTCCTCTCTTCAGGTGGGCTCCTGATCTCAATAATAAGTTTGAAAATAAAATGTCATTCCTCTTTTCAGGCGGGCTCCTGACTTCAACAACAATTTTGAAAATAAAATGCCATTCCTCTTTTCAGGCGGGCTCGTGACTTCAATCAACAACTTTGAAAATAAAACGCCATTCCTCTCTTCAGGCGGACTCCCGACTTTAACAATGACTTGGAAAATAAATCGCCATGCCTCTCTTCAGGCGGGCTCTTGACTTTAACAATAACTTGAAAATAAATCGTCATTCCTCTCTTCAGGCGGGCTCCTGACTCAACAACAATTTTGAAAATAAAATTTCATTCCTCTCTTCAGGCGGGCTCCTGACTATAATTAACAACTTTGAAAATAAAACGCCATTCCTCTCTTCAGGCAGGATCATGACTTCAACAACGACTTGGAAAATAAATCGCCATTCCTCTCTTCAGGCGGGCTCCTGATTTCAACAATTACTTCATTTGCATTCTATTACCATTGTCTCCTTTGCCTCCTAAACCATTTCCTTCTTCCCGAATTACCTTCGTACAGAATTACTTCTGTCTTCCCCCGAAACTGTTGGGGATCACACTGCCGGGGAATTATTAACTTACCTGTCGGGGACAATACCGCTAGGGGAATCTCCTTTCTTCCCATCCTTTTTTTTCAAAACTACTTCCTTCTAAACTTTTTATTTTCTCTCAACGCTGCTGGGGATAAAAATGTTATCAGCTGGGGATAACCCTGTTGAGGATAACACTGTCGGGGATTCCCTTTTCTTCTTTCCTTTTTTTTTATGTTCTCTTCCTCTTTCAAAACTTCCATCAAAACTTGCGTTTCGTTTCTCTGAAAGCTGTTGGGGGTAACACTGCCGGGGAATTTTCATTCCTTCAAAAATGCTGCTTCATTCTTCCGAAAACTATTGGGGATGACACTGCCATTTTGCTTTTTCTGTATTCAAGTTTCATCCTTTTGTTCTGTTCGGTGGGGATACAACTTCCTTCATTAAAACTTGTTATGCTGGGGATAACACTGGTTCACAGACCATTTCCGTTGTCTTATATTCCTTCTTCCCCAAGTGGATACCTGATTTCTAGAAAATTTTCAAAATGAAAAGAAAATGTTCTGCCCCAGTTTAATAATATTCCTTGTGGCATGCCATTCCGCCATCAATGCCATTTCCTTTACCTGCTTCAAATCAAAGAAAAAATGTTAGTTTAAAATGTGGTGAGTAGTTGTGCCACTCCTACTGGGAATGGTTTTTCCTTTTCTCCTTCCTTGCTCTGCATTCCATTACACTATCAAAACTTGCTAGGATGATACTATTTGTTGGGGGTGATATTCCTGCTGGTCTTAGAACAACTTGCTTTGCGTCGTCTGGCCATCTTGAAACTTGGCCGAAACTTCCTACCTTCTTGATGATTCCTTATTCAAAAACCTCTCATCCTTGTTTTTCACTTGTATCCTGACCCCCCATATTCCTATGACAGTTGACTTCGCTTGAGGATCTTTCATGTTTTACTGATGAACCACTTTCTTCATTCATATATCCCCCTTATTTTGTGGCATAGCTTGAGAACTGCATTTTATCAACCGTCGAGTCTCATATGAATTTCCCAAATCGCTCTCCATGTTGTTCTTTCTTGATTTGTCTACTGGCCTTGGCCTTGAGGTCTATAACCTTCGCTTTTGCTGGGGATATCCTCTTGACACTGATCCATCCCTTTGTCAATATCCTCTTGCTGGGGAAAATCCTTATTGACATTGGCCTTGCACTTGTTCCTTCCTGACTTATACCATTTGGATGTTCTAACCAGATCCCGTCTTGCATAATTGGAAAGTTGATGGAAATTTTGAAGCCATTTTGCACTTGTCTTGACCAAACAGACTCTACTTGGGAATTTTTCGATAAAAGGAGAAAGATAAAAAGGAACAGAATAAAAGACAAAGGAAAGGGATGACTCTCTAACAAGAGAAACTAAAAATAAAAACCTACCAAATGCGGATACCAACTCTAATGGTCATGACATGCACACATGGCCTATCCTCAGTCGTTAATTGTCTTTCACAATCTTCGTCTGGTGATTTCCCATCTGATTCTCAATCTTTATTCAGCTTGTAGTGCCCGAAGGGTTTTCACTATCAAGCCTCTCTCATTTTGGCTTCTTTCTTAACTTTCATCGCCTTATGGTGCCCGTGAAGGTTTTCACCGATAAGAATCTCTCATTTGTGTTACTTTTCAGCTGAGGATTGGGGTGTTACTGGCAAGACTCTCTTTTATTTCTTTTATGCTGGGAATCAGAGTCTTTTCTACTAAGGATCGAAGTCTTTTCTACTGGGGATCAGAGTTTTATGTTCACCGATAAGACTCTCTTATTCGTCTGACTTGGTATCTGATCCGGTGCGGACTCAACCCTTGGGAAGAGTGGACGTTAACAACTTTTACCCGATAGTGGATTCGGGGTCAATTTCCTCAGGGAGCTAGTTATGAGAGTCGAGTATTTGCGAAGTCTAGGAAAGTGATTTAGCTCCTAATTTTGCTTCTATCATTTTTGGTTTTTTCTATTATTTATCAACTACAATTGTAAGCTATAGTATACTAGATAATGATGCTAGTTGTATGCAATAATAAAGAAAGCACTAGGGTCGTAGCACTCGCCTAGGTGACTAATTAACGGGTATAGAATTCTAATGTAAGGATGACAACATAGGATATATGTTTAACCGTTGCACTTAGCACTCACTCTCACACCTCTCGATTGAGAGAGTGATTTTGCCCAATTAACGCTTTCGAGACCAATTGGGTAGGCTAATTTACCCAAGCAACTAATGGTTCAAGTAGGGTAATTAATCTCTCGAGGTTTAACCCATTACTTGGGACTACCATTCTCATCCCAAATCCTTGTTGGGTTAATTAATAGGTCATAGACTCTCTTTCTCAAGTAGAGTCAAGACCCACTAAGCTAGACTTAGTGTTTGCAACCACCAAATCCAAGTGAAAACATACAATTAACCCAAATACCAAACACCCACAATCATCCAAACATTAAGCAAAAACACCCATTAATTACCTACCCTAGGGTTGAGCCACAACCCTAGCTAATGGGTTTAGCTAGACATGGAAATAGTATAAATAGAAGAAATAGTAGAATAAATTGACATAATAATAAACTACAGTGTTAAATCACTTGAATCCACGCTAAATGTATGAGAAAATTGCCTAAAATAGGCTAATACAAGTTGTCCCGTGCTCAACTGCTCAGATAGATTCTAAAACTTGACCTAAAAAGTAAAATGTTCTATTTATATTACACAAGAAAAACCAAACAAAAATACCCCGGAGGGTCTGTTGCGGACCGCATAGAAATGCCACGCGGCCACGTAGGGTAATTGGTCTTCAATTTTTGTCTTCTGGACTTGAGGATGCGGACCGCGTACAAATGTCACGCTGCCACATAAGTAAGGTCATGCGGATTGCGTAGAAATGTGCGCGGACGCACAAGGTAAGTGATGCAGACTGTGTAAATATGAATTGCGGCCGCATTGTGTAAATTATCCTTGCAATGACTCTCTGATATTTCATCCATGCGGACCGTACTGATTTGGTGTGTGGCCGCGTGAAATTTTTCCTTAGAATTTTTAGCCTCTAATCATCTTCTTTGCGGACCACGTAGAAATGGATTGCGGTCCGTGTGGATCTTCTTCACAAAATGCCTCTCTGAACTTTTCTGTGCGGCCACATGACAAAATAGTGCGGACCCTACTTGGGCTGACACTTGACTATTCTCTGAACATTCATGTGCGGCCGCATGACGAAACAGTGCGGTTTGCACATGTCTCTTTTTCCCAAGTTTCAGTTATCTTCTGGCGCTTGGTAGGTTTCACTCCTTTTTAGCCGATTTGTGATATTCATCATCTAGTCGCTCCAACCTGCAATCAAATGCAACTTATAAGCAATTCAGGACTAATCGAGAGAAATTTATGCACAAAGCTTAGGTAAGAATGGGTATAAAACATGCACAATTCACAGTTATCGACTCCCCCAAACATAAACCTTTGCTTGTCCTCAAGCAAATAAAATGAGACCTACCCCTCAATAGAAAACATCCAAGTAATTCATGTTTCTCCTAAGGTGACGTTAATCAAGCATCAATTGGGACTAACAATTGCCCTCAATGCAAATGCATCATTAACACATTTAAAACTTTGAAAACATATGGATCAAGTGTGACACAAGATCCTTAAGGGTTGACACATCTCATCAAGGAACCTTTCTCAAGAACTTTGGTCATTGTGGAACCTAAACTCAAACATCTTTGACTCTCCCTGAATGGACCTCACCATTTAGAGTAATTGCACATAAATCGAGGTGAATTGATTCTTCACTCATCTCTCTCAAAGAAGAGACCCTAAGCCCGGCTCTAAGTACCATATGCTTGCCCTTCATATAAGTATCCACTAATGTAGGATTCCCCCAACTCGAGATCATATAGAGCTTTTTCGGAGTCATTATGAAGGCTTTTGGGTAAAGGTAGGATATGCTTTCGTCTGTATGGGTTCAATTTTCACCTAAGCACTTCTTTTTGATTTGTTTTGGCACACTTTCTTGACTTATTTGAGTAATTCTTCTTTCCAGGGGTTAGAGAGACACAATGTCACTCTTTCTTTTGCAATTCAAACATTTCTCCTTTTTGCTCACTTTTTTGCATCATTTTCTACTTTTTGTTGACTTTGAGTTTCCTCTTTGGGTCTTTTTCACTTTTATCTTTCTTTTTGCCTTTTTTCATCTTTTTTATTGCCTTCTTTTTCCTTTTTTCATTTATTGCCTTTTGCTATCACATTGGTGGCTGTCTTGTCTCTCCCTCAAACTTAGATTTATGCCATTACTCAAGGGAAGATTTTTGATTTCCATGAGAGGGTTTCATTGAAAATAGGTATAGGCTTGTAACTTGGGTTCATGAAAGAAGAAGGATAAGGATCAAAAGTACTCGGGATCGTTGCATTGGTAGGTCACGTAATGGATCAAATTAGCATTTTTGGATCAAGGATAGCCTACAATCACGTCTCAAGTCAAGTTCCACCTATTATTTCGCCTCAACAAACTTTCGGGGCAAGTTCTAGACCATTGGCTCGGTACGTGGGCTCATAAATCAAATTCTCGCCACACATGTACTCAAGGATTGCCAAAGATGGAGTCGAGGGCCCACAACGACCTTAATCAAGATTAAAGCGCACATTGGTCCATATTTGAACACATGATGATTGTTTGGTCAACACAAGAGACTCAAGGCCACGACTATTACCATCCTAAACAAAACTTAATGTCTTTGACCATAAGATCAAAGGCAAATGTGCTAGGCCCAAGTGAAGCTTTTCCTGAGGTACTCTTAACTATGAAAAACTTGAAAATCCAAAAGAAAAACTCAAAAACTAACTCAACCCTTAAGAAAGTTGTCACGCTATCTGTCATTGGGAAGAGCCACCCGATTGACACAATATTCTACCCTTAGAAAGAACCGTGGCATTAAGAAAACCAAGAGCTTATTACAATATCAAAGTAAAACCAAAAAGAGGCTACGAGCCTAACTTTGCACTAAAATAATTTTTTAAAAATGAAAATAACAAAAAAAAAAAAAAAAAGCTCAAATGATATCCAAATGAATATGTACACATGAGAAGTCGAATATACAACTAAATGAGTTCAAAAATGAAAGATTATATACAAACCATCTATGTCTATGAATGTAATAATAATGTAATGTATATACAATCATCCATAACAAAAAAAGTAGGGCCGCACCCCCACGAACAAGAGCTAGTATTGTGCCCAATGCTAACTACCAAATAAAACATCAAAAATGCAAGTAAAGGATATAGAAGTGGCCCTTCAAGCTTCATCAGCTGCTCTATGTGGGTCAGTGGCACTCGTGTCCTCTGTACTGGCAGGGACCTCAGACTGGTCCCCAACCTGTTGCTGCTGTGTTGCTGGGACGGATGCCTGCTCAGACTTTGGCTCATCAACTGAAGGACCCTCAAGCTCAGGAGTGACTAATATCATAACTCCCTCAGTGTTGGGGAGTTTCCTCTTCTTCTTTGGCCTGTGCTCCTCCTCTTGTGGCTGCTCAAGCAGTGGGTCTATAACTGGCTCCTAAAATAACAAGTCTAGTGGTAGCTGATCTGCCACTAGCTTGTCCACCTGCTCCTTCAAAGATGTCACCTCCACCTTTGATGCCTTTGTCTTTCTCAGCTTCCTGTGCTCCTTGTACAAGCTCTTGAGTGCCTTGTTGTGCTCGCCAAATGCCTTGGCCAAAGAATCCTTCCTTTTCATCATCTACTCCTAGTTGGCCAGGATTTTCTTCAAGGTCTCCTCAATAGAAGTAGGTACCTCAACCGTCACTGGTGCTCGCTGAGCCTGTATGGCTGTGGTCAATGTGGACAACTTGGATGTCGCTGCCGACATCCAGTTGTTTAGACTGGCTAATGAGTGCGTAAGCTGGTTGGCGGTGAATCTGTGAGTCTTTGATACCGGAATCACCGGATCAGCTGAGATGGAAGGGGGTGCTGTGGATGGTCCTGGGGGCGCTGTAGTAGTATCAGTAGGCTGCTCAATGGCAGCTGGCTCTTCAGACTAGCCAGCTGCGAAAGTAGTGGATGCTTGGGTTTTCTTGGCATTTTTCGGGTTGTCAGGGCCTTTTTTATCATACCACGAATATGGGCTCACTGCGGGTACCATAACATCATATCTCTTCTTTTCCACACCCATCTCTTTGAAATATAGTGTCAATGTGTTGGAGAATGGGTAGTTTGTCTTCGTTTCATTGCCCACCGCAGAAATCACCCTCTACATAATTTTGCCCACATTAATGGGAATACGGACATGATGGAAGCAACCAATACTGCACAATCAATGGGGACGGAGTGGTCATGTGAGGTCATGTCAAGCCGATTGCACACGAAAGTCAACCACCCATTTGCTTCAAAATTTAGGGTGTTGCGGAATATCTTTTCTTGTGCCCTGAGCCACACCAGGACAGTTCCTGGAGCCGCTAAAATCTCAGCCAACCACAACCGAGCTTCTTCTTTCAAAGCTAACTTCTCAAAGTATTGAGAGTCGTCCTCCTCCGAAAACCCCAAGAAATCACTAAGAGACTTCGCATCAAAAAGCACGATCTTATCCCTTACCTTTGTAGCTGTGGAGCCCCGAACTACATGGTGAACGTTGCTATAGAATTCCTTCACCATGTTTTTATTTGCCATACCCACGCTTTCTTTGAAAAAACTCCAACCCTCTCTCGTATAGAACTGTGCTTGCACATGAGGGTTGTGAGGAACCAAGTCAGCATCAATAAATCTCCTCTCCGGGATGAGCTTTCTCTTGGGCCACCACTCCCTGAACCGATGGAAAGCAACCTGACTGACGAATCTATCTTCCCAAACCTCAGGTTTCCTAGTCCGCTCTATCCCCCTACTTGTGGCTCACCTCCTTCCTCTTGTTCTCCACTCTCCCCTGATAATGATGTTGTGGTACAAGTGGAGTATTTATCATCACTACCCTTTTCAGATCCAGACCCATCCGACGAATCTGAAGACACCACATTCATTGGCCTCTTGGAGGTGGCCACATTTATTTGTTCAGGTGAAGATGATTCATGTGCCGGCACCTCTACGAACATGTGTGTGAGGGAAGACTCTAAAGTCACACTCCGGGAGGGGAGATATTCACTACCAGTTGATTGGGAAACAGCCCTGTCGGCTGTCCGAATGATCTACCTGTTCTTTTTTATAGTTTCCCTATCCTTAGCAGTGAGCTCTACAACTCTTCTAAATGTCTTCCTTCATGAAGAACAAACCCTCCCGGGTTGCTTATCTTTGCCCACACGTTGTGGTTGTCTGTCTCCACATTTTTCACCATTTTCTATAAGAGATACAAGTATAAACTTGTTAATGGAAGCACATGAGAAGTGGACATTGTAAGATTTAATGCACAGATGCAAGCAGTATTCTAGATAGGAGGGATGCGGAACGCACAGAAAAGTCATGTGGTCCGCACATGCAAAGCATAACAATTATTAGCTCTCTGAACCTGACTTACAGGAACCATACTGTTATGTATTGCGGCCGCGCAGGTCCAACGCGGACCGCACATTTATGTCACGCGGTCCGCACAGGCAAAACATCAAAATACCTATTCTCTGGACATTGCCTTCGCGGACCGCACTATTTTGCATTGCGGTCGCGTAGGTTCAACGCGGACCGCACCAAAATGCCACGCGGTCCGCACAACTCAAACACTTAAAAGTCAAACTCTCTGAATCTTGACCATATGGTCCGCACTGTTTTGGACCACGAACGCACTGATTCACGCGGACCGCACAAAAATGGTCACGCGGACCGCACTCAAGAATTCTTCATTATCAGACAATGCGCGCATACCGCACACAAATGTTGTGCGGCGGCGTAGGGCAAAATTAACTGGGCAAGAAATTTTCTTCTTTTTAATCCAATTGTTTAACATCCTAAGTGTACCTACTCAGTTGTTTCAGTTAAGAACAAATGCCCATTTTCATAAATGTTTAAAAACCTAATCTAACCACTAACTAATATGAACAAGGAATAAAATAGAAAAAATTAAGAAGTTAATTTACTAGAAATGAATTAAGATAAACAAAAATTAAACTAAGAATTCAAATATAGATGAGTTTGTTACCAGAGATCAATGCTAATGAAAATCTTGCACAAAAATACACGGGTGAACAGTAAAAGGTGCTCTCAGATGAACAGTGTGCGAAAAGGTCAAAAGACAGCCCAAGTCTCCTATTTATAAAAAACTGTGGGGCCCTTATCTTACCTACCTGCGCGGCCGCACAAACTATACCTTCTAATTATTGGCACAACCCATGCGGACCGCAGTGTTTTGGTGTGCGGCCGCGAGGGAAACATTAGAGACCCTTCTCACTTGGCAAATGTTATGTGGACCGCACTGCTTTGGTGTGCGGCCGCGTGGAGAACTTCCGAGACTTCACATATTTTGCATTTCTAGCACGGACCGCATAAAAATGCCATGCGGCCGCGCTGGTCTTCTGAGTTTCAATCCTTCAGCCTTTCAATCCCGCGTGGACCGCACTGTTTTGGTGTGCGGCCGCGTGGGCACTATTCAAAGATTGTTCCTTTTTTCACTTTTGCCCTGCGCTGATTCAACATTATCCCTGCAACACTTCACAAATCATTAGCTCAAAAATCCTAATCTACAAAGAAAAAAAAAGAAATTCAAAAGACATGGGTTGCCTCCCAAGAAGCGCCTGATTTAACATCGCGGAACGACGCGGATTACCCTCATTTAACTTCAAGTGAATAAGTGCCACCACGTGGCTATCATCAACCTTGCCCAAGTAATTCTTGACATGATGCCCATTAACCTGGAATACTTCACCATTTTTGTTCTTGAGATCAAGGGCACCGAAAGGAGTTATAAAAACCACTTCAAATGGACATCTCTATTTGGATTTGAGCTTCCTCGGAAATAACCTTAGCCTTGAGTTGAAAAGAAGGACCATATAACCAACCTTGAATTCTTTGACCCGAGCATACTTATCATGTAGGTACTTTATCTTGTCTTTGTACAAGGACGAGCTAGAGTAAGCATGAAAACAAATTTCATCAAGCTCATTCAATTGTTCCACTTGGAGGTTGGCCGCAAATTCCCATTCCAAATTTAACCTTTTCAAAGCCCACATCGCCTTGTGCTCAAGTTCCACCGAGAGATGACAAGCCTTAACAAACACCAATCGATATGGAGACATACCAATTGTAGTCTTGTATGCCATCCTATAAGCCCAAAAA
The DNA here is from genome assembly GCA_032618575.1 of Nicotiana noctiflora. Classification (NCBI taxonomy): domain Eukaryota; kingdom Viridiplantae; phylum Streptophyta; class Magnoliopsida; order Solanales; family Solanaceae; genus Nicotiana; species Nicotiana noctiflora. The sequence continues at coordinate 469,963 of JASVEL010003200.1, forward strand.
GCATCGTCCAACTTCTTTGACCAATCGGTCCTATTCGCATTCACTGTTTTTGATAGCTTCATGGACAAGGATAAAGCTGTAGAAGCTCCAAGAAGGTCATTCACGAGGTCTCAAACTAAGGAGAAGCAAGACAAGATTATTGGGCTTAAATGGGAGATTAAGAAGGCGCTAATGGTGGAACAAGATCTCTAAAATTATGTAGAGGATTTAGCTAAGTGCTACACTCATTTCGTGGTCCAAGTCCAAGTCCAAGAGGAGGTTGATTGGGGTCCAAGCACCAGCCTTAAAGGCACCTGAATTAAGCACCAGCCATAAAGGGATTTTCCTAGTTTGTTAGGACATATTTATTGCTTTCCTAGTTAGTTAAGGATTATAGTTTCCTTTCCCTAAGTTAGGTAGAAATACTTTCCGAGATTGACTTGGTTTTGGTTTCCTAGAATTTTACCTTTTCCTATTTTAGTTGGACTTGTTGTCCAAAGTAGTTTAGGACTTTATTTCCTACTATTTAAGGATAATTTCGTGATCACCCTCTATATAACGGGGTATCTTCTTTGTTTTTAGGTAGATTATTCAGATTATTATCAATAAAACTTGTGAGATTTTCTTGCACTCTTGTGTGGCTACTCTTGGATTTATTCTTTAACCTTCAAAACTCAACTTAAGGTGGTAAGAATTAAACCTTTTCGAAATCTTAGTTCACTTATAGGTATTCAAGAAAGATGATAAGTTTAGGCTTATTGTTGTTCTTGTTATTTTAAAGGGTCGGGTTTCACAATCTATTTCTTGTTTTTAATATCTACCAAAGGCGATTAGCTCTTTGTTAGGTAATTGTTGTTGTTAGGGTTCAACTTCAAGAATAGACTTCTTGAATTCAATCTATCTTTAATTTTTGTCTTTTATTCGTTTCTTTATTATTTTTTAGATTCCGCACGTTTCTTGTTATTCTTTAGTAAATCTTGAATCCCTATCGTGTTGCTATCAAGTGGTATCAGAGCTTAGGATAATCAAGATTTCAATCTTGATAATCTTGGGAGGTTCTTGATTTAAAAAAACAAGTTTTAGCCTACAAAAAATGTTCTTGTACTATTTGGTTTCCAAGTCAAAAAAGGAAACAAGAAGAGGGGATCCTAGTTCTTGAAGATTAAGGAAACTTCTTCCTTATTCTTGTGGGTTTTGGGTTTCTTAAATTCTTTCCTTTTTTTCTCTACTAACCGATTCCTATTCTTTCTAGGTTTGGTCTTCCACTTTCCTTTTCTTTTTCTAACTCAAAATTCTTATCACTAAAGGGTTGTGACTAGTAAAGTTTATTGATAAATCTAAAGATTAATGACCAAGGGTTGCATTGAGAGAGATATATATTGCTTTGTTGAGGATGTCTCATACTGGTAGTGATGATGAACAAAGAAATCTTCAAGAAGCCAAAATTAAAGGAAGGACTGATTTCACCTTGAAAGCTATGCATCAATAATTTGAAAGGTGGAATTTGCAATTCCAAGAGATGAGAGACATCATTGCTGAGCAAAATATTACAATAGCTGAACTTAGGAGGGGAAATCATGCAAGACCCCAAGCTAGGAGAAATATACCCGCCGCCATTGAAAATCAAGAAAACCCAATTTATGATTTTAATGATGATATTGATTTTGATCGTGTAGGAAGAGATAGAAGGGGACAAATAGAAAGATTTGAAGATGATAATATAAATAGCATAAAAATGACGATGCCATCTTTCAAGGGAACAAGGGATCCAGACTTGTACCTTGATTGGGAGAGAAAATTGAAAGCTATCTTTGACTGCCACAACTATTCGGAGGGCAAGAAGGTTAAACTTGCTGCTGTTGAGTTTTCTGACTATGCAGCAATCTGGTGGAAAAAGCTTTCTAGGGATAGATTGCAAGAAGGACAAGCACTCATTGCTACGTGGGCTGAGATGAAGAGACCAATGAGGAAGAGATTTGTGCCATCACACTTTCAAAGAGATCTTCAACAACGTCTTTAAACTTTGAGGCAAGGGTCCTTGTCTGTAGATGAGTACTTTAAGGCTATGGATATGGCTATGATCCAAGCTAATTATGTGGAGGAAGAGGAGGCTATAATGGCTAGGTTTTTGAATGGTTTAAATAGGGAAATAGTTGATGTAGTCGAATTGCAACAATATATAACTTTAGAGGAGTTAGTTGAACTAGCCGTAAAGGTAGAAAGACAAAACAAAAGGAGACATCAATCTAGCTCATGGAGAAGCCGGCCAACTACTATTCAAAAGAAGCAATGGCCGAAATCTAAGGAGACATCTACTCCTAAATTATATGAAAACAAGGGCAAGAGCAAATTGGAATCCAAGGATGGGGGTAAGCCTTTTATGCCTAATACTTCTACTTCTACTTCTTCTATTCAATGTCTCAACTGTCAAGGGAGAGGGCACAAGGCTTATGAATGCCCAAGTAGAAGAAACATCCTAATTAAAGAGGATGGGGGATTTGAGAGCAAAAATAGTGCACCAGGTGAAGAACATGAAGAAAACTTTATCGAGGATGAAGAAGGAGAAGAGATGGAGTTCATGGATAATGGGTTGAATTTTGTGGTTAGGAGGCTTATGCACATTAATCTGGGGCACTCTAATGAAGAACAAATGGAAAATATATTCCATACCCGGTGTGAGATTAAAGATAAAATTTGTTCTATGATAATTGATAATGGGAGTTGTGCTAATGTTGTGAGTGCATATTTGGTGGAAAGAATAGGGCTAGAATGGACGAAGCACCCTAGGCCTTATAGGTTGCAATGGTTTAATGATAGTGGATAGGTCAAGGTGAATAAACAATGCATGGTCTCTTTTAAGATTGGAAGGTATGCTGATGAAGTTCTATGCGGTACAATACCCATGCAAGTTTGTCATATCTTGTTAGGGCGCCCATGGCAGTATGATAGGAGTGCTTTTCATGATGGGAGGAAAAATAGATACTCTCTTGAGCATAATGGCAAGAAATACATTCTTGCACCTTTAACTCCTTCCCATGTATATGAAGATAAAAAAAAGATGAAAAAATCAATGGGGAAACACGGGGAGGGATCAAAACAAGAGACTAAAGGGAAAGAAAAATAGGGTAAATTTGAAGTGAGGTCCGAGGAGAGAGAGGGCAGCAATGAGAGGAAAGAAAAGGTGGGAAAAAGTGATAAAAAAGAAAGCATTGGTGAGAGGAAAGAGACTAAGATTGAAAACAAAAGTGAGCCTTGCAAAAGCCCAAGAGTGTTTAATTGCGAAAAAGGAGGCGCTGGCTATTATCTAGCTCACTTATAAGGAAGTTCTGCTTAATAATGATTCATTAATATCCTCTTTGCCTAGTGTTATTTCTAACCTTTTACAGGATTTTGAAGATGTTTTCCTTGAGGATCTTCCTAAAGGTTTACCACCTTTAAGGGGAACAGAGCATTTAATTGACTTTGTGCCCAGATCACAAATTCCTAATAGGCCTGCTTATAGGAGCAATCCGAAAGAAATAAAGGAATTGCAAAGACAAGTAGAGGAGCTGCTTGATATGGGATTTGTTAGAGAAAGTATGATTCCATGTTCTGTACCCGTTCTTTTGGTGCCAAAGAAGGATGTCACTTGGAGAATGTGTGTGGACTGCCGCGCCATCAATAAAATAACAGTAAAGTATCACCACCCTATCTCTCATTTAGATGATATGCTTGACCAATTGCATGGTTCACAAATATTCTCTAAAATTGATTTGAAGAGTGGATATCGCCAAATTAGAATGAATCCTGGAGATGAGTAGAAAACTGCCTTTAAAACTAAATATGGATTGTATGAATGGTTAGTGATGTCGTTCGGGTTAACTAATGCACCTAGTACATTCATGAGGTTAATGAACCATATCTTTAAGGATTTTCACGGAAAATTTGTAGTCGTTTATGTTGATGATATTCTGATCTTTTCTAAGTCTTTAGAAGAACATGTCGAACATTTGAAACAAGTTTGTAATGAGCTTAGGGAGCAACAACTGTATGCAAATCTATCCAAGTGCATGTTTTGTGTAGATAAGGTAGTTTTTTGGGTTTTATTGTGAGTTCTAGAGGTGTTGAAGTAGATGAAGATAAAATCAAAGCAATTAAAGATTGGCCTACACCTAATGGCATTACTGAAGTTAGAAGTTTCCATGGACTTGCTAGCTTTTATAGGAGATTTGTTAGAGATTTTAGTTCAATTGCTGCACCTTTAACTGAAGTCATTAAGAAGGATAAGGTCTTTAATTGGGGTAAAGAACAAGAGCTTGCATTTAATATTTTAAAGGATAAATTGTGTTCTTCTCCCTTGTTACAATTACCCGATTTTAATAAGTCTATTGAAATTGAATGTTATGCATCTGGTAGAGGTATTGGGGCTGTTTTAATGCAAGATTCAAAACCAATCGCTTATTTTAGTGAGAAGCTGAATAGGGCTGCATTGAATTATTCTACTTATGATAAAGAATTGTATGCCTTGGTAAGGGCTCTTGCTACATGTCAGCATTATTTGTGGCCAAAGGAGTTTGTGATAAAAACTGACCATGAGTCCTTAAGATACTTGAAAAGCCAAAGGAAATTGAGTAGAAGACATGCAAGTGGGTTGAATTCATTGAGACATTTCCTTATGTGATTAGCTACAAGCAAGGTAAAGACAATATAGTTGCTGATGCGCTTTCAAGAAGGTACGCTCTTGTTTCTACTCTTACTTCTAAATTGATGGGATTTGATCATATTAAGTAATTATATGTTGATGATTCTGATTTTAATGTCGCATTTTCAGCATGTTTAAATGTGCCTTTTGAGAAGTATAATATGAAAGATGGGTTTCGTTTTTAAGAGAATAAGCTTTGTGTCCCTAATTGTTCTTTGTGAGAAGTTTTTGTGAGGGAAGTACATTGTGGGGGACTTATGGGGCACTTTGGTGTGCCTAAAAAACTTGACATCCTTGCTAAAAATTTCTTTTGGCCTAATATGAGAAAAGATGTCGAAGAATTTTGTGCTCAATGCCTTGAATGCAAACAAGCTAAATCTAAAGTGTTGCCACACGGTTTATACACGCCATTACCTGTGCCTATTTCACCTTGGATTGATATTTCTATGGACTTTGTGTTTGGACTGCCTAGAACAAGGTTTGGTAAGGATAGCATCTTTGTTGTGTGGTAGATAGGTTCTCAAAAAAGGCTCGTTTTATTCCTTGTTTAAAGACTAATGATGCTTCTCATGTTGCTGATTTATTTGTTAGAGAAGTTGTTAAATTACATGGTATACCTCAAACTATTGTTAGCGATATGGATGCTAAGTTTCTAAGCCACTTTTGGCATGTGCTTTGGGGGAAATTGGGCACAAAGTTGTTGTTTTCTACTTCGTGTCATCCACAAACTGATGGGAAAACTGAGGTAGTAAATAGAATTTTAGGAAATATGTTTAGGGATGTTCTGAAAGGTAAGTTAACTTCTTGGGAGGAGCATTTGCCTATGGTAGAATTTGCTTACAATCGAACTGTTCATTCATCTACTGGTTATTCTCCTTTTGAAGTTGTTTATGGTTTTAATCCCCTTACACCCATTGACTTATTGCCCTTGACTACTAATGAGATAGTTAGTCTTAATGGAAAGAAGAAAGCTGACTTGATGAAGACTATTCATGAGCATACGAGACTTGCAATTGAAAGGAGGAATGAGCAAGTAGCTAAACGAAGGAATAAAGTTCGAAAATCAGTTATCTTTGAGCTTGGTGATTTGGTTTGGGTTCATATGAGGAAGGTGAGATTTCCTTCAAAAAGGAAGACCAAATTGCACCCTGGAGGAGATGGACCATTTAAAGTACTTGAACGAATTGGAGATAATGCCTAGAAATTGGACCTTCCAAGTGAGTTTCAAGTAAGTACTACTTTTAATATTGCTGATTTATCCTTGTTCGATGTAGGTTCAAATTCGAGGACGAATTCTTTTCAAGAGGAGGGGAATGATAGCTTCATGGACAAGGATAAAGCTGTAGAAGCTCCAAGAAGGCGATTCACGAGGTCTCAAACTAAGGAGAAGCAAGACAAGATTATTGGGCTTCAATAGGAGATTAAGAAGGCACTAATGGTGGAACAAGATCTACAAAATTATGTAGAGGATTTAGCTAAGTGCTACACTCATTTCGTGGTCCAAGTCCAAGTCCAAGAGGAGGTTGATTGGGGTCCAAGCACCAGCCTTAAAGGCACCTGAATTAAGCACCAGCCATAAAGGGATTTTCCTAGTTTGTTAGGACATATTTATTGCTTTCCTAGTTAGTTAAGGATAATAGTTTCCTTTCCCTAAGTTTGGTAGAAATACTGTCCCATATTGACTTGGTTTTGGTTTCCTAGAATTTTACCTTTTCCTACTTTAGTTGGACTTGTTGTCCAAAGTAGTTTAGGACTTTATTTCCTAATATTTAAGGATAATTTAGTGATCACCCTCTATATAAAGGGGTATCTTCTTTGTTTTTAGGTAGATTATTCAGATTATTATCAATAAAACTTGTGAGATTTTCTTGCACTCTTGTGTGGATACTCTTGTATTTATTCTTCAACCTTCAAGACTCAACTTAAGGTGGTAAGAATTAAACCTTTTCGAAGTCTTAGATCACTTCTAGGTATTCAAGAAAGGTGATAAGTTTAGGCTTATTGTTGTTCTTGTTATTCAAAAGGGTCGGGTTTCACAATCTATTTCTTGTTTTTAATTTCTACCGAAGGCGATTAGCTCTTTGTTAGCTAATTTTTGTTGTTAGGGATCAACTTCAAGAATAGACTTCTTGAATTCAAGAAACTATTTCTTGAATTCAATCTATCTTTAATTTTTGTCTTTTATTCGTTTCTTTATATTCTTTTAGATTCCGCACGTTTCTTGTTATTCTTTAGTAAATCTTGAATCTCTATCGTGTTGCTATCTGTTTTGGACAAAATACTCTTAATTTCCATGTTAAAAACCTCCACTTGGCCACTTGCTTGTGGATGGTATGGGGTAGTCACCTCGTGGTTAACTCCATATTTGGTGAGCAAAGAGTCAAATGCCTTGTTACAAAAATGGGACCCCGATCACTAATGATAGCATGATAGGTTCCAAACCTAGTGAAAATTTGCTTCTTCAAGAATGCAACGACACTTCGAGCTTCATTGTTAGGGAGAGACACAACTTCAACCCACTTGGAGACATAATCTACCGCCACGAGAATGTACGTGTTCCCACAAGATCTTACAAATGGGCCGATGAAGTCAATGCCCTACACATAAAAAATATCAACCTCTAAAATGGTGTTAAGATGCATCTCACCCTTTTTAGAAATCCCGCCGGCTCGTTGACATGCATCACACCTTTTAAGCTTCACATGCATCTTGAAACAATGTCGCCCAATAGAACCCACAACTTAGAACCTTTGATGTCGTTCTCACCCCCCCCCCCCTATGATGATCACCATAAGGAGAATAGTTGCAAGCTTACAATATGCTCAATTGTCCTTCTTTTGGGACACAACAATGAAGCACACCATCGGTGAAAATTTGGAACAAATAGGGCTCGTCCCAATAGTAATCCAAACTATCTCGCTTGAGCTTCTTCCGTTGGTTAGAAGAGAGCTCATACGGTATGATACCGGTCATAAGATAATTGGCTACATCGGTAAACCACGTCATATCATGTAGTTGTTCATCCGGAAAAGCATCATTAATCTCAACACCATTGCTTGGTCTTCCTTCCTCCTCTAGCCGGGACAAGTGATCCGCGACTTGATTTTCGCTTCCTTTTCTATCAATAATCTTAAGATCAAATTCTTGCAAGAGTAATACCCATCTCATCAATCTCGCCTTTGAGTCTTTCTTTGTCATCAAGTTCCTAAGGGCCGCATGATCAGTATGAATAATCACCTTGGACCCCATAAGGTATGAGCGAAACGTCTCCACGGCACTAGCAACTCATTCTCGGTAACTGAATAGTTCTTTTGAGCCTTATTCATCATCTTGCTTTCGTAGTACACCGGATGGAACATCTTATTAATTCTTTGGCCAAGCAGCGCAACGACCGCTACATCACTAGCGTCACACATTAACTCAAAAGGCAAATCCCAATTTGGTGTGGTGATAATGGGAGTGGTAGTCAACTTATGTTTAAAAAATTCAAACGATTACATACACTTCTCATCAAACACAAACTTCACATCCTTCTCCAATAGCTTACACAACGGGTTCACAATCTTTGAAAAATCCTTGATGAAACGCGGGTAGAATCCAGCGTTGCCTAAGAAACTCCTCACCCCCTTGGCAGAGGTGGGGGGAGGAAGCCTCGAGATAACATCTTTCTCATAGTTGTTAACTTCAATGCCATTCTTTGAAATCTTGTGCCCCAAAACAATTCCCTCTTGCACCATGAAGTGACATTTCTCCCAGTATAGTACAATATTGGTCTCCTCACATCTTTTCAACACTCTATCCAAGTTCCCTAGGCATTCATCAAATGAGTCCCCCACCACACTAAAATAATCCATTAACACCTCCAGAATTTCCTCCACCATGTTGGTGAAGATTTCCATCATGCATCTTTGGAAGGTCGTTGGAGCATTACAAATTCCAAACGACATCCTTGAGAAAGCGAAGGTGCCATATGGATAAGTAAATATTGTCTTTTATTGATCCTCCAGGGCAATGAGAATTTGGTTATACCCGAAATAGCCATCAAGGAAGCAATAATAAGCCCGGCCCGCAAAACGATCAAGCATTTGGTCCAAAAATGGTAGAGGGAAATGATCCTGCCTAGTGACCTTGTTGAGCTTTCTATAATCCATGCACACTCTCCAACCCGTGACCGTGCTGGTCGGAATCAATTCATTGTTTGCATTTGTGACCACCGTGATGCCACCCTTCTTTGGAACACATTGGATCAGGGAGGTCCATGAACTATCCGATATTGGGTAGACTATACCGGCATCCAACCACTTGATAACCTCTTTCTTGACCACCTCTTGCATATTATCATTTAATCTTCTTTGGTATTCAAGCGACATCCTTACATTATCCTCCAAAATGATCTTGTGCATGTAAAAGGCGGGGTTTATGCCCCGAATATCCGCCAAGGTCCATCCGCCCGCTTGCGCTTTTGTAAAACCGCCAAAGTTGCGTCCACCTGCAAGTTAGTTAAGCAAGACGAAAGAATAACATGCAAAGTGAAATTGGGACCCAAGTACTCATACTTGAGGTAAGGAGGAAGTGGTTTCAACTCCAACACCGGTGGCTCTTCAATAGATGGCTTTGTTGGAGGGGTCTTGCGATTCCCAAGGTCCAATGACAACTTTCTCGGCTCATAAGAGTACGAGCCCATACTATGCAAAGCATTTACACATTTAATTCTCCCGGCATCATTATTAGCTTCCATGTTCAAAAGCATCGCTTTAAGTGGATCTTCAACATTGATCATTGTGCTTGTGTCATCCACTATCACCGCCGTGACAATGTCGACAAACGAACAAACTTTGGTACTATTTGGTTGCCTCATCGATTTGCACACATGGAAAACTACCTTTTCATCACCAACCCGAAAAGTCAACTCTCCCTCCTAGACATCAACCAAATCTTTCCCAGTCACTAAGAAAGTCCTTCCAAGAATAATTGGGACTTCAAAGTCCACCTCACAATCAAGAATCACGAAGTCGGCCGGCAAAATGAACTTATCAACTCGGACAAGGACATCGTTGATGATACCCAAAGGCCGTTTCATTGACCTATCCGCCATTTGGAGCCGCATTGAAGTCGGGCAAGGTTGCCCAATACCCAAGGTCGTCACCACGCCTATACATCGGACTCTACATATCACAATTAGCACATAAACTCAGTTCCTATTCCCTCAAGCTAGGATAGATCAAACACTTACCTCGAAAGTTAACGAACATTTCAATCCGTAGAAATGCCTTTTCCTTTCGAATTTGGCTCCAATTCAATCGTATCTATACACAATTGATTTAATATCATCAATACTACTTAACAAACTAGTTCATATGGCCAAATATAATTTTTACAATATTCTGCCCGGAATAGTAAAAATTGACCCCAGGCCTACATGCTCGAAGCACGAGGATCGAACAAAAATAAATTCACCCAATCATCCACTAGTTCAAATATACAATTTATTCTTAAGTTCGACCCCAAAATGAGGTCTAGATCGCAAATTCTTTGAAAACCCTAACTATACTCATATCTCTAATTTTTCTACCCATTTACACATGTTTAGGCCTAGGAATTCAAATAATATTGATGAAAAATGAGGAAAACGAGTTAAGAATCACTTACCCAACAAGTTTGATGAAAATCGCCCAAGAATCGCCAAGAAATGGTGTTGGAGAAGAGAGAGTTTTGAGAATAATAAGATTTTATCCCGTCTGTTCTATTTTTGCAGAACTTAAAATCACTGGGCGAATTTATTCTATGCGATCACAGGGCCTGTGATGCAATCGCATAGAAGAAAATAAGGGGGCAGAAAAATTGCTCTATGCGATCGCGGAGCAGTAATGTGATCACATAGAAGGAAATTGGGCCTCAACATTTTACTATATGCGATCGCATAGGGATAATGCTATCGCATAGAAGGATTTCCTGAACTTCAGATTTACTCTATGCGATCGCGGGGTAGTAATGCAATCGTATAGAACAAACAGATGGCTACTAAATTAACTCTATGCAATCGCGGAAGGACCAATGCGATCGCATAGAACAAATTAATGACTTCCCAATTAACTCTATGCGATCGCAGGCATGCCTATGCGATCGCTTAGAAAAAAACCTGGACACTAGCAACCATCACAAATACCAGATTTTTGTAAGTCCAAAACATCCCATTATCTATCCGAAACTCTCCCGAGCCCTCGGGGCTCCAAACCAAATATGTACACTGACTCAAAAACATTATACCAACATGCTCGAGTGATTAAATAACCAAAATAACATCATAATCAATGAATTTAGCCTTAAAACTCAAGAATTCTTTCAAAATTTCATAACTTCCAAATTTTCCAATTTAAGGCCGAAACATGTCAAATGACGTCCATTTTCAACCAAACTTTACAGGAAGCGCTTAACCAACATATATGACTTGTACCGGGAATCGGAACCAAAGTACGAGCCCGATAACATTAATTTTTAATCAAATTTTAGTTTCATTCCTTAAACATTTTCAGAAAATAATTTTGAAAATTTCTTTTACCGGGGTTCTAGACCTCGGATTTTGATTCGGGGCATACGCCTTAGTTTCATATTTTTCTACAGATTTTCTGAGACCATCAAATCATGGGTCCGGGTTCGTTTACCAAAAATGTTGACCAAAGTCAACCATATCAATATTAATATCAAAATTTTTCAAAGTTTTCACATATTTCATATATTTTAACATAAAAATTTTCGGCTTTGCGCCCGGACTGTGCATGCAAATCGAGGCAAATATAAATGAGGTTTGAAGGCCTCAGAAGCTCGGAATGATTGAGAAAACAAGTGATGACCCTTTGGATCGTCACATTCTCCACTTCTAAAATAACTGTTCGCCCTCGAACAGACAAAAGAAAGAAGTACCTGAGTCAGGGAATAGATGAGGATATCGGCTCCGCATGTCAGACTCGGACTCCTAGGTCGATGCCTCAGGAGGCTGACCCCTCCACTAAACTCGCACAGAAGGAAAACTCTTCGACCTCAACCGTCGAACCTGACGATCTAGAATAGCTACCGACTCCTCCTCATAAGATAGGTCCTTGTACAATTGGACAGTGCTGAAATCTAACACGTGCGATGGATCGCCGTGATATTTTCGGAGCATGGATACATGAAAAACTGGATGCACAGCTGACAAGCTAGGTGGCAAGGCAAGCTTATAAGCCACCTCTCCCACACGATCAAGAATCTCGAATGGGCCAATAAACCTAGGGCTAACCTTGCCCTTATATCCTAATCTCATCACGCCCTTCATAGGCGAAACTCGGAGCAATACTCGCTCCCCAACCATGAATGCTATATCTCGAACCTTGCGATCTGCATAGCTCTTTTGCCTGGACTGAGCTGTACGAATCCTATCTTGAATGACCTTGACCTTATCTAAGGCCTCCTGAACTAGATTTGTACCCAAAAACCGAGCTTCTCCCGGTTCAAACCATCCAATCGGAGAACGACACCGCCTACCATACAAGGCTTCATAAGGAGCCATCTGAATGCTCGATTGATAGCTATTATTATAAGCAAACTCTGTCAAAGGCATGAATTGATCCCACGAACCTCTAAAATCAATAACACACGCTCGAAGCATATCTTCCAATATTTGAATAGTCCTCTCGGACTGACCGTCCATCTGGGGATGAAAGGCTGTACTTAGCTGGACTTAGGTGCCTAACTCTCGTTGAACCGCCTTCCAGAAATGTGAGGTAAACTGCGTACCTCGATCTGAAATGATAGAGATAGCCACACCATGAAGGCGAACAATCTCCCTGATATAAATCCCAGCTAATCTCTCGGATGAATAGGTAGTGGCAACCGGAATAAAATGAGCTGACTTGGTCGGCCTATCAACAATAACCCAAATAATATCAAACTTCTTTCGAGTCATCGAAAGGCTAGAAACGAATTCCATAGTGATCCGTTCCCACTTCCATCCGGGAAGCTCAATTCTCTGAAATAAACCACCAGGTCTTTGATGCTCATATTTAACCTGCTGACAATTCAGACACTGTGCCACATATGCCATAATATCCTTTTTCATTCTACGCCACCAATAATGCTGTCACAAATCCTGATACATCTTTGATGTGCCTGGATGAATAGAATACCTTGAACTGTGAGCTTTTTCTAGAATCAATTCTCTAAGCCCATCAACATTTGGCACACAAATGCGCCCTTGCAACCTTAGAATCCCATCAGCATCTAAGGTGACCTGCTTGGCACCTCCTCGCTGAACCGTGTCTTTAAGGTCACATAAATAAGGATCATTATATTGTTGATCGCGGATACGCTCCAATACTGAAGAGCGAGTGACCGTGCAAGCTAGCACCCGACTAGGCTCAAAAATATCCAACCTCACAAATCGGTTGGCTAAGGACTAAACATCCAAAGCAAGCAGCCTCTGATTGACTGGAATATAAGCAAGACTGCTCATACTGGCTGACTTCCTACTTAGAGCATTGGCCACCACTTTGGCCTTTTCCGGATGATATAAAACGGTGACATCATAATCTTTCAACAATTCTAGCCACCTTCTCTGTCTCAAATTCAACTAATTCTATTTAAACAGGTACTGAAGGCTCTTGTGATCGGTCTATACTTCACATGCCACACCATACAAATAATGCCTCCAGATCTTCAATGTATGAACAATCGCCACCAATTCTAGATCATGAACTGGATAGTTCTTTTCATGAATCTTCAGCTGCTTCGAAACATAGGCAATAACATTGTCATCCTACATCAACACTGCACCAAGCCCGATACGGGAAGCATCACAGTAAATAATATAAGGTCCCGTACCTGTGGGTAAGACCAATAGCGGTGCTTTGGTCAGGGCTGTCTTGAGCTTCTGAAAGCTCTCTTCACATTCATCTGACCATTCGAACTGAACACCTTTCTGCATCAATTTGGTCAGTGGGGTTGCAATAGATGAAACCCCTCCACGAATCGCTGAAAATAACCTGCTAATCCCAAGAAACTCCGAATCTTTGTGGCTGATGTCGGTCTAGGCCAGTTCTTGACTGCCTTAATTTTCTTTGTATCAACTTGAATACCTTCTGCCAACACAATATGACCCAGGAATGCAACTAAACTTAGCCAAAATTCACACTTTGAAAATTTTGCATATAGTTGGCCATGTTTCAGAGTCTGCAGAGCCACTCTGAGATGTTGTGCATGCTCCTCCTGACTGCAGGAATATATTAATATGTCATCAATGAAGACTATTACAAAGAAATCTAAATAAGGGTGGAACACCTGATTCATCAATTCCATAAAAGCTGCTGGGGCATTTGTCAACCCAAAAGACATGACCAAAAATTCATAATGTCCGTACCGAGTGTGAAATATTGTCTTAGGGACATCAGATGTCCTAATCTTTAGCTGATGATAGCCAGATCTCAAGTCTATCTTCGAAAAGACCTTGGCATGTCACGACCTAACCCGTCGTTACGGGAGTTACCGCCCCGTTTTCTTCATTTTATACTTTAATATGTTTATTTATATGTGTTTGGAGAGTTAGAAGTAAATCGGATGGAATCTAGGTAGAAATGAGGCAATAAATCTCTTTTTGGGAAGTTTAGTTTCGAAAAGTCAACCGGATGTTGACCGATGAGTTAGAAAGCTCGGAATGGATTTCTGATGATTTGAATAGTTTTGAGGTATGATTTATGACTTAGAAGAGCAATCGAAATTGAATTCGGAGGTCCGGTGTATATTTAGGCTTGAATTGGCTAAGGTTGAATTTTGGCGAATTCCGGACGGTAGGTGAGATTTTGATCCGGGGCTCGGAATGAAATTCTGAGAGTTGCAGTAGCTCCGTTAGGTGATTTTAGATATTCATGAAAAATTTCAGATCATTCAGAGGTGTTTAGGTCGGGTTTTAGATCAAATGTTAGTTTCACAAGTTTTAATAAAACTTAGGCTTGAATCCGTGAGAATTTGGTGATTTTGATGTTTATGATGGTGTTTTTATGTTGCGAGCAAGTTTGAATGAAGTAATGTGACATATTTGTACATTTGGTTGAGGTCCCGAGGGTCTCGACATGATTTTGGATGCCCAACGGGGGGTTTTGAACTTGGATGTTACAGCAGAAATATTGCAGATAGATATTGCTCTATGTGATCGCATAGAGCCACTACAATCGCATAGAAGACCTGGAGGGGGGTAGATTTTTACTCTATGTGATCGCATAGAGTCAAGTGCGATCGCATAGGTTGAGGAATTTACACAGTGTGATCGCATGAGGGTCATTGTGATCGTATAGAAGGAATTTGGAGCCCAGGATGATTGCTCTATGCGATCGCATAGAAGGAAAAACTGCCTGGAAGATTTTACTCTATGCGATCGCATAAGGGCATTGCGATCGCATAGAACTAGGCGTCAATGACAGAACATTTTAAGTTAAAATTTCATACGCGAACCCCATTATTTTTACACCAGTTTTACTTCGTCAATGGAGGGTTTTGAGTGTTTTGACGAGATAAATCAATGGGTAATCGCTAGAGGTAAGTTTCTTGACTCAAAGACACGATTTTATGCTAGAATCAACACCAAAACTCATGAAATTGGATAGAATTTGTGAAGAATTAGGGCCTAAATTATGAAAACGAGATTTTGGGTTTTGAAAGGCCATTCCAACTCCGATTTTGATAAATATTATATGCACGGACTTGTGGCGAGACGAGGAATCCGTTGGTATTATTTTTGGAATTTTTCAAGAAGTGGGCCCGGGGCTCGGGTTTTACCAACTTCGTGAATTGTTGTATTTTTTGAGTAATTTTGATTGGGTTATGTTTCTTTGACCCATATTTATGTAATTACTGTGGTTTTATCTAGATTCGACGCACGAGGCGGCAAATTCGAAGGGAAAAGGCATCGCGGACAAGTCCACGGCCAGTTAGAGGTGAGTAGTTAGTGTATATGGTAGCCTGAGGGTTTGAAACCCCGGGTTAGCACATTGTGACGCTATTTAGGGTGTGAAGCGCATCCCATGGTAGGTGCGTGATTGGTTATGATTGGGGAATTATGACTTGGTCCATCCCAAACAAGAATTATACTATATTAGCAATTGAAACACACTCTATGTTGAATATATATGGGCTTTATGCCATGTTTGGGGCCTTGTGCCGACCTGTAATATCCTTAGGGGATAGATATCTTTGTGATAGCATGATTTGTAAAATCATTGATCTCAGTCCTGGGTTGAAATCACTATTATAAAATTCTAAGTCACATGTTCTTGAAAAAAATTAAGAAACTAAAGTATTTTCCTTATTAATGAATTGGAAACTGGAAATATATAAATTGAACTGTTATGTGACTCATATGCATATTATGGACTGAGTATGGATCGTGCTGCAAGCTGCAGCGAATGATATGAATATATTGCGCTTGGGCTGAAGGAGCCCTTCCGGAGTCTGTACACACCCCCGGTGAGCGCCGTCGATGTTAAATGGATCGGGCTACGCGCCGTAGCAGTCATGTGCATTGCATTGCATTCTTGTTTGTAAATTACCTGTGAAATTTGTGACTTGCCGTTGTTGTTAGTTTGTGGTAGGTATCGGCTTGTAGGTTTAGCTTTGCTCTGTGGTATTCTGAGGATTTCTTGCTTTCAGCTATTTTATATACTTTTTACTCACTGAGTATATCACCCATACTCCTTGCACCTTTGTGTGCAGATTCAGGTATACATGAGGGTTAGGCGAGCTTTCCAGCTTATTCAGAGTATATTCTAGTTGCTGAGGTAGCTGCTGGCATTCGTAGGACCTAGCTTCTCTCGTTATTTCAGTTTATTTTCTATATACTTTCACACTTGAGTATGTTATTCAGTATTCCTATTACTATTCAGTTTTTGCTTATAGGCTCTATACTCGTGACCCCAGATCTTTTGGGAGTGTTATTTCGATGTTCGCACTTCTCAGTATTTAATTCTATTATTATTATTGACTCTTATATTCTTCTTGGAATTATGTACTTTTGGGACTGGTTTTTAACTGTGGGAACAATTGTTGGTCTGGCTTGCCTAGTTTTAGGGTTGGGCGCCATCACAACCGGGGTTGGGTCTTGACATGGCACCCTAAAGCTGATCAAATAATCATCAATTCGCGGGAGTGGATATTTATTTTGATAGTCACCTTGTTCAACTGCCGACAATTAATGCACATTCTCATCGAACCATCTTTCTTCTTTACAAATAATACCGGCGCACCCCACGATGAAAAACTAGGTCTAATGAAACCCTTTCCAAGTAAATACTGCAACTGCTCCTTCAATTCTTCTAACTCTGGCGGAGCCATACGATATGGGGGAATAGAAATGGGCTGAGTTCCTGGAGCCAAGTCAATGCAAAAATCAATATCCCTGTGTGACGACCCGGCCCGTCGTCACGGGAATTACCACCCTGTTACGTTGAAATTGTATGTTTTATGCTTTTATTTCAATGTTAAAGTCTATCGGGTGAGTTAGGGGTGAATTGGATTGAAAATGAGGCATATAGCCTTTGTGAAGGAAACTTGAATAAAGAAAGTCAACCCGGAGTTGACTATTTGGTCAGAGGGCTCGGAATCAGATTCCGATGATTCGGTTAGTTCCGGAAGGTGATTTGTGACTTAGGGGAGCGATCGGAATTGAATTTGGAGGCCCGATGTAGAAATAGGCTTGAATTGGCTAAGGTTGAATTTTGGCGAAATCCGAACGGTAGGTGAGATTTTGATCCGGGGGTCGGAATGGAATTCCGACAGTTGCCGTAGCTTCGTTAGGTGATTTTGGATGTGCCTGCAAAATTTCAGGTCATTCGGACGTCGTTTAGTCGGGTTTTTGATTGATTGTGTAATTCGGAATGTTTTAAAGAATTTAGGCTTGAATCCGTGTGTAATTGGTGATTTTAATGTTTAGGATGGTGTTTTTATGATTGGAACAAGTTTGTATCGTGTTTTGGAGTATGTTGGTGGTTTTCGTTGGGGTCCCGGGGGCCTCGGGGTGTTTTCGGATGGTTAAACGGAAGAAAATCATGGAAATTGCAGGTTGGGATTCTGTTTCTGTTGTTTCCGCTCCTGCGGAATTGTGGGCGCAGGAGCGAGTCCGCAGAAGCGGATATTGGAGCGCAGAAGCGCTTGTGATCGCGGAAGCGGAGCTGGGCCCGCAGGTGCGGCACCGCTGGAGCGGAAGGTGAGCCGCAGAAGCGGCCAAGGGCCATGGGGTGAAGGATCGCAGAAGCGGAAGGGTAGCCGCTTAGGCGAGTCCGCAGAGGCGGACGCCTAGTCGCGAAGCGGGAAAACCCGCGGGAGCGAGAGAATCTCCGTAGAAGCGGACGCGCGGAGGCGGTCCGTATATCGCGAAGCGGAATTGGCCGGCTAGGCCCGGAACCGCCGAAGCGACCCTTTGGTCGCGGATACGGACTCGTAGGAGCGGAAATTCTTCCGCGGAAGCGAAAATCGCTGTAAGTTAAGTGTATCCAGAAGTTAGAAAAATTTCAGAACATTTCACACATTTGGGTCTCGACTTTAGAGGCGATTTGGGCGATTTTGAAGAGAAATTCAAGGAAATCATCGGGTAATCAACTATGGACTTAAACTATGATTAGTATTGGTAATATTATGCAATTATATCATGAAAATGGAGGAATTTGGGGTGATTTATGGAAGATTTAACCCTAGGCTTGAACTTTAGAAAATCAAGGTTTTTAATGGGCAAATGGAGTCCGAATTTGGTAAAATTGATATGCTTAGACTCGTATCGAGATGAGGATTCCGAATATGTGATTTTTGTAATTTTTTGACAAGTGTACCAAAAGTCGGGTTTTGACAACTTGTGGGTTTTGATATAAATTGGGTTATTTCGAATGAATTTCGTGAAATTAGCGTATATTGATGCATTCTCTATGATTTTGAGCGGATTTGGCATCCGAGGAGATTGATTTGCGAGGCAAGCGCAAGGCGGATTGAAGCTTCTACCGGTTCGAGGTGAGTGGTAGTAGTAAATAATGTACTGAGGGTTTGAAACCCCGTACTAGCACTTTACAGTGCTATATTGAGATGAGACACACGTTCTATGACGGGCGTGGTGACATTGTGATTGGGGGTTCGGACTTAGTCCTTCCCGGCTAATAGAATACTGTGTTGTATGACTGTTACTGAGACTATAACTGTACAATTGGGCTAATAGCCATGTTTGGGGCCTTGTGCCGATCCGTAGAGTATTAGGGAACCTATAGAGCTAGGTGACCCTTATATCGTGATTGGAAACATACACTCAGCCGTAGCTCTAGCTGTATAGCATAATATGAGCCCGTACTAGATGTGTACATTGAGAGAGATTATCTAGGGTGGAATTCCCTGTTCTAGCTGAGTGGGCCTGAAAGGCCAAGTTTATATTGACTGAGACAGGGTCTAGGACCCACTGTGATATATTATATTGGGCCTGAGAGGCCAAGTATATATTGACTGGGATAGGGTCGAGGACCCATTATGAGGTATTATATATATATACCTACATTGGATCGGGCTGCACGCCGCAGCAGTATATATATTGGATCGGACTGCACGCCGCAGTAATATACATGTGATATACATGTAACATACATGTGGGACGGACTGCACGCCGCAGTATTATTGCGCTTGGGCTGTAGGAGCCCCTTCGGAGTCTGAGTCTGCACACATTCTCAGTGAGCACTGGTGTATATTATGGGATGGGGCTGCGCGCCGCAACTGTATAAATATATATACATATAAATATTGGATCGGACTGTATGCCGCAGTAATACATGTATGGATCGGGCTGCACGCTGCAGTGTAATAGTGCTTGGGCCTAGGGAGCCCCTCCGAAGTCCGTATACACCCCCAGTGAGCGCCGTCGACGTAAAATGGAGCGGGCTGCGCGCCGCAGCGGTATATGTATTGGAGCGGGCTGCACGCCGCAGCATTATACTTAATCATACCCTACTATTTACTTAAATACTTATACATTACAGACATAAGTATGTGTCTTTATATGTTGAGATGGCCTTACACCGTATGGGTACGAGTGAGGGTTAGTTCAGTGTGGAATCTTGTAGAGATAAACGTAGATTGGAGGTTAGAGTACTACTATAGTGATGACGTACTCGTGAAGGTTGCCTTAGAACTGCTAAGTGATAGCACAGGAGTTCTTACTTTCAGTTATTATTTATTATTGTTACTCACTGAGTTGAAATATACTCACCCCACTCCCTGCACTTTCTGTGCGGATCCACAGGTGCCCGAGAGCAGTTGAGACATTGTAGCTGCTGATCCTTGTCTACTTTTGCGGAGATTACGAGGTAGTTGCCAGCGTCCGCAGAGCTTGTTTTCTCCTTCTTTATCATCTTGTTGATTTCCTATTTGCCTAGACTTGGTTGTATTAGGATGCTATTCTGTAGAGGCTCAGTCTCGTGACACCACGATATGTTTGGGACCGTATTTTGTATGTTTTACGTTTTGGTTATCACCTGATATGATTAATTACTGTTTGAGTTTAAGTTATTTAATAATTGGTTGGTTTAAGGAATACTATGGTCGGGCTTGCCTAGCATTGTGTTGGGCGCCATCACGACCAGGGTTTGGGTCATGACAAGTTGGTATCAGAGCCTAGGTTAATAGGTCTCGCGAGTCGTGAGCCGGTTGGTAGAGTCTCGTGGATCGGTGCGGGGACGCCTGTACTTATCCTCGGGAGGCTGCAAACCTTTTTAGGAAAAGTTTCAATTCTTGGAATTCTTGTCGTGCGATTACTTTTGACTTGAACCGAACTTTGACATTCTATTCTCTCGCAGATGGCGAGAACCCGATCATCCGGACGTGGAGGACGACCACCACTACCACCTGCTAGAGGCCGTGGACGCGGTCGTGGTCATGGCGGAGTTAGGGCAGCTGAGGCAGTGCCAGCTGACCCACAGCCCCCAGTTGCAGAGGTGCCAGCAGCACCAGATCAGGCACCAGCTGTGCCCATTGTTATTCCGGGTCTACAGGAGACCCTGGCTCAGATACTAGCAGTCTGCACTGGCCTAGCACAGGCGGTTTCAGTTACTACTGCAGCAGCTGCATCGGGGATCGGGGGTGGTCATCGGACCCCCGCAGTACGCACTCCAGAGCCAGGCAGTGCAGGGCATACGGACACCGGAGGTTCCTCCGGTTCGGCCTGTGGTTCCGGTTCGACCGACGAGATCGGATTCGGGGGACGGGGTCCCGGCTACGACGGACGATGAGCGGCGTCGTCTCGAGAGGTTCACCGAGTTATCTCCTCCGGTGTTCATTGGTGCTCCGGCGAGGACGCCCGAGGTTTTCCGGATAAGTGTCGTCGGATGCTTCGTACGGCGGGGATATTGGAGTCCGGTGGGGTATCTTTCACTACCTTTCAGTTTCAGGGGCCAGCCTTCGCTTGGTGGGAGGCCTATGAGCGCCGCAGGCCAGCCCAGGGGCAACACCACTATCATGGCCGGAGTTCTCCACTATGTTCTTGGAGAAATGGGTGCTTCGATCTCAGAGAGAGGAGATGCGTAGGCAGTTTGAGGGTCTCCGTCAGGGGGACATGTCAGTGTCAGAGTATGAGATCAGGTTTACAGAGTTGTCCAGATATGCACCGTGGTTGGTTCATTCCGACAGAGAGAGGATTGGGCGCTTCGTGGACGGCCTCATTTATCCCATTCGTATTCTGATGACTCGGGAGAGGGTTTTGAGTCGTACATTTAAGGATGCTGTGGATATTGCTCGCGACATTGAGACAGATCGTCGCAGGGAGCGGGATGAGAGGGAGGCCAAGAGGCCTCGAGGAGCAGCTAGTTCTAGTGGCACTCAGACCAGAGGCCAGAGTCAGCAGAGCCGAGGTCGCTCTTTCAGGTCTTCGCAGTCGGGACGCTCAGATCGTCGCAGATGGTCACCTAGACAGGGTTATCAGGGTTTGCACCAGAGCCAGCCAGCTCTCAGTGCCATGCCAGCTCAGAGTTCTTCACAGGCCCCATCCGCTCGGGGTTCATCTCGGCCTAGTTCATCAGCTGGCCACTCCAGCGCCAGAGGTCCTTATCAGTCTCAGTACCCAGCACCGGGGAGTTGCTACGAGTGCGGAGAGTTTGGGCACCACCGTAGGGAGTGTCCCCGTCTTGTTTCCGGATCTTATCAGCAGAGAGGGCAGCCCTCGTCATCTGGTCCTTCTACTTCAGCACCCGCCCCGCCAGCTAGGGGTGAGGGTCAGACAGCTAGGGGTCGCCCTCGAGGGGGAGGCCGATCAGGCGGACAGGCTAGATGCTATGCTTTTCAGGGCCGATCTGAGGCTGTTACTTCTGATGCTGTCATTACAGGTATTATTTCAATCTGCCACGGAGATGCCTCGGTATTGTTTGATCCCGGTTCTACTTATTCTTATGTGTCTACATATTTTGCTCCTCATTTGGGCACGACCCGAGGAAGTCTTGAGCTGCCAGTGCATGTATCTACCCCGGTAGGGGATACTATTGTTGTGGACCACGTATACTGGTCCTGTCTGGTCACTATTGGAGGTCTAGAGACCCGAGTAGACCTGTTGCTTCTCAGCATGATCGATTTTGATGTTATATTGGGCATGGATTGGCTATCTCTATGTCATGCTATTCTGGACTGTCATGCTAAGACAGTCACCTTGGCTATGCCGGGCATTCAGCGGATCCAGTGGCGAGGCATGACTCAGTATGTACCTAGCAAGGTAATATCTTTCCTCGAGGCCCAACGAATGGTTGGGAAGGGATGTCTCTCTTATTTAGCATTTGTGCGGGAGGTCGAGGCCCGGACTCCCAGTATTGATTCTGTTCCCATTGTGCGAGACTTTCCTGATGTGTTTCCCTCAGACCTGCCGGGCATGCCGCCGGACAGGGATATTGATTTTGGTATCGATTTGGTGCCAGGCACTCAGCCTATTTCTATTCCTCCGTATCGTATGGCACCAGCTGAGTTGAAGGAATTGAAGGAGCAGCTCCGGGAACTCCTAGATAAGGGGTTCATTCGGCCGAGTGTGTCGCCGTGGGGTGCACCGGTCCTGTTTGTTAAGAAGAAGGACGGATCTATGAGGATGTGTATTGACTATAGGCAGCTAAACAAAGTAACAATGAAGAATAAGTATCCTCTTCCTCGTATTGATGATTTATTTGATCAGCTCCAGGGAGCTAGGGTGTTCTCGAAGATTGATCTTCGTTCAGGCTACCATCAGCTGAAGATTAGAGAGTCTGACATTATGAAGACTGCATTCCGGACCAGATATGGTCACTATGAGTTCCTTGTGATGTCTTTTGGGCTAACCAACGCCCCAGCAGCATTTATGCATCTGATGAACAGTGTATTCGGGCCGTATCTTGATTCATTTGTGATCGTATTCATTGATGACATACTAGTCTACTCTCGTAGCCAGGAGGAGCATGCTCGGCACTTGAGTATTGTATTGCAGAGATTGAGAGAGAAGAAATGCTTTATGAAAAATTCACTAAGTGTGAGTTCTGGCTTGATACTGTGGCTTTTCTGGGACATGTAGTGTCTAGTAATGGTATACGGGTCGATCCACAGAAGGTTGAGGCGGTGCAAAATTGGCCCGGACCTTCCTCAGCTACTGAGATTCGGAGTTTCCTTGGCTTGGCAGGCTATTATCGCCGGTTTGTTCAGGGTTTCTCATCTATTGCTTCACCGTTGACCAAGTTGACACAGAAGAATGCTCCATTTGTGTGGTCTGATGAATGTGAGGAGAGCTTTCAGAAGCTCAAGACAGCATTGACCACAGCACCAGTCTTGATTCTACCGACAGCTTCAGATTCTTATACTGTATATTGTGATGCCTCAGGAGTGGGCATTGGTTGTGTGTTGATGCAGGAGGGTAGGGTCATTGCTTATGCTTCTCGTCGGTTGAAGCCCCACGAGAAGAACTACCCTGTTCATGATTTGGAGCTAGCAGCCATAGTTCATGCTTTGAAGATTTGGAGGCATTACCTGTATGGTGTCTCCTGTGAGGTGTTCACGGATCATCGCAGCCTTCAGCACTTATTCAGACAGAAGGACCTTAATTTGAGACAGCGGAGGTGGTTGGAGTTGCTTAAGGACTATGATATCACTATTTTGTATCATCCGGGGAAGGCCAATGTGGTGGCCGATGCCTTGAGTCGGAAGACGGTTAGCATGGGCAGCTTAGCTTTCATCCCAGTTGGGGAGAGGCCATTTGCTTATGATGTTCAAGCTCTAGCCAATCGGCTAGTGAGATTAGATATTTCGGAGCCGAGTCGGGTGTTGGCTTGTGTTGTTTCTCGATCTTCCTTATATGATCGCATCGGGGAGCGACAGTATGATGACCCACATTTGCTTGTCCTTAAGGACAGAGTGCAGCATAATGATGTTAGAGATGTGACTATCGACAGTGATGGTGTTTTGAGGATGCAGGGCCGTATATGTGTGCCCAATGTTGATGGTTTGCGGGAGTTGATACTTGAGGAGGCACACAGTTCGCGGTACTCTATTCACCCAAGTGCCGCAAAGATGTACCAAGACTTGAGACAACACTACTGGTGGAGGAGAATGAAGATGGATATTGTTAGGCATGTAGCTAAGTGCCTCAATTGCCAGCAGGTCAAATATGAGCATCAGAGACCGGGCGGTGTTCTTCAGCGTATGGTTATTCCCGAGTGGAAATGGGAGAGGATCACCATGGATTTTGTTACTGGGCTTCCTCGGACAGCGAGGAAGTTTGATTCTGTATGGGTGATTGTTGATCGGTTGACTAAGTCCGCACATTTCATCCCAGTTAGTACTACTTACTCATCGGAGCGGTTGGCGGCGATCTTTATTCGGGAGATTGTCAGGTTGCATGGGGTCCCAGTGTCTATTATATCTGACAGAGGCACTCAGTTCACTTCTCAGTTTTGGAGAGCATTTCAGCGAGAGATGGGTACGAGGGTTGAGTTGAGTACAGCATTTCACCCCCAGACAGACGGGCAGTCTGAGCGTACTATTCAGATCCTGGAGGATATGTTGCGAGCATGTGTGATTGACTTTGGTGGTTCGTGGGATGAATTCTTACCACTTGCCGAGTTTGCCTACAACAACAGTTATCAGTCGAGTATTCAGATGGCCCCGTATGAGGCATTGTATGGCAGGCGGTGTAGATCCCCCGTGGGATGGTTTGAGCCTGGTGAGGTTAGATTGATAGGGACCGAGTTAGTCCAGGATGCTCTAGATAGAGCAAAGTTGATCCAGGAGAGGCTTCGTACGGCATAGTCTCGTCAGAAGAGTTATGCGGACCGTAGAGTTCGAGAGTTGTCTTTTATGGTTGGTGACAGAGTATTGTTGAAGGTTTCACCTATGAAGGGTGTCATGAGGTTTGGGAAGAAAGGAAAGTTGAGTCCCAGGTACATTGGTCCTTTTGAGATACTCAAGAGAGTTGGAGAGGTGGCATATGAGTTAGCCTTGCCGCCCAGCTTATCTAGCGTTCATCCGGTATTTCATGTGTCTATGCTCCGGAAGTACATTGGAGATCCGTCTCATGTATTAGACTTCAGTACCATTCAGCTTGATGGTGATCTATCCTATGATGTGGAGCCTATTGCCATTTTGGGACGTCAGGTGAGAAAATTGAGGTCTAAGGAGATTGCATCAGTTAAGGTTCAGTGGAGAGGTCGACCCGTGGAGGAGGCCACTTGGGAGATCGAGCGGGAGATGCGGAGCAGATATCCTCACTTGTTTGAGACTTCAGGTATGTTTCTTGACTCGCTCGAGGACGAGCGTTTGCTTAAGAGGGGGAGAATGTGACGACCCGGCCCGTCGTCACGGGAATTACCACCCCGTTATGTTGAAATTGTATGTTTTATGCTTTTATTTCAATGTTAAAGTCTATCGGGTGAGTTAGGGGTGAATTGGATTGAAAATGAGGCATATAGCCTTTGTGAAGGAAACTTGAATAAGGAAAGTCAACCTGGAGTTGACTATTTGGTTAGAGGGCTCGGAATCGGATTCTGATGATTCGGTTAGTTCCGGGAGGTGATTTGTGACTTAGGGGAGCGATCGGAATTGAATTTGGAGGCCGGTGTAGAAATAGGCTTGAATTGGCTAAGGTTGAATTTTGGCGAAATCCGAACGGTAGGTGAGATTTTGATCCGGGGGTCGGAATGGAATTCCGACAGTTCCGTAGCTTCGTTAGGTGATTTTGGATGTGCCTGCAAAATTTCAGGTCATTCGGACGTCGTTTAGTCGGGTTTTTGATTGATTGTGTAATTCGGAATGTTTTAAAGAATTTAGGCTTGAATCCGTGTGTAATTGGTGATTTTAATGTTTAGGATGGTGTTTTTATGATTGGAACAAGTTCGTATCGTGTTTTGGAGTATGTTGGTGGTTTTCGTTGGGGTCCGGGGGGCCTCGGGGTGTTTTCGGATGGTTAAACGGAAGAAAATCATGGAAATTGCAGGTTGGGATCCTGTTTCTGTTGTTTCCGCTCCTGCGGAATTATGGGCGCATGAGCGAGTCCGCAGAAGCGGACGAGGGGCGCAGGGGCGCTTGGCTCCGCAGAAGCGGACTCCTTTCCGCTGAAGCGGCACCGCTGGTGCGAGCCAGTGATCGCAGAAGCGGACGAGAAGAAATGGGAATGGTCCGCAGAAGCGGACATTTGACCGCCTGGGCGAGTCCGCAGGAGCGGACTCTGGAGCGCAGAAGCGGATGTTTCCGCAGAAGCGGAAGTTCCATCGTAGAAGCGGAGGCGCTTAAGCGGCCCTTTGCTCGCAGAAGCGGAAGTGGCTGGCTAGGCCTGGAACCGCTGAAGCGACCCTTTGGTCGCGGATACGGGCTCGTAGGAGCGGAAAATATTCCGCATAAGCGAAAATCGCTGTAAGTAAGTGTATCAGAAGTTAGAAAAATTTCAGAACATTTCACACATTTTGGGTCTCGGCTTTAGAGGCGATTTGGGCGGTTTTGAAGAGAAATTCAAAGGAAATCATCAGGTAATCAACTATGGACTTAAACTATGATTAGTATTGGTAATATTATGCAATTATATCATGAAAATGGAGGAATTTGGGGTGATTTATGGAAGATTTAACCCTAGGCTTGAACTTTAGAAAATCAAGGTTTTTAATGGGCAAATGGAGTCCGAATTTGGTAAAATTGATATGCTTAGACTCGTATCGAGATGAGGATTCCGAATATGTGATTTTTGTAATTTTTCGACAAGTGTACCAAAAGTCGGGTTTTGACAACTTGTGGGTTTTGATATAAATTGGGTTATTTCGAATGAATTTCGTGAAATTAGCGTATATTGATGCATTCTCTATGATTTTGAGCAGATTTGGCATCTTAGGAGATTGATTTGCGAGGCAAGCGCAAGGCGGATTGAAGCTTCTACCGGTTCGAGGTGAGTGGTAGTAGTAAACAATGCACTGAGGGTTTGAAACCCCGTACTAGCACTTTACAGTGCTATATTGAGATGAGACACACGTTCTATGACGGGCGTGGTGACATTGTGATTGGGGGTTCGGACTTAGTCCTTCCCGGCTAATAGAATACTGTGTTGTATGACTGTTACTGAGATTATAACTGTACAATTGGGCTAATAGCCATGTTTGGGGCCTTGTGCCGATCTGTAGAGCATTAGGGAACCTATAGAGCTAGGTGACCCTTATATCGTGATTGGAAACATACACTCGGCCGTAGGGGAGCCAGTAGAGCTAAGCGACCCTTATATCATGCTGGATACAGACACTCAGCCGTAGTTATAGCTGTATAGCATATCATGAGCCCGTACTAGATGTGTACCTTGAGAGAGGCTATCTAGGGTGGAATTTCCTGTTCTAGCTGAGTGGGCCTGAGAGGCCAAGTTTATACCGACTGAGATAGGGTCGAGGACCCACTATGAGATATTATATATATTGGATCGGGCTGCACCCCGCAGCACTATATGTATTGGATCGGACTGCACGCCGCAGTAATATATATGTGGATCGGACTGCACGCCGCAGTATTATTGCGCTTGGGCTGTAGGAGCCCTTCGGAGTCCGAGTCTGCACACATTCTTAGTGAGCGCTGGAGTATATTATGGGATCGGGCTGCACGCCAGCAGTATAGAGATATATACATATATATATATATTGGATCGGACTGCACGCCGCAGTAATATTTGTGTGGATCGTGCTGCACGCCGCAATGTTATAGTGCTTGGGCCTAGGGAGCCCCTCCGAAGTCTGTATACACCCCCAGTGAGCGCCGTCGACGTTAAATGGAGCGGGCTGCGCGCCGCAGCGGTATATGTATTGGAGCGGGCTGCACGCCGCAGCATTATACTTAATCATACCCTACTATTTACTTAAATACTTATACATTATAGACATAAGTATGTGTCTTTATATGTTGAGATGGCCGTACACCGTAGGGGTACGAGTGAGGGTTGGTTCAGTGTGGAATCTTGTAGAGATAAACGTAGATTGGAGGTTAGAGTACTACTATAGTGATGACGTACCGGTGAGGGTTGCCTTAGAAATGCTAAGTGACACAGGAGTTCTTACCTTCAGTTATTATTTATTATTGTTACTCACTGAGTTGAAATATACTCACCCCACTCCCCTGCACTTTTTGTGCAGATCCACAGGTGCCCGAGAGCAGTTGAGACATTGTAGCTGCTGATCCTTGTCTACTTTTGCGGAGATTACGAGGTAGCTGCCAGCGTCCGCAGAGCTTGTTTTCTCCTTCTTTATCATCTTGTTGATTTCCTATTTGCCTAGACTTGGTTGTATTAGGATGCTATTCCGTAGAGGCTCAGTCTCGTGACACCACGATATGTTTGGGACCGTATTTTGTATGTTTTACGTTTCGGTTATCACCTGATATGATTAATTACTGTTTGAGTTTAAGTTATTTAATAATTGGCTGGTTTAAGGAATAATATGGTCGGGCTTGCCTAGCATTATGTTGGGCGCCATCACGACCAGGGTTTGGGTCGTGACACCCTGTTGGGTGGCAAACCCGGTAGGTCTGAAGGAAACACTTCAGGAAATTCGCGAACCACGGGCATAAAGTCAATAGAAGGAACCTCAGCACCGGAATCACGGACATAGGCTAAATAAGCCAAACACCATTTTTCAACCATACGCCGAGCCTTAACATAAGAAATAACATTGTGGCTAGTGTGACCAGAAATTCCTTTCTACTCTATACCAGGCAAATTCGGTATAGCTAAGTTCACAGTCTTGGCATGGCAATCTAAAATAGCATAATATGGAGATAGCCAGTCCATGCCTAATATAATATCGAATTTCACCATATTTAGGAGCAATAAATCAGCACGGGTCTCAAGACCCTCAATCACTACAATACATGACCGATGAAATCGATCAACCATAATAGAATCGCCTACTGGTGTAGACACATGAACAAGAACACCCAGTGGATCACTAGGCTGAACCAAGTATGGTGCAAAATAGGAAGACACGTACGAATATGTTGACCCAGGGTCAAATAATGCTGATGCCTCTCTATCACAAACCAAAATAATACATGTATTAACGATATTGGAGGACTCAGCCTCTAGTCTGGCAAGAAGTGCATAACATCGGGGCTGGGCCCCACCAACCTGAGCAGTATCTCTAGGACGATCAGTTGCTGGCTGGTCTCTACCTCTATCGGTTTGGGCTCCAACTCTATGACCTCTGCCTCCACCTCTATGTCCTCTACCCCCGCCTCTAACTGGCTGGGCAGGCTGTGGCGGAACCGAGTCCTGAACCATAGCACGAGAACCCTGCTGCTGAGAGCTGTCAGAAGCTCGAGGGCAATAACTTGCAATGTGCCTAAGGTCGCCACACATATAACAAGCCCTCGGTTGCTGAGAATAACGGAGTGGTGGTGCGCTGATAGGCTGCTGATCAGAATATTGTGGCTGAGGATTACGACAACTGGGAGCATCGTGATAAACCCGAAGAGCTGAACTGATAAGGCCTAGGAGGATGGCCTCTACCATGAGAATCTCTACCTCCAGACGAGGTACCACTAAATCTGCCTGAATTACGGGGTCTCTTCTCTTTTCCGACATTCTCCCTGTGACAGAGCCATCTCGATCCGGCGGGCTGCATTGGCCGCCTCTTGAAAAGTGATTTCTGCCCGTGCTCCCATAGCCATCTGCAGAGGAATTGGCTGACTCGAGCCATCAATAAATCTTCACCCTTTCCCGATCTATGGGAAGTATGACAATGGAATGACGAGCCAGGTCAATGAACCTAGTCTCGTACTGTGACAAACATAGAACCCTGATGAAGACGCTCAAATTGCTTGCGCAAAGCCTCCCTCTAAGTTGCTGGAAGGAACTTTTCCAAAAACAATTCTGCGAATTGGCCCCAAGTCAAAGATGATGATCCTGTTGGCCTAGATAGACAATAATCTCTCTACCAAGTCTTGGCGGAACCAGATAATCGAAAAGTGGCAAAATCAACACCATTAGTCTCCACAATACACATAGTACGGAGAACCTCGTGGCAGCTATATAGGAAGTCCTGGGGATCCTCTGAAGGAGTGCCACTATAGGTGGTAGTGAACAGCTTGGTAAACCTGTCCATCCTCCATAACGCATCAGCAGACATAGCTGCACCATCACTAGCCCGAGTCACTTTGACAGTCTGAACTGTCGCAGCTGACTGAATCACAAGAACCTGAGCCTGGGGAATTTTTGGCTCCGGAGTATGCGTAGTAGGAGTCTGATTACCTCCTCCAATCTGAGAAGTGGCTGGTTCCACTGGCAGTAAACCTGCTCTGGTGATACTGTCCATAAAACCTGCTATCCGGACTAGAGCATCCTGAAGGTCCGGGGTAAACATAACCCATCCTGGGACCTGAGCTGGGCCCACTAGAACTGTTGGGGCTGGAACCTCCTCCTCGATATGAACCTGAAGTTCTGCCTTTTGTGCTGCTACTCGGGGTTGAGCTCTGCCCTTACCTCGGCCTCTAGGACGGCCTCGACCTCGGCCTCTAGGACAGCCTCGACCTCGGCCTCTGCCCCTAGCGGGAGCTGCTGCTACTGGGGCCTCGGGCTGCTGGTCAGTAGATGAGGAAGCACATGTTCTTGCCATCTGTGGAAGAACAGAGTAGAAATTCAATTAGCATTTGAAGAATCAAATTCGCACGATAGGAAAGAATAAAGGGAACTTTTTTCCTAACTCTGTAGCCTCTGGGGGATAAATACAAACGTCTCCGTACCGATCCCTCAGACCCTACTAAGGTTGTTCGTGAGTTGTGAGACCTGTGCAACCTAGAGCTCTGATACCAACTTGTCACGACCCGAATTTCCCACCATCGGGAGTCATGATGGCGCCTATTAGTGGAAGCTAGGCAAGCCAATTCTTACTTACATTTCCATTAGTTACTACTCTCTTTTTAAAACTTTAAATAAAATTATGCAATTACTGTGGAATAAATAAATTTAGCGGAAGACTTAGCAAATTTTACTAGATACGATACAGAAAACCCAAACATGATACACTACCCAAGACCGGTGTCACAATAATCACGAACTTCTAAGAATAATACACATAGCCATATGAAAGAATTATAAACTGTTTATCTCGAATACATGAGATAACAGACTGAAAAGTAAAGATAGAGGAGACAACGGGTCCGGCGGACGCCTGCAAGGCTACCTCGAAGTCTCGGTGGTCGAAATACCCACAATCGTGCTACTACCGCTGCCGTTGTCCGTAACTTGTATCTGCGCAAAAAGAGCGCAGAGTGTAGTATCAGCACAACCGACCCTATGTGCTGGTAAGTGACTGGCCTATCCCGGCGAAGTAGTGACGAGGCTAGGACCAAACACCCACATAAACCTGTACAGTTGAAATATATACATATACAACAGCAGGAAACATTATCGAACATTTATAAGGAAAGAACACACTTTGAAATAGCAACCAATAATATATAATATCAGAAATAATCTGAACAATGGAATAAAACTTACTTTCATGTCTCAATTCATTTTCGTTTCGTACCTTGTGGTAGGCGTACCACTCGCTCCCAGATTTGATAATAGGCAACTAGTAACTATGGCCAATGCCAACAATCATATAACTTTGTGGTCGGCGTGCCACACGATCCCATTTTTTATTATATAAGTGGTCGGCATGCCACACGATCCCATTTCTTTAATATATACGTGGTCGGCGTACCACACAATCCTAATTCTTTAATATATATTACCGACATTGAACCAATTATCTTTGATCAACAATATATATATAAATATATTGCCGGTATTAAACCAATAATATTCAATTTCAACAACATTTATATTACCAGTGTAAAACCAATAATTTTGTAATTCAACAACATTTATATTACCGGTATAAAACCAATAAATAATAATTCCTTTCATATAATCACACAAGATTAATAGGAATTTAATCCGTTTAAGACCCACGGTCATGCTCGACCCCCAACGTATAGATACTCATCACCATACCTATACATCGGACTCTACACATCACAATTAGTACATAAACTCAATTCATATTCCCTCAAGCTAGGATAGATCAAACACTTACCTC
Source organism: Nicotiana noctiflora (assembly GCA_032618575.1). Classification (NCBI taxonomy): domain Eukaryota; kingdom Viridiplantae; phylum Streptophyta; class Magnoliopsida; order Solanales; family Solanaceae; genus Nicotiana; species Nicotiana noctiflora. Next base: position 502,201 of record JASVEL010003200.1, read on the forward strand.
GAAAGTTTACGAACAATTCAATCCTTAGCAATGCCTTTTCTTTTCGAATTTGGCTCCAATCCAATCATATCTATATACAATTGAATTAATATCATCAATACTACTTAACAAACTAGTTCATATGGCCAAATATAATTTTTACAACATTCTGTCCGAAATAGTAAAAATCGATCCCGGGCCCACATGATCGAAACACGAGGTTCGAACCAAAATAAATTCACCCAATCATCCACGAGTTCAAATAAATAATTTGTTCTTAAGTTCGATCCCAAAACGAGGTCTAGATCGCAAGTTCTTTGAAAACCTTAACTATACTCATTTCTCTAATTTTTCTACCAATTTACACATGTTTAGGCCTAGGAATTCAAATAATATTGATGAAAAAGGAAGAAAACGAGTTAAAAATCACTTACCCAACAAGTTTGATGAAAATCGCCCAAGAATCGCCAAGAAATGATGTTGGAGAAGAGAGAGTTTTGAGAAGAATGGGATTTTATCCCGTCTATTCTGTTATTGCAGAACTTAAAATCACCGGGCGAATTTACTCTATGCGATCGCAGGGCCTGTGATGCGATCGCATAGAAGAAAATAAGGGGGCAGAAAAATTGCTCTATGCGATCGCGGAGCAGTAATGCGATCCCATAGAAGGAAATTGGGCCTCAACATTTTACTCTATGCGATCGCATAGGGATAATGCAATCGCATAGAAGGATTTCCTGAACTTCAGATTTACTCTATGCGATCACGGGGTAGTAATGCGATCGCATAGAATAAAATGGCTACTAAATTAACTCTATGCGATCGCGGAAGGGCCAATGCGATCGCATAGAACAAATTAATGACTTCCCAATTAACTCTATGCGATTACAGACATGCAATTGCGATCGCATAGAACAAAAACCTGGACACCAGCAACCAGCAAAAATACCAGATTTTTGTAAGTCCAAAACATCCCGTTACCTATCCGAAACTCATCCGAGACCCCGGGGCTCCAAACCAAATATGTACACTGACTCAAAAACATCATACGAACATGATCGAGTGATCAAATCGCCAAAATAACACCAAAATCAATGAATTGAGCCTTACAACTCAAGAATTCTTTCAAAATTTCATAACTTCCAAATTTTCCAATTTAAGGCCGAAACACGTCAAACGACGTCCGTTTTCAACCAAACTTTACATGAAGCGCTGAACCAACATATTTGACCTGTACCGGGCGTCGGAACCAAAATACGAGCCCAATACCATTACTTTTTAATCAAATTTCAGTTTCATTTTCCTTTAATATTTTCAAAAAACAATTTAACAGAAAAATTCTTTTACCGGGGTTCTAGACCTCGGATTTTGATTTTGGGCATACGCCCGAGTTCCATATTTTTCAACGGATTTTCTGAGACCATCAAATCATGGGTCCGGTTCCGTTTACCAAAAATGTTGACCAAAGTCAACCATATCAATATTAATATCAAAATTCTTCAATTTTTTACATATTTCATATATTTCAACATAAGAAATTTCCGGTTTCGCGCCCGGACTGTGCATGCAAATCGAGACAACTATAAATGAACCTTAGAAGCATCGTAAAGTAAGACCTTTTCGTGGTCACATATTTAAAAAAAAAAACAAAAACAAAGAATATTATATTGACCAGTAGACCTGCTGACCTGTTTCTAACATTTGCCGTTGACAGCCATCTCATTCATGTAGAGCCAATCCGTATTTTTCCTTTCTGCATCAATGGCTAATTATTAGTACTATATTCAATCCCCATTTAAAAACCATAAAATCCACCATTAAAAAATCTGCAAATAAAATCCATAATCTTGGAAGCAAATTGGGTAATAAAGCTAATCTTTGAGGACACCGTTGAAGCTTCAAGAACCACTCTCTTCAGGTCAGTATTTTATGAAATTCTCCTTTAAAAATGTAATATTCATTTGGATATTCTTCGAATCTGAGTTTTATAATTTTATTTGAATTTTTTGGCGATATTTTTAAAGATAAATTGTGTGCGAAAATGTAAATATTATGTACTTCTTAAACAATTCCTAGTTTCTGAGGATTTTAATGTACAAATCTTGGATTAAAGTTGTCATCTCTGGGATCAAATCTGAACTATGGTTTGATGGAATGAACCAAAGTAGGGATTTTTGTGCTTGGATTTATTTATTGGTGTAATTCAGATTTCCATTCTACAGTTTTATTCAGATGATGAAGCGAGTTTCATTTAACTATTTGCAGAAATTAGGAGCTCTTTATGTTACCTACTACGGATATGAGATAACAACTACTAGTCACTATGTCCCATAATTTATGTTCCTTTTTCTGCAGAGAAATGGTCTTCAACTAAGATTTTTAACTGTAATTTATCTCATTTTGAGAGTTAGATATACTTTTTGGTGTAGGTTAACAGCTTGTTTAGATGGTTGTTACTTGTTGTATTATCGTATTTGTTACTTTAAATACGATATTTGTTTTGAGTGTTACTTAAATTTTTATGTATCGTATCATTACATAATACGAAAAGTGCCACTTTATATAATAATTTTCTTTGTAATATTACAAATTTATTCCTCATATTGTTAGCGCATGACATCACGAAATAAATGAAAATAAACAATAATAGTATATACATCAAAATGATACAATACAATACGATACGATATATAATGAAGCGTTACATAACAACCATCCAAACAAGCTGTACAAAATTTATTTCCAAGATTATAGTAATATTTTTTGATAAGGTAAGTCAAGATTATCTTTCCTTGGTTGCATAACTTGTAAAGAAAAAGCCTTCCGTCAAATATGTTAGGAGTATCTTTTGTACAAACATTTATTTATATATGTACTTTAAGATAATTCAAGAAAGAGAAGTTAGTTTTTTTCTGGCTGTGGCCAAATGGTTGAGGTCTTCTAATCTGACAGAGTTGGAATTGCATCTTTACACATTTCTTTTAAGCTTAGATCATACTCTAACGATCACATATATGCTCAATTATCCAATTTGGTTGATTTCATAATTCATAATTCATTAGCTGTGTGATGGACATGCTGAGTGTGGAAGGCAAATAGACTCATTAGACAGTAAAAGAAGACTGAATTTTCATTTGTTAGCATAAAGCAGTAATAGGATAAATTTTCTAGTTTTCATCTGTCAAATGTGATTCTGTCTTCTCTGCCAAGAAAATGATAATGGTTTATGTTCCTTAGGACCGTGCAATTCCTCAAGACAAGAGAATGAATTTGTTTTCTGGATGAGTTTCTGACAGTATAATATTATTTATAATTGTGTGCCTATTGTATAATGTCTAACTTATCATTTTCTTCAATACAACACCTGAGTTATGTTTTGTTACACAAAGGAATGGTTAAGTATAACTTTTTTTTAACAAAATAATTAATTGTTCATAACAACCGTAGGACTGGCGACATTTTTGAAACTTATTGTGAAACTGTTAACGTGAAAAGATATATAACAACATTATGGTTGATGGTCAATGCTCATTTTATCTAAAAATGTGTAATGCTGATTCTCTAGCGCTTTAAATGCTTATCGTTTAGTCTCTTAATTCCAGTCCCTTTAATGATTATACATGAACTCTTGGGGTATCATAGAATACCAAAAATTATGTGAATGGAACAACTTCTTTCCCATATAGATAATGGATGCAACAATATCAGTTGTTACAAATACGTTGAGAGATGCATCTGATTGGGTTACGTGGATATCTGAGGCTCCATTTGCAAGAGCTGTGGTGTTTGGAGTTAACATTGGAGGTAATTTCCCTATCCATAAGAAATTGCTACTGCTGTTAAACTAGATGGGAGGTATTTTCCCTATCCATAAAAAGATTGCTATTGGCTCTTAAACTAGATGATGACTTGTGGGAAGATGTACTCTTGATCCTGCAGGGCATCTATTTGTGGAGGGTCTTCTCCTTGTAGTCATACTTTTCCTACTATCGCAGAAAAGTTATAAACCACCTAAAAGACCCTTGACAAAGAAGGTTAGTCCCTTGTGATATCTGTTAGTCCATCTTTTGTTCTTTCTCGTTCAGTCTCCTTGATTTTCTCATACTTTTTGGGACTGAGGCGTAGTAGTTGTTGTTTTTGATTGTTTGATTTGCTCATTCATCTGAACAGAATTGCCTCCATAGTCAAGGTCCAATTGGTATTTGGTTGCTCTTCCTCATTACCAAGACGATGATATGCTTAAAAGGGAAATTATTGTATTTATGATACACTCCCGTCTACCAGTTTCTGATCTGTGTAGTTAAACGATTATCTTATTGGAAAGTGATCAAGACAGGGTCTCACACTTTAGCCAGCTCCTCTTTAAAAGTTGCAGAAAGTCCTATGCTTGATGTAGGCCAGAAAAAATAATAAACTTAAATTTTTTTTTACATTCTTAGAAGAATAGAATAAAAACCTGCTGCTTTAATGCTCTCTCAAAGTAGAACCTAACTTAAAGATGTCCAACTCCGCTTTCTCCATCCTATGCTCTAAGCTGTAAGGTGCTTGGGCAATGACCTTCAACTTGAAAATTAAAGAGCTCCAACATTCTATTTTTTAGGAATTTTTTATCTTGACCATTGTATAGCTGTTGGTGCCAATATATAATCTCCGCATTTTGGTGTTCATACATAGGAGGTAGGCTTCTCACTTACATGTGTACAAGTCTTTCCTTGGCGTTACTATTAATGCTGGGGTCCATCCATACTTTATGTACTATTTGATAATATTTTCATATTTATGGGCCTCAGTCGTTGTTAAAATTAAAGAAAATGTTATTGTTTATAGCTTGACAGCATTTGCATGTAAGTTTTCTATCTTCTATGCAACATGCTATATTCAAGCTGATGATGTGTGCTTTGTTTTTTAGGAAATAGATGAGCTATGTGATGAATGGGTGCCAGAACCTCTTATTCCCGCCATTACAGATGAGATGAAATCAGAGCCTCCCGTACTTGAAAGGTCGAAATACTCTTTTTTTTTTTTTCAATTTGAAAAGCGAAGCATATGCATTCTCGTTAGACAAGTCAGTATTTTGCTTATTTGTCTAATTATGCCTTTTACCACTGTAAGATTCTATTCTCGCTTAATAGCTTGTTTGGATGGTTGTTAGATATTATATCATATTGTATTGTTATCCCAAAATAATGTTTGTTTTGATTGTTTCATTAAAAATGGTTGTATTTTATCGTTAAATTCATTGTTCCAGAACAATGAAAAATCCCCTTTTTGAAACAACTAATTTGGTGTAGTGGGATTGTTTTCTATTTTTCTTTCTAATTATGCCCTAACTTATCACTCCATAATTCTATTTTACCATTTACCTTTTTTTAATTTTAACTTCAAATCTCCAACTTATAATCTACTTTGTCTTCATCCTTTTTTTCCAGAACTTCTGCCGCTTCAAACTCCAATATAAAATGTATAGGTTTTGCCTCTTTTTTTTTCTGTTTCATTTCTTCTCCTAATGTTATTTTAACTCCAATCCTAATTACTTTAACTCCCATTCTTTATTTCTTTGTTCTGCCAATTTTCGTTCCTTCTTTATAAGACATATTTGGTGATAAATTAGTAGATTCTTAAATTATTTTTATGCCTAATTCTTGATAAATTTAATATTTAAACAATTGAGGATATTTTAGTAAACTTATTAGTTACAGTACAGTAAACGGGATAATATTATTTAACAACAGTAAACAGTACAATCTATTCAAACGTTGTATTCGTAAAACGATACAATACAATACAAAACATTATAAAACGATGGATAACAATCATCAAAACAAGTTGTGAGTGATAGAATCAGCCAAAGAATATAGGAACTAATTCAAATGCCATGCTGCTGACTTTGGAAGCCACATAGAGAATCTCTTTTTCTTATGGTCAGGTGATCCTGACTGGCAGAGAACTCTGAAAATTGGTTCAAGGCTTTTGTGTCACGACCCAAACCCGGTCGTGATGGCGCCCAACACTAAAGCTAGGCAAGCCAGACCAACAGCTGTTTCCAAATAGAAGACTAGTCCCAAAAGGACAAATTTCAAGAAGAATATAAAAGTCAATAATAATACTCCAGTATTATATTAAAATTAAATACTGAGAAGTACGAACATCGAAAATAATACTCCCAAAATATCTGGGGTCACGAGTCTAGAGCCTCTAAGCAAAACTGAATAGTAATGGGAATACCGAACAAAATACTCAAGTCTGGAAGTATATAGATAATAAACTGAAATAAAGAGAGAAGTTAGGTCCCACGAATGCCAGAAGCTACCTCAGCAACTCGAGTATATTCTGAAATAAGCTGGAATGCTCGTCTAACCCTCCTGTGTACCTGAATCTGCACACAAAGGTGCAGGGAGTAGGGGTGAGTACTAAGTACTCAGTGAGTAAAAAGTATATAAAATAGCTGAAAGCAGGAAATCCACAGAATACCACAGAGCAAAGCTAAAACTACAGTCTGATACCTACCACGAACTAATAACAACAGCAAATCACAAATATCACCGGTAATTTACAAACAAGAATGCAATGCAATGCACATGACCGCTACGGCGCGTAGCCCGATCCATTTAACGTCGACGACGCTCACTGGGGGTGTGTACAGACTCCGGAGGGGCTCCTTCAGCCCAAGCGCAATATTCATATTATCTGCTGCGGCGTGCAGCCCGATCCATACTCAGTCCACAACATGCATATGAGTCACGCAACAGTTCAATTTTTTTATTTCCAGGTTCCAGTTCACTAACAATGAAAAATACTTTAATTTTATTTAATTTTCTAAGAACAGGTGACTTAGCATTTCATAATAGTGATTTCAAGCCAGGACTGAGGTCAACGATTTTACACATCATGCTATCAGTCTATCACATTATATCTATCCCCTAAGGATACCACATGTCGGCACAAGGCCCCAAACATGGCTTATAGCCCACATATATATTTAATACAGTGTGCGTTTCAACCACCAATATAATATTATTCTTATTCGGGATGGACCAAGTCACAATCTCCAGTCATAACCAATCCCGACACCTGCCATGGGGTGCGAGTCACGCCCTAAATAGCGTCACAATGTGCTAGGCCGGGGTTTCAAACCCTCAGGCTATCATATACACTATCATATACACTAACTACTCACCTCTAACCGGCCGTGGACTCGTCCACGCTGCCTTTTCCCTTAGAATTTGCCGCCTCGTGAGTCGAATCTAGTCAAAACCACAGCAATTACACAAATATGGGTCAAAGAAACATAACCCAATCAAAATTACTCGAAAAACGCAACAATTCACGAAATTGGTAAAACCCGAGCCCAAGGCCCACTTCTCGAAAAATTCTGAAATTCATACCAACGGATTCCTCGTCTCGCCACGAGTCCGTGCATATAAAATTTATCGAAATCGGAGTTTGAATGGCCTTTCAAAACCCAAAAATTCGTTTTCATAATTTAGGCCCTAGTTCTTCACAAATTCTACCCAATTTCATGAGTTTTGGTGTTGATTCTAGCATAAAATCATGTTTTGAGTTAAGAAACTTACCTCCAACGTTTTCCCGACAAAATCCACTTATTTACCATCCAAAAGCTCTCCAAATCGCTCACAAATGGTGAAGAAATAGGTTTTGCTCGCGGGTGTTCTGTTATTAAAACCCCTCTGTCAGGCCTGTTTTTCCTTCTTCGCGTTCGCGACCCCCTTCTCGCGAACGCGATGAACAAATTTTTGAACCTCCGTGATTGCCCTACGCGAACGCGACAATACGTGCGCGAACGCGGTGCCCTACGACCCTACTCTACTCGAACGCGTCGCTTAGGCACGCGATCGCGATGACCAGTCTGCCAATGCTTCGCGAACGCGACCTCCAGCTTTGCGAACGCGAAGGCAATATTTTCAGGGCTCCAATTTCCTCTACGCGTTCGCGACACTTCCCACGCGAACGCGATGACCATCGAACCTACAATATTCCAACAGCAAATCTGCTGTGTTCTAAGGCCAAAATGGTCCGTTTAACCACTCGGAATCACCCCGAGACCCTCGGGAACTCAACCAAATGCACAGATATGTCACATTACTTCATTCAAATTTGCCCGCAACATAAAAACACCATCATAAACATCAAAATCACCAAATTCTCACGGATTCAAGTCTAAGTTTCACTAAAACTTCCAAAACTAACATTTGATCTAAAACCCGACCTAAACACCTCCGAATAATCTGAAATTTTGCACGCATATGCAAAATCACCTAACGGAGCTACTGCAACTCTCGGAATTTCATTCCGAGTCCCGGATCAAATCGCCTACCGTCCGGATTTCGCCAAAATTCAACCTTAGCCAATTCAAGCCTAAATCTACACCGGACCTCCGAATTTGATTCCGATTGCTCTTCTAAGTCATAAATCATCCCCCGAAACTAGTCGAATCATCAGAATTTCCTTCCGAGCTGTCTAACTCATCGGTCAATATCCGGTTGCCTTTTCCAAACTAACCTTCCCATAAAGAGGTTTATTGCCTTATTTCTTACCGGATTCTACCCGATTTACTTCTAACTCTCCAAACACATATAAATTAACATATTAAAGTATAAAATTGAGAAAACGGGGTGGTAACTCCCGTAATGACGGGTTGGGTCGTTACACTTTGGTTCCTCCTATTAAGTATTGGGGCTCTAGCTTTTTAGGTCAAAGAGGACGAGACCCAATGGGATGGAACTCAATGAGTTGATTGGGATATCTCGACACTAGAAAAGATCCACTGAACCTGAGTTCCTAAAAGGAGAAAAATCTGGATAAGCACTAATTGTGTAACACATCTACCTATGCCCTTTTTGGTTTTAAAAATTTGAAAGAGAATATATGCAGGTTTGGCTTGTTATTTTGATCAGTACAAAAAGTTAATAACTCATGTACCTCCTATTTCATTCAATAAGCATATGGGAGGATGCAAATCATACAAAAAGTAAAAACATATGCAAGTTTGGAGCGAGACAGTTTTTTACATTATTTTCGTTGCAAAATACTAAATTTCTATCGACCCCATTCCAATTCAAAGAATTAAAAAAACTTCGAATTCTCAATTCTCTACGACGTCTACACCATAAAATATTTTCAGGAACAAGCAAATCAAAATGATTTTTGTCTGTATTTATTCGTTGAGTTTGAGGTTCCCAAGACTACTCAATCCCTGCTCAATGTCCTGTTGCTGACCTTAGCGAGATAATGGGAGTGTGTCTCATTTGAATAGAAAGGCTTTACCTCTCTTGTTAGACGAGAATAAAAAGTTCTTTCTCCACCCGTTCGAGGAAGCAAAAACAAAAGCCCACTTTTACGCGAATTCCCTGTTTTGTTTTTAAAAGTCTTTTATAAATGAGGTTACTGGCAATCCAGTCTATTAGCGGGTACTTTTCTTTGATTTCTTCTGGTTCATACTGCTTAATTCCCCTTTTCTCTAGGCTAGGAAAGGAAAGGAATGGAATCTTCGCGTGGACAAAGAGAGAGAAGAGAGGGCTAGGTCAACCTTATGGATAGCGTAGCGTAAGGACAAGATGGGAAAGAGAAATGCTCAATGAAGCGCTCAAGAGAATGGTGTAGGGTGTTGAGCAGGGCTAGACAGTACTCGAAGAATTTCTTCGGTGAATGCTACTTCAACTACATCAGCAAGGTAGAATCATCAATAGTTCCGGTCTAGATTTTTCTACAAGTTGATCGCTGAGGAAACATATCATAGCTGCACTCTAACGGCGTACCTTTTGCATGATGGGTCAGCGAGGAAATGGGAACATCGGCTTATGCCATTAGGTGTAGGCGCTTTCCAGAGGTGGAATCTTCTAGTTCCCGGTCATGAAGCTTATCCAGTAAATATTTTTTATTTGCATTCACGCCTTTTGGAAAGACCACCCTTCCTTATTATAGGAATAACTTTCCGAGTCTACAGCTTGAATCAAATCGTTTGTCTAGAGAGGGTGTAGCGATAACCAAAGTGGACTCTACTAGAAAGTAAAGATGCCAGCAAGAAGGAATGTAAACATATCATATTGGGACACCGTTGCATTGATAGATGCCAAGGAGTCACAATTGTTCTTGAATGTACGAAGGTAAGCCGCCATAAACTGATTTCCTTTCTTCTCTCTTTCACTATCATGTTCCTCACTAACCCGAAAGGCTTTCTTTAAACCATACTTTGGGGAGGGGATCTTTGAACCTTGTTTGAGCTCCCCTTCCCCTTTCTAAGACTCAAATTTGAAATAAGCTAATAACCTCTTTCTCGATTCGCCGTATTTCTATCTCTTACTATCAAAAAGAAGACTAGCTTTCCATTTAGGGTGGTATCTTCACTAACTCAGACCTTCACTAACTCAGACCTTGATGCTGCGACTCAGGCATTACTCAATAGAGGTGCAACGCTGACAGAAGTACTGAAACAACCATAATATGCACCACTGCCAGTGTCAAACCAAAATACCCAACAAGCATTAGCTCTCCTTGAAAAGGAGGTGATCCAGCCGCACCTTCTAGTACGGCTACCGTGGGCCCTTTCTTTTGTAATACTTAAAAGAGTCTCTCATGGACCAATTATTATTATAGCGTTCTTTACCATAGAATTCGGACTTTCGGGTAAACCCGGCCCTCATACGGCTCCGTCCCGAGCTTTCGTCGTCGGCCTCGGCATTAAACCACTATCAATGCATGTATTTTCAGCCTGGGTCCATACCATAGAGAATCAGGCTCCGCAAAAATGAGACTAGGGACCATGCTCCCTGCTTTCTTCCCGTGGTTACTATTAGAACACAAGCCAAGGAAAGCCAATTCGATAAAACTGGAGGAAAATACCAGAGTTACCAAGATTTTTACAAAATACAAGAACAATGGAAAGAGAGTTACCAAGTCAAAGAACAATGGGAAAAATATATGAAACAGAAAAGGGAATATGAAATAGAACGCTAAGTTGGTATGGAAGAACTGCTGCGCCGCGGGAAATCCTTCTCTATACAAGTTCTCAGACGAGGTTTTTGAACAGAACTTCGATAGGCGAGAGGTGTAAGCACCGCGAGATTAACTTGTGAAAACCTCCATATTTCTATGGTTGTAGTTTCTATTTACTTGAGTTCTCTCATTTTATCTAAATGCTTACAAGTTTTATTAATGCAGCGCTGCAGGTCCTCATACAATTGTTAATGGCAAGGAAGTAGTAAATTTTACTTCAGCCAATTACCTTGGATTATTAGGAAATGAAAAGTTACTTGTAAGAAACCCTTCTCTCTTGAACATTTTGAATTGTAATTTGGTTCAGGTTTATCATTGTCTAATGTCGTATGTCAGGAGACATGCACCAGGGCGTTGGAGAAATATGGAGTAGGTTCTTGTGGTCCTCGTGGATTTTATGGAACAATTGGTATAATTTGTGATTTTCATAAATAAGGTGTTTAGTTAATATTTCTTTCCTGTATTTGCCAACCTTCCTCTTATCATTCTTTATCCCATACATACAGATGTTCACCTTGATTGTGAGGCCAGGATAGCTAAGTTTCTTGGGACTCCTGATTCTATACTCTACTCTTATGGGCTTTCTACCATGTTCAGTGCAATTCCAGCATTTTGCAAGAAGGGAGATGTCATTGTTGCGTAAGTTAATTCACTCTTTGCACGTTGATCATAGGTATTATTTGTTTGTTTTTTTACAAGATGAGCTCAGGCTGTAGAATAGATATATCCTTACACAGGATGAGATATCTTTTATTGGGGGTAGGAGAAGGGGATTATGGAGGAACCAGGTAGCATTTCATGAATTAGTTCTCATTTTCAACCATGACTTTTGCTTGCTTAGGGATGAAGGTGTCCATTGGGGAATACAAAATGGACTTCAGCTCTCTAGAAGTACAATCATATACTTCAAGCACAATGATATGGAGTCCTTGAGAAATACATTGGAGAAAATCACTCAAGAAAACAAGCGAGCTAAAAAACTTAGGCGATATATTGTTGTTGAAGCAGTATATCAGGTATCTTCTTTTTTATTGTTTAATTGTCAAAGCTGTATGCCATAGTACTACCTGGACCTCACCTCTTCTCAATTTACCAAGAAGATTATTCTTTAATTTCATTTGTTTCAACATCTAGAATTCTGGTCAAGTCGCTCCATTGGATGAGATCATCAAACTGAAGGAAAAATACAGGTTCCGGGTATTACTGGATGAAAGCAATTCCTTGGGTGTGCTTGGCAGTTCTGGTAAAGGTCTAACAGAACATTACAATGTTCCGGTAATGCCATTCAATTGATAGCCATCTTGTATTATTTTGGATTTGAATTTTCTGTATGTATCACCTTAATTAGGTTATCCTTTTTGCAGGTCGACAAGATAGATATCATTACTGCTGCCATGGGACATGCGTTGGCCACAGAAGGAGGATTTTGCACCGGGAGTACAAGAGTCATTGACCACCAGGTATTAAAATGTGATTGGTATAGTCACACTTCCCTTCTCTCCCAAAAAAACATCTTGTCACTATCTCCTGTTTATATTTTCCCAATTAAGCCGGTTTTCTTTTGTTTGGCAGCGCCTCAGTAGTTCCGGTTACGTGTTTTCTGCTTCTTTGCCTCCATATCTAGCAAGTGCTGCAATCAAAGCCTTTGATATCCTGGAAGAAAATCCTGACCTTATCACAAAATTGAGGGAAAACATTAAGATACTGTTTAAAGGTATTTTCCCTTACACCAAGTAATTAGTGGTTGCGGGAAGATATCAACTTATTACCTTGTGCGGTTGCAGGTCTATCCGATATTAAAGGGCTGGAAATAGTGAGTGATCCACTCTCTCCCATAGTTTTTCTAAGACTAAAGAAGTCCACGGGATCCTCAAACAGTGACCTAAAACTGCTAGAAGATATCGCGGATCGTGTAAGTCATAATCTGTGTTCTACTTTCAAGTTGTAGCCGTAATTTCTGCTTATTCTTATTCTCATACACATCCTAATAGTCTCCACAAAATATTGTCATTTGCAGGTATTGAAGGAAGATTCTGTTTTTGTTGTCACTTCAAAGAGATCGACACTTGATAAATGTAAGTTGCCAGTTGGGCTTCGATTGTTTGTCTCAGCAGGGCACTCAGAATCTGATATGAAGAAAGCTAGTGAATCATTGAAGAGAGTCGCGGCTTCTCTATTGACAGATCAGAGCTAGCAGCGAGGCTCATCGTCTTTTAAGCATCTGATATGTGAGCTGAAGGGAATAGGCAAGAAACATTCTAGTATTCAAATAGGTGAACATTGTTTTTTTACTTTTTATGTTCGTTAGACTTTGCATGTCAACTGTAATATAGACAGATCATGATTTACTTCTTGAGGTTGCCATGTTGCAAGGCTACAAGGCCTGAAAAGTCAGTTCTCTTGATTAATGTCGTGCTTCCTGTAGCTGTGTTAATCTTCTTTTTTTGTCTCCCTTTTTTACTGATTATAAAGAAATTAGAAGAGGATAGAATGTTGGGATCTTGGAGTTGACTGTATAGACATTTCTATTATACAGAAAAGAGAAATGGAGGTTGACCAAGGACATAATGGTCATTTTAAATATATTAGTGCATTATTTGTTTGTATACTAGGCTCAAAAGTTTTGTTGTGGTTTCTTAATAACCGAAAAAACCAAAATTAATGTGCCCATAAGCTATTAAATTCTTTAGGTGGATCTCACTTTCCATTCAACCTTTACTATCTTTATTAAATTTATTACTTGATTGTTATTTTTTTTTTTTCAACAAGTACTTTTAACTAAAATAATTATTTTTTTGATAATTTATAATTCAAACGTTCGCCCGTTTAAAAATACTAAGGTCGCATACATTTATCTATGACAATTCTATTATTTTCTTAAGAAATATTATTTTACTTATTAACTATTTCAGTAAAGAAGATTTCATTAAAAAAATTAATGATACTATATATAGATTTACATTCAAATGTTATTATATCATTATCAATTGATATCATTTTATACAAATTTCAATTGGAATACTTCATAAAATTCAATTTTTTTTTATTTAAGAATAAAATATAGTTTCAAGTTCCCTTTTTTATTATAGAATATAAAAAATTATAATAACTATCCCCTCTCTAAAAATATGAGTTGAGAATATCTGAAGTAAAAATGAAGACAACAAATTTGTGAAATTATTATCTTTTAAAAATCGTTATATATTAAGAAGTATGAGAAGTATTGTCATACAATATTATACTTCTCCCTCTATGATCGAAGTTAGTTGAGTACATACTCTATTCAATTAGAATTCATTATTATAAAAAATTTAAAATAGATAAATATACAATTAATATTTTTAAAATAGTCTCAACAAATGCTACTATTGTGATGATGATTGCTTAATACCCTAAATAGTATATGATTGCATTAATACCCTAAATAGTATCTCAATCATATCGAATGAAACTAGAAAAAAATATTATGTCATTCCAATAGAATAAATCTCAAAGTATATATCATTCAATTTAAAAAATGAGAAAAATATATGACGAATTATTTCTCAACTGACTTTTTAGTTACTATTTAATAATAATTAACTTAAGGCTTAGTGATGTAAAAAATTATATTAAAGTAAAAGAGGCCCTATGTAGAAATAATTTAAATTCTACTTGAATTATTATCTAATCACTATATAATAAAATATTAAACTCGACAAGTGTTTCAAACTGATTGGTATAAGAAAAATTAAAATGCACATAATGCAAAAGATAAATAACAATACATGTAATCGTGGTTCTATAAAGCCTATTCTATTTCTTCTTTCCCTAAAGACGTATAAAGAGTGTGATTAACAATAGACCAAGAAATATTAAAAAAATAAAAAAATTAAAAAAAATAACAATTGGGCCCGTGCATCGCACGGGTACATCATCTAGTGTTTTTAATATTGTATTGTTAAGATACCTTTTTGGTCTAGATTCTAAAAGTGATTAATCTCAAATTTTTAAGCTTTGAGCTGAAGATATGGTAATGTGGTCGCTGTGTTATTTATCATGTAGAGGAAGTAAAGGGCTAATATTTTGGAAAGGCCAAATACATATACAGACCATAGGCCAATTTTTCATTTTGGCACTTAAATTCAGCCTTGTTCCATTTTGGCCCTTCAATCCCATTTTTTTTATTTTACTTTGACACAATTTTTTTTCTCCCAGCTAAAAATGCAACGCGTGCAAATACACAGTTGCTAACCCTACCCCACTGCCACCCCCACCCCTCCCCTACCCCCGCAATTTTTTTTACTCTTTTTTGTGATTTCAAATTATTTTTTTTTCACTTTCTCTGCCCACATCCCACGGAAAAACTATTTTTTATATATATTTTCAGTAATAACTACGGGTTTAACTAAATCCATAACTTTCGACGCAGAGTAAAAATTGTACGTAAAAATTCACTAAAATTGTAAAAAAAAATATAAACCCATAATATTTAAAAATATAATGGGTTCTTTTGTTCCACACCTAGCTGCTACCTCCACCCCCACCCTATGTCCCCCCCCCCTAATTTTTTTTCTTTTGTAATTTCATATTATTATTTTTTTCATTTTTTCTGCCCCCTCCCGAGAAAAATATATATATATATATATATATATATATATATATATATATATATATATATATATATATATATATATATTGTCAATAACTACGGGTTCAACTGAACCCATAACTTTCGACGCGGAGTAAAAAATTGTATGTAAAATTCATTAAAATTGTAAAAGAATAAATATAAGACGAAACACAAAAGTTAGCACCCCAACTATGGACCAAAATCCCTGTTACACACTTTTTGCGGGCGAAAATAACTTTAGACACTCAACATTTTTAGAGTGTGTCCAATACACACTACTGTTATATTTAAGCATCTCAGATTAAGTGAGGCATGTCACGCACCAATAATATAGTACCACGTGTCATTAATTTTAAAATACAATAAACTAATGTAAAATTACAAATATACCCCTAAACTATTCTCCCTTCCACCCCTTTCTCTTCTCCACCGGAGATTGACGCCGACACCACAAAAAATCCACAATTACCACATTCCGATAATAAAGCAAAACTAGGAACTCAAGTATATTAATCAAGAGTTTGTGAGTCCAGATTCAAATATGACACAAAAAATATGATACAAAACTCAAAACCCCATTAAAGTTGGTTATAGATAAATTCATGGTTGCTCGATTCGCGGTCATCTTCTTTGATAATTTTTTTAAAGATATTTTGAGAGTTGATTATGGATAGAATCTGTGGCATTATTCATTGCGAATAAGCAACCAAAGTGATGAAAGCGCAAGCAACAAAAAATAACTTTATAAAAATAGCTTGTAAATAACAAATAGAGTCAGTTGATTCTCGACATCTTTTGGCTCATCTCCGATATCCCTCAACACCAAAATAATATTTTACAACTTTAAATTTGTGTTCTTAACTTGCTACCACTAAATTAACATTCAAACCCAGATTTATAAAATTCTCTTAGATATAGATTTCTTTTAACTTTCTTTATCAATTTCTTTCAAAGCCTTTTTATATTATAGAATTTCTTAACATGGTGGAGAGTGATGATGGGGAAAAAAGGGGGGGGGGGGAAGAAAACAAAACTGGGGAACGGGAGAAGGCTAGCAACAAACTGATAGGGGCTGGGTTCCGAGGAAGAAGAACATGGAGGGTTGGGTTAAAGTGAAGGGAAACTCAATAATTTTAAAAAGCAAATTTAAAATTTTGACATGTGTCCTTTTTGTAAGAATTGGGATAATTTTTTTACAGCTTAACGTGCTTATAATTTTTGTTAAATACGTGCGTACCACGTAGCAAAGTAGTGTGTATCAGACACACTCTCGAAAGGTTGAGTGTTAAAGTTATTTTCGTCTACAAAAAGTGTATAATAATGGTTGTTTCCATAATTAAGGTGCTAACTTATGTATTTTGCCTAGATATAAACCCATAACTTTAAAAATACAATGAGTTCAATGTTAAAAATATTAAAATTGAATCCATAGGATTTAAGTTCTGGATCCGCCTCTACGTTGGAAGTATGAAATTTGGCTTTAAAATGGCTCTTACGGCTAGAAGGGTGAGGCAAATCACACATGGAATCTAGTCCGTTTTTGTGTCAAAGTGGAACAAAAAAATGGGATTGGATGGCCAAAATGAACCAAGGCTGAGTTAAAGTGCCAAAATGAAAATTGGGCCAATTTTATTGGGCTGTGTATGTGTTTGGCCTTTTGGGAATGTTGAGTATAATATCATATGGCCTTTACTGAAGCATAATTATATAAAGAACATACCGGAAAATGACTTATTTTATTAAAATATTTTTATAAAAAATATTTTCCGATATTTGGTTGGAGAGTGAAAAGTATTTTTTTAAAATTATTTTATTGAAGATATACTGTTAGCATATCACATAGTGTTTTTGATGAGATTTTCGGGTATTAAATGTTGATAATAACATCTAATAGCCCAACCCAAGTTATAACAAACATGGACCCATATTCTTAAGGGAATTTTCGTATATATACCATATATGAAGCTATATTATCTAATATGTTCATAGTTTGCATGTTACCCTTTATGATTCTTTATTTTGTCGCGCTAAAAAAGGGGAATTAAATATTTTCCAGATTTTTCCCAACGCAAATCACTCACATTCTATAATTATTATCGGCTTCACTCTTATCTTCCACAACGCAGAACAAGATTTTTCATACTCTGTTTTTGGGATAGACTCTGTTTCTAGAATTCTCTCTACATCTCTCTCTATTTCTCAATTACAAATTTTAATAATACAAAGCAAATAAAAAGAGAGCAGCAATTCCACCATTGACAACCATTAAAAAGCTTGAAAGATTTGAATTCAAATTTAGATTTTCAAAAATTATTATTTATTTAGATTGAGTGTTCTTGAAAATAATTGGGAATATAGTTTGGAGTTTATATCTCGATTTTGAGGTGTTTTGTTAAAGATTAGACTTGGTTTTGACTGAATTTCAGATTGAAACTCGAAGAAGAAGATATGACATATATTATATTGCAAAAATTGTAGATAAATTGTAGACTGTTGTTTATTTATTTTTCTTTCATTCATTTACCTATTGTATAACAGTTGAACAACATTGTATAAAAATTTAGTTTAAAATGGATGATTTAGTAATATTTTGGACAAAAATATGTATAGAAAATGCGAAACATACATTTTAGGGGAAACATGTCGAATCCAAATGTGTACCTGTGACGAACCGGCCCGTCGTCACGAGAGTTACCGCACCGTTAGCCCTTCATTATATTATTTCATGTTTCTATATCTGTGTTAGAGTCTATCGGGTGAAATTGGATTGATTTTGGTTGAAAATAAGACATATAGCTTTTTTGAGTAAAGCGTGTTTCTGAAAAGTCAACCTGAAGTTGACTATGTGGTTAGAGGGATCGGATGTGGATTCCGGTGATTCGGTTAGCTTCGGGAGGTGATTTGTGACTTAGTGGAGCGATCAGAATTGAATTTGGAGGCCCGGAGTAGAAATAGGCTTGAATTGGCTAAGTTGGAATTTTGGCGAAATCCGGTCGATAGGTGAGATTTTGATTCGGGGGTTGCAATGAAATTTTGATAGTTGCAGTAGCTTTATTAGGTGATTTTGGATATATCTGCAAATATTTAGGTCATTTGGACATCGTTTGGTCGGGTTTTTGATTGGATGTTGGTTTCAGAAGTTTTAGTTGAAACTTAGGCTTGAATCCGCCTTAATTAAATGATTCGTGTGTTTAAGGGTATGGTTTTATGATTGGAACAATTTTGTATGATGATTTAGAGTGGGTTTGTATTTTTGGTTGAGGTCCTGGGGGCCTCGGGATGAGTTCAGGTGATTAAACGGAAGAGATTGGAAGTTGCATTAGGTCTGTAGTACCTGTCTGCTGGTATTTCCGCTTCTGCGGAAATGGACCACAGAACGAGTCCGCAGAAGTGGACGGTTGAGCGCAGAAGGGCTTTTGGGCTAGTAAGTGAAGTTCCGCAGAAGCGAAACTATTTCCGCGTAAGAAGCGTCACAGGTGCGAGATTTTATCGCAAAGGTAGTACAAGGAATCCAATGGAAAACCGCAGAAGCGGTCAAATTCCGTACAAGCGGAACCGCTGGTGCAGTAGGTGATCCGCAGAAGTGATGGTCCGAATTTAATGAAAAGCCGTAGAAGCGGCAAATTTTATCGCGGAAGCGAGACCGCTGGTGCGGTCCAAGTATCGCAGAAGTGAAAGTACCCGAGGTTTAATGTTCAATGCTGGTTCGAAATTTTAGTAGAAAAAAATCATTTGGGGCTTCAAACTTATAGACGAATTTGGCGATTTTGAGGAGGAAATTGAGGAGTATCATCAGGTAAGCACTCTTGGATCCAAATTATGTTATTACATTGATAAAACATGGATTAAATCTCTGAAAATGGAGGAATTAAGGTGTAAAAATGGGGGATTTTGCTCTAAGCCTAGGAAATAGAAAATTGACGATTTGAATGGGTATCCAGATTCTGATTTTGATAAACTTTATATGTATGGACTCGTGGCGAGATAAGGATTCTGAAAATGTGACTTTCATGATTTTTTGAGAAGCGGGCCCGAGGGTCGGGTTCTGGCAACTTCGTATTTTTTGGTGTAATTCGAGTTATTTCGATTGGGCTATGTTCCTTTAGCCTATTTTGAGGTATTCCTATTGATTTTGATCAGATTCTGCACTCGTGGAGGTCGATTCTCGTGGCAAGGGCATTGCGGGCTAGTTTTCGAGCCGATTCGAGGTGAGTAATGGGTGTGGAACATGACCTGAGGGTTTGAAACCCGGGTATATTACTATGTGATGCTGTATTGAGGCGAGACACGTACTCTACTATGAGTGTGAGGTCGAATATGATTGGGGACTATGGCTTAGTCCGAGTGTGTAGTATTATACTATGTTGTTGGCTATAAATGAGCCGGTAAACCTCCTACTTGGATGGTTATATATATCTTTGGGCTGTAAGCCAGTTATTTTGATCCCGTGAGGAACGTTATCATTGCTTCTATGATTATAACATGTTATCCTGATATCAGTCTTGAGCTAAACATTGTCTAAAATGGTTTTCCAAACTCTGGTATTTCTGAACACTGTTTTATACTGTTATTGATAAAAAGAGATTTCAAAATGATATCTTCTGTGCCCGTAAGGCTTGCATTGCATGTAGATGGACTGGTAGTGGGTCGGGCTGCACGCCGCAGCATATCACTGATATTGCGCTTGGGCTGTAGGAGCCTCTCCGGAGTCTAAACCTCCACAGTGAGCGCAGGTACCCAAATGAATCAGGCTACGTGCCGTAGCGGTCATGTTCATGCATCTGCATTGCATTTAGATATTGCTTTTATTGCTTTAGCTTTTATAGCTTTATCTGAGACTTATACTGTTAAAAATGGTAAAAGAAGGTTATTATATAGCTTTGCTTAGTGAATTATTGGGTATTTTTACCTTCAATGTCTTTATCCGTGCTTATTACTATTGAGTTGGAAGTACTCACACTAGTCTCTGCACCTTGTGTGCAGATCTAGGTACATCATAGCAGGGCTGACTCCCCAGCTGCTTCAGAGATCATTTCCGGGCAGTCGAGGTAGCTGCCTAGCGTCCGTAGGACCGGACTTTCCCTTTTATCCTTTATCTTTTAGACTTTTCCGCATTTGTCAGATACGTTATATATTCAGTTTCACTATATTACTCTTGGTAGAGGCTCGTGACTTATGAATCTAGATCTGTGGGAGGTGTTATACTGCTTTGGGTTATTTTGAAACTTATGCTAAAATATCGTATTTTTCTTATTGTTAATAATGTTTTTGAAGTAAAGCGAGAGCTGGTAGGTCGGTATTGTGTGAGATTGGCTAGGCTAGCCTAACAATGTGCTGGGCGCCATAACGACCAGGTTTTGGGGTCGTGACAAGTTGGTATCAGAGCCTAGGTTACTAGGCCTCATGAGTCTTGAGTCGGTTAGTAGTGTCTCGTGAATCGGTACGGAGACGTATGTATTTATCCTCGGGGGGCTGCAGACCTTTTAGGAAACACTTCACATTTCTTGAACTCTGTCTTGCGGTTTTGTTGTTCCGAGAACTGAACTTCTATATTCACCAGGTGTACGACCACCATTGCCACCAGCTACAGGCCGTGGTCGCGCCCGTGGTAGAGTGGCAGGGGCAGTGCCAGTAGACCCACCTATTGCCCCTATCCAGGATCAACCTCACGTGGTTGAGGCTCCAGCAGCACCCGCTCAGGCACCGACAGTGCCTATTGTTATTCCTGGCCTTCAGGAGGCATTGAACCAGATATTATCTGTTTGTACTGGGTTGGCTTAGATAGTTTTAGCTACTACTACAGCAACGACATCTAAGATCGGGGGTGGTCATCAAACCCCCGCAGCTCGCACACCAGAGCAGATTGTGCACGGACTTCAGATGCTAGAAGCAGTCCCAGCTCAGGTAGTTGTACCGGTTGTTCCAGTTGCGCTAGTTGCGCTAGCCCCATGGTATGTTGTTTCGGTGATGCCTGACGATGAGCAACGTTGATTAGAGAGATTTGGCAGAATTTAGCTGCCTTCATTTAGTGGTACTAAGGGCGAGGATGCCTAGGGATTCTTGGACAAGTGTTAGAGGATATTGCGTATAACGGAGATTCTTGAGTCCAGTGGTGTTTCTCTTACTACATTCCATTTTTCAGGTCCAACATTCAATTGGTTGGAGGAGTTTGAGAGGCGTAGGCCAGCAGGGGCAGCACCCCTTACTTGGCAGCAGTTTTGCACTCTCTTTTTAGAGAAGTATGTGACACAGTCCCGCAGAGAGGAGCTGAGTCACAAGTTTGAGTGGCTAGTGCAGGGTGATATGACAGTGACTCAGTACGAGTTGAGGTATACTCAGTTGGCCAAGCATGCTATTTGGATGATCCCGACAGATCGGGAGATGATCAGGAGGTTCATTGATGGCCTCAACTATTCTATTCGTATCTTGATGACCAGGGAGAGAGTAGTGGCAGCATCTTTTGAGAAGGTGGTTGATATGGCACGCTCTATTGAGTCGAATCGTCGCCGTGAGCGAGAGGAGAGGGAGGCCAAGAGGCCTCGAGGTTCTGGCAGTTTTAGTGGTGCTCCATCCAGGGGTCAGTTTCATCAGGGTAGAGGTCGTTCATCTAGACCTCCTCAGTCAGGTCGCCCAGAGCATAGTGGAGCTTCTTCCAGCCGTGGCCGCCAGGGTTTTCAGTAGGGCCAGTATTCACTCAGTGCTCTCCCAACTCAGAGTTCAACACCTTCTTCTTTGGCTCAGGGTTCATCTGCGGCGAGGGGTTCCCTTCAGTCCCCTTCTCCAGCGCTAGGAAGTTGTTTTGAGTGTGGTGAGTTTGGCCACATTAGGAGGCAGTGTCCTTGACTTCGTAGGGGTAGGTCTCAGGAGAGGGATCAGCCCTCCTCTTCAGCTCTGTCTACTTTAGCACCATCCCAGGCTAGTAGGGGTGGAGGTTAGTCTTTTAGAGGTCGCCTAGGAGTGAGGAGCGATCGAGTGGTGGTCAAGCACGTTTCTATGCACTTCCTGATAGGCGAGATGTTGTTGCTTCAGATGCAGTGATTATAGGTATAATTTCAATTTGTCATAGAGATGCTTCTGTTTTGTTTGATCTCGGGTCCACATATTTGTACGT
Source organism: Nicotiana noctiflora (assembly GCA_032618575.1). NCBI lineage: Eukaryota > Viridiplantae > Streptophyta > Magnoliopsida > Solanales > Solanaceae > Nicotiana > Nicotiana noctiflora. The sequence goes on from JASVEL010003200.1 coordinate 524,916, forward strand.
GTCTTCTTACTTTGCACATCATTTGGGTGCGACCCGTGGTAGTCTTGATTTTCCTGTTCATGTATCCACCCCGGTGGGTGATACGATTATTGTGGATCACATCTATCAATCCTGAGTTGTTTCTATTGGGCGTCTGGAGACCCGAGTGGATTTGCTATTATTAGGTATGGTGGATTTCGATGTGATTTTGGGAATGGATTGGTTGTCCCCATGCCATGCTATTTTGGACTGTCATGCCAAGACAGTTACATTGGATATTCCTGGTATCCTCAGATTGAGTGGCAGGGTACGACTGATTATGTCCCTAGCCATGTGATATCATTGTTAAAGGCTTAGAGAATTGTTGAGAAAGGGTGTTTTTCATATCTAGCATTTGTGAGAGATGTGGGAGCTGAGACTCATAGTATTGATTCTATGCCCATTGTGAGCGACTTTCCAGATGTGTTGCCATTAGAACTGCCGGGCATGCTGTCGGGCATGCTGCCGGATAGGGATATCGATTCTAGTATTGATTTGGTGCAGGGCACTCAGCCCATTTCTATTCCTCCTTACCGTATGACACCAGCTGAGTTGAAGGAATTGAAAGAACAACTTTAGGAGCTTTTGGATAAGGGATTCATTCGTCCTAGTGTGTCACCGTGGGGTGCACCGGTGTTGTTTGTTAGGAAGAAAGATGGCTCAATGTGGATGTGCATTGATTATAGACAGCAGAATAATGTGACAGTGAAGAACAAGTATCCTCTACCGCGCATTGATGATTTATTTTATCAGCTCCACGGAGCGAGGGTATTTTTCGAAGATTGATCTTTGTTTAGGCTATCATCAACTAAAGATTAGAGATTCTGATATCATGAAGACTGCATTCAGGATGAGATATGGGCACTATGAGTTTCTTTTGATGTCTTTTGGGCTGACCAATGCCCAACCGCATTCATGTACTTGAGGAACAGTGTGTTCCGGCCATATTTGGATTCTTTCGTGATCGTGTTCATTAAGGACATTCTGGTATACTCTCGTAGCCAGGATGAGCATGCTCAACATTTGAGCATTGTGTTGTATAGGTTGAAGGAGGAGAAATTGTATGCTAAGTTCTCCAAGTGCGAGTTTTGGCTCGAGTCGGTAGCTTTTCTGGGTCATGTGGTGTCTTGTGATGGTATTCAGGTTGACCCAAAGAAGATAGAGGCGATGCAGAGTTGGCCCAGACCATCCTCAGCTACGGAGATTCAGAGTTTCCTTGGTTTGGCGGGGTATTATCGCCGGTTTGTTCAGGGATTTTCATCCATTGCTTCTTCTTCGACCACATTGACTCATAAGGGTGCATCATTCGTGTGGTCAGATGAGTGCGAGGAGAGCTTTCAGAAGCTCAAGACAGATTTGACCACAGCTCCAGTGTTGGTTTTGCCATCAGCTTCAGGTTTATATACCATATATTATGATGCCTCGAGAGTGGGAATAGGTTGTGTGTTGATGCATGAGGGTAGAGTTATTGCTTATGTTTCTCGTTAGTTGAAGCCTTATGAGAAGAACTTCCATGTTCATGATTTGGAGTTAGCTGCCATAGTTCATGCCTTGAAGATCTGGAGACACTATTTGTACGGCATGTCCTGTGAGGTGTATACTTATCATCGCAGTCTCCAACATTTTTTCAAATAGAAGGATCTTAATTTGAGGTAGCGGAGGTGGCTTGAGTTCTCAAGGATTGTGACATTACTATTCTATATCATCCGGGGAAGGCCAATGTGGTGGCTGATGCTTTGAGACGAAAGATAGTTAGTATGGGCAGTTTGGCGTATATTCCAGTTAGGGAGAGACTATTTGCATATGATGTTCAGGTGTTGGCCAATCGGCTAGTGAGGTTGGATATTTCGAAGCCAGCAGGGTGTTGGCTTTCGTTGTTTCTCGCTCTTCCTTATATGATCGCATTCATGAGCGCCAGTATGATGATCCACAATTGCTTGTCCTTTAGGACAGAGTTCAGCATGAGAATGCCAGAGATGTCACTATTGATAGTGATGGTGTGCTGAGGATGCAGGGCCGGATTTGCGTGCCCAATGTTGATGGCTTTCGTGAGTTGATATTGGAGGAGGCCCATAGCTCGCGGTATTCTATCCATCCAGGTTCTGCGAAGATGTATCACGATTTGAGACAGCATTATTGGTGGAGAAGGATGAAGAAAGATATTGTGAGTCATGTAGCATTAGAGGCCCGGTGGCGTGTTCCAGCATATTGATAGTCCCGAATGGAAGTGGGAAAAGATCACTATAGACTTTGTTAGTGGACTCCCTCGGACAACGAGGAAGTTTGATTCAGTTTGGTTGATTATGGATAGATTGACCAAGTCAGTTCACTTCATTCCTGTGTGTACTACATACTCCTCATTCGTGTGCATGTTTGGTTTAGAGCCCGAGGGCTCGGATAAAGATTTCATAGGCCGTTAGAGCAAATTTTGAAAAATAACACAGGTGGTATTTTTCCCCAGCTGATATCTTCGCAATTGCGATAAATCTCAAAAATAGCCTTGGTTCGCAAATGCGAACAAAACTTCGCAAAAGCAAAGTGGCCCAGAATTTGGCCTGGTTCGCAAATGCGAATAAAGATTCGCAAATGCGAAGTAGTTCAGAAAAGCCTTATGTTCGCAAATGCGAACAAAATCTCGCAAATGCGAGGCGGCCTTGTATTGGGCTTAGTTCGCAAATGCGAACATAGCTTCGAAAATGCAATGCCCGCAGTCAGGACCTGCAATTCCCGTATCCGTAGTTGTGCAATCTTATACTTAAACGATTTTAAACCCCTTTTTCACCATTCTTTCAAAACCCAAAACACCACAAACAATTTTTCAAGAGCAATATCACTCCAAATCACTTGTAAGTCAATTTTTACTCAACTCATTCAATTCCTAACTTCATTAAACATGTTTTCCATGAGAATCAAAGGTTTTTATGGTTACAATTGTTGTTTTTGGGTAGAACCTAGGTTTTTCATAAATTGGGAAATTGGACCTCGATTTGAGGTTCGATTTCGAAACAAATCATATAATTGAACTCGTGAGAGAATGGGTAACCAAATTTTGGTCCGAACCACGAGTTTCGACCACGTGGGATCGGGGGCGTTTTGGGAAATTCTGGGTAAAACTTTGAGAAAACCATTTTTATGCATCCAAACAAATTTATATAGTATTTATTAAAGTAATTGAACCAACTGTGATTAGATTCGAGTGAGTTGAAGGTTGAATTTTGAGGTAAAGCGATAGTTGAAGGTTAATTGGACTTCAAGGCTTTGAGGTAAGTGTTTGATCTATCCTAGCTTGAGGGAATAGGATTGAGTGTGATAATTTGCTAATTGCTATGTGATCGAGTGCGGTGTATAGGCGTGGTGACAAGCATCTATAAACCGGAGTCTAGCATGACCGTGAGTCGTTTGTTGACACATGTTGTGAGTTAATGTGGAATATTCTTAAGTCATGTTCTTGAGCCCTTGCCGGGTTGCGAAGGTTGATTATTGTTTCCCTTGCCGGGACTTGTTATGTTGTTGATGTTGTTCCCTTGCCGGGATATTGTTATAACTGTTGTTACTCCCTTGTCGGGATGGTACATGTTACTTGTTTCATTCTTTTGCCCGTTAACTGTGGCTGTTATTTGGGTGAGGAAGAGTGATAATACACGAAGGGTGATGCCGTGCCTTGTTTTATTGTTTATGTACTAAGGATCATTCTGTGCCTTTTTTATTGTTTACGCACAAAGGATCATTCTGTACCTTGTTTTATTGTTTATGCACAAAGAATCATTTCGTGCCTTGTTATAATGTTTTTGCACGAAAGATCATGTCGTGCCATGTTTACTATTATGCACGAAGGAACATTCCGTGCCGTTGTTACTTAAATTATGCACGAAGGATCATTCCGTGCCATGTTTATTATTATGCACGAAGGAACATTCCGTTCCGTTGTTGCTTAAACCATGCACGAAGGATCATTCCATGTCATGGATGTGAGGATGAGAGTAAAAGCACGAAGGGTGATGCCGTGCACTTTTATTTGCTTATTTGGTAAGGATGAGAGTAAAAGCACGAAGGGTGATGTCGTGCACTTTTATTTGATTATTTGGTGAGGATGAGAGTAAAAGCACGAAGGGTGATGCCGTGCAACCATTCAATTTCTTGTTTTGTGATAACTGTTTTTACTACACTCTATTTTTATCTTACTGATTTATTATGTGTTGCTGATTGTGCTCCCCCAGCATGTTACCTGCTTTGTTAGTTGTGTTACTCAATATCTCTGTTATTTTGTGGTACATATATATATATAACTGCATAGGTTTATGTCGTGTCTGGTCCTAGGCTTGTCACTACTTCGCGGGGATAGGCCAGGCACTTACCAGCACATAGGGTCGGATTGTGCTGATACTACACTTCTGTGCGTTTTTGCACAGGTCCAGGTTTTGAGAAGGAGCAGCAGCAGTAGTACACTAGCGGGATTACCGTACTTCCGAGACCGAGGTAGCTTGCAGGCGTCCGCAGGCCCGGCGTCTCCTCTATTTGCTTTTATTATTACTATGGTCTCATTGTTTCGAGACAGACGGTTATTATTTATTTTTCTTTCAGACCATTATGTGTAGTTATTCCTTAGTAGTTCGTGAGTTTGTGACTCCACATCTTGGTTAGAGGATTTATGTCAGTTACTTTATACTATTATTCATCTTTTATTCGAAAGACTTCCGCATTTAAAAATATGAGCATTTATTCTTGCTATTAAAGATGAGAACAAAATGGTTGTATAAACAAGAAGATGGTGAGTGAATTGGCTTGCCTAGCTACCACGAGTAGGCGCCATCATGATTACGATGGTGGGGGAATCCGGGTCGTGACAAGTTGGTATCAGAGCTCTAGGTTACATAGGTCTCACAACTCACGAACAAGCTTAGTAGAGTCTAAGGGGTAGGTATGGAGACGTTTGTACTTGTCCTCCAGAGTCTATTGAGTTAGGAAAAGTCTCTCATTGTTCTTTCTTATTGTGCGAATTCGTTCTTCAAATGTTAAATTGAATTTCTACTCTTGTCTTCCCACGAATGGCGAAGTCATGTACCGCCTCTTCAGCCGAACAATGGCACGGGCTGGTGATAGATCAACTACGCCTTCAAAGGTTTTACGGAGGTCGGATAGGTTTCACCAAACTCTTCGTTACCACTTTCAGTGGTATATCTTTTGAGAACCCATGAGATTGTGTTTGACCGTTGTTGTGAGGAATTACATAACGTGGGAATAGTCGAATGTGAGGGGTTGATTTTACAATGTTTTGGATGGCAAACAGAAGTAGTGGGAAGATAATGTATTTACCACACCAGTTGTGGTTCCAACGAAAGATGCAATTATATCAGGAGATCACCTAATGCATTGTGTGAGGTTTCAACGGACCTTGACGTCTGGTGGATTTGTTGGAGTTGTGAAGGACAAATATTGTGAACTATTGGGATGCATATATACGGTATATATATATATATATATATATATATATATATATATGGTATGGAAAGGTCCTCCAAATAATTTATACATATTTAAGGTTGGTTCTTTTCATGGGGTAAGAATCGCCCCCAGAGAATAACGAAGAGTATATGATAAATAGGGTAGCTCAGCAGTGTTAAGTCAACATAGCAAAAGAGGAAATTGGCCATCGATGTTTGTGGCAAGCCTACGAAGGGGGCAAGCCGGCCAATGCAACACTACCTACTAAACTCTATTTTAAGAAAATGTTCGGAAGATGTCACCTCCCAGATTCTCTGCAATATGTAGTATATGCGATCTGAACGGTTGTACCAGGTCACCATGACTGTGTCCGAATATGTTGTCATGTGCAATAAGTTAACTGAGCCTCAAAGGAATTGTTGTGAATGTAGTAGTTTGGAGAAATGTAATTTAGGAAAGCACTCAGGCTACACGCTCCATTGCAGTTAATACTTATCTTACATGGCCAGCCAGATGTAGAGGTCAGGATGTTAGATGTGGAGGTGAGAATCCTAGAGGTGGAGACCCAACCGTTGATATAACTTTTATGGTATGACCGAAGTCACTACACTAGATGGTGTCATTACATGTACAATTTTGACAGTTACAAAAAGGATACTTCTCCTTAATTTGATTGGTTTTTGAAAAATTTAGGCGAGTCCTCTTAATATGCTACGCTATGAGTGAGCTTCGTAATCATCAAATCTACTTATGTGAATACTCACGTTGAGTTATCATATAGAGATAGCTATCCCTATTATTATGTGTTGGTCACTAAGAAGATTTACGAGGCTAGAAGTGACTTTATATCACTACTACGGTGAGTTTTGATGTAACTCCTGAAATAATTAATTTCACTTGCTAATTATATACCATATCAGCATGAGGGTCAATTTTATGTCGTGAGTTTCTTTGATGGACAATTATTGAAAAGAATAAAGAGTGGAAATGAAAATTTTCAGCCGGTACAATGTGCAAATACTTGTGATTTAGAGTTGAGGATGAGGACCTCCAATTTTTGTATAATGTGAAATAATATTTTTCTTTAAACCGAGCTACAAGCTGCGGTGGATATTACATGAGGACAAGGTCCTGGTGGTGAGAAGTTTGTGTTTAAAATTCTTCATTTTTAAAAAGATAAAAATCTTGTACTATATCCTAAATTTGAGCCATGTTTGTTAGGGTTATTTGACAATTCTTGTATAGTTTTTATTCATATTTAGCCAATTCTGTTTTGTAAGCATTGAATTTAGCCTTTGACGAGCACCCAGGTGTGGATAAATATGACTCATTAATTCGAAAAAGTAATCACGAGGTCTCTATACCTCGTTTTGAGTATAGTGGGAGTTCTGGAATAAGGTATTTGATAACACGTAGTTAATTGGAAATGTTGTAATTTAGGAACGACTCTTATGGCCAAAGTCATGGTTATGTGTATACGTATGAGGTGTTCATGCCTTAGTTAGACTGGCTCGTGATAGTCCCCATGGATAACGTATTGATATGCCCCCGCAGTCAGGAAGAGCATGTGCAACATCTCAGAGTGGCTCTCCTGACTCTGAAAAATAGTCAGCTATATGGAGATATTTCTAAAGTATGAGTTCTGGCTAAGTACAGTTGCATTTCTGGGTCATATCGTGTCAGTAGAGGGCATTCAGGTGGACCCAAAGAAGATTGAGGCAGTCAAGAATTGGCCTCGACCAGCTTCAGTGATCGAGATTTGGAGTTTCTTGTGGTTAGCAGGCTATTACCGTTGATTTGCAGAAGGGTGCCCAGTTCAAGTGGTCAGATGAGTGTGAGGCGGGCATTCAGAAGCTCAAGACAGCTTAGACTATGACACCAATGTTAATTTTGCCCACGGGTTTAGGGCCTTACACAGTCTACTGTGATGCATCCCGTACTGGGTTTGGAGCGGTATTGATGCAGGGTGGCAAGGTTATTGCTTATGCTTCGAGATAGTTGAAAATCCATGAGAAGAATTATCCGGTTCATGATCTTGAGCCGGCAGCAGTAGTTCATGCCTTAAATATCTGGAGGCATTATCTATATAGTGTGGTGTGTGAGGTATACACGGATCACAAAAGTCCTCAGTATTTATTCAAGCAAAAAGAGTTAAATGTGCGACAGAGGAGATGGTTAGAGTTGCTAAAAGACTATGATGTTACTATCTTATATCACCCAGGTAAGGCCAATGTGGTGGCCGATGCGTTGAGTAGGAAGTCTGCCAGCATGGGTAGTCTCGCTTATCTTCCGGTCAACCAGAGACCACTTCCTCTAGATGTCCAGGCCTTAGCTAATCGGTTCGTGAGATTAGACATTTTTTAGCCTAGCAGGGTGTTAGCTTGCATGATCGCTCATTCTTCTCTATTAGAGCGTATCCGTGAGAGGCAATTCGATGATCCATATTTGCGTGACTTGAAGGATACTGTACAGTGGGGAGGTGCCATGAAGGTAACTCTAGATGATGACAGAGTATTGAGATTGCAGGGACGAGTTTGTGTGCCCAATATTAAGGGTATTCGAGAGTTGATCTTAGCGGAGGCCCACAGTTTGCGGTATTCTATTCACCCGGGCGCCGCGAAGATGTATCAAGACTTGCGGCAACACTATTGGTGGCGTAGGATGAAGAAGGACACTGTTGCGTATGTCACTCGGTGTCTAAACTATCAGCAGGTTATATATGAGCACCAGAGGCCTGGTGGTGTGTTCCAGAGAATTGAAATTCCCGAGTGGAAATGGGAGCGAATTACAATGGAATTCGTTATTGGACTCCCTTTGAATCGGAGGAAATTTGATGCTAATTGGGTCATTGTTGACAGGCTAATCAAGTCAGCACACTTCATTCCAGTATATGTCTCTTACTCATCGGAGAAACTAGCAGAGATTTACATCCGGGAGATTGTTCGCCTTCATGGGGTACCGGTGTCTATCATCTCAGATCGGGGTACGCAGTTTACCTCGCGTTTTTGGAGAGCGGTCCAGCAGGAGTTAGGCACCCAGGTTCAGTTGAGTACAGCTTTCCATTCTCAGATGGACGGTCAGTCCGAGAGGACTATTCAGATCCTAGAGGACATGCTCCGAGCCTGTGTCATTGATTTTGGAGACTCATGGGACCAGTTTCTGCCATTAGCGGAGTTCTCCTACAACAACAGCTACCAGTCTAGCATTCAGATGGCTCCATATGAGGCATTGTATGGTAGGCGATATCGATCTCTAGTCGGATGGTTTGAGCCGAGAGAGGCTCGGTTGCTGGGTACATACCTAGTTCAGGAGGCCTTAGACAAGGTCAAGACTATCCAGGAGAGGTTGCGTTCAGCTCAGTCCAGACAGAAGACTTATGCGGATCGTAAGGTCCGAGATGTGGAATTCATGGTTGGTGAGCGGGTATTGCTCCGAGTATCGCCTATGAAGGGCGTGATGAGGTTCGGAAATAAGGGCAAGCTCAGCCCTAGGTATATTGGCCCATTTGAGTTTCTGGACCGAGTGGGAGAGGTGGCTTACAGACTTGCACTGCCACCTAGCTTATCAGCCGTTCATCTAGTTTTTTTCATGTATCTATGCTTCGGAGGTTCCACGACAATCCTACACACGTGTTAGACTTCAGTACTGTCCAATGGGACAAGGATCTATCTTACGAGGAGGAGCCAGTGGCCATTCTAGAACGGCAGGTTCGACAGTTGAGGCTGAAGATTTTTCCTTCCGTGCGTGTTCAGTGTAGAGGTCAGCCTCCTGAGGCATCAACCTGGGAGTCCGAGTGTGATATGCGGAGCCGTCACCCACATTTGTTCCCCGACTCCGGTACTTCCTTTTCTTGTCCGTTCGAGGACGAACGATTGTTTTAGAGGTGGAGGATGTGACGACCAAAAGGGACATCGCCGGTTTTCCTCGTCTGTTCAGCGCTTTCGAGGCCTTGAAAACCTTATTTTATATTGCCTCAATTTACGTGCATAGTCCGGGCACGTAGCCGAAATTTTTTTGTGTTAGAATATGTGAGGTCTAAGGAAACTTTGAAGAAATTTGATATTAATATTGATATAGTTGACTTCGGTCAACATTTTTGGTAAACGGACCCGGACCCGAGATCGGACGGTCCCGGAAGTTTCGGAGGAAAATATGGGACTCGGGCATGCATCCGGAGTCGAATTCCGAGGCCTAGTGCCCAAGATATAATTTTTTATGTTAAATTGTTTTGCTAAAATTTCTAATGAAAACGGAAATAAAAATTGATTAAAAGACAATGGTATCGGGCTCGTATTGTGATTCCGACGCCCGATACAAGTCTTATATGTTATTTAAGTACTTCTTGCAAAGTTTGACGGAAATTGAACGTTGTTTGATATGTTTTGAACCATGAGTTCCAAATTTGAAAGTTTATGAAGTTTAAAAGAAGAAATCATGAATTTGAGGCTCAATTCTATGAAAACGATGTTATATTAGCGATTTGATTGTGCGAGCAAGTTTGTGGTATGTTTTTGAGGTTGTGTGCATGTTTGGTTTGGAGCCCGAGGGCTTGGGTAAAGATTTGATAGGTCGTTAGAGCAAATTTTGAAAAATAATACAGCTGGTATTATTCCCGAGCTGATATCTTCGCAATTGCAAAAAAAATGCTCGCAATTGTGAGCAATCCCAAAAACAGCCTTGGTTCGCAAATGCGAACAAAACTTCGCAAAAGCGAAGTGGCCCAGAATTTGGCCTGGTTCGCAAATGCGAAGTAGCTCAGAAAAGCATGTTCGCAAATGCGAACAAAATCTCGCAAATGCGAGGCTGCCCTGTATTGGGCTTAGTTCGCAAATGCGAACATAGCTTCACAAATGCGATGCTCACAGTCAGGACCTGCTATGTTCGCAATTCCCGTATCCGCAGCTGTGCAATCTTATACTTAAACGATTTTAAACCTCCCTTTCACCATTCTTTCAAAATCCAAAACACCACAAACGATTTTTCAAGAGCAATATCACTCCAAATCACTTGTGTGTCAATTTTTACTCAACTCTTTCAATTCCTAACATCAATAAACATGTTTTCCATGAGAAATCAAAGGTTTTTATGGTTAAAATTGTTGTTTTTGGGTAGAACCTAGGTTTTTCATAAATTGGAGAATTGGACCTCGATTTGATGTCTGATTCCGAAACAAATCATATAATTGAACTCGTGAGGGAATGGGTAATCGGATTTTGGTCCGAACCCCGAGTTTCAACCATGTGGGACCGGGGGAATTTTTGGAAATTTTGTGTAAAACTTTGAGAAAGCCATTTTTATGCATCCAAACCAATTTATATAGTATTTATTAAAGTAATTGAACCAATTGTGATTAGATTCGAGCGAGTTGAAGGTTGAATTTTGAGGTAAAGCAATAGTTGAAGGTTAATTGGACTTCAAGGATTTGAGGTAAGTGTTTGATCTATCCTAGCTTGAGGGAATAGGATTGAGTGTGATAATTTGCTAATTGCTATATGATCGAGTACGGTGTATAGGCGTGGTGACGAGCATCTATACACCGGAGTCTAGCATGACCGTGAGTCATTTGTTGACACATGTTGTGAGTTAATGTGGAATATTCTTAATTCATGTTCTTGAGCCCTTTCCGGGTTGCGAAAGTTGATTATTGTTTCCCTTGCCGGGACTTGTTATATTGTTGATGTTGTTCCCCTGCCGGGATATTGTTATAACTGTTGTTACTCCCTTACCGGGACGGTACATGTTACTTGTTTCATTCATTTGCCCGTTGACCGTGACTGTTATTTGGGTGAGGAAGAGTGATAATGCACGAAGGGTGATGTCGTGCCTTATTTTATTGTTTATGCACGAAGGATCATTCCGTGCCTTGTTTTATTGTTTATGCATGAAGGATCATTCTGTACCTTGTTTTATTGTTTATGCATGAAGGATCATTTTGTGCCTTGTTTTACTGTTTTTGCACGAAGGATCATGCCGTGCCATGTTTACTATTTATGCACGAAGGAACATTCCGTGCCGTTGTTACTTAAATTATGCATGAAGGATCATTCCGTGCCATGTTTATTATTTATGCACGAAGGAACATTCCTTGTCGTTGTTGCTTAAACCATGCACGAAGGATCATGCCGTATCATGAATGTGAGGATGAGAGTAAAAACACGAAGGGTGATGCCGTACACTTTTATTTGCTTATTTGGTGAGCATGAGAGTAAAAGCACGAAGGTCGATGCTATGCACTTTTATTTGATTATTTGGTGAGGATGAGAGTAAAAGCATGAAGGGTGATGACGTGCAACCATTTAATTTCTTGTTTTGTGATAACTGTTTTTACTACACTCTATTTTTTTTTTATCTTATTGATTTATTATGTGTTGCTGATTATGCTCCCCTCAGCATGATACTCCTTTGTTAATTGTGTTACCTGATAATCCTATTATTTTGTGGTATATACATATATAGAATTGCACGGGTTTATGTGAGTGTCCGGTCCTAGGCTTGTCACTACTTCGTCGGTATAGGCCAGGCACTTACCAGCACATGGGGTCGGATTGTGCTGGATACTACACTTTTGTGCATTTTGCACAGGTCCAAATTTTGAGCAGGAGCAGCAGCAGTAGTACACTAGCGGGATTACCGAACTTCCGGGACCGGGGTAGCTTGCAGGCGTCCGCAGGCCCGTCGTCTCCTCTATTTGCTTTTATTATTGTTGTGGTCTCATTATTTCGAGACAGACGATTATTATTTATTTTTCTTTCAGACCATTATGTGTAGTTATTCCTCAGTAGTTCGTGAGTTTGTGACTCCACATCTTGGGTAGAGGATTTATGTTAGTTACTTTACACTATTATTCATCTTTTATTCGAAAAACTTCTGCATTTAAAAATATGAGCATTTATTCTTGCTATTAAATATGAGAACAAAATGGTTGTATAAACAGGAAGATGGTGAGTGAATTGGCTTGCCTAGCTACCACGAGTAGGCGCCATCACGATCACGATGGTGGGGGAATCCGGGTCGTGACAAAGAACCAGCTCCATAAAGAGTTTTATGTGTCTTTCTTTGTTTCTAATTCAATTGCATTAGGTGTTTCATATTGTGCCTTTCATCTTTATCTAGAAGCAATTGTACTCGGTATTTTGAGTATTCAAGTTAGAGTTAACTTAAAGTTGTCGCAACAGTCAGAGGCTAGTTGCCACAACGGGATTAGAGTTAATCCTTAGGTTTACAAAAGAGTTTTTGTAAATGTAGTTTTGGCTCAGTGATTTTAGTGGAAGTTTGAATAAATCCTACTGAGTAGTAGGTCGTGGTTTTTCACCTTTTGAGCCAGGTGTATTCCACGTAAAAATCTCTGTGTTCTTTATTTTATGTACTTTTAATTCCGCAAACAACAGTCGTTAGTACACCTAGAAGAACCGGGTCCTTCCAGAAGCAGTTTAAGTCAAAATTGGGTACCTCACAAGTCACCTCCTCCTCTTGTGTGGTATAGACGTTTAGAATATCAAAGGGTAATAAAACTTCCTATATATCATAGGAATGTAAAATTCCTATTTTTAAGGGGTGTTTACGGTACTTGACTGGTCGAGCAACTAGTTTATAAAAAGGAAATTTTACATGATGTAGCTAAATTATGCACCATATTATTTATCATAAACCAAAACACTTTTAAATAATTTTGATTTATAGCTAATTTTTATATCAATTTACCGTTCATGTACAGTTTTTAGATCTCTCACTCCTCCTCACTACCCTAAGAACCATTTTCTCTCCCAAAACTACTTTGCCGTACAGATCACTGCCACCGCCATCGTCGGAAATCACCGCCACCGACCAACGGTCTCCAAATGGTCTCAATGTATCTCTTGCTCTCATTCTTCCCTACAAGAATTCACAACCTATTTCTTTAAGATTTTTATAGAACTTGGTAGATCTAAGAAAAATCAAAATTTTATTTCTCAGATTCGTTGAGTTCCGACCACTTTCACCCCATGAAATATATATGAAAGGATAGACCTTGGGCAAATCTATCTTTTTATAATATTTTTATTTCAAAAATTCAATGAAAAAATTTCAGCGAGCTATCAATGAAGCGCCAGAAAATATATTGTAAATACAATGTATTATTGTATATATTCTCTAATTTTAATTGAAATATAATGTATTTACATTTTGCTGGAATTTCTAATTGTATTTTTCAAATCTAGCCGGATTTAAGTGTATTCTTTATTTTTAAGTGTAAATACAATGTATTCTTTATTTTTAAATGTAAATACATTGTATACTTTATTTTAAGTGTAAATATAGTGTATTCTTGTTTGTAACGACCCGACCGATTATTTTTTACTTTCTAGATCCCTCCCTAATTAAGACTCTCCCTATGTAATTTTATTATTTTATGACTTAAAGGGATGGTTAGCTCGGGTATAGAAGGGTTCGGGTTGAAATTAGAACACTTAGTTTCTTAATATTGGCTTAAAATGGTAAAGTTTGACTGGAGTCAACATTTTGAGTAGACGACCTGGGAACCGAGATTTGATAGGTTCTTATGAAAATTTTGGACTTGGACGTATATTCGGATCGAGTTTTCGAATGAACCCGGAGTGTTTCAGGGGTTAATATTGAAACTTGGTGCATTGAAGGTTTTCAAGTTCTTTGAATTTGGTTTGAAGTAGATTTTGGTGTTATCAAGGTCCAATTGGGCTTCAGAGCCAGGAAATAGTTATGTATGGTGATTTAAGACTTGCACGCAAAATTTGGTGTCATTCCGAGTAGTCTAAGTAGGTTTCGAAGCTAGTTGATAAGTTTGAAGTTCATAACTTGCACTACAAGAAATCACACTTATTGCGGTGACAAAGGTCGCCACAAAATCCTATAAGTCGCTACTAAATGGTATTAGCACCAACTTTTGTATTGTCACAAAGAAAACCGTAACTGAAGGTTATTTGTATCAACATATATAGTTGGCACTAAAAGAGCATAGTCAGTGGCAACAAAATTGCCACAAAAGGTTGTTAAAAACGCTACAAAAAAGTGTTCCATAAGAATAAATATTGGATGAGTCGCCGCTATATATTCACCTTTAGCAGCGACAATTATCGCCATAAAATATATATATGTTCAGTGGCAAGATTTTGTCGCCGCTATAAATATTCTTTAGTAGCGACTAAAATTGCCACAAAATATATATATTAAGTGGCAAGGGTCGCCAATATAAATATTCTTTAGTAGTGACTAAAATTACAACAAAAAAATATTTATGTTCAGTGGCAAGATTATGTCGCCATTATAAATATCTTTTAGTAGCAACTAAAGCGGCCGCAAAAGGTTTAACCATGAGTGACACAATAATTTCAGTAGCGACTGAAAAAGAAATTGACCTTGCAGTTACTAATTTTTTGACAAACTATATCGCCACTAAAATTTATTTTCTCAGCAATTAAAACGACCAAAATTATATATATTTCCATGCCTGTAGGAACCTAATTCTCTCAAATTTCATATAGAGATATTCATATTAATTGACTATAAATATTAAAGCAACCAATAGTGCTTGGCAAATACCAAAAGAATTTTTCAAGCCGAATATTACAAATATTATCATTACTAAAACGTCAATTACATATATACTACACGACACTTTATTGTGCATTGTGCATTGTAATAGTAAGCATATACATATACCAAAAAAGATAAATATTAAGATCAGCGGTCAATATTAATCCTTTCTTAGGAAAGAACTCAAAGAGTCGAACAACTCGAAAGGATAACCAACGCTAAACTCCACAGTCGGTCCACCCAGTTACAATAACAACTATCCTCAATACTAAACTAGTTGGGGTCGGCGAGAACTAAGAAAGCTCCAAGAAAACAAAAACCCAGAAAACTTATAGCATTGAACTGTATTACTGGACATACAAACTGAAATCCGTTGCTAGTCAACCATAAGTTGAGTTGAAATTCAGAAATTATTTCTTACTTGATGAATAAGAAAAGGAGCGATGTTATTGAAGTGGTTGTAGTTCCTCCCAAAACTCCTCGACAAAGAAGTAGAATTAAACCAGCTAGCAACTAAACCAATTACAACTACTTAAACAATCAAAAAAAAATTAGTTGAGTAGAAGTAAAACAATTAACCAAAAGTCCTGCTCATTGCCAACATAAGCATAGCAGGAATATAGCTGAGAAGGCTACTACCTCTGAAAAAATAGCAATAAAGAAGGAAAAAAATTGAGCAAAAAAATAAAAGGCTACTGCCTCTGGAAACAGCAAAACAAGAAGAACAAAAATGAAGAAATTGCCTCTGGAAAAACAGCAAATAGAGAAGAACACAAACAGAGCAGAAAAAAGTAAGAGAAAAAGAAAGAACTCAGTTTGGCTCGAAAAATACAGCACAAAAACAGAAACTATTGGCTCTGTTAGGGTCTATTTTTTTTCAAAAAACTGAGGAAAAAAATAGAAAGGAAGGGTCTGTTTCTTTTCGAAAAACATAGGGAAAAAAATAGAAAGGAGAAAGGACTTGATTCTCTGCAATAAAGGTAATTCCATCATGTGCAACATGTGCCTTTGCCTAAAGTAACACACCCTGAAGCGAGCGCTATTTGGAATCGCAACACAATATATGCTTTGAAGCGACACACCCTCGCCTCGCCTCATGCTATTAGCATTGAGCCGAGTGCTATTTATAACACTGTCCTCCACTGATGTTGCTCATTGTAGAAAGTCACAAGTTCAGGGCCAACATAAGCATAGCAGATTAACCACTAGGTAAACCAACCTTACGTACTAAATCAGAGATACTAACACATTACGTATTAAAACCAACCATTCTGTTGAAATAGAACCAACACATTACTAAAAATAGAGATACCAACACATTACTAAACCCCTAAACATGAAGTCACTACAGAAGGAAGGAAGAAGAAATGTCGAGAAGGAAGAAGAATTGTTAAGAGGGAGCGGAGCAAGTACCTGTTGTTGTTACATTCTGGTCAAGAAACTAGAAAACTGTTCTTGCATCTTCTTATCCACTTCTAGAGAGATCCTATTGTCTGTGTCTGCATTTGCATGTTGACGCTCCTCTTCCAATTCCTTTCCAACTCAATTTCCATATTTCTTCGTAACTCAACAGCCATTTGTTCACATTTTTCTTGCAACTTCCTATTCATCTCGACTTGCATCTCCTGACACACAATATCAATAGCAGAAGACACACTGGCCTCTATATTTGCATGCTGAATGTTACTCTTTTTAGGAGTCTTCTTTCCGTATCCTTTTCCATGAACATAGCATGTTCTCTCACCAACAACGATGGATAAAATCTCATCTCTAGTCATGGGTTGCTCGATCTCCTCAAATTGTTGCTGAGAAACAACTTCCTGAAGTTGAGCCTACATTTATGCATAATCATTTAAATCAAAACATAATAATGGGCAGAAAGGAATACATGTAGATGGATTGTTATTAACCCCTCAATTCCTAAGGTCTTTTCATATTTGTTGAGTAACTTTTCTTTGATATGCAGCTCCACGTTCTGCTATGTC
This sequence comes from Nicotiana noctiflora, assembly GCA_032618575.1. Lineage (NCBI taxonomy): Eukaryota > Viridiplantae > Streptophyta > Magnoliopsida > Solanales > Solanaceae > Nicotiana > Nicotiana noctiflora. The sequence continues at coordinate 541,910 of JASVEL010003200.1, forward strand.
ACCTGTTGAAGTAGCTCCGCGGATGCCTTTAGCTCCTGCAGTAACAGTGTCTTCGAATAAAAAGAGACATCCAAGTTTAATTCTTATTATTGGGATTGTTGTTGGCATCTTAATCATCACTATCATATCAACACTCTTTATTTGTTTCTGTGGATCTAATCAAAGACAGAAGAAAAGACTCCACAAAGAAACTGGTAAGTGATTGTATGTACCGTGGACTTATCAAATTATCCTGGATTTGGATCGTCTTCTTTTTAAGGTTCCACCCACACAGGAACAGAATTTGGATTGGTGAACAGAAGAAACAAGAATGGAAAAGGCGCTCTCTTGCTAACTTGGACTAGTGTTAGTGTTATTTGATAGTATCAGCTCCTACAGAGAGCCAGGCAATAGAAAAACAAACGAGGTTTGAGCATCTTGCAGGATAACTCTATGGTATACTGATGAGAACCATTGGTTTAGGCATCAATTTTGTTGAAATATAGCAGATCATGGGAGAAAAACTGGGATGCAGGCTAGGACATCAATGTATAAGGAAGACAACAGGACAAAGATCACATCAACAGTTGAAGAAATCTCACAGGAGCACAAGGGCAAAAATACAACAGCTAGAAAATATGAAAAATCAGCATGCGTCATTTGGCTGACTGATTCGAGGATCATTATCACAATCTGGGGTACAAACATGATGTTGCAAGCCAAGGAGACATACAAAGACGTGTTTCAAGCAATGGTCACAACAAATGAAAGCTGGAAGCCAGTAAAACATCAAGGCAAAATTGATACAAAAATGGGCTATTTGTGTAAATTCTGGGCAATGAGGATTACTAAACTTACATAATTTGTTGGGATTGTGAATCCAACCACACCAGTTCGCATCTATTATCATTGCGTGTATGTTAAATCTCCCAAACTTTATCTAGTGTATCCAATTCTCCAGTAATAGGATTTCTCTACAATATAGTTAAGGAGGAAAAAAATATAAGCAAATACATAAATATGTAAATAACAAAGAAGCATATGTGATAGTAGGGGACTAAATATATTTTTACCATAGATTCCTCTACTTCTGCAAAAGACTTTGTACCACAAGTATTCTTAGTTATTTGTTTTTCTCTATTTCTTTTGTTCCTCTCACTTACAACCTGTAACAGATTAATAAATCATCATTCAAAGAGACAATCTTCAGGTATTAAGTTAATACCTTAAATTTCGGACTTCCAAAATATTGTATTAGGTATTTCCAGTCCTCAAGCTCAACATCTTAAGGTCGATGAGATAATCTTTCTTTATTAGTACTACACTTAGAGTACAGAATGATGAGTCGAGCTTTCCATGCTCTAAAAAGCCTTCGCATATTGCTAATTACAAAGGCCTAAAATATATGCTCTCGCAACCCGCTGTAAACTTCAAATTTATCCTGACAATAAATGTAACATTATATTCAATTTCCTAACCACATAAATAAACCTTTCAATTTAAAGTCACTACAATATTGAAAGTAGTTTATTACCTTGCCCTTTAACCACATTACTTCTCCGTGTTTCATAACTATTTTCTGCCAATTTCCATCTTGGAATGGATAGTGCTCCTCATGACCCAACCATAGTAATTAAAAATATCTCTAGCCCCAGAACCTACTACTCTATCAATGTCATCTAGAATCATAATTTTGACTTTGCCACCACACTTAGTTTTTACTTCTAAGCTTATAGATTTGTATTTTCCTCTTCCTCTTTTTTTATTACCAGAAGAAGCTACAAAGTTGATACTATTGTTCATTAGTAGCTCCACTTAATAAGTAAAAATAATTTTCACAGAACAATAAAAAACAGAAACTAATTTGTACAATTTTCAGCCTCTGGAAAGCAATGCACAATTTTTTCTACATTTCGTGATGATTGTGTTTCTAAAGAATGTATTCAAAGAGAGTTAGGAGATACTCGTTCGGTCTATAAAGGTCCTTGACTCTGGTTACTTGGTTGTCGTATCTCTACAGATGCATCAAATACACGTCCAATCTTTATGTGTGGCTGAGACGTCGCTCCAAAATTGGCACGTCCTTAAAAATTTTCACGACCACAGCTCGTCCCGCCTCTCCCACGTTTTCCTCGTCTAATTCCTCTCATTTCCTAAAATAAAACATACAAAGAAAATGATTGAGATAACAACAACTATTTTTATGGCAGTACAATTGCTTAATTTATACTGGCTCAAATATGGTAGTATTAGTCAATATTTTTATCATTATTTTAGGGCAAAAAAAAAGGCAAAATAGATGGAGAACAGCAATGGTCTAAGGCACATTACAACAAACCCACACAACCACAAAGAAAAGCACCCCATATACCATCCATACACCGTATTAGGAACATTTAAATTAGCTAAGAACCTGCCAAACACAATATTTCTGAAAAACATAGCAGAAATGCTTTCATTTTCACTAAACACTATTTTCTGTTTACAGGTGGTCCCACTAATGTTCTGATCCCTCAACTGGTATGGTTCGTGGGAGTGGTATAGGTATCTTTGATGCTATAATCTGTAGCATTGCATCAGCAGAAAGTGCAGGATTCAGGAGTTTCAAATAGATGCTATAATCTGTAGCAATACATCAATAGTTTCAACCTTTTTGGGATTTTCTGCATATATTTTTATTATGTTGACCTATTTCATATAATTTAATCACCAAATAAGAAAAAACATATAGAGAACGTCAAAAATGAGATATAGACATAAAGCTTCAAGTATTAGAAGAAAATCAAAAAAGAAATATAAAGATTCAAGCTTCACTAATCTTTGGTTCATTGAAGTTCCAAAAAAATTCATGGGATAGTATAATGTCATGCACAAAAATATTGAGAATTTTCAAAATAGGATGTAACATCTATATTATTAGTCTTTTGCTTCTTAGTCTTCAAGAGGATGTATCAGTGTCCTCCCCATGATCACCATCAAATAATTCTTCTTTGCTATCTTCACTCTCTGGTATTTCTATATGATTGTCATTAATGAAATCATCTTCCTCATTATGCACATTGTTTTGAGCTTGCGTACTTGCATGATCGTAGTTAATACTTTGTGGTTCAACATTATCCCCATGTACACACACCTCAAAAATGTTTTCTTGGTCATTGGTGCACAAAGTATTAAATTCAGCTTCCGCTTGCTGATAAACTTCTTCATTCAGTAATTCTTCATCTTCGATATCTACACAATTATCATCATTATCAGGTATTTTGAAAAGGTTGCGAGGATTCTTCTTCACAACAATAAGCCAATCATTATCGACCATGTCGTCCAAGTAAAAGACTTGTTCTGACTGAGATGCCAACACAAATGGCTCATTTGTATTCAAGGCACACCGAGTATTCACACTTGTGAAGCCATATTTGTCAATCTTATAACCTCATCATAAGCTATCTACATCCCACCAATGACACTTGAATAAGTAAACTTTTCAGTTTCCCACATAAGATAACTCATAAATGTCCTCTAATACACCATAATACTCCCTACTAGAGTTTGAATCATTTCCTCTCACAAGAACACCGCTATTCTATGTTTCTCTTCTCAATGCAAGCTCTTTTATATGGAATCTAAATCCATTCACCACAAATGTTGAATATCGAGGTACTAACGGTGAAGGACCTACGGCTAAGCTTATGAGCTCATCATTTGCGCGTCCTTGTGCAGATAGTACAAATATTTACAAAGACGAACAATATTGTTATGACCAATAACATGATGGAATTAATAAACTAATATAAATATTATCATTTTAGTAGACACCTACACGTGCGCGAAACCAAGAAGAAACCCATTTTTATGAGCTCTCATTGAACTTTGGCTTTCAATCTCTCTGTATATTCCCTACATTTCAAGTTATCCAAGATAAATCAGATTTAAATTATCTCAATGTGAAACTATCTTGAAGTTAATAAGAGACTTACTCCATGAAATGTGAAACCTCTTCATAATTTTGAATCACATACATACACGCTTGTTTAAACTCATCATGAGATAGCGTAATGCCTTCTCAGGCACCTTTTGTTTCCCTACATTTTTTAAAGATATACATCTCATCATTTGATACAGATCCATCGCCATTCCTAGTTAGTTTATTGAACTTTGTTGAGATATTCTTCAAGTTGAGCAAAATGTGAGCTTTCCTCTGCCAAATAACCTTCTACAATTGAACCTTCTGGACGATTTTTGTTCCGAACATATGACTTAAGTGTTCGTAGATACCTATATAAAATGACTTATTAATATAATGTGTGTCATTCTTAAACTATAGCATCGAAATTATTAAACAATAAAGTACCTCTAAATAGAATATATATTCCAATATTGAGCTGGTCCACAAGCTTTGCCTCACTTGGCAAGTGAATTGGCAAAAAAATCATGACATCAAAAAAAGTTGGAGGGAAAACAAGTTAAAGTTTGGTCAAAATAACAGGAATTTCTACCTCTAGGATATCAAGATATTCAATCGTCAAGCACTTAGAGTATATATTCTTGAAAAACTTTCCTAAGGCTATAATTGGATCACACACTTCCTTGGGTAGCAAACCACGTATAGCTACTGAAAAAATATCTTGCAACAATACATGATGATCGTGACATTTCAATCCATGTATCTTTTTCTCTTGTACGTTGACACACCTTGAAACATTTCAGGAAAATGCACCAGGAACCTTCAGATTAGCTAAGAAACTGCATACCTTCAACTTCTCTTCTGCAGACAGTGCATAGCATGCTACCGGTGACAAAATATTGTTCCCATCCTCAATAGTATGCACTTTGTCTGATTCCAAGATCCATCAAGTCATATCTACTTTTCAATCTGTCTTTTGTCTTTCCAACCATATTCATGACAGTTAATATAATATTATCGGACATATTTCTTTCGATGTGCATCACATCAAGGTTATGTCGTAACATAAGACTCTTTCAATAAGGAAATTGGAAAAAGTTACTTTTCTCCTTCCTATTGTACGCATTGCTATGAACATCACGCTTTCTCTTTTGTCCTTTACCAAAACTCACATTACCCAAAGATTGTAATTGCACAAGTGCTTCATCACATGTTAAAGGTTTAAGTGCAACTCCCATTTCAACTTTCCCATCAAATAACGTCCTACTTCTCTGCCATGGATGGTCCATGGGAAAGAAGCGACGATGACCCATATAACATAACTTACTCCGTAAGGAAGTCGATTGTCTATCTTTATGGAAACAAGGGCATGCAAGCTTGCCTTTGGTTGACCATCCTGAAAGATTTCCATACGTAGGAAAGTCATTGATCATCCACATTATAGCCACACGCATAAGAAAATTAGATTTTGAGTGTATATCATAAGTCTCCACCCCGTCCCATAATTCTTTCAACTCTTCAATCATTGGTTGTAAATATACGTCGATATCATTGCTTGGAGACTTGGGTACTGGAATAAGAAGTGTCATCATGAAATATGGATTTTTCATGCAATCCCACGGTGGCAAGTTATACGTAGCTTGTACGTCTGGCCAAATGCTATGATTAGAACACATGTTCCCATAAGGTTGTAACCCGTCACTCACCAAACCTAATAGAACATTTCTTAACTTAGTTGAAAAGGTGGAATGTCGTGCATCAAAGGATTTCCATATTATTGAGTCAGATGGATGTCGCAAAACACCATCATCAACATTTCACTTCTTGTGCCACCTCATCTTTTTAGTTGTTTCTCTTGCCATGTACAATCTTTGAAGTCTTGGTTTGATTGGAAAATGCCGCAAGATTTTATGAGCTACTTTCTTGCCTCCGTGTTCTTAAAACTTCCATCTGGACTTACCACACTTAGGACATGCTTGGACATCGGTATAATCACGCCAATATATAATACAATCATTCTGACATGCATCTATTTGGGTGTACCCCAAGCTAAGGTCACAAAGAACTTTCTTTGCTTCATAGAAAGAATTATGCACAAATGATCCCTCGGGAAGAACTTCTTTAAAGAAGAACGATAATGCATCCATCGATTTGTTGCTCCAATGGTTAAGACACTTAAAGTGAAGTAGTTTAACAACAAAAGACAACTTCGAAACTTTTTTACAACCAGGATAAAGTTCTATCTCAGCATCTTCTAACAATTTGTAAAACTTTGTTACTTGTACAGTTGGCTCTTAATTGTCCACTGAATTATTATTATTATCCTTCACATTCGTATATCCACAAGCATCGTGAATCATTTCAGTAATATTATCCTATTCAATACTATCATCTTTCGCTTTACCACTAACTGCAGTATTAGAAGTTTGAACTCTACCTAGAACGGGTTCCCGGGTGGCTCGGGTGAGTTTCAGGCTGCCCAGAGCTAAGTCCAAAATGCTGCCACTGCTGAATTTGGTTTCATTGTTCGCAATCACGAGGGAGGGATCATTGCATTTGCATGAATAGGCTTGCGTTCATGTAGAGGAGGGTGGAGCTAGGTGGAACACTAGTGGTCTTCGCGTTTGCTAAGAAGCCCATGCCTTTGCGTAGGGCAGGTTAGGCGAGTCTTTGCATTTGCGAGGCCCTTGTCGTGTTCGTGATGGTAAGAATTTTTGTGCTTGGGTTGTTTGCCTTTGCGATTGCGAGGCCTCTTCCGCGATCATGAAGAAGGAAAACCCGGACAGAGACTTGTTTTAAAAATGGGAGTTAGGTCATTTTCTCTTATTTTTCATTTCCTTGACTAATTTTGGAGCTCTTTGAAGAGGGCTTTTCACCTACCTCTTTGAGGTAAGTAATTTTGAAACAATATGAGTTTAATACATGCATTTTGGGTAGATTCTTAACACATAAATTGGAAAAATTATGGGTTTAGTTGAAAAACCTAAGTTTTGATAAAAATAGGATTTAATCACAAAAGTGATTATGGAACTAGGTAAAGATTATATAGTTGAGTTCGTGAGGTTAATAGTAAAATTTATCTTCGAAAATTTTTGGAATCGGGACATGTGGGCCTGAGGGTGAGTTTTAGGAATCTTCCAATTTTGATTGGATAATTTCTCTAATAGCTAAATTATGAACTTGTGAGTGTATATTGATTAATTTTATATAATATTTGGCTATTTTTGGGTTATTTGGCACCAAGTTGAGGCTTTAGAGCGGATTTGTGGAACGGAAGTTAGCTTGAGGACAACTTAGGTGTATCTTGTTGTGTATTACTTGTGTAGGGAGCTATATATATACTAGGTGATGAGAGTATGTGTCTATCTATACTCCATGAGATATCCAGGTAGACTTAGATCTATATCGTGCCTTTAAATTGTACTATTGTGGTTATTATGCATATCAATTATCTTGAATAAAGTTGAGAATATGGATTTTAAAGTTGCAAACTTTTCAACTTAGATTTGTTATTTTTGAAAGAATTGAGGAATACTTAATAACTCTGAGAAATAGATGAACTCTCGCGTCGCAAACTTCTGCGAGCGAGGTAAACTTCTCTACTCTCATGGGAGCGAGCCTTTCACCTCGGTAGTATAATAGATGCATATATGGTTCGTATCCTTCGATCCTTGGCAGTGCACATGTTATTTTGCATTGGGCCATATGACCTCGGAATAAATCGTACGTGATGATACTCGGAGCTCGATTACACTTGATATTATTTTATGAATTGAGATAGTATAATTTACTTGTTGGCCTAAAAAATTGATTTGGAGTTAGTATGTGTTAGTTGCATATTTTGGAATTTACTATTAGTTAAGGAATCATTTATTTATTGCCCGCTATACATTGAGGAACATATTGCTATAGAGTAATGCCATTCGAATTGAAAAATGTTGGAGTAACGTATATGAGAGCAATGACTACCATGTTTCATGACATGATACATCGAGAGATTGAAGTTTATGTGGATGATGTCATTATTGTGAGCACGTGATTTTTTCCCCAAGCAATTAAATTCCAAAATATACAAAAAATAATACAAAAATAATTTTTGTTTGCAATTGTGTGATTTGTGTGAAATACCAGTGTTTGTTTGAAATAAAATTGAAATGAAAATAAAAAAAGGAATTAATTAGAAAAATTTCACAAAATTGTAAAACAAATGCTAGGAAATTAGAAAATTAAGCAAAAATACAAAAAACAAATCATAAAATCAAGGAAAAATACAAAATAATGGAGAATAAAGGAAATATATCAGTTGTAAAATAAGTACAAAAGAAAAATACAAAATACAAAAAAAAATAAAGAAATTAAATAAAATACAAGTCAAAATAATAAAATACAAAAAAAATACAATATGCAATATTAGTTTGGGCCAAATATACAAGAAATACATATACATACTCAACCAAAAACATTTACACTGACCAGGCCCAGTCATTTTTGACCGGCCTGCCTAGTCCCTTGCTAACCAAACGACACCGTATGAGCAATTAAATCTAAGCCGTTGATACATTTGATCAACGGACCTGATGAGGCGGTTCCTTCACAAATGAAATGACGTCATCCTTAGAACTAATCACAGCCATCCAAGGCATTTGATCAGACGGACAAGGCTGATGAGCCAATTAATTGAAACGACGTAGCATAAGCAATTAATCTTGACCATTCGATTATCTAATCCAACGGACCTCAAGAGACCTCTTATTAATATACACGACACTGTTTTGAAGCCAGTTGATCCTGGCCATTCATTTGATCAAATCCAACGGCCAGGGATTAATAATATACAAATAATATATATCTACCCTTCCCCCGTCTGCCCCCTCATTATACAAACACACACATATTCTATACCAAAACCCTAGCCGCCCTAATCTTCTTCTTCTCTGCCACCGTCTCTTATGGAGACCACCGGAGGTCAACCCCAGACCTCCGTCTCTGGCCTAAGCCAACACCCACAACCCCCTCCTCACCTCAAAACAACCATAACCCCCATTAATCCCGACCAAAAAATCAACAGTCTCCCTAATCTTAAAAATCTGGTCGCCGGAACCCTAGATGGCGACCACCCAAGGTATGAATCAGAGCCTCAAAACAATACCACTTGACCACCTTAAGTCGATCTACCACCCTATCTAGGTGGTTTCCCTCGGATAAGTCCCCAACCCGTCGAATATAAAAAAAAACCCTCGCCGGAACCCTACTCCGGCGAGTACCCAAAAACTACCCCACTACTAAAACCTTACCCCAGGTCTCCAGATCCCTCTCACACACTCAAATCAAACCCCCAAAGCCCAGTTTGGGAGATCTAACACTTAGAAGATCTAACAGTCTTCGAAACTCTGAAATCAAGAAAATGAAAAGAACGAAGAAGAAAGAAAGAAGAAAAAAAAGAAAGAAACGGAAAATGAAAAGGAAAAGGCTTGGAAAAGCTAAGTACCCCCCCCCCCCCCACCCTTGTTTTCGTGTTCTGAAATATGTTTCTTTACATGCCTATTAAGCTTGTCTGGATCTGTTCCTATGCATGTCTAAAATATGAATCTATCTCTGTTTTGTATCTAATTCATACTTGTTTATGTGAACCCTGAATCTTATTCATGCCTGAAATTATCTAAGTGTTCTCAGGATTCTGATATTAACTACTCATTAATCATGTGCTAATTAGCCAGTTTTATGTGCGTGTTCAGCATATTCTATCTTGATTGGGTTTTAATTAGTTGAAATTCAACCATTATCAAATTTTTCCTCTGAGTTCTGATTAATTGAAAGCTAAGTCGTGATCAAGGTTATTGTGCAAAAACAACATGAATCTGGTTATATTTGCGATTTGATTTGTATGTTAGTTTATTCTGAACCTTTGAGTTCTTATGTATGCTTAGGTCATATGTATAAGTGTTTTGTGGTTATGTTTGTGAACTAAGTATAGGTTCTGATTAGTGGCCATTTGTAAAAGTGGTTAAAACTGAAAAGGGCTATAGTCTGAAATTGGTTAATTCTTAAAGACATGTCTGATTAGTGGCTATTTGTTAAACACGTGCTACCTTAGTCTTGCCAGACCTAAGGTAGGTCGGGTAATAGTAACCAAAGGCAAAGGGTAAAGGGGAAGGGTAAATGGTATTTTTGTGGATTAAATAGAGCCTATAGTGACAAAAATGACTTTAATGCTTGGTATTTCTGAAATACTTGGATAATAAGGGGTATACTAGGTATAGTTAAAAGGGATTTGTGTAATAAACCTTAGCAAGTGAGGGTAATTAGGTAAAACCTGCCTAATAGAACCCAATAGAACCGCCCAGAACCTTCTAGCAGGGGTTCAAGGGCATTTCGATACAATTTTAATGGACTACAACGTAATTAATTGAAAACAATAAGGGGAGGGAAATAGAATTAACTTATTTGAAATTCCCCCCAAAATAATTCTATAAATAGGCTTCTATAAGCCTGAAAAAGGAGTTCGAATTTTTGATAGTTAAAAGGGGCTGGTTCCATCTTTAATAATTGAAAGGTTCCAGTTCTGAATTTTACAACTAAAAGGGTCTAAAATATATTTGAGAGATTCAGCTGATACTATTGGTCTACTTAATCTTCAATTCGAGAATTGTTGCTTTGGGATCTTTGGCTGGTGTTTCTCTGTTGTGTTGTCCTCACTAGCTAGGATTTCAATTTTTCTCGAAGTTGATTGCTGTTTGTTTATCGAGCTTGGGAATTGCTGTGTTGTTCCTCTATTGTTTGCTGGTGTCTCTCTGATGTTATCATTGTTGTCTGCTTCTGTTTGTCATCTCCTTAGAACTCACTGGTTCATTTTTGTTGATCAGGTACATATTTGTTTCCTGGAGATGTAATCGAGATTTATGAATGAAGAAATGAAGTTTAGTTAATCTATGATGAAGCTATTTCTGTTTCTTCTTTCTAGCTGTAGTTGTATTACGTAGAAATCATTGTAATTCGTTAGGTATTGGTTGTAATGATTAATAACCATATGACTTTTATTTAGATTAGAGTAGAGTAGTTAATGTAGTGGGTAAACGTAGTTAATAGTTTATCACTTAATTCAAAACAATAATAGGTTCAAATGAAGTTAATACACTTAGGTAAGTAAAAATACAATTCTGAAACTGGACGTATAAATTGGTATCTAACTACTCATGTTAATTAAACTCTGAATCTGAATCAATTAATTAAAAAGGGAATAGGTAGTTCAAGTTTAAATAGTATCATCGCCTAGCTTCACTCAAAAACGATTTAGATACATATTTGTTTTAGATTTCTGTGATTATAAATAATTCAAGCTTGTATAGTTAGTATAGAAATATTGATACAAGTTATGGTGTTTAGTTGATTGCTAAAATATTAGTTAATTACTGAAACAAGTAGTGATTGAAATGTAATTTGGTACCCTTTTGAAATAATATGATTTTACTGACTTTCTTTGTCATTTGAAAAACATCTGCTTAAATATTGTTTCGAAACTGTTAGTGTGTTCCTTCTTTTGATTTCAAAGTCTGGGCCCAATCCTGAGTATAGGCCCAGGTCTGAATAATCAGATGCTCGCGTTATCGAGTAAGGGAAATAGCGTACGTTGGGCTTCTGAAGCCCAAATGTCTTTAATAATGGACTGTAAAGCAGTCTGAAGTACAGGCCCCAATAATAAATAATGGCCTAGACTCCAAACATTGTAGCTTTAAAAAATAACACAAAAACAAATATGCATATTAGGAAGAAAAAAAGTAAAAATAGAAAACTGTAACGACCAGGCCAGTCGTTTTAGAAAATTACGCCCCAATCCCCAATTTAACTGTTCCCCTAAGTCCATTTCTGCTATTGTGGTTTGCCGGGAGAGTCGGTTCTGAAATTTGGAGCGTTTTGGTACACTTAGTCCCTAAATGAGAGCTTTAAAGATAGAAAATGGTCTGTAACCGGAACAGTGTTAAGACGATCTCGGAACAGAAATCCGATGGTTCCATTAGCTCCGTTGGGTGATTTCGGGGTTGGGAGCGCGTTCGGAATGTATTTTGGAGGTCCTTAGCTCAATTAGGCTTGAAATGCCGAAGGTTGAAATTTTGGTGAATCCGAACGATAGGTGAGATTTTGATCCGGGGTCGGAATGGAATTCCGACAATTTCTGTAGCTTCGTTATGTGATTTTGGATATGTCCGCAAATTTTCAGGTCATTCGGACGTCGTTTGGTCGGGTTTTAGATCGAATGTGTAATTCAGAGAGTTTTAAGAAATTTAGGCTTGAATTCGATGTGAATTATGGGTTTTGATGTTGTTAGATGTGTTTTGAGGATTGGAACAAGTTCGAATAAGGTATTAGGATGTGTTGGTGTGTTTGGATGAGGTCCCGGGGGCCTCGGGGTGGTTTCGGATGGTTAAACGGGAGAAAATCATGGAAATTGCAGGTTTAGGAATTCTGCCTCTGTTGTTTTCGCCCCTGCGGAAATGGAACCGCAGAGGCGAGTCCGCTGAAGCAGAAATTGGAGCGCGGAAGCGGACTGGAGCGCAGGGCGGTCCTTGTCCACATAAGCGGCATCGCGGGTGCGAGGATGGGGACCGCAGAAGCGGCCAGGAGACGAGTTGGGGAATTCCGTAGAAGCGGACAAGCCTCCACTTAGGCGAGTCCGCAGAAGCGGACTGCTGTTCGTAGGAGCGGAGAGTTCCGCAGGAGCGGACCTTTGTCCGCAGGAGCGGCCTCGCGGAAGCGGTTTTAGACTCGCAGAAGCGGAATGGGCCAGCCAGGCCTGGGCTTCGCAGAAGCGACAAAATGTCGCTGAAGCGGATCCGCAGAAGCGGAAGTTAGTCCGCAGAAGCGAAAATCGCAGAAGATTAATTGTATCAGAAGTTAGAAAATTTCAGAAACATTTCACATTGGGGTCTCGGCTTAAGAGGCTATTTGGGCAATTTTTGAGGGAGATTCAAAGGAAATCATCAGGTAATCAATTATGGACTCATCTTATGATTAGTATTGGTAATATTATGCAATTATATCATGAAAATGGAGGAATTTTGGGTAATTTATGGAGGATTTAGCCCTAGGCTTGAACTTTAGAAAATCAAGGTTTTGAATGGGCAAATGGAGTCCGAATTTAGTAAACTTTATATGCTTAGACTCGTATCGAGATGAGGGTTCCGAATATGTAACTTTCGTGATTTTTCGATAAGCGTACCGAAAGTCGAGTTTTGGCAACTTGTGGGTTTTGGTGTATTTTGAGTTGTTTTGATTGGGTAATGCCCAATTGGCCTATTTTGATGTGATTCTATTGATTTTTATCGGATACTACACTTGTGGAGGCCGACATTCGCGGCAAGAGGGTTATTTCTTAGCGGTTTCGTACCGGGATTGAGGTAAGTGGCTTGTCTAACCTCGTGTGGGGGACTTTCATCCCTAGGATATTATGTGATACTTTAAATGCCTTGTACGCGAGGTGACGGGCGTGTACATGCGCTGGTTGTTGAACACGTACTTTACTTAAAATGTTCAATGAGTGATATCCCTGTTGTTAACTGTTAAATTCGATATTTCTACCCGGTAGCAGTTAGAAAAGCATGATTTGGTAGTATTTAATTGTCTAGTTGCCTAATTGTCTTACTTGAGTTTTTTTTTTTTTGGTAATCGCTGGCGCTGTTTATCGGCGAATTTAAAGTTAAGCATACTATACTTCTTTCTGTGTATTCCTTTACATGCTGTGTTTGTGGACTGCGGGTTCGATTCCCGGAGATCCTGAGATTTATTGAGATGTGGACTGCGGGTTCGATTCCCGGAGATCCTGAGATTTATTGAGATGTGGACTACGGGTTCGATTCCCGGAGATCCTGAGATTTATTGAGATGTGGACTACGGGTTTGATTCCCGAGATCCCGAGTTATTGGTAGGGACTACGGGTTTGATTCCCGAGATCCCGAGTTATTGGTAGGGACTGCGGGTTCGATTCCCGGAGATCCTGAGTTATTGAGATATTGTTGAGACATGGGCTGCGGGTTCAATTCCCGAAGACCCAGAGGTACTGAGAATGGGACTGTGGGTTCAATTTCCACAGGTCCTGGACTTGTTTTATTGAGTTGGTTACTTGTTGTTAGCTTAATTGTAAATGGTTGCAGTAATCATTTCATTGTTGTTATTTCGGAATTGTTGTCATTTAAACTGCTTATTATTATTATCGTCATTATATTATTGTTTCTCAGTAGGGCCCTGACCTTCCTCGTCACTACTCCATCGAGGTTAGGCTTGGCACTTACCGAGTACCGCCGTGGTGTACTCATGCTACTCTTCTGCACACTTTTGTTGTGCAGATCCAGGTACATCAGAGCAGGCTCGTGCTAGGTGATTTCCGCAGCTTTCTGGAGACCTTGAGGTATGATCTGCTACGTCCGAAGATCCGGAGGCTTTCCTTCTATTCTAATAGTACTAGTTGACATTTTTATTCATTTCGTTGTTAGATACTCTTTACACATAGAACCACAGTTGTATTTCTCTTTTAGTCTGTGTTACCGTGGGGTTCCGGATCTTGGTAGTGTTTTATTTATTGTGTGACGGATGTATGTGCCAAGCGGCACGGATTACATATCTTTTCATGCTATTTTTCCGCTGTTTCTTATTTAAGTGTTTATAACTTGTATATTCCGCAACGTGTTAGGCTTACCTAGTCGTGGGGACTGGGTGCTATCACGACATGTTCACAATTGGTGAACTAGGATCGTGACAAAAACATAGTATGGAAATAGGATTGAGCCTTAAAATAAGGGATGAGCCTCGTTCCAAAGATGAAAATACACGAGGCCCCCAAACGGATTTCAATGTAAAAATACTAGACTTGCAAGGACCGTTTAGCAAATTTTACGATCCTTCCCAAAGATAACAAAGACATAGTCATTATAGGCACGATAAATAAAAATTACGTTCCTAATATGGGTGCACATTTTATGTGACCCAACTCTCAAATCCCTGCGAAGCTGAAAGTACTAAAGTCACATGCGTACTGGTTGCGGTGTGACTCAAAAAATGCATTTTTGTGACATCGCAAGTCCTAAAAAATAACAAAGCGGAACAATAATAACATTTGAAAAATCAAAGCATATAAGTAAATTAGATAAAAACAAATACGGCAGTTGAGCGACCATGCTAGAACCACGAAATTCGGGAGTGCCTAACACCTTCTCCCGGGTTAACAGAATTTCTTATTCGGATTTCTAGTTTCGCAGACTGTTAAACAGAGTTATAATTTCCTCGGTTCGGGATTAAATCGGTGACTAGAAACACAATGTTTTTCCCAAGTGGCGACTCTAAAAATTAATAAAAAATCCCATTCCGAATGTCCTTTAATTTGAAAAACTCCTTCCCTATTATTATTATATCCCTTCCCCGGGTGTAGTAGTAAATAGTGGACATAAAGAAAAAGGAAGTGTGACAATTATCAAGTCCAGGAAGTAATACGATCATGTTAAAGACCCGACGAAGTTTTTTCAGAGGCTTCGAAGATACAATCTCAAGCTCAATACAGCAAAATGTGCTTTTGGAGTACCATCAGGGAAATTATTGGGGTTTGTGGTAAGTCGACGTGGTATTGAATTGGGCCCATCCAAGATCAAAGCTATTAAGGAATTGCCTCCGCCAAAGAGAAAGAAAGATGTGATGAGTCTGCTGGGAAGATTGAATTCCATTAGCAGATTTAGTGCCCAACTAACGTCAACTTGCGAGCCTATTTTCAAATTATTGAAGAAAGATGTTGCAGTAAAATGGACTGACGAATGTCAAGCTGCATTAGACAAAATCAAAGAATATCTGTCCAATCCACCTGTATTGTTTCCTCTAGAACCCGGAAGGCCCTTGATCCTTTATTTGACCGTATTGGATAATTCCTTCGGCTATGTACTGGGGCAACATGATGAAACGGGAAAGAAGGAACAAGCAATTTACTATCTCAGTAAGAAATTTACATCTTATGAGGTAAAATATACTCAGTTGGAAAGAACATGTTGTGCCTTGACCTGGGTTGCACAGAAGTTGAAACACTACTTGTAGGCTTATACCACTTATCTTATATCTCGTTTGGACCCGATGAAGTACATATTCAAGAAGCCTATGCCCACACGGAGGCTTGCTAAATGGCAAATTCTGCTCACAAAGTTTGATATTGTTTATGTAACCCGCACTGCGATGAAAGCGCAAGCAGTTGCTGATCACTTAGCAGAAAATCCAGTCGACGGTGAGTATGAGCCACTGAAAACATATTTTCCTGATGAGGAGGCAATGAATAATGAATAATTGGAACAAGATGAAAAGCCGGGCTGGAAATTATATTTTGATGGAGCTGTTAATAACAAAGGTGTTGGAATTGGAGCTGTACTCATTTCAGAAACAGGTAAGCATTACCCTGTTACCGCTTAACTCCGCTTTTTCTGTACTAACAATATGGCCGAATATGAAGCGTGTATATTGGGAATAAGAATGGCGATAGACATGGGTGTTCAAGAGATTTTGGTCATGGGTGACTCAGATCTCTTGATACATCAAATTCAAGGAGAATGGGAGACACGGGATTTGAAACTCATACCGACCGACAATGTCTACATGAACTATGTCAGCGGTTTCAATCCAGAGAATTTAAACATATCTCGAGAATGCACAATGAAGTTGCTAATGCTATGGCCACTCTATCATCTATGTTACATCATCCGAATAAGGCTTATGTGGATCCATTACAAATCCAAGTTCATGATTAGAATGTTTATTGTCATACAGTAGAAGAGGAACTTGATGGCGAACCATGGTTCCATGATATCAAAGAGTATCTGAGAATGGGGGTATACCGGTACAAGCTACAGGGGATCAGAAAAGAGCCATAAGACGATTGGCGAGTGGATTTTTATTTAGTGAAGGGGTTTTATACAAAAGGACCACGGATTTGGGTTTGTTAAGATGTATAGATGCAAAACAGGCTACTACAATCATGACTAAGGTACATGTATGAGCTTGTGGACCCCATATGAGTGGGTATGTGTTAGCAAAGAAACTACTCAGGGTTGGATATTATTGGCTTACAATAGAACGAGATTGTATCAGATATGTGTGGAAATGTCATCAGTGCCAGATACATGGGAATTTGATTCATTCTCCGCCATATGAATTGCATACGATGACAGCACCATGGCCTTTCATTGCTTGGGGCATGGATGTCATTGGTCTAATAGAGCCAGCAGCATCTAATGGCCACAGATTTATTCTAGTTGCCGTTGATTATTTTACTAAATGGGTGGAGGCAAAGACATTCAAAGCGGTAACCGAGAAGGCAGTGGTGGACTTTGTACATGCAAACATCATTTGTCATTTCAGAATTCCAAAGGTGATTATTACAGACAAAGGAGCCAACCTTAGCAGTCATGTGATGGCAGAGACATGTCAGAGGTTTAAAATTATGCATCGCAATTCTACACCTTATTGGCCCAAAGCAAATGTAGCAGTTGAAGCCACAAATAAGAATATCAAGAAAATCCTTCGGAAAATGGTAGAAGGATCGAGGCAATGGCATGAGAAATTACCCTTTGCTTTGTTGGGTTACCACACTACTGTGCGCACTTCGATAGGTGCAACCCCGTATTTATTAGTGTATGGCACGGAGGCAGTGATACATGCGGAAGTTGAAATACCCTCCCTTCGAATCATTGCGGAGGCAAAAATTGATGATGATGAACGGGTAAAATCCCGGTTAGAACAATTGAGTTTAATTGACGAGAAAAGATTGGCAGCAGTATATCATGGACAGCTGTATCAACAGAGAATGGCCAGAGCATATAATAAAAAAGTACGTCCACGAAAATTTGAAGTCAGACAATTGGTGATGAGGCGCATCTTACCTCATTGGGCGGAAGCAAAAGGGAAGTTTGCCCCTAATTGGCAAGGGCCATTTATTGTATCTCGGGTGTTGTCCAGTGGAGCATTGTATTTGACAGACATAGAAGGAAAATGCATAGAAATGTCCATCAATTCTGATGCAGTCAAAAGATATTATGTATGACTCCTTTCATGTATCTAGTTGTGTATGTCATATTTTTGAAATTGAAATGATGAAGGCATTCTATTTCGCTATCTAAACGCTTTATCCATTGCTATCCCTTTGAGCCTTGTTATATTATTCTTTTATACCCCTCTTTCAGAATCAACAATGAAGTCAAAAACGGAATGATGGAATGACAAAGAAAAGAAGAAAAGCAAAAGATGAAAAAGAAAAGTTGAAAAAAAAAGGAAAAAATCGAAAAAAAAGATGTGAAAAATGACAAAAGAAAAGAAAAGAAAAGGAAAAGGAAAAGGAAAAGAAAAAATACAAAAGAAGAGAATTGGAGGAAGTAAACATCGCAACATGAAGTGATCTTGTGATCCGAACTATGTTTTGACTTGATCCCAAAAGGATACGTAGCCAGCCTCACTGAAGTTCAGTCATAGCAGAAATAAAGTCCAAGGTTTTCCCAAAAATTGAAAACTAGGGCAGAAGTTATGATCATTACGAAGAATATGATTGCGAAAGTTGTAATTTTGCAACCCAAGTTGGAAAATTTGAGCCTTTATATCTTTCTTTCGAAAACTCATCCAAAAGCCACATTACGGTCCAAAGAAAGACCTTCAGATTAATTTCAAGAAAATGGCAGTACAAGTAGGTGAAGAAAGGAATGTTATAGACAACACTCGGGTACCTGAAGATGAAGGAAATGATTAAAAATAAAAATGAGAGAGTCTATTAGTGAAAACCCTCACGGGCACCGTAAGGCAACGTAAGCTGAGAGAAATAAAAATGAGAGAGTCTTATTGGTGAAAACATTCACGGGCACCATAAGGCGACGTGAGCTGAGAAGAATGAAATGAGAGAGTCTTACTGGTGAAAACCCTCACGGGCACCATAAGGCGAAAGTGAGAAATGATTTTATGGGAGGAAAGCGGCAAAGCAAGTAAAGTTTGGGTTTGTTGAAAAAGAGAAATAAGTTGGCAAGTAATTTGGTTGGACAGACTGGGTCGGTTAGCCCGAATTCATGGCATGATCAAAGGAATCAGCCTTCCCATTCAGATAAGTCTCGTCCTTTTATTTTGAAAATATTCCTACCCTCAAACATTCAGGGTCATTGCATTTCATTTTCTTGAAATTTGTCTACAAGACATTGTCAGTTGTAGGCTAATCACCAACTTCTTAGTTAAATGGCATAATGAGATTGGGGGTCCTTCAAAGGATAGGACAAATAAAACAACATGTGGCGGTCATATAGCAGAAGGAAAGTAAAAGAGAAGAAGGAAAAATGACAAAAAAGGAATTACAAGGAAAAGTTGAGTTCAGAAAATTGTTGGAAAACAACCAGGAGTTATAGCAAGGCAGTACAAAAGCAAGCTGAAGCAATCAAAAGTGGAAGCAAGGCCAACAAGAATGCCAAAGGCTAATCACCATTTTTATACTAACAAACTATTCATTGATTAGAACATGAACAAAAGATTCAAATTCTTACTAATCACTTTAAAATGAATGTGACCAATGCGGACACACAAAGGAGCGCAAAGTTTGGCAAAATCAGGCACCCACCTAGATAATAAGGTAATATTTTTTAAGATTTTTAATCAGGCGCCCACCTGGATAACAAGGGAATATTTTTCAAGTTTTTGCAATCAGGCGCCCACCTGGATAACAAGGGAATATTTTTTAAGTTTTTTGCAATCAGGTGCCCACCTGGATAACAAGGGAATATTTTTCAAGTTTCTGCAAGGCGCCCACCTGGATAACAAGGGAATATTTTTCAAGTTTTTTGCAATCACGCGCCCACCTGAATAACAAGGGAATATTTTCCAAGTTTTTGTAATCAGGTGCCCACCTAGATAATAAGGGAATATTTTTCAAGTTTTTTGCAATCAGGCGCCCACCTGGATAACAAGGGTATATTTTTCAAGTTTTTTTTGCAATCACATGCCCACCTGGATAACAGGGGAATATTTTTCAAGTTTTTTGCAATCAGGCGCTCACCTGGATAACAAGGGAATATTTTTCAAGTTTTTGCAATTAGGCGCCCACCTAGATAACAAGGGAATATTTTTCAAGTTTTTGTAATCAGGCGTCCACCTGGATAACAAAAGAATATTTTTCAAGTTTTTGCAATCAGGCGCCCACCTGGATAACAAGGAAACATTTTACAAGTTTTTTGCAATCAGGCGCCCACCTGGATAACAAGGGAATATTTTTCAAGTTTTTTGCAATCACGTGCCCACCTGGATAACAAGGGAATATTTTTTAAGTTTTTGCAATCAGGCGCCCGCCTGGATAACAAGAAAATATTTTTCAACTTTTTACAATCAGGCGCCCACCTGGATAACAAGGGAATATTTTTCAAAATGAGATTCTTCTTTTAAAGTTGGCATTTAATAGCATGATAGATTTAAGCCACATACTGGGGCAGAAATTATTTCTTTATTTTTATAGTAAGAAGGCGCCATTTTATAGTAAGCAGGCGCCCACTTGAGATTCTTCTTTTAAAGTTGGCATTTATTTTTATACCTTTCATGTTTTACAAGAAGACGCCCACCTGAAGAATAAGGGAATACTTTTCAAGTTTTGCAAGCAGGTGCCCACCTGAAGAATAATGGAATACATTTGAAGCAAGGTGCAAGCAAGAGTCTTCTCGAAGAATGGAAGATGCAAATGAAACACAAGAATCAGTTCAAAGATATAGCTAGGATTTTGTAAAACATAGAGCATAGTTTAGCTTAGTTTCTTTTTACCATGGTGTAATAAGGAAATCAGCAGGCAGCAATAATAAGAAACAACAATAGAATCACAACTCTCTAGTAGTTTTAACTACCAGATATTCCAAAACTACACTGACCTGATTTTTGTTTAGCCCAAGATATCTAGGCAATCCTTGAAGCAGGATGCGGTCAAAATTTTAAAAAAATGCTTCACATGGAAATATGCGAGTGGGCAAAAATCCCTCATTACTGCTCACTTATCTTTGCACTGAAACTCTGCGTGTTCCCGAGCAAAGAGGGGCAGCTGTGAGCACGTGATTTTTGTCCCAAGCAAATAAGTCCAAAATAAATATATAAAAATGATTTTTGTGTGAAATTTATTTATCATTATGTAGAAGTACCAGTGTTTGTTTCTATTTGTTAAAAAATAAAGCAAACAAAATTAAAACCAAAAATACAATTTGAATTAATTAGAAAATACCAAAAATATAAGATAATTGCTCTTAATTCTAATTAGAAAAATCAAAAGAAAAATACAAAATACAAGAGATAATAAATACATTGGTAATAAATACAGGAAAAATAAAATATATACAATACAAGAAAAATACAGAAAAAAGGTAATAAATAAAATAGAAAAATACCAAAATATAAGGTACAATACATCGTATAAAATACAAAATATTTGGGCCAAAACACAAAATTTCAGCCCAATAAATACATTACAAAGACCAGGCCCAAAGGAAAGACACTAGTCTGCCTATACACAAGGCCAAACGATGTCGTTTAAAGATGCCAAATCTGGGCCGTTGAAAAGCTGAATCAAACGGACCAAATTAATTAATTAAAACGACGCCGTAAAGTTGAATCAATCACAACCGTCCAATTAAATGATCTAACGGATGAGACGAGGACTTCACTTAAGCCAAACGACGTCGTTTAAATGGCCAGTGAATCCTATCCATTTGTTTAATCTAATCCAACGGCTGGGAACCATCGTTACATGTGTAATATATCTATACCCCATCCGTTCATTTGTTCATTATACACTTCACAGCCTAATACCCCAAAACATACTTTCCATTCCCCCTCTCCACCTGGGCCACCGGAACCCTACCGGTGGTCCGCTTCTGGTCATCTTCTCCGGCCAGTTCTCATACCCCTGAACCTTCCCCTTCTCCTATATCACCCCATCACACCAGTTCCGTCCAAAACCCCATCCTTCTTCTCGAATCTTGAATAACAGGTCGCCAGAACCCTAGCCGGCGACCACCAACCTTTGAACCAGCCTCCAGCCTTAACACCCTAAAACCACCTTGAGCCCCTCTTTCACCCTATCCAACCCACTTCCCTTGAATCTAAGCCTAAACCATCGAACATAAAAAAAATCCCGCCGGAACCCTACTCCGGCGGATACCCCAAACCAAACAAATCACCCGAGTTAAACCATTAGTCCTTGAAACACCATTCTTTCACAACAAACAAGACTCCAAGAATCTGTGTAGAAACCAACAGTCAGAAAAGGATCAAGGCCTCTGAGTGGCCGGAAAATCAAGAACTTATGAAATTGTGAAACATAATTTTGGAAAATGGAAAATGAAACAAATCAAAAAGAAAAGATAAAGAAACAAAAGGAAAAAGAAGAAAGAAAGAAAAGAAACTAACAGAAAGCTAAGTAACCCTAAACCCCATTTTTTCTATCATGCTTCGTTCTATCTCCATTATTTGCTAGCCTGAACCTGTTGCATGTCAAAAGCTTTTCTGTGTGTACTTGAAATCAACTATATACTCTCCTTTTCTGATCTAAGTCATTTGATTAAATCGCATGCTTTGTATTCATTTAATGTTCTTGCTTGATAGATGTTTTTTGATTAAATGTTCTGATTAATTGGATTTAACCATTATCAAATTGTTCCTCTGCGTCCTGATTAATCAAGTGTTTAGTCGTATTAGGGTTATATTTGAAAGTTTGTTTATAATGGCTATTATTGCAATACAATTTAACTCTTGACTCTTCTGAATTTCTGAGTAATTAGTCGTATTAGGGCTATGTGTGTAATTTGTTTAATATTGGCTATTATTGCAATGCAGTTTGACTTTTGACTTGTATGGGTCCCTAATTAATTAAAAGGCTATTTGTGGCTATGTTTGTAAAGTGGTTAGTTCTAAAAAATGGTTAATTAGTTCTGAACTGGCTATAATATAAAGTCTAAGTATCAGGGATTATTTGTTAAATACTGTTTCGGTTTTTGACTGCTCAAGATCTTAATTAACATAAAGATGGTCGGGGTAAATACACACAAAATATAGGGGTAAAAGGGAAATGGGTAATTGGTATTCTGAAAATAACTTAGAAAAAATAAGGGTATAAAAGACAAATAGGCATGGTTTTGATGTAATTAGCTGAACAATAAAGGGCATTCTAGGTATAATTAAATGGTAAATAGGTAATAAACATTAGCAAGTGAGGGTAATAAAGGCATTTACGCCTAAATAGAATGATAGAGAATACCCTAGAACCTTCTAGCAGGGGTACAAGTGTATTCCTGTTAAATTCACCTAGACTAAACTGAAAATAATTCAAAAGAGTAGGGGTGGGAAATCTCAATATCTAATTCAAATTTTCCTCCCATTTTACTCTATAAATAGGCCCCTTTAGGTCTTATTAAAGAGGTTCAGAAGATTGAATACACTAAAAATACACTAAAATACTACTACTATTTCATTACTGCTGGTTCGAGTGATATTTTTGACTTCTGTTCGTTGTTCTTCATCTGTTTGATTGAATTTGCTGGGTCTTCTACTTGCTTGGTTGAATTCACTGGGTTTTCTACTCTGAAATCGTACCTGTTGTTGTGTTAATCTGTCTTCATTGCTTTGATACTTGGTTACTGCTTATCGTCGATCTTATTCTCCTTCAATTCCCCTAGAACTCATTGTTTTCATCTCACTTTGATCAGGTACATTACTACCTCTCATGGATGTAACTGAAGTGCTTTGAAGAAAAATGAAATGCTGATTAGTTCTTATTTGTAATTGTATTTCTGTTTTTGTCATAGTTATAGACACTTAGATTTTATGTAATTCGTTAGGACTTTGGGTTGTAATAAGGATTGGGACTGTATGAACTTGAATTCAGATTTATAGCAGTAGTAGATAATAATGTAGGAAATATAATGAATAGATTAGTTTAAAAAATGATCACCTAGCTCTAAAATTGAAACTGGCTTAACTTAGTTGATTCACTTGTAGGTTTGTAACTATTTTGAAATAAGAAGCATAATACCAAAAGTGTCGCAATATTATTGTTAATTGAACTTTGAATTAGTAGTTGTCAATAAAAAAAGTGCAAATAGGTAGATTTCAATTGAGTTCATAGTACTGAATGATTTAAATTAGTTTGTGCATTTTAACTCACGTTAAAGTTTAGAAATCTGGAGTCATATAGGAGTCAAAAGGCACGAATGAAATTCTGGATTTGAATATGTCAATTGTAGATTTATTTTAGAATTTTAGTTAAATATAATAATAGATAAATTATGTATCATGTAAATATATGCTTCGATTAATTAACTCAGACCTTATTAATCTAGTAGCTAAACAGTAACATGTTGATTGAAACTAGTGTCAATATGCCTAGTTAATTTCTGATACTAAATTTAGTAATATCTACTTATAGTTCTGTTAGTTTATTAAAAACGTTAACCTGCCTTGGACCTAGTAGTGATTTGGATCTGGTCGTAAATAGAGGCCCAGATCCAGTCGATATGGCATCTATGCCTGTGGAGACGGATACGGAAATGTTAACTGGGCGTATGCACACTCGTGCACTTCTGATGGCCCAAATTCCAGGTCCAGTAATGAATAATGGCTTGGATCCAAATATATGAATATGTTATAAATTTCTAATAAGCATTTCTATTAAGGAAAAAACAAAATTAGAAAACTTAGCATCACTTAGGCGTACCTTTTAAAATGTGATGAGACGAGCCTCCCCATGAAAACGGACAAAGTGGGGCCCTCAAATAATCATTATAACATCTTTAAGCCCGGAAGGATCGTTTAGCTAATTCCACGATCTTTCCCAAATTAACAAAGAATAGACACCATTAGGCACAACTTTAATATACATTCACTTGAATGGGTGCACATTTACGTGACCCAAATCCTACTCTCAACGGAGTCGAAATATATTCAAAGCCACAAGCGTACTGGTACGGTGTGGTCAAGGATGTATTTTCACAACGTTGAAAATTCTTAAAATTCAAAAGCGGAATACGTGCACATGATTAAATATATATATATAAACGAAATTAGACAAAATCGAAATAACAGTTGAGCGACCATACTAGAACCACAGAATCCGGGAGTGCCTAACACTTTCTCCCTGGTTAACAGAATTCCTTATTCGGATTTCTAGTTTGCAGACTGTAACAGAGTCAAACTTTCCTTGGATCGGGATTAAACCGGTGACTTTGGACACCATTATATTCTCAAGTGGCGACTCTGAAAACTTAAATAACTAATCTCGTTCCGGTTGTCCTTAAATTAGAAAAACTCCTTATACGCCCTCACGGGTATAGTAGTATACATTCAGTAAAAAAAAGGAGGTGTGACAATCACAATAGGAATCGAACACCTAAAAGTTCATCCATTATCAAGCCGCCATTCCCACAACTAGGGACAATACTGATCATATAAATTCATAATACTAGATCGCAAAATTAGCACCTCGATGCTCAAGTCATAGGAAAAGATTCGGCCTCAAGTCCTCCTGACTGGCCCAACATGAACTCATGGAGATTAAATCTCGACCCTCGATCGGGGAATCACAAGCCATCAAGGCAAATATATTACTGAGCGCTCGCATGCGCATAGAGACGAGTGGAAGGAATTTCAAGAATTATATCTCAAGCGGAATCAAGTACGCACGATAAGAATTCCAAGAAAATGGAGTTTTCCTAAAGGTTTTGCAGCCTCTCGAGGATAAATACAGACGTCTCTGTAACGATACGCGAGACTCTACTAACCGGCTCATGATTCACGAGATCAAGTAACCTAGGCTCTGATACCAACTTGCCACGACCCCAATCTCGATCGTGATGGCTTCTAACATACTACTAGGCAAACCCGACCATTAATCATATATTCAACCCAATTGGAAACCAATATTTGATAAGTGAAACTATAAACATTAAGCCATTTAAGATAAATACAAAAATACCAATACGAATATAGATGTTTAGCAATTCATAACATATAGCCTAACCCTAGACCCGATGTCACGAATATGAGCCTCTACAGAATAGAATAGTACCCTACTACATAATCTGTCTAAATATTTGTAAGTGCGGAAAACAAAAGACAATGATAGGAGGAAAAGTCAACGGCTTCGAACGCCATGTAGCAACCTCAAACTCTCCCTAATAAGCAAGAATGCTGATCTCTGAAATGCCTACTCAACCTGTGGAGAAGGAACTGGATCTGCATACATGGTGCAGGGAGTAAAGTGAGTACTTCCAACTCAGTTGTAATAAAAGTGGATAACACTAAAAGTATAAAATACCAAAAGGGCACAAATAATGCTATCTCAAGCAGTAATCCAAATAGACAGTATAAATCCATGACAACATAGCAAGACATGCCATTGAAAGGAATCAAATAAACAAGAATACACAAGTTGGGTCAACCATTGTTACCTCACCGGTCAGCCATTGTTACCTAATCAAAGTGTGTTTTAGTTTTATTGTTACCACTAGTTAGTCATTGTTACCTGACCGAAATACGTATGAAAGTGTCATTGTTACCGCTGTTCATTTTCAAGGGGTACCCCGTGCTCACTGTGGGTGTGCAGACTCTGGAGGGGCTCCTACAGCCCAAGCGCTATCAATAAGGCTTGAAAGCCTGAATAATATCAACACGAGGCCTGAAAGCCTGCTCACAATATACTCGAGGACTGAAAGTCTCCTCACATAACACTCAAGGCCTGAAAACCTCATCACATAACACTCGAGGTCTGAAGGCCTCATCACATCAGTCTTCATGCCTTCACATATGACCCTCGGCCTCAATCAGTCCAAAATAGTCAAAAGCCCACCGGGCATCAGTAAAACAATAATACTTAGCTCAAACAATAGTTTATATACCAGTTAAAACTCCATGTTTGAGTAAAATATAGTTGAGTTCATGAAACAGTGTAAATCACATGGAATGAGTTCAAATAATATTTCAAATAGTGAGGGAAACAGTGATGATAGTTCAAAGAGTTCAAACAATCGGCAATAAGCCCAAGTATGGCAATGAGCCCAAGTCATATGATAACAACAAATCATTTGCGAATATGCGGTAAAACCAACAACTAGAATGGACCAAGTCACGATCCCCAATGGTGCTCTACCCCACGCTCAGGTCCAGCGTGCAAGTCACCTCAATACAGCACTAAGATGTGCAAATCCGTTGTTTTAAAACCTCAGAATATCATTCATAAGTATTACTCACCTCTAGCCGGCCGATAATCTAGCTCGCCGAGCCTTTCCCTCTCAAATATACCTCCTCGCATATTGAATCTGATCAAAACCGTAAGGGATACATCATAATAGGCTAATAAACCATAACCCAATCGAAAAGACTCGAAAAACAACAAAAACTACGAAGTTGGCAAAACCCGAGCACCGGGTCCACTTCTCGAAAAATTACAAAATTCACATATTCGGAATCCTCGTCTCACCACAAGTCCGTACATATAAAATACACAAGAATCGGAGACCATTTGACCCTTCAAAGCATGAATTTAGACTCTCTTAGGCTTCAAGCCCTACCTTCGATTTTTACCCTTTGATTCCTTAAATTT
Source organism: Nicotiana noctiflora (assembly GCA_032618575.1). NCBI lineage: Eukaryota > Viridiplantae > Streptophyta > Magnoliopsida > Solanales > Solanaceae > Nicotiana > Nicotiana noctiflora. The sequence continues at coordinate 569,398 of JASVEL010003200.1, forward strand.
TTAGTGTTTAATCCTTGTTTTTATACCATAACAACATTATTTGAGGTTACAAATTCATACCTGATGGAATCTCCTTCGAAAACTCTCCAAATAACCCAAAATCGCCTCTTTCCGAAGATCCCAAAATGTTTTTCTAACTTCTAAAATTCGAAGACACTATTTCACTAAACCCTTCTAAGATTTTTGCTTCTGCGGTCCCGATACCGCATTTGCGGGACCGCTTCTGCAGCCATTTGACTGCTTATGCGGTTTTTATTAAATCCTAGGCCTTCCGCTTTTGCGCTCAGATGTCTGCTTCTGCGGACCTCACCATTTTGCTTCTGCGGTTCTATTTCCACTCCTGCGGAACCTCTAATGCGAACCAAGTTCCGCTTCTGCTCAACTTTCACTAAAGGAACCTGACCGCTTCTGCGGTCCAAAACTCGCACCCGCGATACCGCTCCTACGGTCAAGACTTTCACTTATGTGGACATTGCTGAAACCTTACCTTTTCGCACCAACGGAGCTTCTTCCACTTTCGGGAAGCCGCATTTGCGGTCTTCCTTCCGCAAATGTGGAAATACCTGCTACAACAAAACCAACAAAACTTCCAACTTCAATCTCTCTCGTTCAACCACCCGAAATCACCCCGCGGTCCCCGAGACCTCAACCAAAAATACCAACCTACTCCAAAACATCATACGAACTTGTTCCAATCACCAAAACATGTCATAAACACACAAATCATCAACTTCCAACAGATTCAAGCCTAAATTTTATCAAATTCTTCCAAAACTCACATTCGATCCGAAACTCTTCCAAACGACGTCCGAATGACCTAAAAATTTGCCGACATATCCGAAATACATAACAAAGCTACTGCAACTCTCAGAATTCCATTCCGACCCTCGGATCAAAATCTCACCTATCCACCGGAATTCGCCAAAATTCTAACTTCGCCAATTCAAGCCTAATTCTACACCGGACCTCCAAAATTAATTTCGATCGCACTCCTAATTCACAAACCACCTCCAGAAACTAACTGAATCATCGGAAATCACATCTGAGCCCTCTAACTCACAAGTCAACATTCGGTTGACTGTTTCCAAAAAAAGGCCTTCGTTAAAGAGACTAAGTATCTCATTTTCTCCCAAAACCAACCCAAATCAATTCTAACATACCAAACATTGATAACGAAACATGAAAAAGCAATAAACAGGGGAAGCAGAGCAGTAACACATAAGACGAAGGGTCGGGTCATCGTAATACATTACTAGTTTACCGTTGGCTTGCGTAGTGACGACGTTAGGTGCCATCACGACCTGTAGGAGAAATTAGGTCATGATAACATGGTATCAAAGCACTAGGTTCATGTAGGTCTCACAAGTCATGAGCAGACCTAGTAACGTCTTACGGATCGTTGCGGAGACGTATATACTTATCTTTGAGTGGCTATAGGGTGTTAGGAAACTACTTTTTCTTCATCTCCTATCTTGCAGTTGATGTTGTGCTAAGTATCTTTCTCTTATTCTCTCACATATGGTGAGAACGCCCACGACAGATGTACCCAAATGTGGAGGAGCTGCTCCGTCCTGTTACTAGAGGCTGAGAGAGGGCTCCAGCTCGTGGTAGAGGATGAGGACGTCCTAGAGTTTCTCCAGTTGTTCCACTAGTGGATCTAGTGGAGGATCCTATAATTGAGGAGCAAGGTTAGATTGCATGTCCGCAACAGGATTCAAGAAGGTCATGGGTCGTATGTTGCGGTTCATTGATTCTATGAATCATGCAGGTTTATTTCCAGCAAACCCAGCGGCATGTTAGGTGGGAGGGGGAGCAAAGGCCCTTACATCTCAGGCTCCAGGGCATGTAGATGCCGTATATCACACCCCAGGCGCAGTACCTGTGGGCGGAGCTCAGCCAGTTGATTATTAACATATAAATTGGAGATATTATGGGTTTAGTTGAAAAATATAGGTTTTGATAAAAATAGGATTTAACCACGAAGATGATTATGAAATTTGGTAAAGATTATATATTTGAGTTCGTGAGGTTATGAGTAACCTTTATTTTTGAAAATTTCTGGAATCCGGGGATGTGGGCCCAAGGGTAAATTTTAGGGATCTTCCAATTTTGATTGGATAATTTCTCTAATGGCTAAATATGAACTTGTGAGTATATATTGATTAATTTTATATAATATTTGGCAAGTTCTGGGTTGTTTGGCACCAAGTTGAGGCTTTAAAGCGGATTTATGGAACGGAAGTTAGCTTGAGAACAAGGTAAGTCTCTTGCCTAACCTTGTAAGAGGGAACTCATCCCCTTAGGTGTATCTTGTTGTGTATTACTTGTGTGGGGAGCTACATATGCACTAGGTGACGAGAGTCTGTGCATAGCTATACTCAATGAGACGTCCAGGTAGACTTAGATCCATATCGTGCCTTTTAATTGTACTATTGTGGTTATTATGCATATCAATTGTCTTGAATAGAGCTGAGAATAGCGATTTTAAAGTTGCAAAATTTTTGACTTAGATTTATTATTTTTGAAAGAATTGAGGAATACTTAATAACTTTGAGAAATAGATGACCTCTCGCATCGCAAGTACTTCCGTGAGCGAGGTAAACTTCTTTACTCACATGGGAGCGAACCTTTCGCCTCGGTAGTATAATAGATGTATTTATGATTTGTGTCATTCGACCCTCAACAGTGCACACATTATTTTGGATCGGCCCGTATGACCTCAGAATAAATCGGGGTTGATGAAACTCGGAGCTTGATTACACTTGATATTATTGTATGAATTGAGAGAGTATAATTTACTTGTTGGCAAGAAATTGATTTGGAGTTAGTATGTGTTAGTTAGAGATTTTGGAATTTACTATCAAATAAAGAACTATTTATTTACTGCTTGCTATTGTGTTATTATTATTATTCACATATTCTATGCCTATTTAAAATTTTTGTATTTTATTTGTTGGCCTATAGTAAGTGTCGATGTCGACCCCTCGTCACTAATTCTTCGAGGTTAGATTGGATACTTACTGGCTACATGTTATTTATGTACTCATGCTACACTTCTACCCTAATCATGCATGATCTGAGGCAGGTGCATCTGGTGTCCATTAAGGCGCGCACCCCGGTTATCCTGAGGCATAGCAGTGAGATGCTTTCTGGGTCCATTCTGCAGCACCCGCAGTCTCTCTTTTGTATTTACTTTCTGTCTATCTTATTTCAGATAGTAGCCTTAAGTGTTTTGTATATTATACTTGTTGCTCATACACTTGTGACACTGGATCTTGAAAAAATGCTAGTAGACACTTTATGGTTTTTGAGTGTTTATTTCATCATATTTTATCTTTTATTTGTTTACACTTTACTTTATTAAATTTTCTATTTCTCATTTATTTAATAAATAAAAATAAACAACTTCAAAATTATTAAAGAGAATAAATACATGACTAGTTTACCGTTGGCTTGCATAGTAACGATGTTAGGTGCCATCGCGGCTCATAGGAGAAATTAGGTCGTGATAACATGATATCAAAGCACTAAATTCATGTAGGTCTCACAAGTCATGAGCATACCTAATGGCATCTTACGGATCATTGCGAAGACATACATACTTATCATCGAGTGGCTATAGAGTGTCATGAAACTACTATTTCTTCATTTCCTATCGTGCAGTTGATGTTGTGCTAAGTATCTTTCTCTTATTCTCTCACAGATGGCGAGAACGCGTGTGGCAGATGTATCCCGATAGGAGCTTCTCCCCCTGTCACTAGAGGCTGAGGAAGGGCTCCAGCTCGTGGTAGAGGACGAGGACGTCCTAGAGTTTCTCCAGTTGTGCCACCAGTGGATCTAGTGGAGGATCCTATTATTGAGGAGCAGGGCGAGGTGGATGCAATGGAGCGGGCCCTAGTGGATTGCATGTCTGCACCAGGATTTAAGGAGGTCATGGGATGTCTGCTGTGGTTCATTGATTCTACGAATCAGGCTGGTTTATTTCCAGCAAACCCAGCCGCATCTTAGGTAAGGGGGGGGAGCAAAGATCCTTACAGCTCATGTGTGACGACCCAAAGGGGCATCACTTATGTAATTAATCATTTCGAGCTTCTAAGGCCTTGAAAACCTCATTCTATGTTGCCTCGAATTACGTGCACGATCCGAGCATGTAGCCGGAAAGATTTTGTGATAGAAAATATGAATTCTATGAGAAATTTGGATAAAAATGATATTAATATTGATATGGTTGACTTCGGTCAACATTTTTGGTAAACGGATCCGGACCCGAGATTGGATGGTCCCGAGAGGTCCGTAGGAAAATATGGGACTTGGACATGTGTCCGGAGTCGAATTCCTGAGGCCTAGAGCCCAAGTTATGAATTTTTATGTGAAATTGTTTTTGATGCAATTATTAAAGGAAATAAATTAATAGACCTTGGTATCGGGCTCGTATTTTTGTTCCGACGCCCGGTACAAGTCTTAAATATTATATATGTGATTTCTGTAAAGTTTGATGACATTTGGATGTCGTTTGAGATGTTTTGGACCTTGAGCTCCAAGTTAAGAAGTTTTGAAAATCAAAAGTATGAAAATCATGAGTTTGAGGCTCGATTTGATTAAAACGAAGTGATATTGGCGATATGATCGCACGAACAAGTCCATAATGTGTTTTTGAGGTTGTGTACATGTTTGGTTTGGAGCCCGGAGGGCTCGGTTAAAGATTTGATAGGCCGTTGGATGAAATTCTGAATTTTGAACTGCTGTTTTTTTCACCCAGCTGTTGGCTTCGCAATTGCGAAGAATTTCTCGCAATTGCGAAGGGGACAATGTAAGGCAAGGCTCGCAAATGCGAACCTTGATCGCAAATGCGAAGCCAGCCTTGTTCGCAAATGCGAACAATTGTTCGCATTTGCGAAGGTCCCCAGTGCTGCCTTGGTTCGCAAATGCGAACCATTGTTCGCAAATGCGAACACTGCCTTATACAGCATGTGTTCGCAAATGCGAACAATAGTTCGCAAATGCGAGATGTTCGCAAATGCGAACAAATGTTCGCAAATGCGAACTTCCCACCCTTAGCTTATTTTTCAAAAATCCAGAAATTGGTCGGGGTTCGCAATTGCGAACCCATGTTCGCAAATGCGAACACAGAGACCTGAAAAACACGAATTTCAGTCATTTCTTCATTTTTCACAAAACCAAAACACCCATTTGCGATTCTTCAAGGATTTCTTCTTCATCAAAACGATTGTAAGTCACTTTTTACTTAATTCTTTCAATTCCTAACATCATTAAACATGTTTTTCATAAGAAATCAAAGATTTTCATGGTAAAATTCTTGTTTTTGTTAGAAAATAGGGTTTTTCATAAATTGGGGAATTGGACCTCGAATCGAGGTCCGATTTTGAAACAAATTATATATATGAACTCGTGGGGGAATGGGTAACCGGATTTTGGCTCTAACCCCGAATTCCGACCATGTGGGCCCGGGGTTGAAATTCACTATTCATGGCAGAATGTTGTAAAAGTGGTATTTGGTCTTAAGAATTAGTTTGTTGAGTAGTATTGATGATATTAAATCAATTGTGTATAGATACGATTGGATTGGAGTCAAATTCGAAAGGAAAGGGCATTGCTACGGATTAAATCATTCGTAAACTTTCGAGGTAAGTGTTTGTTCTATCCTAGTTTGTAGGAATATGAATTTAGTTATGAATAAGTTGCTGAATAAGAGTTATTGGTGTTATACCGGTAATGAAGGTAATTTGTTGAAATTATTATAAATTATTGGTTTAAGACCGGTAATTATAAATATTGTTGACATAGAGATTATTGGCTAAATGCCGGTAACATATATACTTTATATTTGGGATCGGGTGGTACGCCTACCACGAGATATAATTATTGATATATTTGGGAGCGAGTATGTTCCCACAAAGTGGGGTCTGGGGAGGGTAATACGTACACAGGCCTTACCCCTACCCGAAAGGGTAGAGAGGCTGTTTCCGGCCGACCCTCGGCTCAGAAAAAGAGAGAGAAAATCAACAAACAAAACAAATTATTGATATATTTGGGAGCGGGTGGTACGCCTACCACAAGATATAATTGTTGATATAATTGGGAGCGGGTGGTACGCCTACCACGAGATATAATTATTGATATATTTGGGAGCGGGTGGTACGCCTACCACAAGATATAATTATTGATATAATTGGGAGCGGGTGGTACGCCTACCACGAGATATAATTATTGATATTTGGGAGCGGGTGGTACGCCTACCACGATATATAATTATTGATAATTGGGAGCGGGTGGTACGCCTACCACAAGAGATAATTACCGTGATAGTTGGGAGCGGGTGGTACGCCTACCACGAGACATGAAATGAAAGAGGAAATTGAGACAAGAAAGTAAGGTTTATTCTGTTGATTAGATTATTCTGGATAACTTGAGTTATTGACTGTTATTTTAGAGCAGAGTATTTCTTTATAAATGTATTGTGTATATATATATATATATATCTATATTGCAATTGTACAGGTTTAGGTGGGTGACTGGCCTTAGCCTTGTCACTAGTTCGCTGGGATAGGCCAGGCACTTACCAGCACATGGGGTCGGTTGTGCTGATACTACACTCTGCGCTCTTTTGCGCAGATACAGGTTACGGACAGCAGCAGCGGCAGTAGCGACTTGTGGATTTTCCGACTACTGAGACTACGAGGTAGCCTTGCAGGCGTCCGCAGACCCGTTGTCTCTTCTATCTATGCTTTTCATTTTGTTATCTCATGTAATCGAGATAAACAGCTTGTATTTTCTTTCAGACAATTATGTGTATTATTCTTAGAAGTTCGTGAGTATTGTGACACCAATCTTGGGTAGTATATCAGATTTGGATTTTCTTTATCACATTTGACTAAGTCTTCCGCTGTAATTTTTATGTTGTTAATAAGAAATTAGTAATTAATATTTGGCTTGCCTAGCTTCCATTTAGTAGGCGCCATCATGACCCCGATGGTGGGAAATCCGGGTCGTGACAAGTTGGTATCAAAGCACTAGGTTGCATAGGTCTCACAACTCACGAACAACCTTAGTAGAGTCTGAAGGATCGGTACGGAGACGTCTGTATTTATCCTTCAGAGTCTATTGAGTTAGGAAAAAGTCTCTCATTTGTTCTTTCTTGTCGTGCTACTTGATCCTCAATTACTGATTGAATTTCTATTCTGTCCTTTCGCAGATGGTAAGGACACGCACTTCTTCGTCCGCTGACCAGCAGCCTGAGCCCCAGACAGCTCCTGTGAGGGGCAGGGGTCGGGGCCGTATCAGAGGCCGTGGTAGGGGTAGAGCTCAGCCTCAGGCGGCTACCCCTGAGATGGAAGAGGAGGTTCCGGTTCCAGCAGCTCCAGTGGGCCCAGCTCAGGTCCCAGGAGAGGCTTTGATTACCCCGGATCTCCGGGATGCTTTGGTCAGAATAGCGGGATTCATGGACAGCATTGCCAGAGCGGGTTTATTATCAGTTGCCCCAGCCACTTCTCGGGCTGGAGGAGGGGCCCAGACTCCTATTGCTCATACTCCGGAGCCAGTAGCTCCTCAGCCTCAGGCACCAGTAATTCAGCCAGCTGTGGCCACTCAGTCTGGTACCACAGCTCATGCCGGCGATGGAGCGGCCATGACTTCTGATTCGTTATGGAGGCTTGATCGGTTCTCCAAGCTATTTACCACTACATTCAGCGGAGCCGCATCAGAGGATCCTCAGGACTTTTTATTCAGTTGCCATGAGATTCTCAAGACTATGGGGATCGTGGAGACAAACGGAGTTGATTTCTGTACCTTCAGACTTGCAGGATCCGCCAAGACTTGGTGGAGAGATTATTGCCTGACTCGACCAGCAGGGTCCCCAGCTCTATCATGGGACCAGTTTGCGGAACTATTTATGGAGAAGTTTCTCCCTGCTACTCAGCGGGATTTACTTCGGAGGCAGTTTGAGCGCCTCCATCAGGGCACTATGACAGTTACACAGTATGAGACGAGATTCATTGACTTGGCTCGTCATGCAGTGGTGATACTTCCCACGGAGCGGGAGAGGGTCCGCAGATTTATAGATGGGCTTAATCAGCCGATTAGACTCCAGATGGCTATGGGCGTGGGGAGTGAGAAATCACTTTTCAGGAGGCGGCTAATGCAGCCCGCCGGATCGAGATGGCTCTGTCACAGGGAGCGAGACATGGATCAGATAAGAGATCTCGTAATTCGGGTAGATTCAGTGGTACCTCGTCCGGAGATAGAGATTTTTATGATAGAGGCCATCCTCCTAGGCCTTATCAGTCAGCTCTTCAGGTTTCTCATGATGCTTCAGGTGATCGTAATTCTCAGCCACGCTACTCCGATCAGCAGCCTATCAGTGCACCACCACTTCGCCATTTTCAGCAGTCGAGGGCTTGTTTTACGTGCGGTGATCTTAGGCACATTGCAAGGTATTGCCCTCGAGCTTCTGACAGATCTCACCAGCAGGGTTCTCGTGCCATGATTCAGGCCCCAGTTCCCTCACATCCTGCCCAGCCAGCCAGAGGCGGGGGTAGAGGACATAGAGGTGGAGGTAGAGGTCATAGAGGTGGAGCTCGGACCGATAGAGGTAGAGACCAGCCAGCAGCTGATCGTCCTAGAGATACTGCTCAGGGTGGTGGGGCACAGCCCCGATGTTATGCACTTCCCGCCAGACCAGAGGCTGAGTCTTCTGATGCCGTCATTACAGGTATTATTTTGGTTTGTGATAGAAAGGCATCCGCATTATTTGACCCCGGGTCTACATATTCGTATGTGTCTTCCTATTTTGCACCATACTTGATTCAGCCCAGTGATCCACTGAGTGTTCCTGTTCATGTGTCTACACCAGTAGGCGATTCTATTGTGGTTGAACGAGTTCATCGGTCATGTATTATAGTAATTGAGGGTCTCGAGACCCGTGCTGATTTATTACTCCTAAATATGGTGGACTTCGATATTATACTAGGCATGGACTGGCTATCTCCGTATCATGCTATTCTAGATTGCCATGCCAAGACTGTGACTTTAGCCCCGCCAAATTCGCCTCGTATAGAGTGGAAAGGAATTTCAGGTCATACTAGCCGTAATGTTATTTCTTATGTTAAAGCTCAGCGTATGGTTGGAAAGGGATGCTTGGCTTATTTGGCCTATGTCCGTGATTCTAGTGCCGAGGTTCCTTCTATTGACTCTGTGCCTGTGGTTCGCGAATTTCCTGAAGTATTTCCTTCAGACTTGCCAAGTATGCCGCCCGATAGGGACATTGATTTTTGCATTGATTTGGCTCCAGGCACTCAGCCCATTTCCATTCCCCCATACCGTATGGCTCCGCCGGAGTTAAAAGAATTGAAGGAACAGTTGCAGGATTTACTTGAAAAGGGTTTCATTAGGCCCAGTGTTTCGCCGTGGGGTGCACCTGTATTATTTGTAAAGAAGAAAGATGGTTCGATGAGAATGTGCATTGACTATCGACAGTTAAACAAGGTGACTATCAAAAATAAATATCCACTTCCGCGAATTGATGATTTATTTGACCGGCTTCAGGGTGCCAAGGTATTTTCAAAGATAGATTTGAGATCTGGCTATCATCAGCTGAAGATTAGGGCATCCGATGTCCCTAAGACCGCGTTCCGCACTCGGTATGGACATTATGAATTTCTGGTCATGTCTTTTGGGTTGACAAATGCTCAAGCAGCTTTTATGGAATTAATGAATCGGGTGTTCCGGCCTTATTTAGACTTGTTTGTAATAGTCTTCATTGATGACATATTAATATATTCCCGCGGTCAGGAGGAGCATGCGCAACATCTCAGAGTGGCCTTACAGACTCTGAGAGATAGCCAACTATATGCAAAATTTTCAAAGTGTGAATTTTGGCTAAGTTCAGTTGCATTCTTGGGTCATATTGTGACGGCAGCAGGTATTCAGGTTGATCCGAAGAAAATTGAGGCAGTCAAGAGCTGGCCTAGACCGACATCAGCCACAGATATTCGGAGTTTCTTGGGGTTAGCCGGTTATTACCGCCGATTCGTAGAAGGATTTTCTTCTATTGCAACCCCATTGACCAGATTGACCCAGAAGGGTGTTCAATTTGAATGGTCCAATGAATGTGAGGCGAGCTTTCAAAAGCTCAAGACAACCTTGACCACAACACCGGTATTGGTTTTACCCACAGGTACGGGACCTTATACTGTTTATTGTGATGCTTCCCGTATTGGGCTTGGTGCAGTGTTAATGCAGGATGGCAAGGTTATTGCCTATGCTTCGAGGCAGTTGAAGATTCATGAGAAGAACTATCGAGTGCATGATCTAGAATTGGCGGCGATTATTCACGCATTGAAGATCTGGAGGCATTATTTGTATGGTGTAGCATGTGAAGTATACACCGATCATAAGAGTCTTCAGTACTTGTTTAAGCAGAAAGAGTTGAATATGAGGCAGAGAAGGTGGCTAGAGTTGCTAAAAGACTATGATGTTACTATTTTATATCACCCGGGTAAGGCCAATGTGGTGGCCGATGCATTGAGTAGAAAGTCTGCCAGCATGGGTAGTCTTGCATATATTCCGGTCAGTCAGAGACCATTAGCTATAGATGTCCAGGCATTGGCCAACCGGTTCGTGAGATTAGACATTTCCGAGCCTAGCAGGGTGTTAGCCTGCACGGTCGCTCGTTCTTCCTTATTTGAGCGTATCCGTGAGAGGCAATTTGATGATCCTCATTTGCGTGAGTTGAGAGATACAATACAGCGGGGAGGCGCCACACAGGTAAATCTAGATGATGATGGGATATTGAAATTGCAGGGTCGAGTTTGTGTGCCCAATGTCGAAGGAATTCGAGAGTTAATCTTAGCGGAGGCCCACAGCTCACGGTATTCTATTCACCCAGGTGCCGCGAAGATGTACCAGGACTTACGGCAGCACTATTGGTGGCGCGAATGAAGAAAGATATCGTTGCGTATGTCGCTCGGTGTCTAAATTGTCAACAGGTGAAATATGAGCACCAGAGACCTGGTGGTGTATTCCATAGGATTGAAATTCCCGAGTGGAAATGGGAGCGGATCACTATGGACTTTGTTACTCTGGACTTCCTTTGACTCGGAGGAAATTTGATGCTATTTGGGTCATTGTTGATAGGTTGACCAAATCAGCACACTTTATTCCAGTATCCGTCTCCTACTCATCGGAGAGGTTAGCGGAGGTTTACATTAGGGAGATTGTTCGTCTCCACGGAGTGCCAGTATCTATTATCTCTCGATCGGGGTACGCAGCTTACCTCGCGGTTCGGAGAGCGGTCCAGCAGGAGTTAGGCACCCGGTGTTCAGCTGAGTACATCATTTCATCCTCGGACGGATGGCCGATCCGAGAGGACTATTCGGATTCTCGAGGACATGCTTCGAGCCCGTGTTATTGATTTCGGAGGCTCGTGGGATCGGTTTCTACCATTAGCAGAGTTCGCCTACAATAACAGTTACCAATCTAGCATCCGGATGGCTCCGTATGAGGCGTTGTATGGTAGGCGATGTCGATCACCGGTTGGATGGTTTGAACCGGGAGAGGCTCGGTTGTTGGGTACAGACTTAGTTCAGGAGGCCTTAGATAAGGTCAAGACTATTCAGGAGAGATTGCGTTCAGCTCAGCCTAGGCAAAAGACTTATGCGGATCGCAAGGTTCGAGATGTAGATTTCATGGTCGGTGAACGAGTATTGCTTCGGGTGTCGCCTATGAAGGGCGTGATGAGGTTCGGAAAGAAGGGCAAGCTCAGCCCTAGGTATATTGGTCCATTTGAGATTTTCGCATTTGCGAGCCTTGCCTTACAGATTAGCTTTGCCGCCTAGCTTATCAGCCGTGCATCCACTTTTTCATGTATCTATGCTTCGGAGATACCACGGCGATCCCACACATGTGTTAGACTTCAGTACTGTCCAATTGGACAATGATCTATCTTACGAGGAGGAGCCGGTAGCCATTCTAGACCGGCAGATTCGACAGCTGAGGTCGAAGAGTTATCCTTCTGTGCGTGTTCAGTGGAGAGGTCAGCCTCCTGAGGCATCGACCTGGGAGTCCGAGTCTGATATGCGGAGCCGTTACCCACACTTGTTTCCTGACTCGGTACTTCTTTCTTTTGTCCGTTCGAGGACGAACGGTTGTTTTAGAGGTGGAGATTGTGACGACCCAAAGGGGGTCATCACTTATTTAATTAATCATTTCGAGCTTCTGAGGCCTTGAAAACCTCATTCTATGTTGCCTCGAATTACGTGCACGATCCGAGCATGTAGCCGGAAAGATTTTGTGATAGAAAATATGAATTCTATGAGAAATTTGGATAAAAATGATATTAATATTGATATGGTTGACTTCGGTCAACATTTTTGGTAAACGGATCCGGACCCGAGATTGGATGGTCCCGAGAGGTCCGTAGGAAAATATGGGACTTGGACATGTGTCCGGAGTCGAATTCGAGGCCTAGAGCCCAAGTTATGAATTTTTATGTGAAATTGTTTTTGATGCAATTATTAAAGGAAATAAATTAATAGACCTTGGTATCGGGCTCGTATTTTGGTTCCGACGCCCGGTACAAGTCTTAAATATTATATATGTGATTTCCGTAAAGTTTGGTGACATTTGGATGTCGTTTGAGATGTTTTGGACCTTGAGCTCCAAGTTAAGAAGTTTTGAAAATCAAAAGTATGAAAATCATGAGTTTGAGGCTCGATTTGATTAAAACGAAGTGATATTGGCGATATGATCGCACGAACAAGTCCATAATGTGTTTTTGAGGTTGTGTACATGTTTGGTTTGGAGCCCGGAGGGCTCGAGTAAAGATTTGATAGGCCGTTGGATGAAATTCTGAATTTTGAACTGCTGGTTTTTTTTCACCCAGCTGTTGGCTTCGCAATTGCGAAGAATTTCTCGCAATTGCGAAGGGGAAAGTGTAAGGCAAGGCTCGCAAATGCGAACCTTGATCGCAAATGCGAAGCCAGCCTTGTTCGCAAATGCGAACAATTGTTCGCATTTGCGAAGGTCCCCAGTGCTGCCTTGGTTCGCAAATGCGAACCATTGTTCGCAAATGCGAACACTGCCTTATACAGCATGTGTTCGCAAATGCGAACAATAGTTCGCAAATGCGAGATGTTCGCAAATGCGAACAAATGTTCGCAAATGCGAACTTCCCACCCTTAGCTTATTTTTCAAAAATCCAGAAATTGGTCGGGGTTCGCAATTGCGAACCCATGTTCGCAAATGCGAACACAAAGACCTGAAAAACACGAATTTCAGTCATTTCTTCATTTTTCACAAAACCAAAACACCCATTTGCGATTCTTCAAGGATTTCTTCTTCATCAAAACGATTGTAAGTCACTTTTTACTTAATTCTTTCAATTCCTAACATCATTAAACATGTTTTTCATAAGAAATCAAAGATTTTCATGGTAAAATTCTTGTTTTTGTTAGAAAATAGGGTTTTTCATAAATTGGGGAATTGGACCTCGAATTGAGGTCCGATTTTGAAACAAATTATATATATGAACTCGTGGGGGGATGGGTAACCGGATTTTGGTCCTAACCCCGAATTCCGACCATGTGGGCCCGGGGTTGAAATTCACTATTCATGGCAGAATGTTGTAAAAGTGGTATTTGGTCTTAAGAATTAGTTTGTTGAGTAGTATTGATGATATTAAATCAATTGTGTATAGATACGATTGGATTGGAGTCAAATTCGAAAGGAAAGGGCATTGCTACGGATTAAATCATTCGTAAACTTTCGAGGTAAGTGTTTGTTCTATCCTAGTTTGTAGGAATATGAATTTAGTTATGAATAAGTTGCTGAATAAGAGTTATTGGTGTTATACCGGTAATGAAGGTAATTTGTTGAAATTATTATAAATTATTGGTTTAAGACCGGTAATTATAAATATTGTTGACATAGAGATTATTGGCTAAATGCCGGTAACATATATACTTTATATTTGGGATCGGGTGGTGCGCCTACCACGAGATATAATTATTGATATATTTGGGAGCGGGTGGTACGCCTACCACAAGATATAATTGTTGATATAATTGGGAGCGGGTGGTACGCCTACCACGAGATATAATTATTGATATATTTGGGAGCGGGTGGTACGCCTACCACAAGATATAATTATTGATATAATTGGGAGCGGGTGGTACGCCTACCACGAGATATAATTATTGATATTTGGGAGCGGGTGGTACGCCTACCACGATATATAATTATTGATAATTGGGAGCGGGTGGTACGCCTACCACAAGAGATAATTACCGTGATAGTTGGGAGCGGGTGGTACGCCTACCACGAGACATGAAATGAAAGAGGAAATTGAGACAAGAAAGTAAGGTTTATTCTGTTGATTTGATTATTCTGGATAACTTGAGTTATTGACTGTTATTTTAGAGCATAGTATTTCTTTATAAATGTATCGTATATATACATATATATATCTATATTGCAACTGTACAGGTTTAGGTGGGTGACTGGCCTTAGCCTTGTCACTAGTTCGCTGGGATAGGCCGGGCACTTACCAGCACATGGGGTCGGTTGTGCTGATACTACACTCTGCGCTCTTTTTGCGCAGATACAGGTTACGGACAGCAGCAGCGACAGTAGAGACTTGTGGATTTTTCGACTACTGAGACTACGAGGTAGCCTTGCAGGCGTCCGCAGGACCCGTTGTCTCTTCTATCTATGCTTTTCATTCTGTTATCTCATGTAATCGAGATAAACAGCTTGTATTTTCTTTCAGACAATTATGTGTATTATTCTTAGAAGTTCGTGAGTATTGTGACACCAATCTTGGGTAGTATATCAGATTTGGATTTTCTTTATCACATTTGACTAAGTCTTCCGCTGTAATTTTTATGTTGTTAATAAGAAATTAGTAATTAATATTTGGCTTGCCTAGCTTCCATTTAGTATGCGCCATCATGACCCCGATGGTGGGAAATCCGGGTCGTGACATCATGCTCTAGGCATGCAGCTGTCATATATCACACCCCGGGCGCAGTACGTGTGGGTGGAGCTCAGCTAGTTGTTGCTGCTATACCTGAGTGTAGATCAGTTGCGACCGATGAGCCGCAGAAACTATTGGATAGATGGACCAAGCTACATCTTCCTGTCTTTAGAGGTGAGCGACATGAGGACCTCTAAGACTTGATTGATCGTTGCAGTGACAGACTGCACAATATGAGGATATTGGAGTCCCACGGGGTGGACTTTTCCACCTTTTAGCTGGAGGGCGTGGCCCATAGATGGTGGCAGTCCTATTTTCTCGGCAGGCCAACATGTTCTCCTTCCTTGACTTAGGACCAGTTCACACATATCTTTCTGGATAGATATATTCCAACCTCTTAGAGGGAAGAGTCATGATTTCAGTTCGAGTAGCTCTTGTAGGGTCAGATGTCGGAGACCGACTATCAGGCGTGATTCTCTAAGTTGTCTCGCCATGCAGTTATAATACTCTCTACCGGTGAAGAGAGAGTGCGAAGGTCTGTTGCGGGTTTGTACCCTGTTATCCAGGCGACTATGCCCCGAGAGGCTGAGATGTGGACTTCTTACAAGCTGGTTGTGGAGATAGCTCGGAGGATCGAGGGTGTTCATCAGCGGAGCTGAAAGCACACGCTGAGGGACAAGTGGTTTCGATATTCTAGAGAGTTCAGTGGTGCTCCGTCTGGGGGGCAGATGTCAGTTTGTGAGGGATCAATCTAGCAGGCCCACATATCCAACATCGTTGCCTTCTCGGGGTGCGCCAGTGCAGCCCTATTTCAGCGCCATTCTAGAGAGCTTTTACCGTCCACCAACTACTCTGGGTTTCTCCGGTGGCTATTTAGGCCATCAGGGTCAGATAAACAAATACAATCAAAATCAAAATCGGAATCAAACTTAAATCTATTTATAATTTGGAATGGGGCCCAATATATCAATATGCACCTAAAGTCCTTTATTTTCTTTTCATTTCTCTACTTGTGGACACTCCACAACTACCCATAAACAATTACTAATTAACAACTCATATTCAAATTAAATTAGATTAGATTAATCCAGTACTCTCTTGGAGGTGCATGAAATTTATGGATCAATATTCGAATATTATTTTAAGCCAAAAAAGTTCTTTTATTACAGTTTCATCTTCTATTAAAGATGCCACATATTTTTTTATGTTCGGTGGATATTCTCGTAAAAATGATTATACTAGCATTTACTATATACTAAAAAGAAAATGGTTACTTTGACAAAAGAAATACTTTTTTGGCCTTTTCAAGAAAAAAAAAATCGAGTTAACATTTACGCCGGATAGCTTACAATCATAAGGATGATTTATCAAATTCATATCTTATTGTAAGAGGAGATTTTTAATATAAGAGTCCCAAAAGTCATATGAACTCTGAAACAAACTTGATAAATCACTTAACCAGTATTGTGGAACTATTTGCCATAATATTATTAAAATAAAATTAAGATACATTAATTACTCACTATTCAAGTTATTTTCACTAGTATATTAAGAAAACATAAATATCTCGGTTTTGACTTTTTTAGGCAACAAAGCTGGTCACATAATTCTTTTTTATTAATGAATTTTTTGTGATGTATATCTCGGTTGGTTGGTGATACAAAAATTTCTACTAACTTTATAGAATATGGTATGCTAATAATAAGGAAAAACTTTCTATCGTAAAATTGAGTATGGTCAGAAAGAATTTATTTACGTTAAAAGACAAAGTAATTTATTTTAATTTTAGATGGTCCAACATGTTTATAATTGAGAAATATTTTATTTTTATCCGCTTTAAAAAATAATAATCGATAATATATATTTGTGTTCGTGTGCGTGCATGCGCGTATATGTATTATCTACAAAAATATATACTTTTTCCATATATTTTCAGCTAACAAATACAATTAACTTTAGCCGATTGATCAGTTTTCTATTTTGCCTTTATTATTCTTATGCCCGATATATTTCCATAAGGAAGGATCTTTGTGATCCACTTTAAATGAAGATTCTAACACAGCCACATAATATTTTTTTCATCCACAAGAGGGGACATACTAAATGTAACCACTTATTCACTCCCTCTGTTGGAGGAATGTGCCACTTTATCTTTCGATATATAATTAAGGATGCTATCATTAACTTACAGATGTGGGAGCGATCCCAAAAAACATGACGAGAAATCTATCTCAAGAAAAAATAATGTAATTTCGAAAGTTTGTAAAAGGAGAAATATATCAAAATTTCGGATAGTTAAAAAAGTACTAACCGTTATAAAATAATAAAAGAAGAAGAATATTATTGTATAAAAAAGTAGAGAGTGGGGATTCTTATTGATTTAGAGTGAATTACAATGTAATATAAATCCTCTATTTATAGGGAGAGGTTGACTTAGCTACCAAGTAATAAACCTTATAATCTCTCTAAATATAGACGTTCACCATAAATAGAATTCTATTTATAACACTTCCCCTCAATGTCTATTCAATGTGCCTCGTTAAAACCTTAAAACTAAAATAAAACTCAGTGGGAAAAAATTTTAGAGAAGGAAAAAGAGTACACATATCTACAATACGCCTTTTGGTTGCCTCGTGGGACAAAAACCTTGCAAGGTAAACTCAGTGGGACAAAACCTTGTAAGGAAAAGGAGTGCAACACGCATTAACTACCCCTAATGAGAGCATCAATTCACATCCTTAAGCCTTCACATCCCAATCTTGTGCACTAGTTTCTTGAAGGTTGACGTTGACAAAGATTTTATATCAGTTTCAATATATTTTCTTGACATAACATAGAGATCTCTTCATTCATATATTCAGGTACCTCAATCTCTCATGAGATATTATGAAATGTTATGTCATGTGATCTTCTAGATCACTTGCCTCCTTTATTATGATCATTTTGATCATTTGCGCATCTTCTTTATCAAGAAGTTTATTTGAAACAGATTGTCTATACGCTTTAAGCTTACCATAGACTTTGTCCTTCTAGTACTTAATACGAGCATTTGCAGTGAAAATATAGTTACTTTCTTTGGGTCAGCAAATGCATCTGGCATGCTTTGCAATAAATTGCACATGAATTATCCTTTATGAACTTCAAGTTTATATTATTTTATTCGAGGATCTCAATGTATAAATGATAATTTATTCCATGTAACTTTTCTCAATTGTTGTATCTTGTCTCCTCCTCATGTTAGAAAAACTAACTTGTTTCCTCAACTTTGAGAACTCATCTTTGTGTGTTATGGTGTTAATCAAAATATACACCGCACATTAATAATAATAAGACGGAATTATTTGGTTCCTCCCCATGAACCACTTGTGAGAGGAGAAAATAATATACTTTTGTATATAACGTATATCAAACTGATATACAAAACTTTATTCTCATAAGCAATGTTTAGCTATTAAGGGGAGACACTCAAAAAATTATTTTGCTAAACCAATTGTGATGTAAATCAAATTATCAAGATGAACTATCTTGAATAAAAAATTTGGGAATTATGCTCTAAATCAAATTATTGAGCAAGTTACCTCGTAAACACCATGTTGCGGGTTAATAATAATCGCGCATGTAACCATCTCATAGATGAATCTTATGTGGTATACATAGCAGTGAATGAACCCATATTCACCTTTGATATTTCCAGCATTCATGTGATTCAATCCCAATTTTAGTTGATATATTAATTAATGAGAACAAGCAATATAAGAGAATTCGTAAAGAACTTTCTAGTTCTTTTAATATTTACTCATGTGAATTCTCTTTTATTTTTGCATGTCATACTTAAATTGATATGGGTAAACCAGTTATGCCAACTGAATAAATTATCAATATTGATAAACTTCAGATTTACACCATGACATGTGCAATTATCAATAAACTCCAAGTTATGATATGGGTTTTTAATAAATATCCACTTCATTGTGGTATTCTTTTGTTTATGTAGTATAAACGGAGAATAAAGCGGGTAGCTTTTCACATACATATTATCCCGCTATAAGTTATAGTAATAGAAGATATTAAATTTTTTTTTTATTTATAGTCTCAATATAATCAATCGCTTTAACGAATACCGTAGAAACTCAATTAAGTTTTTTTAAACTTACTACAACACAATACCTTATTGGTAATCAATTGTGTTTCTCTAAAATAGTAATAATTGGCTCTTCCGGAGCTCTCAATTAATTTGGTACTACCATATATTCGTCAACATCCGTATGGTGAATATCTCTTTTAAAGAGAAAGTTATACCATTATGGTTATGGTCAAAATTATATGCAAGATCTGTTTCTTGCATTATTGTTGTCTTTTAATAATCACAATGCCAAAATATTTTGGCGTACAATAGGTACGTGACCAATGACCATTCATGCCATAATAATGACATTAATTTCATATATCATCTCAAATCTCCTTCTAGATGTGAGTGTGGCAAATCCACTACCACTAGCACGTTCATATTCTTCCAAGAATGAATATATATTCATAAATCATATGTTATCGCATTCACATCATGAATTAATCATAGTCATCTGTATGTGCTTTATAAAATCTCATATCAAATCGTTGACAAATATTACTTCACAAAATGAAAGATTATTTTGAGAATCCTTATTGTTCTTATTACCACAATGATGATGATTATAATTCCGTCTATTGCCACGTCCACATCCATTGATACATTCATAGTAATAAGTTTATCTTCTTTCAGACTTATCACATACTGCTATCACAATCTCTTAAGGGAATGAGAATGGAGCAAATTCAACGGGACGGGTTTTCAATTCTTTGCCCACAATCATACATGAATTTGATCATGGCGAGACATAAAAATTTTACCACTTCAGGTGGTTGTAATTTCTTAAACTCTGTTAGAGTTATAATCAAACTTTATTGTCCTTGCTTGTATATAAAATCAAAGTATAGAATAAAAGAGAAAAATACGATAAAATACTTACCTTAAATCCAAAATTTAATCACGAAGGAAGTTCATAGAACTATTGACAATCATTATATTTAAACCAAAGCTTCTACTCAATTAGGTAGAGTCTCGTACTGATAAGATATAAAATAATAATATCTCTAAATATGAACATTCACCATAAATAAAATTTTATTTATAACAATTCTTTTTATTTTTCTTTTGAAAGAAAAAATAAGAAACTGGACGTTTTTTTTTTTTTTTTTTTTTAACTGGACATTAAAGTCTTTTAAAAAATAGTGGAGGTTACTTTCTCAGACCCCACTTTATGGGAACATACTGGGTAGTTGTTGTTGTAGTTGTTGTTGTTGGAGGTTACTTTCTCAAAGTCATTTTCCTTTTTATTTTTAGCAATTTGCAGTAATATTTGCCCCCTCCTTCTCCTTTCCTTTTTCTTTCTCCCTTTTTTTTGTTTCCGCATATCTTCACCCCGTGTAGTTTTTTTCTTGTCTTTTTAGCTTTCAGATAATCATCACAGCACAGTGAGCACACATAGAGACATATCTATAAATAGCAAAATAATTATTTTCTTCTTCTCTGGAAATACTCACTCGAAAATTCCCAAATCCTTCCAAAAACTTCTCCTTTTCTCTCCATTTCTAGACACCAAAAAGTGGGGAAAAAGAACCAAAATTATTCACAATCGAATGTTTCTTTCTTGCTGTGTAGAGAATGGAAGCTGATGTTTCTATTCTTTCAACAAAGTAAAAAATCTTTTTTTTTGTGGGGCTTTTCTTGAAAGTTGTCAAAAGGGGTTGTGGGGTTTTTGAGATTTGGGACTCAAAGATGGTGTATTGATACTTTTTTCTTCTTTTTATAAGCTATTTATTAGAGATGATGAATTTATGGTTATTTTGGTACTTGAGTTTTGTGTGTGTTTTGTGTACTAGAGTGTTTGGCAATGTGGTTTTGATAGGGAAGAACGTGACTTTATCATTTGAAGACATTGAAGCTAATTTTGGTGAGTTAAAAATCTTAACTTTTGCTTTGCTTCTTCCCACTATTGATTTGTGTTTTAATTTCGATCTTTCTTGTAATTAGTGTTTTTGTTGTAATGGTTTGGGAGTGGTATTTAATACTCCTCCGTTTCAATTTATGCGAACTCATTTGACTGGGCATGAGTGTAAGAAAAGAGAGAGAAAAGAGAGAAAACTTTTGATCTTATGGTGTAAAATGAGGCACTTTTATTTTGTGTGGCAGTAAATCATTGGCAAATTGTTTCCAAATAAGGAAAGAGGTCATTCTTTTTGGCACGAATTAAGTTTGTTTAGCTTTAGTGCTTCACCTTTATTTTCTTGCTATCAATCTAATTTTACCTGGTTCTCTTTTGGGGCAGTAGTTGTTGTTGCTTCTATTTATTTTCTTCCAATTTTGAGCAAGAAAATGTGGATGGGGGATGGTTTCATTCATGATAATTTAATGCTGGTACTTTCGTTGAGAACTTAGTCTTCTTGTTTTTTTTCTTTTAACATATGTTGTCTCTTTGATGCTGTTGTAATTTGTACTAAATGTTTAATATCAGCTCCGTCAGCGAGGGAATCAGGCATATGCGGGATGTTATATGTGGCACAGCCTTTAGATGCCTGCTCGACCTTGACTAATAAGGTTGAACCAGTTAAAAACAGCTCCCATGAGCCATTCTTGCTCATAATTAGGGGTCGATGTAGTTTCGAAGATAAAGTCAGACAATCCCAAGCTGCAGGTTTCAAAGCAGCCATTATCTATGACGATGAATACGGTGATCTAGTTGCAAGTAATGAACTCTTCCTCTTACTTGATATTATTATTGATTTTGTGCTTTCAACTTACCAGCAATTTTTTATTTTAGTTGAAATAATCTGATTCGCTCAAACTCTCTGGTTCAAGTGGGCTATTTTACTTGATACTTAGTTATGTAAGTGGCATAATTAGTAAGTGGAATATCACTGAAACTGATTCAAGACTAATAGCATGTCAACTAATCTTGATATGTTGAGGCACAAGTAAGGTGGTGTCTTGGAGAGGCAAACAGATTAAACAACTCAAAGAAACTGCTCGAGCTTAGCTATAAAATGTTAAACATAGGGGAAGAAGTTGATCCATGATGACAAAACTTTAAAGCTTTTACCTGTTTTCAAGTTTCTAGTACTATTTCTTATAGGTCTATCTTGTCCTTTTCTTTAGGGTTGAAGATTAAGATATCTGAATTTGAATACACATCTGAATATAGTAAGATGTGTGGTAAGATCTGAATGAAACACTGTTTGATTTTTAACATCTGAATGTATAAAATTTATCTTTATTTGAAAATTAATAAACATAAAATTCAAATAAAATGCTAACTAATCTAATATTCTATCAATAAAATATATAGTTTTTTAAAATATGATAGTTGTTGGTGGTGATGGCTAATGGGTGAGCCTCGACTATAGGCGGTAGTTGGTGGTTTGATTGACGATGGTGGTTCACGCTAGTTGCTAGTAGTAATTGGTAGTGTTGGCGATTATGATTGAGGATGGTGGTGGTGGGTGGTGATAGTTAATAATGGTGGGTGGTGGTAGTAGCTGTGATTGAGAAAGGTGGTGGATGGGTGATGGTAGGTTATAATAATGCGTTGTGTCGACTGTGGTTGTTGATGGGTGATGGGGTGGTTAGTTGTGGTAGTTGAGATGGATGAATGTTGATTGTGGGTGAGAATGATATATGGTGGTCGGAGTGGTGGGAATAGTGGGTGGTGATAGTCGATAATGATGGCGGCTATGATTGAGGATGATAGTGGCGTGGTGGTGGTGGCGTGGTAATGGTGGTTGAGTATCGTGATGGTGGTGGCATGGTGGTAGTTGATAATGGTAGGCGGTGATGGCAGTTAACAATAAATATGTGATAGCATCTTAATGAAATTAAGTCTCTGTTATAGATCTTAATCATAGACTTATTCAGACCTATTAAGTGATTGTGAAGTAAAAAAAAAAACAAATGCACTTAATGATTAAGATCTGCATAATTAATATTCAGACTTTAAAAACAAACACACTTAATGTCTCAATTCTGAATGATGAAGATTCAGACCTCGATTAAGTGCAAACAAATGAGGCCTAATAAACCCTAATGATTATGTGGCTTGAACTGGATATCTTTTTGAGGAGGTATATCAACCTTTTATGTTCTTGCACTTTCTTCTTGCATAATGTTGGCATTAGTTGATAGACTCGATTGAAGAATAAATAAGCAGTAACTCCATTGTTTTCTTTTCAACTAGGATATTTAAAGTTTTAGAAACAAGAAGAAATGGCAGGATAATAATTGTCCAAGTTTCTTTTTGTTTGCTTTCGGTAAGTGATGATCATATGTTATGCCTGTTTTCAGCTGAAGACTTTTGGTTAGGAATTGATAACTGGGTGCATTTTGAAGAATTAGCACATTTTCACTAAACTGCCAAGTGTTTTCTGTTATGCTGATCTTTTAGATAAGGTGATAAGTTATTGGCGTTTTGTGACTTAAGTCCCTCCTGTGCACAAAAAGTAGACGGCCTGCATGAAAATGTTGTTCTTTACAAATATACCCGGTTAAGAAGGCAATATCTCTTTATAAAAAAAAGGAAGGCAATATGACATTATAAGGCAACACTTCTCTAAATGTTATGGACTTCTGGTCATTGACATAAGTAGTATCCGATGTTGATCTTCTATAGAACCCCCCCCCCCCCGGGTGGTATCTTATAAAAATGCTGTCCCAAAATTGAGATTCGATCTCAAGTTTTATATGAAAGGTTTCTCAACTGTTTTTTGTATAAATGGATACCATCCTCTCACTAAAAGAATTAGCTTCAAGATTTTTGAATTAGGCTTGTTCGTTTATGTTTCTTAATTTGGTAGCTGTGGGTTTGAACCTAGTACCTCTCTTGCTTTAATACCATGTTAAATTATCTGGTCATCTTATATAAAAGCTTATGTTGCGAGAAAGAACATAATTTTAATTAGTTATATTATGTCTCAACAGTTTATAGCAAAGCTCAAACAACTACAGTGTTATCTTGGTTGGCAAGTGTTTGATTTGTCAGCATTACAGATACATGTTCTGGGTTTGGCTTAGCCTGAACTTTTTTAATATAATGGTGTCATAAATTTCATGCCTGATATCTGAGGAACTAGGAGACAATTATACCACTGGCCCTTTTTCATCACTTGCTTCCTTTTCTAGTTTTTAGAACTGTTGAATTTTGAACATCCGAGTGCATAATACAGTGGCAGGAAACTCTGCTGGTGTGAAGATACTCGCGGTCTTTGTTTCTAGAGCTTCAGGAGAAAAACTTACAAAGTATGCTGGTAACAATGATGTGGAAGTATGGATAATCCCGAGCTTTGAAAATTCTGCCTGGTCCATCATGGCTATATCATTCATTTCGTTGCTCGCTATGTCAGCAGTACTCGCAACCTGCTTCTTTGTCCGTAGACATCGGATTCGAAGAGAACGGCCCCGAGCCTCACGCGTTCGTGAATTTCATGGAATGAGTAGTCGTCTGGTGAAAGCAATGCCAAGTTTGATATTTACATCAGTTCTGGAGGATAATTGTACATCTGTAACATGTGCTATATGTCTTGAAGACTATAGTGTGGGAGACAAGCTTAGAATTCTTCCCTGCCGGCACAGTAAGTTTATGTCTCTTCTCAGTGCTGTTAATTGCTTTGGCTATAAACCTGTGTGCTTCTGCTCGTGTGTTTTCTGTCTACAAAAGGTTAGTTACCTCATATATTCCACTACTAGGGACAAACATTAATGTTTTCTGCATGTATCTTTTGGATGATATTTTACATCTATAACTCTACCAGACAAATAAAATAAATAAATATTATTCTACCACAACTTTTGGATTGAAGAAATGGTATGTATTTTAGCATTTCCACTCCAAGGACTTTCTGCACAAAACTTTGCATCTAGAGTAGATATTCAGATCTGTAAAACATTGCTTCAGGAGCAAATTGGAATTAGCAGTGTCAAAGTGGATCAGAAAACCATAGTCTAAATCCGTTGCAATATATCCTGTTTCTGAAGCCTTGCTAACCCCCCCAAAAAAAGTTTGTGGAAGTGGTCACCTGAGTTAATTTTTTTGGTAGGGATCAGAAGTCGCTAAGCTGCCATTTTATCTGAGTCTCTAACTAAGACAGCCTAGAGAAACGTTAAATTCCGATATGTTAGGTAAATTTGTATTCTCTATAGATGATCCAGTTACATAGAAGAAACATTTCCAGGAGTCTTCTTTCTTTTGTGCTTTTTGCTTTTGAAAGTTGTTAAGAAACGGACCTTGGGCCTAAACTCAGTTCCAAAAACTAGTTCATGAGGTGAGGATTGCACAAAACCATATGAGGAGAAAACCCACTTCCTCCTCCACCAATGTTGGGCACTTAACACTCCCCTCACCCTTACGCCTAGGAATGGACGTCTGGAGTGTAGACGACATAGCATGGGGGGCCAATGAATAGGAATGGACTTTGGCTCTAATACGATGTCGAGATTGAACTTTGTGTCTAACTCAATCCAAAAGCTAGCTCATAGGGCGGGGATTGCCCGAATATTCATATAAGAAGACTTAACAATGTGGGACACTTTACTAAAGTCTTGAGTAAATCTCAATTATATTCTGGGTCTGTTGACTGTTTTTATGAACATTATGATTATCAATGTCAAGATGCTAGCGGAACCTGATATAAATGTTGTTGCCTGTTGCTACCGAATCTTTAGGAGCATTTTCTTTGGGGGCATTTCAGTTTCCAAACTTCTAGGAAACAAACAGTGGTGAAAATGAAAGGCTACAGTTAGAAGAATTCTATCCCGTAGGAAATGACTAATTTAGTTTGTTTATGTGCGATTTACACACTCTTTAGCTAAATGGAAGAACTTTAGGTAGTAATTTGTTGATATTTGCCAGTTCCTGTCTGTTTTAACCAGATTTCCTCTCTATCGGAATTTTGCAGAATTTCACGCTATGTGCGTTGATGCTTGGCTTACATCATGGAGAACGTTTTGCCCTGTCTGTAAACGTGATGCAAGAACCAGCAATGGAGATCCTCCAGCATCAGAATCCACACCATTGCTTTCTTCCAGTCTAGCTTCTCTATCTTCATTGTCATCGTCTTTAGCTTCATCATCATCAGCAATACAAATAGGCCCAGGAGGATCATTCCGATCCCCTTCAGTTTCTCGTCCTCAATCAATCTCTACTACTCCTTATAACCGCCAGTCATTTCAGTCCTACCATCAGTCTCCTCATCTTACTATAAGTTGCAGTTCACTTGACCTTCAAAATGCATCTTCCCAGAGATCTCGTGCATCTACTTTTTTGATTTCCTCTCACTCATTGGGGCTATCTCCTCTTAATTCAAGATATATGTCTCCATATGTTCCTAGTCCAGGAAATGCCTCGTCGAGTTATATTGGCTCCTCAAGTCGGTATCCAAACCCTCTGCGTCATAGTGAGTCGACCACTAGCTTCTCACCCTTTGCTTCAGCTCAGTCTCTTCCGGGATGTGAGTCGTGATCTGTTGAATATGGGGTCAAGCTTGTGCTACCCCTTGTTTACAGTGATCAATGTGGTTGTGTTGTTTGCACCTGTAATCACACACCCTAAAGAACTCTGGAGATCAGCAGCTCTGGCACATTGACAGATGGAGGAATATGGACAGAAACCTCTAGATTTGTACATTATCGCGTGACATTCCCTTATGTTGGTTAAAGGAGGGATATATTCAGTTTTTATTTTGAGGTATTTATGAGTGTACACACGAAAAGCAATGGGTGTTCATACTGTATGCAGTTGCTCCCTTTTACATATCCTTGTTGTTTTTTTGTTTTGGTGTTGTTTGTCTAGTGTTATTGATGTTCATAGGAGTCTCGTTTAGGTCTTTTCGTTGTAACCATTGGTTTAGAGCTCGAGCTTGTATGTAGATAATTGTTATGGAGGTGACTTTGTTGTATGCTTGAGCAGGATACTTTTGTTAGGTCGTGAATTCAGGGTAGAATAGCATGTTTTTTGTGTGGGTAAGGGTGCTTTTTTGGGTGTATAGGTAGCTTAAACTTTTTTGGGTATTCTTAAATACAAAGTATTTTCATTTGTCTATTTGACATGCAAATGAGAAATGTTATCCCCACTCGGTCATTAGCAAGTTTTACTTTGTTCAAATAACAATTAAGGTGAATCTTAGGTCAGGAACGATTATTATGGTAATTTTTACTTAGGAATATTTCGTTGGTCCATATAAATCTTAGCTTGATGGTTTTCGTCTTTCGGCTCAATTATGGATACCAGGTGTGTTTGAATATTTTTCTGGAAAATGAGTAAATTTATCACTTATTTTTACTTGTTTGATTGGAGAGTAAAAAATATATTAGAAAACATTTTTTAGTGTTTGGTTAAAGAAAAAAAATTAAGAAAATAATTTTTTATGCTACTCCGATCCACCTTCCATCCTTTCCTTCAAATTCCCATGTTTTCTGTGTTCCCCCCTCCTCCAAACCCATATATTTAGTGTTTTCAAGACTCTATTTTTTCAAGAATTTAATTATTCTTTTAGAATTTTACGCAAATCCAAAGAAACTAATGTATTGCTTTATTTTTCACACAAAAACAACATTAAATTTGTGCTCCATAACTGAAAGAAATATATTTTTTTGGTTGAAAAAGAAAGTATTCTTTATACAACATGAAAAGAAAAAAACTCATTTGTTGAAATGGAAAAAAAATAGTTTTTCTACATCATGAAAAGAAAATACCCATTTTGTTAAAATAAAAGAAAAAAACTTTTTACTACTTAGTTGAAATGAAAGAAAAAAAACTTTTACTACATTTAATTGAAATGAAAGAAAATATTTTTTCTACATCATGAAAGAAAGTATTTTTTTTGTGAAATAAAAGGAAGTATTTTTTTTAACATGAAAAAAAAAAACTCTTAATATTATTTCTCTTTAGGGTGGAGGTCAGGGGTAGGGTGGGTGGGGATGAGGGTGGAAGGGGAGAGGGTAGCGATGGGTGTATGGGGGGAGGGAATAGGATGGGAAAGGTTAAATAAGAATATTGAAAAATATTTTTCTTCACTTGATAAGGAAAATATTTTGAAAAACATTTTCTATCGGTTGGAGAAAAATGAGTTCAATCAGAAAAATATTTTCAAAAAAAACCAAACACAGTTACAGAATCTTCTTGAGTTTTTTACACGCTTGATCCTTTTCATAAAACTATTTAGAAAAATAGAATCACTTCTAGTTTATTCCATAAATAGCACTTTTTTTTTACATTATTAGCCTAATGCAAAAATTATGTTTCAGAGTAATAAATTAACTCCACAAATTATGGAATTCTTTTTTATTCTTATCACCATATTTATCAACCCTCAACCTAATTTCTA
This sequence comes from Nicotiana noctiflora, assembly GCA_032618575.1. Taxonomy (NCBI): domain Eukaryota; kingdom Viridiplantae; phylum Streptophyta; class Magnoliopsida; order Solanales; family Solanaceae; genus Nicotiana; species Nicotiana noctiflora. The sequence goes on from JASVEL010003200.1 coordinate 597,794, forward strand.
ATTTCTCTTCTTGCAACCTAAGCTACATCTCCATTAATCTTTTCAGCATTTGACTGTTATGTTGTTACCAATCAAAAATCAGTATCGTTTTTTGGTGGCATATGAGAACACTATTAATGTGAATTAGTAGATCTTGATCGTTATTTATTCTTTGTCAATACATGTTTTGACCAAATAGAAAGCTATTTTAGATATTAATGGATATTGAAGTTGATTTTTTATGTTTCTCGTTTTTTCCTTTTATTCTTCATTTTGCTTCCTTCTTGTTTCTTCTCCTTTAAAAAATGATGTGTTAAATGGTGTTTTTGAAGATTGACGGGTGCGGTGGTGAAGGCGCAATATTATATTGTAAGCTTCATATTATATATGAGGTATATATACACTAAATATATAAAATAATTCAATAAATATACAGTTAATTGACTTATTAAATTTAATATATGCTGAATATACATCGTATATGTTCATGCATTAAACAACTAATTAATGTTAAAAGAATTATATACTATATATAGCCAAATAATACAAATAATATACCAATAATATTATATTATAAGCTTCATATTATAACAATAAAATATGTTATATACAATAGTTATCCACAAGTATAATATAGTCTATATATACCATTAAGATATACTATTAATATATTCATGTATACCATCATTATTCAGCATGTTTTTAATAATTATATAACACAATGAATAATTAAATTTAATATACTACGTATATAAGTATAAAAATAGAGGTAAAACTAATTACTTGAAGGAGGAATGAAATAAGGAATAAATTGAAAACAAAAGCTGGATTGAATAGACGCAAAAGGAAAGGATTTAGGGTGGAAAATTTTTATAACTGTACAACTATTCAAAAAAGAGGAGAAAATGAGGGCTTTAACGTACACACTACACAACATTAAATGGGGGAGAGAAAATTGTAGGGAAAACTCCAAAAGTTATGTGGATTAACATTAATTACTAATCCCTACTTTAATGGGATCTGCCCAGCATTATTGGTTTATGCTAGAAATGTAGTTAATAAGCTGCCATATTTGTTAATTGCTAACTGCTACTATAATTATGTAAAAATTTCTTATATATTGCCCAAATATGTTTTTTCCTCCTTCTTCACTACCAATTTTCAAACCATTACTGATTTGCAACAAAGAAAATGTAAATTTTAGTATCAAATTTGTCTGGGTTGTAGCATAGATCTCATCCTCTCTGGCACATTCTAGAGTTAAAATATTTATCTGTTTGTTAAAGTGCACTCAGCAATCCCATTACTCGACACACTTGTATATTTTATAGAAATATTGACGTATCAACCTTAAGGCTACATTAAAATCTTCCATATCTAGCCTGACCTACAATAGCTTCTAAATAAATAAATATTCTTATTGTAACAGTGGACAAGCTGCGGAATAAAACTCAGTGCAGTTTTATTTTTTGTCTTGAACTTATATACACAGAACGAAACAAAATTTGTCTCCATTTTCAGAACCGTTACTGTCAACAAATCCTTGCACAGAGTATTCATTTCATATCACTGGATGCAGAAAATCCTACAAGCCATCTCACACCTATAGTTGCTCGTCTACTGGCTTACGATGATTATGGCTACCAACATGGTCGAACCACTCAGCGACTGCCATGTCGATTGCTAATCTTTTCAAAGATTTCTCAAGCAACTTATCTCGGTCAGATTGGGATTGACGTTCATCAAAGTGAAAACATTAGTCTATCTTGTCTTCTTTGTCTCCAGAACGAAGTGCTTCTCTGGCTTCTGATGGAGATGCGGAGCTACTTGGATGATCTACCTGGTCTCTTGATGGCTCCTCTTTAAGAGACTGCATGACTGTAACCACCAGTAGCACGACGAGAACAAGAATAACTGCTCCAATCCCAATCATTGAGTTTCTGAAAGCCTTATAAGAATCTGAAGTGATACGTTTCTGTATAACACTTCCTTCCCTGTATCCTTGAAGAAAGAGCGTAATTTGGGAACCCTGATCTTCCTCTTCAACACTGTCTGAGCCAATGACCTATTGTTTGTGTAATATGTCAATATCAGTATATAAAAATCAATTCTATCACTATCAGTATATAAAGTCAGTTACTAATAATTATTAGCTCAATGGTTTCACCTTAGTCCTAACGTTGGAGAAGTTGCAAATGTCTTTTACATAGTATGGTGTCTAGTGTTAG